>WOAB01000557.1:3280000-4480000 GCA_027886185.1 Rheum nobile | reverse complement strand
AATTTGGAATGATTTATTGAATTGTTGGGAACAGTTTTACTAAATGATATAAAAGGAATATGATATTATAATAGGTTGTATATCTGTTAGAACAACGCTATTATAAATATATATTTTGGCCTGAGGGCTTTGATATGATTATTACTGTGTTGAACTGTTTATTTAGCACGAGTATTCATAGGGACGATGGGCTCTATGTGAGGTCCAGTCGTTTCTTGATAATCAATTGGTGAAGGGGCAGTGGAGACCCTGACATTAATGGCTGTTGATTTGTTATGGATACGGACGTTGGGCTCTATGTGAGGTCCAGTCGTTCTTGATCGTGTTGTGGATATCTAAAAGCTTATAACGTATTGTGGGTTGTTTTGGAATTAAATAAGATAAGTGCCGTCGTAGCACATGATTAATATACCTTGGGCGAGTAGTGCAGCTAAGTGTAGTGCAGCTAGGAAAGCTCGTCTTGACTTTGATCAGAGTACCGTTCTCTTTCCAATCTGGATTCGCGTTAAGCGGTGAGGTTGGTCGTGAACCGAAACATCAAGTCGTTTTTGAACGCTTGTATGAAATCATTAATGTTTCCCAACATTTGTCATATTTCCGATAAGACTCAATTCATTGGAGTCTTATTTTGGGATTGATTGCTGTAAGACCCGGTCTTCCAGAATCTTCTCTTGTTCATGCTGCTTAATATATTCCAGTGGGAGTATGATGGTTGACTATCGTCATCGGTTATTATTCGAGAAGCGATGAGTCTAACCTAATATGACTGCTTTGAACCACTCTGCTTTGTACCCTTGCATAGTCTTTCATTAGACTAACCAACCGTAGTTGTTCCTTGCATGGTTGGCTGGTGTCATCCGTTCGATTCGGCACATCAGATAGGAATCCGAGAAACAAAGGCTAGAACGACTATAAAGGCAAACGGTGTTTTAATGGATTTATCAGGTTGCGATCCTTGGCGGGTGATCATTACGATCAAGACCCTTGTTTTTATACTTTGCAAAGACTTCCGCTAAATACTCTGTTTTGTCCTATGGGGATTGGGATGTAATCCCCAGACATATATTTTAATTAAAGGTTTTGATGTTTATATCTTAACCGTTGTTTATGAATTGTGTTTAAACCGGTAAAGCCTGGGGTGGCTTCGGTGTGGAAACCGAGGTCACTGGCGATAATACATTTTCAAATTGGTTAAAATTTGGGAGTGTTACACTTATCATAATTGATTGTATATATTTTGATACGATTTTGTAAAACATTAACAAAAATAACTTATACTTTCATAAAATATATTGATGAACCATTATTTAATTTTTTAACAAGTTGATGTGAATTACATTGCTTTTAACTCATTTTTTAAGTTGACAACCAATTTTTAATGTTTTATTTAAGAACTATATATTTCCAAATTTTCAAACTTCATGTGATTCAATTTTAATAAATATTTCAAATATTCTAAAATGTAATAATGATACAAAATATTTAAAAAACCCGAAGATATCAGGTTTGTGTTTCAATTTTATTTACTTACGGCATGTGCTTCAATTTTAAGAACTATTTATAAACTTCACTTCGTATTTAAGTTAGCTATTTGTGATAAAATATTTTTTTCTTAATTTTATGTTTTTAAAATTAACTAATTTTATACCCAAAATCTTCCCAAATCTCCATGAGTAAACAAATAAAAAACTAACTTATTTTTATAACAATATCCTTTAACAATTTATTTGCGTAAGTTACTTTTTCCGTAAAACAACTTATTGAGAATTAATTCAAAAGATTTTTGAATATATATGACTTCGGTAATTTATTGTCCAAAAGATTTGTAAACCTGACATTTTTTTATATAGTCTAAGGGAGTAAAGTTAAATGATAAGGATTCATATTTAAAAATCAAAACAACCGTATCTTTATATCAAGATCGTTGAATTATTTGTTTAATCAGTTCAGATTTGTTAGTTATGGAATCTAAATTAATAATGAGTTCATAATCATTAAACTACAAAAATAATTATACATCTCTCCTTTTAAATAGAATATCTATACATCTCTCATTGTGTTGTTGTAGGTGAGTAATGACACTCTATTCATATTATATAATTATTTAATAAAGTATATTAAAATATATAATATAAATGAAATAGTGGGGTCCGTTGAGCTCGAATTCACGTTGTGGTCGGGTCCGAGTCGAGTTCGGGCCTTTCTAATTCAGGTCCTTCTTGACCCAGTGACTTTCGGATCGGGTCTCAATCCAAAAAATTCTGATCGGGGCGGATTTTCAAGTCATTCAATTTAAGACATGTCTAATGTCTATTATAAATTTAATAAAAATAATAATAATTCAATCTCGTGCTTGGCACGGGCACTGAACTAGTTAAAATAGTAATAATCGAATATTATGTCATATAATTGTAAATAAATAGAACAATAATAATTTATAATAAATAATAAAGATTCCATAAGGATGGGCTCCGAAGAGGAATGACGACGCTCCATAAACTTCGGATGGAAGAAAATGGAGCGTCTAGATCACGCGTTAAAATTCGAAGAAAATCGATAAAAATTCGGCATGTCGCTTTTTCCGCAAAAGAACGGATTCTCGTACACATCTGTGTACATGTGAAATACAATTGTTGTGTGCATATGAAATACACTATTGTGTGCGTGTACAAAAACACATATGTTCATTTGGAATAAACAGATATGTACATATGAAAATACTAATGTGTGCATATGTAATACACTATCGTGTGTATGTGAAATGATCTATTTTTGTATATGAAATGCACTACGTGCTATATTGCATGTGTACATGTGAAACAACACATGTGTGCATATGTATAAAACCTACAAATATAACCTATGTGTGCATACGAAAATAACCTAAGAGTGCGTACAAAATAACATATGAGCATAAGTATAAAAATCTATGAAAATAACCTACATGTGTATATAGAAATGACTTGTTTGTGCACATGAAAATAATTTTGTGTGCATATGAAAGCAATGTATGTGTGCATATGGTACGCGTTTTTTTCATATAAAATTCGACCGTGCCGAATTTTTTTGAATTTTTGTCTTTTAATGAAGGCGTGATTTGGACGCTCTACTCTCTTGACCCGATAGCTCTAGAGCGTTCTCACTCTTCTCCTTAACTATATCATGCCTTATTTTATCACCTAAAGAAGAACGAAACAAAATATAAAATATACAATGTCTCTACATTTAAAGTTACGTTTTTTGCAAATTACCAATTTTTGTCTCCCTAAATATAAAAATGAATACTATTCATAAATTTGTAAAAATGTCTTATAGCAATGACATGCAATTACAAGTTGATGATATGCTGTGTTAAAATATTACGGAGTATTACAGAAAAATAAATGTGGAATTTTTTTATTGAAAATTCAGAAATTTTTTTCAATAATTATACATTTTTTGATTAAATTCAAATGATTTATAGGAAACTATTAACAAGATATTTATGCATTTGTTTTGGCTTTTAGGAAAATGAAATGGCGGGATTTTGATGAAGTCTAATATTATTTGGCGGGAAGGAATGTAAAGAGAAGTTGTCTATTATGGAGGAAGGAATATTGGAGAATTCATAAAAATGCAGACAATGTATAGTGTGTTGAGGATGTATAAAGGTAAGGATTATGGAATGCAAGATTCAATATAAAGTGTCTTGTGCTTAGAACATACTAGATAGGTTAAGAAATTAGAATTTGAAGGTGAGTTAACTAGAAGAAATAGGAACGAGCTCTTATTTCCACCGTTTTGTTTTTGTTTTTGCACTACTCTTAAATGTCCTATCGTGACGTTTAAAATAAAAGAGTTAAACACTATAACATGGCGTTTAACATGAACTGGTTCAAAAAGTTAAATCAGTTCAATTTAAACGTCATACTATATCGTTTAAGCTTTTATATAAAAAAAAAGTAACCAATTCAATTTTTTAAAAAAATGCAATGTTATGGCGTTTAAAATTTTATTTTAAAAAAAATGAATTTTGCGATCTTAATAAAAAAAATCGAATTTAAAATTTGCAATTTTAAACGCTACGTTGTGGCGTTTAAAAATGCCATAACAGAACATTTTAAACGCCACAACATGGCGTTTAAACCTTAAACCCTTACAATAATATATAACTATACGATATAACCATAGTATATAACTATACAATATAACAATAGTATATAACCATACGATATAACAATACGATATAACCATAATATATAACTATGGTATATAGCTATACGATATAACAATAGTATATAACTATACGATACAACCATAATATATAATTATAGTATATAACTATACGATATAACCATAGTATATAGCTATAGTATATAACTAAACGATATAACAATAGTATATAACTATACGATATAACAATAGTATATAACTATACAATATAACCATACTATATAACTATACGATATAACAACAATATATAACTATACGATATAACAATAGTATATAACTATACGATAGAACCATAATATATAATTATAGTATATAACTATACAATATAACAATAGTATATAACTATATGAAAGAACCATAAGGTCCATAATATATAATTATAGTATATAACTATACGATATAACAATAGTATATAACTATACGATATAACCATAGTATATAACAATACGATATAACCATATTATATAACTATACGATATAACTATAGTATATAACAATAGTATATAACTATACGATAGAACCATAATATATAATTATAGCATATAACTATACAATATAACAATAGTATATAACTATACGATAGAACCATAATATATAATTATAGTATATAACTATACGATATAACAATAGTATATAACTATACGATATAACCATGGTATATAATAATACAATATAACATATTATATAACTATACGATATAACTATAGTATATAACTATACGATATAACAATAGTATATAACTATACAATAGAACCATAATATATAATTATAGTATATAACTATACAATATAACAATAGTATATAACAATACGATATAACTATAGTATATAACTATACGATATAATCATAGTATATAACTATAGTATATAACTAAGCGATATAACAATAGTATATAGCAATAGTGTATAATTATACGATATAACAATAGTATATAACTATACGATATAACAGTAGTATTTAATTATACGATATAACCATAGTATATAACTATAAGATATAACAATAGTATAAAACTATACGATATAACAATAGTATATAACTATACGATAGAACCATAATATATAATTATAGTTTATAACTCTACGTTATAACAATAGTATATAACAATATGATATAACTATAGTATATAACTATACAATATAACAAAAGTATACAACTATACGATATAACAATAGTATATAACTATACGATATAACCATAATATATATAACTATAGTATATAACAATACGATATGCATTACTAAGGTTATAATTATAGTATATAACTATAGTTATATACTATATAACTATAGTATATAACTATACAAGTTCTCCATTTTCAAGCGTTACATCCAAAATAACCCTGAATAATTATAATTATACAAATATTACATTCATTATAATCTTTAACGAACAATTATGCATTACTAAGGTTACAAGCTAACTACGTACGAAATTTATACATATAAGTACGACAAAAAGTTTCTTTTAATTTGGTATACATATATAATACTCAAATACAAGCATAAAAAGACATCTCAATCGATCGATCGATATATAACATCACAACCTTGTATTACGCGTTACGAGATGGAACAACAGTGCAAATCACCTATTGTTATATATATTCAAACAAAAGCTTTCCAATTCTAGCTAATTATATAATTAATCACAATTGTACACTAACATAATGTTCAAAACTAAAACATGTGTTTCTAACGGTCGAAAATCCACTTTTTTTTAAAACGCTACGACTTTAAACGCCACGTCGTTGCGTTTAAAAAAATGTTTTTTTTAAACGCTATGTCGTAGCGTTTAAGATTCAATCGGCTCGATTAAACAGGGTCGATTTTAAACGCTACGTCGTAGCGTTTAAATCCGACCCGGTTTCATTAAAAAAATAATCTCAATAAATCCAAAAAAAAAACTCTCACGCCACCATATGGCGTTCTAAAAAAAAAAGAAAAAAAGTTAAACGCTACCTCGTAGCGTTTACTGTGCGGGTGCGAAAACAAAAAAAAGCGGTGCGAAACCGAACGACTAATAGGAAAAGGGTAATTGAGGTTAAAAATAATTATGAGTTAAATATAGGTAGGTAGGAAAGGGGTAAATGATGTAAAAATGAAGTGCTCTTGTAATTGTAACGAAATCAATTGAAGTGACATCCTGCTCAATTTGCTTAGTAGTAACATGAAGGAAATTATATTGTCGTTGAAGATGTATTATCATGTTGGTTGGTTCAAGGACGAACGCATAATTTTACTGTAGTGGGGCTAGAATCTTAAAAAATAAAATACAAACGTCCACCAATATTTTCAAGTGAAATTATTTTGTTCACTTATGCCATTGAACTAAATGCGAAAGCCCTGAATTGATCCTGAGAAAACTCCATTATCCTGCCCAACTCGAACGAGAAAAATCTATATCACGCTGAATTTAGATAATGTAAATAAAAAATTCCGTCAATTTTCTATTTTTCTTATAAATGAGATATTTTAGCCAATGGATAAAAAACTATTGTTTACACTAAGTCTACCGTCTACCTTACACAACCAACCTTAATTTCAAATAACAAACCCTATATTCGAAACCAAATGGAATTTTGCTCAAAATTGATAAAAAAAAATCACACAACTTAAACAAATTTCATCATTATCTATTACTTTTTCTGCGTAATTTCAACAAATTTGTATTAAAAAAATGTTTTCAAAACTTTTAAACCCATAAATCCAAAATTTAGAAAATTCGTACACAAATAAGGATACATATAAGGAAGATATTGCATTTTTTACTGAAGGTCTTGTGTCCAAATTTGAGTAAAATTGTGTATTTTTAGTATTTTTTATGGTTATACGTAACAAATTCCTAATTAAAATATTATTATTAAAAAAATACATAAGCAATTTTGAAAAAATAAATAAATTTTGTTTTTCCAAAAAAATTTAATTCCAATGAGGGCTACATATCTCATGTTGTGTTCGTCCCTGGTTGGTTGATTGTATAAGTTGTATCATGTGACCTTAAAATAGTTGCGCCAACTTAGACGCTAGAATGAGGCATGAGAAACATGAGTTGGCAAAAGTATATTACAATGACCAAAAAAATAAAATAAAATGAAAATAGTGAAATGAGCAAAATTACATGTGAAAGATATTGAGATGATCAGATAATGTCATACTTGTTTTTGCCGGAAACAATGTGGAAGTTGACGCCAATAATGAAATGCTAGGGTTTAGTGAATAGTGTATAGTCGGGCTAGTGAAAGGTGAAAAGTGTAAAGGATCAATGAAAAGGCCCGTTAAATTGTTAGGTCCATTAAAGATAAATAAGGTTTACTTGTACTTTGGGAATTATGATTTTAGTTTGTTATGTGATCAGGTAAAGAGATTCGTCAATTTTTTGACGAATTGGATTATCAATTCTTGTGTTTTTTTGTCTCAGTTTATCTCATTATTGCGTTTGATTCCTAACAGAATACGAATCCTATGATTGTAAATCTTGTTTTGGTTTAATTTTTCATCATCCATTTTGATAGTGTATTAGTTGATCCAAAATAGATCAACCAAATGACCAACACGTACGATGGTGCTTCCGCTGAAAAAAAAAAGGTAAAAAGCGCAGAGGCAAGTCACGCGACAAAGAGAATTTGTTACAAACCGCCAAGTCAACCTAAACATGTCATATCTCTTATACGTCTGTTCAACTACTACAAAACCTTATCGGTCGTACTTTTAATTTTCATGTCACTGATGACTTCTATACTAATATGGAATCCTTCCACTCCACTCCACAAACACTGATATTATACCTATACTTTTCCTTTAGTGGCATATCTGAATAGATCGAAATGCTTTAATTTTTCAAACAGTTCCTATCCAAATTCAGCAAACTGTAAATCGTACATACGTCTCCTACAAAGACTGGATTACAAGCTTGTCACAAGCACATCACTCTACTTCCACTAAAAGGAAACGGTCCAATTATTTTTCACAAAACGGCGAAAACCACCTCCTGACTGCATAAAATTAAATATTGATGCATCCGTTAAACAAAACGGTTCTACACGTATCAGATATGTTTTCCGAAACCACTGCGGTGAGGTGGTCTTCTTAGACCATAGGCAGATCCTCTGCTCCTCACCTATTAAAGCTGAAGCGCTTGCCGCTCTTGAATGCCTTCGTAGGGCTATTTCGCAAGGCTATAGGCGGATAGTTCTTGAAGGAGATAATTGTAACACCCCCAAATATTTCCTTGAAAGTATTACCGCCAGTGACCTCAGATTCCACATCCGAAGCCACCCAAGGCTTAACCATTTATACAAAGCATAAAACACACTGATAATATGAAATATCATAATCTTTATTTAAACCAAAGTCTCGGAATTACATCCGTAAATTCCAAATACAACAGAAATACAGAACATGTTTAATACAGCGGAAGTCTTTAAATAAACAACATAAGGGTCTTGATCGAAGCGATCACCCGCCTAGGATCTTCAACCTGGATAAAAAATCTTAAAACTTCATCTGCCTTCGTCGTCAGATTCTAGCCTTCACGGAATGGAAGTTTACTTGATATGCCGTATGAGACGGATGACACCAGTCAACCATGCAAGGGAAAATAACCGGTTGGTTAGTCTAATGAAAGACTATGCAAGGGTAAAACAGAAAGGTTCTAAAATAGTCGTATTAGGTTAGACCCATCGCTTCTCGAATGAAAGCCGATGACGATAGTAAACCTCAACACTTCTACCGGAATATACGAAATAAAATGATCGAGAGAAGACTCTAAAAGATTGAGTCTTAAAGAAACATATGAAGAGAAGACTCCAAAGAATTGAGTCTTATCGAAAAGTATGACAAGTGTTCGGGAACATTATATTTTCACACAAGAGTTTTAAAAATGACTTGACTATTTGGGTCCACGACCAACCTCACCGCTCAGTGCGAATCCAGATTGGAAAGAGGACTTACTCTAACCGAAGTCCCGGGCGAGGTTCCAAGTTGTACTTCTCGCCCTAAGGTTCATTAATTATGTGCATAACGGCACTCATCTTATTTAGTGACAAAACGTACATTTACGTTATAATCTTTTATCATATAAATATATCATCTCGATACGAGATATATCTTGGGAGCGTATCCCGAAAGAATTGGCACCAGCTGTGTGCACCTCCCATATACTCAGATAGGGGATAGTCATGACCAGGAAAATGGTGTTAGGGCTTGGTCATCCTATCCACCATGGTTATAAAGAAACGGCTAGACCTCGCAAGGTACATAGCGTTCCTACGAATACTCGTTCTAACTAAACAGTTAAAATCACACAATAGTCCACATCAATGCCATTCTGGCAATATATATATATATATATAATAGCGTTGTTTCTAGCAGTATATAAAACCTATTATAATATCACTTTTTAATTGTATCATTTATAAAATCTGTTCCCAACGAAAACAGTAGTTCATCCCAATTTAATTAAAAATTAAACAATTGATAATTAATGGAAACACGGAATGATAAGCAAGAGCGAACTGCCACTTGCCTTAGATTAGACGAACGATTGATCAACGACGGGTTTCTGGGTCCGGAACGGGGACGGAAATCAGATTCCAGATTCCTACAGAAATGACCCACAACGAAACCCTATGTTAGATTCGACAATAAAATATACGAATCAAAGGAAGAACGAACCAAATTGAAAGGACGAAAGCCCCGCCCGAGACCGGCATGCCCAAAGCCACAATCGCGATTGCCCAGGCAATCCGTAGTCGCGGTGGCACTGCCGCGGTCGCGGGCGTCGAGGACGAATGTCCGCGAGTGTCAAAGGCAGCGGCCGCGGACACGGCCGGCCTTGTCACTGCCGTGGTCGCGGCAGTTCATGTCCGCGATCGCGAACATGAACTCTAGCGACCTCCGATTGGCGAAAACTCACCGGCGACTTCTCCTTGGGCTCGAATTGCGGTGGCTTCACTTCCGGCCTCCTTTGCGCCTCCAATGCAACCCACTACGAGCACCACCACCTCCTTCGAAAGCTCCAGCGACTCCACAAGAAAATCCGGCGAGAGCTTGAAGATTCCGGCGACAAGAAAAAGAGAGGGAGAGAGTGTGAGATTATCAGAATTCGGTACCCTTCAACCCTCCAGATCATCCTCCTTTTATAGGCCAAGGAGAGAGAGAGCAGTCGACAAGATCAACGACGAGCAGGGAGATCGACGGCGAGGGTGGAGAAGACAAAGCGTCGCGCGTGCCTGCGCCATTCCGCGGTCGCGGTGACTATTCCGCGATCGTGGAATATTCGAATTCCCACCTCTTTTGTGCCCGATTATTCCGCGGTCGCGGTGGCTCTGCCGCGGTCGCAAAATTTCCCTTTTCGCGCCCAAATGCCCGAGAAAAGGTTGGGCATGAGTTTTCAAACCCCGAGTTAAATATATTTGTACCCGAACGAATATTCTAAGCTCCGAAAATACGTCGAATGTATTTTATTCCACTCAGGAAAATATTACAGAGCTCAAACATGATACAGAAAATCCGAACTTCTTTTAAAATGACATGATTACATAACGAGGGTTGGGTAAATTACCCAAATACCCTTTCTAAAAATGAGGGGTATTACAATAATCTCTATGTTATTAATTCTATTAGTGTAATTTGGAAAATCCCCTGGGAAATTTCAACAATAATCCAAGAAATTTGCACATTGTTATGTGGTTTGAATTATTTTCAGGTTGATCACTGTTATCGCGAATCCAATAAAGCTGCTGACTTCCTTGCAAATTCAAGTATCTCCCCTACTATCCTACGGAACGCTGTTTTGGACTACATGCAGCCTCAACATGATTACACACAGTTATAAAGTTCTCGAAGTCGATATCTACATTCGAGTTCTAGTATTTTTTCAACTTGTAAATCCTTTGTTAAAATCATATGTTGTGATGATTTGGATATGTCTTCTGGTTTGTAAGGATACCCTCTGTTTGCCTGTATAAAAAAAAAACTAACTAAACATGTCATATCTTATTTGTAAATTTGATCTTGGTATTTTTGTAATGCAATTAATAATTAGAACCAGTTTAATATTATATCAATATATCATATACCTGTATTATAGGATGATATATTGGATATTAATGCCAGTTATATATTATACAAATTTTGGTATAAATCATGCATAATTGGTATATCAAAGTGTATGTGTACTTTTGACCCAAAAAAAGAAGTGTATGTGTACTATTTCAAGATGAACTATTAAAAAGACCCAAGGAGAAAAATGAAATATGAAAAGCGCTCTCCGTACAAGTATCCTCTGAAAACCCTAAACACCATAAGCCTTGGCTACGCCGCCGCTCCAACCAAACCTTACCATCTGAGCCCACACTCTGACCTCTCTGAACCAAAGAACAACCCCACCCCTAACTTCGCCGACGAAGGCAATGAGGACGACGTTGTGGCGTCATTGACTGAAAACCCGAGCTCTGTGAGGCCGCTGCCGAGCCTTTTCTCTACAGCCCTTCATCTGCTCTGCCTCCTCCTTCTCTGCGCCTCAACCCCTGGAAACCTTGACTCCTCCGGCTCTCTTCCACCTCAGATCCGCACCTCTCCTCCTTGTTTTGAGAAGAAGAGGATCCATGCGGTGATTTGGGGGGTTTCTCCGACTGTTCGGCGAACGGAGCCACCCGTCAAAAGAGCTCCCCCGATGACGACGTGGGATCCGGGGCCTCCCGGTGCTCGCCTCGTTCCTCGGAGTGCAGATCTGCCTAGGTTTGCTGTTGATTCCAGCGACGATGTGGCAAAAATTCCAAGCCATTTCCCTGAGAACGACGTCGTCGGTGGTCCTCAGAACCCGGATCTGGTCAGCCCTAGTCCTCTCTGAGCTGCCCTGTGCCGCCTCGGCTGCAGTACAAGGTGTTGTCGTTCTGTTCTCCCTTCCTCTCTTCGTTTTTTTGTTGTCTATTTTCTGTTTGCCCTCTGGCTGGTTGTTTTTGTTGTTTGGCTTTTTCTATTTCTTGCTGTGTTTATGTTCTTCTCGAACCTTAATCTGAACCGAGACACTCTTCTTGATCTGCATCATGTTGTTGATTGCTGGATCCAGGCTCCTTCTGTTAAGAGGTTTAAGAGCTTGATGTTCTTTATTAATCTCTGCTATTTGATTGTATTTCATGACTATGAACTATTTATCCCTGATTTTTTGCCTCTCGTGATGGTGTATTTCTGGTGGGGAGCATATCTGGCTAGTTGGATGGTTTGGCATGGTTTATGTTTTTCTGTCCATGGCTCTGATCGACTCTTTTACAGTTATTCCCCCTTACCTGAAGCTCAGTTGGATTATGCTCTTGCTTATCCGTATAACAATCTACCCTTTTTGACTCTTGTTGGGACTATTATCCCCGATTTACTTGGAAATACTCCTTATTTCAGGGACTTTGAAGGAAAATGGTGTCTTCTTAGATGTCATTTTCTGAATAAACAAACCCTCTACCATTATCTCGACCCCCTGAACAAACCCGATCGAAACCTTTGGTATTTACACTCACTGCATTCTGCTTCTGTTAGTGTTTGTAGGTTCGGTGTTATTCCTATAGACTTATCTTCCTCCACAACTAGTTTGGCCAACCTTACAAATCTCTATCTTGTTTTCATGTTTGAAGACTCTGGACTAATTACTTAGTTCTATAAGGCTCGCTATCCTTAACTCCTTTCTATTAAATTCTATATCGTTCCTAATTACTACTGTATCTTTCTTTGTTTGAATCAGGACACAAAAGACCAATCAAAGTCTCAAGAGAATATCATTGGAAATGACGATCAAACCAATACTGGCAGAAAGGGTTATCCCTACAACTTTGAACAAACCTTGAAAACATATCCCTTGAACAAAGGTCTCTGGAGGTTTACCTCTATGAACAAATTTCCTTTGAACAACGATGGGGAACTGCTTCTTGATGTTTTTTGGAACAAAACTTGCCATATTCTGGCCTCTTACATCTGGAGTCCTTTTTGGATAAACCAGCAACTAGGAAAGCATTCCCATAAATGGGCTGTTTGTAAACTGAGAAAAAAAGTTTTGAACAAACACAATCTGAACAAAATTTACTACCTAACTATATCCTTGTTACATGAACAATTAGGTTTGTTGCTCATACTGCATATGTGCACTTACTCCCTGATAAAGGGTCCCTACAATTGTATGAAATATAGAAAAGGATCAAAAAAATATATATCTCATTATTTGGATCTCAAGTCTTTTAAATTGAATTCAAATCACTAGGATAGCTATTAATCCAAGAACAATATAATTATGAACAATATGAGCACTACTTATGTGGCACTCTATGTTTGGATTTCATCTTTGAAATCCCAGTGGATGTACACCCGCTTATCTCTTAGTGTAACACCCCCAAATTCTTAACCCAATTGGAAAGGGTATTACCGCCAGTGATCTCGGATTTCACCTCCGAAACCACCCAAGGCTAAACCGGATTATACAAATCATAAACAACTTTTATATAATCAACAACCATCTTTAAAACATATGTCGGGGGATTACAACCCAATCCCCGTAGGATAAAACATTGTCATCAAAGTAATTAAAGCATAGCGGAAGTCTTTTAAAGATAAAACAAGTCTTGATCACAGCGATCAACGCCAAGGATCTCAACCTGGATAAACTTGTCAAAAACACCTCCCATCATAGTCGTTCTTAGCCTTCGTGGAGTGGCAACTTATCTGATGTGCCGAATCGAACGGATGACACCAGCCAACCATGCAGAGAACAATTACGGTTGGTTAGTCTAATGAAAGACTACGCAAGGGTACAAAGCAGAGTGGTTCTAAGTAGTCGTATTAGGTTAGACTCATCGTTTCTCGGATAATAACCGATAACGATAGCCAACCACCATACTTCTACTGGAATATATCAAAAGACATGATCAAGAGAAGACTCCAACGGAAATGAGTCTTATAGGAATTAATCCAAGAGAAGACTCCAAAAGAGTGAGTCTTATCGGAAGCATGACAAATGTCTGGAACATTATAGTTTCACATACATGCGTTTAAAAACTGACTAGATGTTTCGGTTCACGACCAACCTCACCGCATAAAGCGAATCCAGATTGGAAAGAGAACGTAATCTGATCAAAGTCAGGACGAGTTTCCTAGCTGCACTATTACCTAGCTGCACTACTCGTCAATGGTATATTAATTATGTGCACTCGGGCACTTATCTTATTTAGTTCCAAAACGATCATTCACGTTTCAAGCTTTTAGAATCTCATCCACGCTGGATATTGAAATATAGAGAGTTGGGACTAAATCCCAGAGATTCTGTAATACCCCATAATTTTTAGTAAGGATATTTGAGTAATTTTCACAACCTTCGTTAATTAATTATTTCGCTTTCAGTGGAGTTCGGATTTTCCGTAACATCCATGATGTCCGAAATAATTCCCTGAGTGGTATAAAATACATTCAATGTATTTTCGGGACTTAGAATATTTGTTTGGATACAAACATATAATTTCCGGGGTTAAAAACCCATACGAAATCTCTGTTCTAAAAAAATATTACACGTCACCACCCACGCTCGGAGAGACAACCGTGTGTAAACCTTGTCGGGGGCAGCTGTCGATGTGGTAATCGGGCACGCCTTCCTCTTCCGACCTCGTTGGAGCCATTTAAGGAGCCCAATAATCTGGAAAGGGTTGATGGGCACCCGATCTCTCTTTCCCCAGCTCTCCCTCTCAGTTGTCCTTCCCACTGGCAACCCAAATCCGGCGACAAGGCGTGGCGCCGCGAGGCCTCTACTGCTCGTGTTGTTGATGGTTGCACTTCCCGGCGAAGGTGAGCCACCGACGAGGCACCGCAAAGCCGCTGCCGAGTCGCCGTTGTCGCTGACGATCTGCTGTTGATAGTTGTTGTCGCCGCCGCCGTGCTGTCACTGCTGCCCATAGCCGCTGCTGCTGATGTTCTTCCCGGCGTCGTGGCGCTGCTGGTGGTGGTGGTTGCTCTCCCCGACGACGAAGCGGCGAGAAGACCAGCGTCGGCGTGGTCGTTGCTGCCGCTGTGCTTGCTGTGTTGGTGTTGTACTGTTGCTGCGTTGTGAGGAAGAAGATGAAGCAAGGTGGGGCCCCCCTCCTTTGCTAATCAATTCCTCCCGTATTGGGCCGAGAAGCCCAATAGCCTTTTGTCCAGATTTAACCCGAAATTATACGAGCGATATAATTTCGATTCCCTTTCATCCGTATTTCTCTTTAGGAAAATTTAATAAATATTTTTATGATTTATAATCATAAAAAAATTTTAAATTTAATTCCTTAAGTTTGTCCAGGCAAATTAATTGATAATTAATTAATTTGTTAGTTAGAACGTGATTCGATGGATCGCGTGTGGACTCGTAATCCGTTGGAGCTATCTGAAGCTTAAGCCATATCCTTGGAAAGGATATTTTCGGTAGTCGTCTCGTCTAGATTCATCGCCGAATCTATTCCAGGTAAGTGGCGGTTCGCTCTTGCTCATCATTCCATATTTCCATTAATTATCAATTGCTTAATTGTTAATTAATTTGGATTGATTATCGTTCATGTCTGAAACAGTTTTATGAAATTACTTTTGGAAGATAAAATGAACATTATAATAGGTTGTATATTTGTTAGAACAACGCTATTATATATATATGATCTAGATTGAAATATATCTAGGATGTTGGCCTTAATGGCTTTATTATGATTGACTGTTCTGAACTATTTAGTTAGAACGAGTTTTCGCAGGAACGCTACTTGGTATCTCCTTGTGAGTACTAGTCGTTTCTTTATAACCAAATGGATAGGATGTCCAGGCCCCAACACTTCTCTTTGGTCATGATCATTCCCTGTCCGTGTACAGGGAAGGTGCACACAGCTGGTGCCACTCTCTGGGATTTAGTCCCAACTCTTTATATCTCAATATCCAGCGTGGATGAGATTCTAAAAGCTTGAAACGTGAATGATTGTTTTGGAACTAAATAAGATAAGTGCCCGAGTGCACATAATTAATATATCATTGACAAGTAGTGCAGCTAGGTAATAGTACAACTAGGAAACTCGTCCTGATTTTGATAAGAGTACGTTCTCTTTCCAATCTGGATTCGCTTTATGCGGTGAGGTTGGTCGTGAACCGAAACATCTAGTCAGTTTTTAAACGCATGTATGTGAAACTATAATGTTCCAGACATTTGTCATGCTTCCGATAAGACTCACTCTTTTGGAGTCTTCTCTTGGATTAATTCCTATAAGACTCATTTCCGTTGGAGTCTTCTCTTGATTATGTCTTTTGATATATTCCAGTAGAAGTATGGTGGTTGGCTATCGTTATCGGTTATTATCCGAGAAACGATGAGTCTAACCTAATACGACTACTTAGAACCACTCTGCTTTGTAGCCTTGCATAGTCTTTCATTAGACTAACCAACCATAATTGTTCTCTGCATGGTTGACTGGTGTCATCCGTTCGATTCGGCACATCACATAAGTTGCCACTCCACGAAGGCTAAGAACGACTATGACGGGAGGTGTTTTTGACAAGTTTATCCAGGTTGAGATCCTTGGGCAGGTGATCATGGTGATCACAACCCTTTTTGTAAGATTTTAAGAAAGACTTCCGCTGTGTTTGATTTAACTCTGTATATTGTCCTATTCGGGATTGGGATGTAATCCCGGGATTCATGTTTTAATTAAGTATTACAATGATTTTGTATCATTTGTGTTTCATGATTGTGTTTAAACCGATAAAGCCTTGGGTGGCTTCGGTAAGGAACACCGAGGTCACTGGCGGTAATACCTTTCCAAATGGGTTACAATTTGGGGGTGTTACAGATTTGGTATCAGAGCTAAAGTTTTATAACGGGTTGGGTATTTTAAAAACCATTGACTCGTTTTATATTGAGAAAGCCTTTGAAACTGTTTTAAGCTTGGAAAAATGTATTTTAACATCGTTCATAGTCGTGCCTTCTTTAGTCTGATATGAGAGGTATGGGAGTTACCTCTATATCTAGAAAGACTGACCTATTCTTGTTGTTGTAAGACATAGGTGTGTCTATTCTTTTTAAAGGACTCGAAAGGTGCCGAGATGATTCTATCATCTCTAGTAAGGTTAGATTTCCCTGTTTCTCAGAGATATTTCGAGGTTGAAGGACCTGGTAGTGCCCTCGAAGGTATCAAGTATGTACTTCCTGAGTTGGTAGTACTAATATCCTGGTGCTGTAATCTCCGAGTAAATTGGTGTGAATGCTCGGGAGATTAGTGTAGATGAATCTTGTGCCCTTTATTCATAATTCATCTATGAAATTACCAAGTTAATCTATTCTAAGTGGTTTTATTACATTGATATATGGGATAATTAAGGAATCACTCTTAGGAGTTTTGATGTCTAAGTGTGATGTCATAGTCGTTGACATTACTTGTTGAGAAAATGGATACAGAGGATTAATGCTCGATGCAGTCGAGATTTGCCTCCGTATGAGAATTCGTGGGATGAACCTATGGTAGAGTTCGTTGAGCCGTTAAGGTAAGCCAACGAAATATTGTAATAACGACGTTTTAATGGAAGCGATTTCCAAGGGAACTCTAAGGAAAATCCCGAGGAAGATCCTAAGGAAGATCCTCAAGGAGAGGAAAATCCTAGGGGAGATCCCGAGGAAGATCCTCAGAAGAAGGAAGATCCGGAGGAAGATCCCGCGGAAGATCCTTAGAAGGAGGAAGATCCAGAGGAAAACCCTGAGGAAGATCCTCGAGAGGGGTAAGATCCGAGGGAAGATCCAGAGGGAACTTCCGATGAAAACCCAGAGGAAGACCTCGTAAGGCAAGGCTAGAAGAGTCTGATGCCTAAAGTGTTCATTTATGAGTATATTTTAGGAAATAAGGATATTGGGAGAAGTTATGGAAAGATTTGTTTCTTCTTGAGACATCATATTCCTAGTGTTTGGAGGTATAGGTTATGTGGAGTTAATGAGATTAAGAGTTATATCTCACTTGTGTACTTGAGATTTTTTGTTCCACTAGAAGTATATAGAGGTGGACTAGTGTAAGTCTGGAATGCCTAGTTGAGGAATCATGTTGTAGGCATTAGTGTGGATAAAGTGTTGTGAAAGAATAAGTCGATTAAAGGAATAGTTCGATAAGAACTCGTTTCCCCTATTTCGATCTTGAGTAAGACTGTGAAATCCGGAGTTATGATGGTCGGGATCATAAGTAAGTATGACCCATGTAGGACCAATGGTTAAAGCTTTTGGAAAAGCCAAATGTGCGAAATCATAGGTATCCTTTGGGGAGATCTATTTGAGATTCGTTTGAGGTAATATAACGAAATGATGCGATTAAGTCCTGGATGGATAGTAGATTGCGTGATGCATATAAGGATTTTAAATTAGAAATAAGTCATTTAAGACGGTAAGAGTCGTTGGACTCGATAAGTGGAATTTCCAGAGGATGAAGAGTTATGACTCTTGGGAATTGTCAAAGATTGACATCTTGTGAGTATGTCATCTATAAGGCTTATGGTATCATTCTCTTTGAGGAAATAGGAGTAATATCTTATGTGATACGTTTCGAGGAACGTAGGAATAAGATATTATGGTTATTCTTGAATCTTAAAGGAGTTAAGTTAGGAATTGTTTAAAAAGATGTGTTAAATTATTCTTGTAAGGATTTTAAGTTAGAGATGGCGTAAGACTAGTCTTACTTTGAGATAAATAATGGAATTGTGTAAAGTACCATTAAGGGAATTAAGAAAGTTATGATTCGAGGTTACTAAGATTTAATATCTGAGTTGTAAGAAGTTAATGTGTAAACCTTGGATTTGTCTATAAAGAGATTGCAGGAGAAATGTGTGTTCTCCTATTGAAGGTGCATTAATATCGTTATGATAATTTTGGGAAACCATTATTCTAAGGTAGACATGATCTTGTGGAGGTAGTAAGAGTTATTACCTGGTATGTTGTGAGAGATAATATTGTGAGATAAAGATATGGCATAAGGGCCGGTTATGATTAATGATATTAAGTTCAGATAGTAAAGTTGATGTTGAGGCAGGTTCCTCATTGGTGTAATGCAAGTTTCGGGGTCGAAACTTTTCTTAAGGGGGTAGTAATGTAATACCCCATAATTTTTAGTAAGGATATTTGAGTAATTTTCACAATCTTCGTTAATTAATTATTTCGCTTTCAGTGGAGTTTGGATTTTCCGTAACATCCATGATGTCCGAAATAATTCCCTGAGTGGTATAAAATACATTCAATGTATTTTCGGGACTTAGAATATTTGTTTGGATACAAACATATAATTTTCGGGGTTAAAAACCCATACCAAATCTCTGTTCTAAAAAAATATTGCACGTCACCACCCACGCTCGGAGAGACAACCGCGTGTAAAACTTGTCGGGGGCAGCTGTCGATGTGGTAATCGGGCACGCCTTCCTCTTCCGACCTCGTTGGAGCCATTTAAGGAGCCCAATAATCTGGAAAGGGTTGATGGGCACCCGATATCTCTTTCCCCAGCTCTCCCTCTCAGTTTTCCTTCCCACTGGCAACCCAAATCCGGCGACAAGGTGTGGCGCCGCGAGGCCTCTGCTGCTCGTATTGTTGATGGTTGCACTTCCCGGCGAAGGTGAGCCACCGACGAGGCACCGCAAAGCCGCTGCCGAGTCGCCGTTGTCGCTGACGATCTGCTGTTGATAGTTGTTGTCGCCGCCGCCGTGCTGTCACTGCTGCCCGTACCCGCCGCTGCTGATGTTCTTCCCGGCGTCGTGGCGCTGCTGGTGGTGGTGGCTGCTCTCCCCGGCGACGAAGCGACGAGAAGACCAGCGCCGGTGTGGTCGTTACTGCTGTTGTGCTTGCTGTGTTGGTGTTGTACTGTTGCTGCGTTGTGAGGAAGAAGATGAAGCAAGGTGGGGCCCCCCTCCTTTGCTAATCAATTCCTCCCGTATTGGGCCGAGAAGCCCAATAGCCTTTTGTCCAGATTTAACCCGAATTTATACGAGCGGTATAATTTCGATTCCCTTTCATCCGTATTTCTCTTTAGGAAAATTTAATAAATATTTTTATGATTTATAATCATAAAAATTTATTAAATTTAATTCCTTAAGTTCGTCCAGGCAAATTAATTGATAATTAATTAATTTGTTAGTTAGAACGTGATTCGATGGATCGCGTGTGGACTCGTAATCCGTTGGAGCTATCTGAAGCTTAAGCCATATCCTTGGAAAGGATATTTTCGGTAGTCGTCTCGTCTAGATTCATCGCCGAATCTATTCCAGGCAAGTGGCGGTTCGCTCTTGCTCATCATTCCATATTTTCATTAATTATCAATTGCTTAATTATTAATTAATTTGGATTGATTATCGTTCATGTCTGGAACAGTTTTATGAAATTACTTTTGGAAGATAAAATGAACATTATAATAGGTTGTATATCTGTTAGAACAACGCTATTATATATATATGATCTAGATTGAAATATATCTAGGATGTTGGCCTTAATGGCTTTATTATGATTGACTGTTCTGAACTGTTTAGTTAGAACGAGTTTTCGCAGGAACGCTACTTGGTATCTCCTTGTGAGTACTAGTCGTTTCTTTATAACCAAATGGATGGGATGTCCAAGCCCCAACACTTCTCTTTGGTCATGACCATTCCCTGTCCGTGTACAGGGAAGGTGCACACAGCTGGTGCCACTCTCTGGGATTTAGTCCCAACTCTTTATATCTCAATATCCAGCGTGGATGAGATTCTAAAAGCTTGAAACGTGAATGATCGTTTTGGAACTAAATAAGATAAGTGCCCGAGTGCACATAATTAATATATCATTGACGAGTAGTGCATCTAGGTAATAGTACAGCTAGGAAACTCGTCCTGATTTTGATCAGAGTACGTTCTCTTTCTAATCTGGATTCGCTTTATGCGGTGAGGTTGGTCGTGAACCGAAACATCTAGTCGGTTTTTAAACGCATGTATGTGAAACTATAATGTTCCAGACATTTGTCATGCTTCCGATAAGACTCACTCTTTTGGAGTCTTCTCTTGGATTAATTCCTATAAGACTCATTTCCGTTGGAGTCTTCTCTTGATCATGCCTTTTGATATATTCCAGTAGAAGTATGGTGGTTGGCTATCGTTATCGGTTATTATCCGAGAAACGATGAGTCTAACCTAATACGACTACTTAGAACCACTCTGCTTTGTACCATTGCATAGTCTTTCATTAGACTAACCAACCGTAATTGTTTTCTGCATGGTTGGCTGGTGTCATCCGTTCGATTCGGCACATCAGATAAGTTGCCACTCCACGAAGGCTAAGAACGACTATGACGGGAGGTGTTTTTGACAAGTTTATCCAGGTTGAGATCCTTGGGCAGGTGATCATGGTGATCACAACCCTTTTTGTAAGATTTTAAGAAAGACTTTCGCTGTGTTTGATTTAACTCTGTATATTGTCCTATTCGGGATTGGGATGTAATCCCGGGATTCATGTTTTAATTAAGTATTACAATGATTTTGTATCATTTGTGTTTCATGATTGTGTTTAAACCGGTAAAGCCTTGGGTGGCTTCGGTAAGGAACACCGAGGTCACTGGCGGTAATACCTTTCCAAATGGGTTACAATTTGGGGGTGTTACAGATTGGCACCAGCTGTGTGCACATTCCCTGTACACGGAAAGGGAATGGTCATGACCAAAGAGAAGTGTTGGGGCCTAGACATCCCATCCACTTGGTTATAAAGAAACAACTAGTACTCACAAGGAGATACCAAGTAGCGTTCCTGCGAATACTCGTTCTAACTAAACAGTTCAGAACTGTCCAAAATCATATCAAAGCCATCAAGGCCAGCATCATAGATATATTTCAATCTAGATATATTTATATATATAATAGCGTTGTTCTAGCAGATATACAACCTATTATAATATCCATTTTAATTTCCAAAACAGTTTCACAAAACCGTTCCCAGACAAGAATAATAATCATCCCAAATTAATTAACAATTAAACAATTGATAATTAATGGAAATATGGAATGATGAGCAAGATCGAACCGCCACTTGCCTGGAATAGATTCGGCGATTAATCTGGATGAGACGACTACCGAAAATATCATTTCCAAGGATATGGCCTAAGCTTCAGATAGCTCCAATGGATTACGAGTCCACACGTGATCCAGCATATGACATATTAATTAATCTCAATTAATTTGTCTGGACGAACTCAAGGAATTAAATTTAATAAATTTTTATGATTATAAATCATAAAAATATTTATTAAATTTTCCTAAAGAAAAATACGGATGAAAGGGAATCGAAATTATACCGCTCGAATAATTTCAGGTTAAATCTGGACAGAAAGGGTTTTGAGCCTCTCGGCCCAACAACAATTAAACAAGGGGAGTGGAGCCCACCACCACTATTCCCCTTCTTCCTCATGCCACGAACAGCGACATCAACGTAACAACGACGCAGCAGATCGGCGCGGTCTTCGCCGGGGAGGATCTCTCCGCCTCGTCGCCGGTGGCTCACCTTCGCCGGGAAGAAGCGGCAATGGCGGAGCAGCACATCAGGGGCGGATGGCGACACCAGCAGTGTAATATCCCTCAATTTTTAATAAGGATATTTGGGTAATTTTCCCATCCTTCGTTCGATAAATTTTTTTTCGCTTTCAATGGAGTTGGATTTTCGGTAAAATCCTTGCTCTCCGTAATAATTCTCTGAGTGGAATAAATTACATTCGATGTAATTTCGGGGCTAAGATATTTGTGTAAGATATTTACGCAAGATATTTGTACAAGATATTTATATAAGATATTTGTGCAAGATATTTATATAAGATATTTGTGCAAGATATTTGTACAAGATATTTATATAAGATATTTATACAAAATATCTCCAAAATATCTAGGCTATAAAAGCCAATCTCTCTCTTTCTCCCGAACACCATCACTCGTCTCTCTCTCACTCCGATCTCTTTCTCGTCTCTCGCCATCACCGTTGGTGAAGCTCCTTCCGAGCTTCCTCCCGCCATCGTTGTCTCCCCGAGCTTCCTCTAGTTCGGCCTTGTTCCCGCCGGCGACAAAGTCGTCTCCTGGCCTTCTCCCGGCAAGCTGTGTCGCCTCCCTGTTGTCGACGCCCGTCCCAGCCTCCTTCCCGACGAAGACGGAGCCGAGCCGCTACTCGCGCTGACCTGCTGTGCTCCGCCACCACTGTTGTCTGAGCCACCACTGTGGTGCTGCTCCTCCTCCCCGGCACGACTCCATCCCTGGCGTCAGATCTCCGGCATCGAGAAGCCCCGACGAAGCCCCCGCGTGGTTGTTGTCGTTGTTGTCCCTGTTCGTTGTTGTTGTTCTGGGAGGAAGACGAAGGAAAGAATTGGAGGGGCCCCCTCCTTGTTATATCTGTGTTGGGCCGACTAGCCCAATTCAATTCCTGTCCAGATTTAACCAGAAATTATTCGAGCGGTATAATTTTGATTCCCTTTAATCCGTATTTTCTTTAGGAAATTTTAATAAATATTTTTATGATTTAAAATCATAAAATTTATTAAATATAATTCCTTGAGTTCGTCCAGACAAATTAATTGATATTAATTAATTTGTCACGTGTTGGATCGCGTGTGGACTCGTACTTTGCTAGGAATATTATGAAGCTTAGGCCATATCCTCGGAAAGGATATCTTCAGTAGTCGTCTCGTCTAGATTCATCGCTGAATCTACTCCAGGCAAGTGGCGGTTCGCTCTTGCTCATCATTCCATATTTCCATTAATTATCAATTGCTTAATTGTTAATTACATTGGATTGATTATCGTTCATGTCTGGAACAGTTTTATGAAATTACTTTTGGAAGATAAAATGAACATTATAATAGGTTGTATATCTGTTAGAACAACACTATTATATATATATGATCTAGATTGAAATATATCTAGGATGTTGGCCTTAATGGCTTTATTATGATTGACTGTTCTGAACTGCTTAGTTAGAACGAGTATTCGTAGGAACGCTACTCGGTATCTCTCAGTGAGTACTAGTCGTTTCTTTATAACCAAGTGGATGGGATGTCCAGGCCCCAACACTTTTCTTTGGTCATGACCTTCTCCTATCCGAGTATAGGGGATGTGCACAACAACTGGTGCCAATCTCTGGGATTTAGTCCCAACTCTCTATATCTCAATATCCGCCGAGGATGAGATCCTAAAAGCTTGAAATGTGAATGATCGTTTTGGAATTATATAAGATAAGTGCCCGAGTGCACATAATTAATATACCTTTGGCGAGTAGTGCAGCTAAGTTATAGTGCAGTTAGGAAACTCGCCCTGACTTGAATGTAGTACGTTCTCTTTCCAATCTGGAGTCGTATCATGCGGTGATTCGCATTATACGGTGAGGTTGGTCGTGAACCGAAGCATCTCAGTCAGTTTTTAACGTTATGTATATACATATGAAACTATAATGTTCCAGACATTTGTCATGCTTCCGATAAGACTCACTCTTTTGGAGTCTTCTCTTGGATATTTTCCCATAAGACTCAAATCCATTGGAGTCTTCTCTTGATCATGTCTTTTGATATATTCCAGTAGAAGTATGGTGGTTGGATATCGTACTCGTTTATTATTCGAGGGACGATGAGTCTAACCTAATACGACTACTTCGAACCTTCTGCTTTTGCCCTTGCTAGTCTATTCATTTAGACTAACTAATTGTATTTGTTATTTGCATCCTCATGGTTGGTGTCGTCCGTCCGTTTCGACACATCAGATATGTTGTTGTTCCGTGAAGGCTAGAACGACTATGAAGATGAACGGTGGTTTTTGGATGTTTTTAATCAGGTTAAGATCCTTGGGCAGGTGATCACTACGATCACAACCCTTTTCGTAATATTTTAAAGACTTCCGCTGTAATCTATTTACTCTGTTATTTGTTAAATTATGTATTACGACTTCCGCTATCTTTTGTTTAAACTATGTATGTTGTCCTATTCGGGATTGTGATGTAATTCCGGGACTCAGGTTTTGATTGAATATTATTATGATTTTGTATCATATGTGTTTCATGATTATATTTAAATGGTAAAGCCTGGGGTGACTTCGGTGAGGAAAACCGAAGTCACTGGCGGTAATACCTTTCCAGATGGGTTAAGATTTGGGGGTGTTACAAGCAGGGGCAGCAGCGGCTCCCACGACGACGACGCACAACCTTCGCAGCAGCCCACGACTGCAGTCACCGGCGGTCTTGCTTGCGGCTCGCCGGAGAAGGAGGCTCGCCGGATTGAGCAACGACGGTGATGGAGGGCAGCAGCTACACATCAAGCGGCAATAGCAACAACGAACAACGCAGCAGCTGCGGCTTCCGACAACAGCTCGGCGCAGCTCGTCGGGAAAGAAGGGAGAGAGCGTGGTTGGGTGCCTGTCCTAAAGCCCTCCAATCGATCTCATATATAGTCCAAGGAGGGGCATCTTCCCCAACAAGCTTATTGAAGGTGTCCTGACAGAAATTGGTGGAGGAGCAAGCCATTGACAGCAAAGAAGACACGCGGCAGGCATGGAGCGGTGGCGTGCAACTTTTGATAGGGAGAATTTGGTATGGGTTTTTAAACCCCGGAAATTATATGTTTGTATCCAAACAAATATTCTAAGTCCCGCAAATACATTGAATGTATTTTATACCACTTAAGGAATTATTTCGGACATCATGGATGTTACGGAAAATCCGAACTCCACTGAAAGCAAAATAATTAATTGAACAAAGGTTGGGAAAATTACTCAAATACCCTTGCTAAAATTAAGGGATATTACATTACTACCCCCTTAAGAAAAGTTTCGACCCCAAAACTTGTATTTACTAACGAGGAAATGGTTTCTCTACCAACCTTACTTCTTGATCTTAATATCCTTAATCATAACATCATCATACAACCTTATCTCGATATAACATACCAGGTAGTAATTCTTACTAACTCCACAAGATCATGTTTACCTTATAATAATGGTCTCCCAAAATTATCATAACGATATTAATGCACCTTCAATAGGAGAACACACATTTCTCCTCCAATCTTCTTATAAACAACCTCAAGGTTTACACATTATCTTCTTATAACTCAGATATTAAATCTTAGTAACCTCAAATCATAACTTCCTTAATTCCTTACAGACATCTCCCAGAATTCCATTACTCATTATTATCGGTTTTGGCCCTTATACCAAATTCCAACTTGGGATCCTTTCGGTAATGACTTAACTTATTCTTTTAATCACTTTATAACTTGAACCTTCAAGATTCCTTAAATTTCTTAATTACCTTAATGGTACTTTACACAATTCCATTATTTATCTCAAAGTAAGACTGACCTTATGCCATCTTTAACTTAAAATCATTACAAGAATAATTTAACACATCTCTTTAAACAATTCCTAACTTAACTCCTTTAAGATTACTTAACTTTTTCCAAGAATAATCACAACATCTTATTCCTACGTTCCTCGAAACATATCACATAAGATATTACTCTTATTTGCTCAAAGAGAGTGATACCATAAGCCTTATAGATGACATACTCACAAGATGTCAATCCTTGACAATTCCCAAGAGTCATAACTCTTCATCCTCTGGAAATTCCACTTATCGAGTCCGATGACTTGTACTGTCTTAAATGACTTATTTCTAACTTAAAAATCTTAATATTCCTCGCACAATCTACTATCCATCCAGGACGTAATTGCATCATTTCCTTATGTTACCTCAAACGAATCTCAAATAGATCTCCCCAAAGAATACCTATGATTTCATACACTTTGCTTTTCCAAAAGCTTTAACCAGTGGTCCTACATGGGTCATACTTACTTATGATCCCGACCATTATAACTCCGGATTTCACAGTCTTACTCAAGATCGCAAAATAGGAAAAACGAGTTCTTATTGAACTATTCCCTTAATCAACTTATTCCTTCACAACACTTTATCCACATTAATGCCTACAGCATGATTCCACAACTAGACATTCCGGACTTTACACTAGTCCACCTCTATATACTTCTAGTGGAACAAAAAAAAAATCTCAAGTACTCAAGTGAGATATAACTCTTAATCTCATTAACTCCACATAACCTATACCTCCAAACACTAGGAATATGATGTCTCAAGAAGAAACAAATCTTTCCATAACTTCTCCCAATATCCTTATTTCCTAAAATATACTCATAAATGAACACTTTAGGCATCAGACTCTTCTAGCCTTACCTTACGCGGTCTTCCTCCGGGTTCTCATCGGAAGTTCCTTCTGGATCTTCCCTCGGATCTTCCCCCTCTCGAGGATCTTCCTTATGGTTTTCCTCTGGATCTTCCTCTTCCTAAGGATCTTCCGTAGCTAGAGGATCTTCCTTCTTCTGAGGATCTTCCTCGGGATCTCCCCTAGGATTTTCCTCTCCTTGAGGATCTTCCTTAGGATCTTCCTCAGGATTTTCCTTAGAGTTCCCTTGGAAATCGCTTCCATTTAAACGTCGTTATTACAATATTTCGTTGGCCTACCTTAACGGCTCAACGAAATCTACCATAGGTTCATCCCACGAATTCTCATACGGATGCAAATCCTGACTGCATCGAGGATTCATCCTCCGTATTCGTTTTCTCAACAATGAATGTCAACGACTATGACATCATACTTAGACATCAAAACTCTTAAGAGTGATTCCTTAATTATCACATATATCAATGTAATAAAATCACTTAGAATAGATCAACTTGGTAATTCTATAGATGAATTATGAACATAGAGCACAAGATTCATCTACACTAATCTCCCGAGCGTTCACACCAAATTACTCGGAGATTACATCACTAGGATATTAAGTACTACCAACTCAGGAAGTACATACTTGATACCTTCGAGGGAACTACTAGGTCCTCCAACCTCGAAATACCTCTGAGAAACAGGGAAATCTAACATTACTAGAGATGATAGAATCATCTCGGCATTTTCCGAGTCCTTTCAAAAGAATAGATAAACACCTATGTATTACAACAACAAGAAGAAATCAGTCTTTCTAGATATAGAGGTAACTCCCATACCTCTCATATCAGACTAAAGAAGGCACGACTATGAATGGTATTTATTTCAAATTCGTTTGGAAAACATTTTCCGATTCAAAACGAGAAATAATTTTAGAAGGATAAAACCTTTCAAAATACCCAACCCGTTTTAAAAAAAACTTTAGCTCTGATACCAAATCTGTAACACCCCCAAATTCTTAACCCAATTGGAAAGGGTATTACCGCCAGTGATCTCGGATTTCACCTCCGAAACCACCCAAGGCTAAACCGGATTATACAAATCATAAACAACTTTTATATAATCAACAACCATCTTTAAAACATATGTCGGGGGATTACAACCCAATCCCCGTAGGATAAAACATTGTCATCAAAGTAATTAAAGCATAGCGGAAGTCTTTTAAAGATAAAACAAGTCTTGATCACATCGATCAATGCCAAGGATCTCAACCTGGATAAACTTGTCAAAAACACCTCCCGTCATAGTCGTTCTTAGCCTTCGTGGAGTGGCAACTTATTTGATGTGCCGAATCGAACGGATGACACCAGCCAACCATGCAGAGAACAATTACGGTTGGTTAGTCTAATGAAAGACTACGCAAGGGTACAAAGCAGAGTGGTTCTAAGTAGTCGTATTAGGTTAGACTCATCGTTTCTCGGATAATAACCGATAACGATAGCCAACCACCATACTTCTACTGGAATATATCAAAAGACATGATCAAGAGAAGACTCCAACGGAAATGAGTCTTATAGGAATTAATCCAAGAGAAGACTCCAAAAGAGTGAGTCTTATCGGAAGCATGACAAATGTCTGGAACATTATAGTTTCACATACATGCGTTTAAAAACTGACTAGATGTTTCGGTTCACGACCAACCTCACCGCATAAAGCGAATCCAGATTGGAAAGAGAACGTACTCTTATCAAAATCAGGACGAGTTTCCTAGCTACACTATTACCTAGCTGCACTACTCGTCAATGGTATATTAATTATGTGCACTCGGGCACTTATCTTATTTAGTTCCAAAACGATCATTCACGTTTCAAGCTTTTAGAATCTCATCCACGCTGGATATTGAAATATAGAGAGTTGGGACTAAATCCCAGAGATTGGCACCAGCTGTGTGCACCTTCCCTGTACACGGACAGGGAATGGTCATGACCAAAGAGAAGTGTTGGGGCCTGGACATCCCATCCACTTGGTTATAAAGAAACGACTAGTACTCACAAGGAGATACCAAGTAGCGTTCCTGCGAATACTCGTTCTAACTAAACAGTTCAGAACTGTCCAAAATCATATCAAAGCCATCAAGGCCAGCATCATAGATATATTTCAATCTAGATATATATATATATATAATAGCGTTGTTCTAGTAGATATACAACCTATTATAATATCCATTTTAATTTCCAAAACAGTTTCACAAAACCGTTCCCAAACAAGAATAATAATCATCCCAAATTAATTAACAATTAAACAATTGATAATTAATGGAAATATGGAATGATGAGCAAGAGCGAACCGCCACTTGCCTGGAATAGATTCGGCGATGAATCTGGATGAGACGACTACCGAAAATATCATTTCCAAGGATATGGCCTAAGCTTCAGATAGCTCCAACGGATTACGAGTCCACACGTGATCCAGCATATGACATATTAATTAATCTCAATTAATTTGTCTGGACGAACTCAAGGAATTAAATTTAATAAATTTTTATGATTATAAATCATAAAAATATTTATTAAATTTTCCTAAAGAAAAATACGGATGAAAGGGAATCAGAATTATACCGCTCGAATAATTTCGGGTTAAATCTGGACAGAAAGGGTTTTGAGCCTCTCGGCCCAACAACAATTAAACAAGGGGAGTGGAGCCCACCACCACTATTCCCCTTCTTCCTCATGCCACGAACAGCGACATCAACGTAACAACGACGCAGCAGATCGGCGCGGTCTTCGCCGGGGAGGATCTCTCCACCTCGTCGCCGGTGGCTCACCTTCGCCGGGAAGAAGCGGCAGCGGCGGAGCAGCACATCAGGGGCGGACGGCGACACCAGCAGGGGCAGCGGCGGCTCCCACGACGACGACGCACAACCTTCGCAGCAGCCCACGACTGCAGTCACGGGCGGTCTTGCTTGCGGCTCGCCGGAGAAGGAGGCTCGCCGGATTGAGCAGCGACGGTGATGGAGGGCAGCAGCTACACATCAAGCGGCGATAGCAACAATGAACAATGCAGCAGTTGCGGCTTCCGACAACAGCTCGGCGCGGCTCGTCGGGAAAGAAGGGAGAGAGCGCGGTTGGGTGCCTGTCCTAAAGCCCTCCAATCGATCTCATATATAGTCCAAGGAGGGGCATCTTCCCCAACAAGCTTATTGAAGGTGTCCTGACAGAAATTGGTGGAGGAGCAAGCCATTGACAGCAAAGAAGACACGCGGCAGGCATGGAGCGGTGGCGTGCAACTTTTGATAGGGAGAATTTGGTATGGGTTTTTAAATCCCGGAAATTATATGTTTGTATCCAAACAAATATTCTAAGTCCCAAAAATACATCGAATGTATTTTATACCACTTAAGGAATTATTTCGGACATCATGGATGTTACGGAAAATCCGAACTCCACTGAAAGCGAAATAATTAATTGAACGAAGGTTGGGAAAATTACTCAAATACCCTTGCTAAAATTAAGGGATATTACACTTAGGAGGAGTAACTACAAACTTGATTCTCCTTCCAGGTCTCTTATACTCTCTTGCATGTTATATAGTACCTGGAATCATGAAAAACCTATATTTGAAAATGAATCTATGAATATTTCTTTGGTAATCCAAACTATGGAAAAACTGTGGTATGTCAAAACGACACAATCCTGTGTACCCATTTCTCATTATACTAAATTCCTAGGTGCTAGGTTTGCCATACATCAATGGGAATCCCCAATACAGAACAATAGAACACACAAACTTCTTATGAACAAAACGCCTAGTCCTCTGAATTCTCTCATGACTATGGGTAAAATAATAAATAAAAACAAAAATAGATACGACAATAAGACCCCTAAATGTCTTAGGATATGGGGGAACAACACAGATAGGTTTTTATGAAGATCACAACCTGGAATTGTCGCGGAATCGGAAAGAAAACCTTCTGGATGGATGTTGAGTCTTTCTGCAAAATCGAACGAATACAACTTCTTGCACTTTTTGAAACAAGAACAAACAAAGAACCAAATGAAAAAGATTGAAAAAAAGCAGGGTTTGATCAATTCTACTGTGTCCATGCTACGGGTTTTGCAGGAGGCATTTGCGTAATGTGGAAGACCTACCAACTTACAAACGAAATCCTTGAAATTGAACAAATTGAAACAAGATTTATTAGTATTAAGTATACAAACTTGATAATGAACAAAAAACTTATGCTAATCCTTACTTACGCCTCCCCCCCCCCAAATGAATCTGTAAAAAATGTGTTCTGGAACGAATGTATCTCCTACATTAAAAATTGTTCTCTTCCATGTATTATTATGGGAGATCTGAATGAAATTCAAAACCCTTCTGAAAAATTAGGCGGGATTATACCGCCATTATCAAAATTTGCTAGACTCCGTCATTTTAAAAATGAATGCGAACTCTTGGATACTCCTTTCCAGGGAAATTCCTATACCTGGCGAAAGAACAACACAAGAATAGAAAACATCCATGAAAAACTGGATAGGGTTCTTATTCACCACCAGATCCTTCAATGGTATCCTGATATATGTACTAAGCATTATGCTTTCTCCAGCTCAGACCATTGCCCAATCTCCATCGAGCTAGACTCAGCTGTGCCTTTTAAAAACCAGCCGTTTAAATTTGAAAAAAATTGGATGACTAGAAAGGATTTTAGAAACGTGGTAAAACAAGCATGGAGAACTAACTACCATGGATCTAGATTGTACAATCTGGTATCCAAAACAAAATTACTCAAAAAACATGCTAAGATCTGGAACAAAAGTACCTTCGGAAATGTCTTCACACAATTACAAACTATAGAAAAACAACTATCTGAAATCCAAACTGAGATCTGTAATCACCCTACAAATGACCTCATTAAAAAACAAATTAGAATCATAGAAAAAAGGAAAAAAACTTATGTGATTTTAGAAAATTTAATGGAACCAAAGAGCTAAGGTAAAACACATCAAACATAATGACACGAATGTTAGCTATTTTCATAAAATAGCAAGTGGAAAAAGAAATAGAAAAATTATAAAAGAAATCAAAACCCAAGAAGGCACAAGCATCACTGGTGAACAAAACATCAGAAATGAAATCAGAAATGATTTCATCAAAAGATTCAAAAGTGAGTATATAAACCATAGACTATTCCAGAAAAACCTTGAATTAATCCAACCTGAAATCTCTTCAGAGGATAATCTGGAATTAATAAAAAATGTATCTAACGAAGAAATTAAAAAGGCGGTCTTTAACATTGGCTCGGATAAATCTCCGAGACCGGATGGCATGACAGCAGAATTTTACCAAAATTATTGGGACATTGTAGGCCCCTCTGTGATCCAAGCAGTTAAAAGCTTTTTCCTTTCTGGGAAACTGCTTAAACAAATAAATCACATATTCATATCCTTAATCCCGAAATGTGACAATCCTAACTCTACAAATCACTATAGACCCATAAGTCTGTGTTCTACCATTTATAAGATCATCTCGAAGATTATAACAACTAGACTCAAAGGAACCATGAAAAAATTAATACACCCCCTTCAGGGTGCCTTTGTTGCTAACAGAGCCATTCAAGATAATATCTTGATTGCACATGAAATCTTCCACTCTTTTAAATCAAAAAAAGGAACTGAAGGATTTATTGCCTTAAAACTAGACATGGAAAAAGCTTATGATAGAATCGAATGAGATTTTATTATAAAAATAATGGAAAAGTATGGATTCCATGAAAAATTTATCAACTGGATAAAAAAATGCATTATAACGGTATCTTTCTCGGTACTTGTTAATAATGGACCCATAGAAATATTCAAACCTTCAAGAGGACTTCGACAGGGAGACCCCCTCTCGCCCTTCCTATTTATTTTTGGATCTGAAATCCTTGCTAGAAAACTCCAAAAAGCATCAGATCGACCTCGAAATCCCCTAGGATTTCAATTCAATCAACAAGGAACACGAATCCCGTTTCTGGCATTTGCGGATGGCATTGTAATATTCTCAAAAGCTAAACAGGAAAACTGTAAATAAATCAAAGTTATCATTGATGACTACTGCAAGATTTCAGGACAAAAGGTAAATTTTCATAAATCGGCCTTTCAAGTTACAAAAAAGGTCACCAACCAAAAGAAATTAGCTATACAAGGCATTCTCACAATCACAAACATGATATCTCTCGAAAAATACCTGGGTTGCCCTATCATCAATGGTAGAGTTAACTCGAACACCTTTGCTGACCTTTTAGCTAGCACCCAAGAACAATTATCTAAATGGAAAGCAAATTCTATTTCTCAAGCAGGAAGAACAACACTTATAAAAACCAATCTGGCTTCAAGACCCAATTTTCTTATGCAAAGTTTCATGTTACCTTCACACACACACATAATGAACTTGATAAGCTAAACAAATCCTTTTTTTGGAACAAAGACAACTCCTATAAACCTCTTATAGGTTGGGAAAAAATTTGTAAACCAACTCATCAAGGAGGTCTTGGCTTGAGAAAAGCTAAAGACATGAACAAAGCTCTTCAATTCAAATTAATATGGAAAATCCTAGCCGAATCAAACAACTTCTGGGTTAGAGTTATTATGGATAAATATTTGAAAACACAACATATACTCCACTACGAGAGAAAAGGAAACTGCTCTTGGCAATGGTCCAAAATGATTGAACTTATGCATGAGTTCAAATCTGGACTAATTTGGCAAGTTGATAATGGAAAAACTATCAAATTCTGGACGGATAACTGGGATCTGAACACCCCCTTATGTGATAACATAAACCCACAGTCAATCCTGAATAAGGATGTCCTGGTAGCTGATTTTATGCTGCCAAATAAAACCTGGAATAAGGACTTACTTGAACAATACTTACCAAACGATTTAACCAAAAAATTGACCTCGATCCCAATACCTTTAAATGAGATCCGTGATAGAATGTACTAGAAAACGAGCAAAAACGGTTGGTTTTCTACCAATTCTGCTATGGAACTAATCAACAAAAATAAAAGTTATACTGCCTATGATACCTCTTGGATATGGAAAATGGACACGTATCCCAAAGTTAAAAACTTTGTATGGAAAATAATGAAAAATGGAATCCCAACTAAAGCTAGATTAGCAGAAAAAGGCGTTACAACCCCCCGGGTTGTATACGCTGCAATGCTCAGTTGGAAGATTTGAACCACCTCCTCTTCCAATGCAAGCATACCTTAAAAACAATCGAAAAATTGAATCAGGACACTTTTGGCATAATCACATCCCTAAACATAGGAAACAAAAGAACTAGTGAAATCATTCAAGAAATTCGACAAAAAACTAATAGATCACAATTCTTAGAATTAATGGTCTCTTGGTGGAGCATTTGGTTCTATAGAAACCAACAAAGCTTTGGTAGAACAAATGATGATATCGAACCCATTAAAGATGTACCAAATTACATCAAAAAACAAATGGAGAACTGGAATAAAATGAAAAACTGTAACCCCGACTGTCTAACTGAATACAAACAAAAAACTCATAAAACGAACATTGTCAGACGACCAATAAAGAAATGGAAAAAACCTCTGGATAACATAATTAAAATCAACACAGATGGATCCACCAAAACCAATGGTGAATCTAGCTTTGGCTATATTTTCAGAAACAACACGGGAAAACCACTTTTCCTCTATGGGGATAAATATGGTATTTCAACCCCGCTCAAAACAGAAACACTGGCAGTAAGAAATACTGTAATATCCCACATTTTGTATGGGTAAATTTTGAATTTTCTTAAGCCCATGTTGCAAGACAGATTAATTTCAGGGAAGTACGAACATTCCGTGTAATGTTTGGTCTCTGTAATATTTTTCTGAGCAATATAAAATACAGTTAAGGTATTTTCGGGCTAAAAGATCATTCACATACAAATATATTTAACCCGGGGTTAAAAATACGTTACCACTTAAGGTAAAAACGACAAAGGACGGAGGGGAACGAATCTGGCCTTGACCGCACCCCGCGGTGAAGGGAGTGCCGCACCCCGCGGTACGGGATAGCGAGCAGCTTTGACAGCTTGCTGTGCAACTTGGCGAGGCTAGTTGTAGCTTTGGTGTGTCATCGGGGCTACTCCTCCTAGCTTGTACACGTCCCTGCATATGTGTCTTGCTGGTGGAGACCTTGGAGGACCTATAAATAGAGGAGGAGAGGCGGAGGAGGAGCCAGAAGACAGCTCCCTCACCATCTTCTTCCTCCCAAAAACCTCCATTTATTGCTGAAGTTCGAGCTTTGTTTTGTGTGTGATTCGAACACCTTTTCGATCAATTGAAGGGTGGTTCTTAGAGGTGGTATAAGGCTTAAGAAGGTGGGAAGACAAACCAAGAACAAATCGAAGTCGAATCGATCGATTTGGGTAAGTAATTCTTCCCGAAAACTTGTTGAACTTTGCTTCTGTCATAGCGCCGTACCCCGCGGTCAGACGCTACCGCACCCAGCAGCCAAGCACCGCACCCCGCGGTGACTGACCACCGCACCCCGCGGCAAGCATGGGTCCGTGGTGTGTGTGTGTGTCTTGGGTGTTGGTTCTTGGGCGAAGCTTGGACCCTTCGATTCTTATTCCTTTAGATTCATATATGTAGATATTGAATCTAACTTAGGGTCTCGTTATGGGTCGTTCCTTATGTAACACCCCCAAATTTAACACAATTTGAAAGCGTTACTGCCGATGACCCCGGACGTAAACCCCGAAGTCACCCCAGACTTTTCCAACGACATAACTGTCTTAAACATAGTTACAATACTAAAATCATAACTTTTATTAAACCACATGGTCGCGGAATTACACGAATCCAAAAACGATCCAATTAATCAGAAATACAATAGCGAAAGTCTTTAACAAAATACAAAATAGCACAACGGAAATCTTTAAAATACAACGACAAAACAACTTGTCAAAACACCGTTCATCTTCATAGTCGTTCTAGCCTTCACGGATCTTCAACACACCTGATGTGCCGAATCGGACGGATGACACCAGCCAACCATGCAAGGAATATAACGGTTGGTTAGTCTAAATGAATAGACTAGCAAGGGTACAAAGCAGAGTGGTTCGAAGCAGTCGTATTAGGTTAGACTCATCGTCCTCGAATAATAACCGAGTACGCTAGTCAACCATCATACTCCTACTAGAATAACAAAAGGTATGCACAAGAGAAGATTCTGGAGATCGAGTCTCACAACAATCAATCCCAAAAGAAGACTCCAAATGAAATGAGCCTTATAGAAAAATATGACAAATGTTGGGAAACTTAAACAAACACACAAACACAGCATCACAATATCGCATACGAGCGACTTATAACTAAGACGAGTTTTTCCTAGCTGCACTAGCGCCTAGCTGCACTACTCGCCAAACATTTTAAATAAGTGCTTACACATACGGCACTTTATTATTATGGTCAAGGCATTTTAATTATGTGCATACTCATGGCACGTATCTTATTAAATGTCAACACACACACACATCACGTTATAAGCTTTTAACATACATGTCCCGCCACTCGCGAAACACATATCGAACCGGGTTGTGACACCTGCAGAGTGCACCACTTCTTACTCCACTCGAGTATAGAAGTTAGTCAATGACTTACAAATTTATTATAAAGAGACGACATGACCTCTCATCCATTGTCCCTACGAATACTCGTTCTGACTAAACAGATAAACACACAAGCACATCTCACAGAACCATCACGGCTCTTCCTGCACAACTATCTATTTATGCCCACCTGGCAAACATCCTAGATTTAATAATCTAAACACACACACAATAAAACACATCAAAGTCCCTTAAGGTCTTCACCTGTACAAAATCTACAATATACTAGCGTCGGTTCTAGCAGAATATACAACCTAGGATAATATCAGTTTTTAATCACATAACGTTATCAAACAATTTCCAACATAATTAACAACCATCCCAAATTATTTAACAACAAAACTATTGATAAATAATCGAAATATGGAATGATGAGCAAGAGCGAACCGCCACTTGCCTGAATCCGCAGAAGCTTAAGCAAAGCTTAGAGACAACGGCTCTTGGGTCCAAAACTGGAACAGATCTGGAATAAAACTCCCAAAGAAACGACCCACAACGAGACCCTAACTTAGATCCAATATACTTATATATGAATCTAAAAGAATACAAGAAGAAATCAAAGGAAACGAGCCAAGCCCAAAGCCAAACCACAAAACACACACTCGGACAAGCTCACCGCGGGTGCGGTGGGAGTCTTGCCGCGGGTGCGGTGGATGCACAGAGGCGAGAACTTGACAACGGCCATGGAGAAAACTTACCCAAATCGATTCGTTGCTTCGATTTGTTCTTGGTTTGATCTCCCAACACTTCAAAGCTTCCAACAACACTCAATAGCACCTTCTCAACTCAAGAGACACTCGAAATCTCCCACACACGAAGCTCACAAGCTCGGCTTTAATGGAGAAAAATAGAGGAGGAAAGGAGGAAGAAGAAGAGAGCTCTTGGCTTCGGTTTCACTCCCTTTTATAGCCCAAATCCGAACCACCTCCAAGGGGACAAGCCGAGGACAAGGGGACAAAGCGAAAGAGCCACTTGCAAGCCCACTTGGACTGCCAAACAGACGCTACAGTAACCGCCAGCGAGGAAGACGACACCGACTCTATTTCTGGCCTTGCCGCGGGTGCGGTGGCGCCTGGCGCCGGGTGCGGCCACGGCCAAAAACACCCCGTCTTATCCGAAAACACTTTGGGTTAATTTCCTTAAACCCGGGCTAAATATATTCGTACACTAACGATACATTAACCCCGAAAACACCTCAACTGTATTATATAATGCTCGGAAAATTTTACAGAGCTCAGAACATATTACAGAGTATCCGATCTTCTCTGAATTAAATCCGTCTAGCAATCCGGGCATAAGAAAAATAAAATTTCAAAATACCCTTAAAAATTACGGGGTATTACATTACTACCCTCTTATTTTAAGTTTCGACCCCGAAACTTGCATCATTCAAGGCCGACAACAATTAGGGAAAGTATCTAAGCATACCCGTCTCAGTCTCCCAAGTAACCTCTTCGGTTTCTAACTTGGAGCACAAAACTCGTACCAAATGTACCACCTTGCTGCACAACTGCCTCAAAGACAAAGAGGAATCTTGCCTCAGCACAAAACTTACCACCAGAACTCAACATCCTTAATCACTTCACCCTCTAGATTACTACTAGAGAGATCAGTCGATTTTCCTCAGTGTCTTCCCTCGGCTCCACCTCAGGAACCTTGGTCTTATCAGACACTTAACACTACTGACTCAGGGAGTACAGTCTTCACCTCTCAGGTGGACTACTAGGTCCTACAACCTCAAATCAAGACAAGCAAACTGAGAACTCAAGTCTAACTGGAGATGGCGAAACCACCTCGACTTCTTCTGAGTCCTTCTGAAGAGAACTGCACCCTTAACTACGGGTGATAAACAGAGAGTCTTAGTCTTTCTAGACACAGAAGCAAACTTCCGTATCAGACTATAGAAGGCACGACTATGAACGGCTTTTTATTTTAAAATTCAGAGCTTTTTAAAAACAAATTTTAGCTCTGATACCATTTCTGTAACACCCCCAAATTTAACACAATTTGAAAGCGTTACTGCCGATGACCCCGGACGTAAACCCCAAAGTCACCCCAGGCTTTTCCAACGACATAACTGTCTTAAACATAGTTACAATACTAAAATCATAACTTTTATTAAACCACATGGTCGTAGAATTACACGATTCCAAAAACGACCCAATTAATCAGAAATACAATAGCGAAAGTCTTTAACAAAATACAAAATAGCATAGCGGAAATCTTTAAAATACAACGACAAAACAACTTGTCAAAACACCGTTCATCTTCATAGTCGTTCTAGCCTTCACGGATCTTCAACACACCTGATGTGCCGAATCGGACGGATGACACCAGCCAACCATGCAAGGAATATAACGGTTGGTTAGTCTAAATGAATAGACTAGCAAGGGTACAAAGCAGAGTGGTTTGAAGCAGTCGTATTAGGTTAGACTCATCATCCCTCGAATAATAACCGAGTACGCTAGTCAACCATCATACTCCTACTAGAATAACAAAAGGTATGCACAAGAGAAGATTCTAGAGATCGAGTCTCACAGCAATCAATCCCAAAAGAAGACTCCAAATGAAATGAGCCTTATAGAAAAATATGACAAATGTTGGGAAACTTAAACAAACACACAAACACAACATCACAATATCGCATACGAGCGACTTACAACTAAGACGAGTTTTTCCTAGCTGCACTAGCGCCTAGCTGCACTACTCGCCAAACATTTTAAATAAGTGCTTACTCATACGGCACTTTATTATTATGGTCAAGGCATTTTAATTATGTGCATACTCATGGCACGTATCTTATTAAATGTCAACACACACACACATCACGTTATAAGCTTTTAACATACATGTCCCGCCACTCGCGAAACACATATCGAACCGGGTTGTGACACCTGCAGAGTGCACCACTTCTTACTCCACTCGAGTATAGAAGTTAGTCAATGACTTACAAATTTATTATAAAGAGACGACAGGACCTCTCATCCATTGTCCCTACGAATACTCGTTCTGACTAAACAGATAAACACACAACCACATCTCACAGAACCATCACGGCTCTTCCTGCACAACTATCTATTTATGCCCACCTGGCAAACATCCTAGATTTAATAATCTAAACACACACACAATAAAACACATCAAAGTCCCTTAAGGTCTTCACCTGCACAAAATCTACAATATACTAGCGTCGGTTCTAGCAGAATATACAACCTAGGATAATATCAGTTTTTAATCACATAACATTATCAAACAATTTCCAACATAATTAACAACCATCCCAAATTATTTAACAACAAAACTATTGATAAATAATCGAAATATGGAATGATGAGCAAGAGCGAACCGCCACTTGCCTGAATCCGCAGAAGCTTAAGCAAAGCTTAGAGACAACGGCTCTTGGGTCCAAAACTGGAACAGATCTGGAATAAAACTCCCAAAGAAACGACCCACAACGAGACCCTAACTTAGATCCAATACACTTATATATGAATCTAAAAGAATACAAGAAGAAATCAAAGGAAGCGAGCCAAGCCCAAAGCCAAACCACAAAACACACACTCGGACAAGCTCGCCGCGGGTGCGGTAGGAGTCTTGCCGCGGGTGCGGTGGATGCACAGAGGCGAGAACTTGACAGCGGCCATGGAGAAAACTTACCCAAATCGATTCGTTGCTTCGATTTGTTCTTTGTTTGATCTCCCAACACTTCAAAGCTTCCAACAACACTCAAGAGCACCTTCTCAACTCAAGAGACACTCGGAATCTCCCACACACGAAGCTCACAAGCTCGGTTTTAATGGAGAAAAACAGAGGAAAACAGAGGAGGAAAGGAGGAAGAAGAAGAGAGCTCTTGGCTTCGGTTTCACTCCCTTTTATAGCCCAAATCCGAACCACCTCCAAGGGGACAAGCCGAGGACAAGGGGACAAAGCGAAAGAGCCACTTGCAAGCCCACTTGGACTGCCAAACAGACGCTACAGTAACCGCCAGCGAGGAAGATGACACCGACTCTGTTTCTGGCCTTGCCGCGGGTGCGGTGGCGCCTGGCGCCGGGTGCGGCCACGGCCAAAAACACCTCGTCTTATCCAAAAACACTTTGGGTTAATTTTCTTAAACCCGGGTTAAATATATTCGTACACTAACGATACATTAACCCCGAAAACACCTCAACTGTATTATATAATGCTCGGAAAATTTTACAGAGCTCAGAACATATTATAGAGTATCCGATCTTCTCTGAATTAAATCCGTCTAGCAATCCGGGCATAAGAAAAATAAAATTTCAAAATACCCTTAAAAATTACGGGGTATTACACCTTAGGGATTTGTTTTCCAGGATCTGTCCCAGTTTCGGACCCAGGAAACCGTCGTCTCTAAAGCTTGTTCAAGCTTTCGTCTGATCTAAGACAAGTGGCGGTTCGCTCTTGCTTATCATTCCATATTTCCATTGATTATAAATTGCTTAATTGTTAATTAATTTGGAATGATTTATTGAATTGTTGGGAACAGTTTTACTAAATGATATAAAAAGAATATGATATTATAATAGGTTGTATATCTGCTAGAACAACGCTATTATAGATATATATTTATGATATTAGCCTGGAGGGCTTTGATATGATTATTGTTGTGCTTGGACTGTTTAGTTAGCACGAGTATTCGTAGGAGCGATGGACTAATTGAGGTCTAGTAGTTTCTTGATAATGGAAATGATGCTAAGAGTTCTAAACTCAAAGACCATTTGGTGGGTCATGACCTTTCTCTATACTCGGGTATAGAGATGGTGGCACTTAACTGATGCTACAAATCTTGGGATTTGTCCCATTCAGGAGTATGTCCCTCATGGCGAAACATATGTCCTATATGTCCATCATGGCGAAACATATACTCAATATATGTCCCTCATGGCGAAACATATATTTAAAAACCTATAACGTGATGCGCGTTTTGGAATTAAATAAGATAAGTGCCGTCGTAGCACATGATTAATAAACCTTGGGCGAGTAGTGCAGCTAAGTATAGTGCAGCTAGGAAAGCTCGTCTTGACTTTGATCAGAGTAAAGTTCTCTTTCCAATCTGGATTCGCCCTGGGGCGGTGAGGTTGGTCGTGAACTGAAACATCAAGTCGTTTGTGAACGCTTGTATGAAATCATTAATGTTCCCCAATATTTGTCATGTTTCCGATAAGACTCAATTCATTGGAGTCTTCTTTTGGGTTGATTTCTGTAAGACTCGGTCTTTCAGAATCTTCTCTTGTTCATGCTGCTTAATATATTCCAGTGGGAGTATGATGGTTGACTATCGTCATCGGTTATTATTTGAGAAGCGATGAGTCTAACCTAATATGACTGCTTCGAACCACTCTGCTTTGTACCCTTGCATAGTCTTTCATTAGACTAACCAACCGTAGTTGTTCCTTGCATGGTTGGCTGGTGTCATCCGTTCGATTCGGCACATCAGATAGGAATCCGAGAAACAAAGGCTAGAACGACTATAAAGGCAAACGGTGTTTTAATGGATTTACCAGGTTGCGATCCTTGGCGGGTGATCATTACGATCAAGACCCTTGTTTTTATACTTTGCAAAGACTTCCGCTAAATACTCTGTTTTGTCCTATGGGGATTGGGATGTAATCCCCAGACATATGTTTTAATTAAAGGTTTTGATGTTTATATCTTAACCGTTGTTTATGAATTGTGTTTAAACCGGTAAAGCCTGGGGTGACTTCGGTGTGGAAACCGAGGTCACTGGCGGTAATACCTTTCCAAATGGGTTAAAATTTGGGGGTGTTACAAATACCCTGATAAAAGCTTATGAATTAGGCTTTATCAACATTCATCTTGAATGTGACAACCTTACCATCGTGAACGTCCTTAAACAAATCTGGCATTGTCCATGGGATATTGAAATGCTTATTTATGATATCTAGTGTATTTTACAACTGTTTTCTTCAGTGCAGATTTCTTACGTCTTCCGAGAAACCAACGTCGTAGCCGATTTCATCGCGAAGAAGGTTCATTAGGTTTCCTTGGAAGACTTTAGAGATAGTCTAGAATTTGTAATTCTCATCCGTAAGGATGCTATAGATTGAGAAACCGACTCTTATGTGGTTTCCAATCTAATTTTTACCTTATCAAAAAAAAAAAGAGGATGAACTATTAAAATAACCAACCAAATTCGGAGTGTTGCATATATATATAGGTGAGTTCCCATACATTTGTCTTTTAAAGTAAGAAGCATTGTGGACCTTTGGATTAAGAGGACTGAGATTAAAAGGAGTGAAAAAAGAGTGAACATTAGCGAAAAAGCGTTGTCCCGCCCCCCATTCACAGCCCTTTAAAAGACATATAAAGAAAGCGCTTTTTGTAAAAAGCATTTTTTCTAAACCTTTACACATTTTCTGGGAACACTATAGACAACGGTTTCTTTAGAAAAGCGTTGTCCCATACGTTTACAACACTAAAGAGAGCGTTTTACCTAAATAACCGTTGTCCCAACCAATCTAAAAAAAATTGTTTGACGTTGTTTATGATTTTTTGATGTAAATCATTTATTAATTGTTGCTTATGATTTTATAAATTTAAATCATTTATTAAGTGTTGTTAATGATTTATTTATTTATTTAAATTATCTATTAATTTAAACTCTTGTATACTTTATTAATTTAAACTCTTGTTTATGATTTAAATCATTGATTACTTTAAACTCTTGTTGATTAATTTAAATCATTTATTACTTTAAACTCTTGTTGATTAATCTAAGTCATTTATTCATTTGCCTTTTATCTAAAAAAAATTGTATGTTTGTGTTAATGATTTGTTTCTTAATTATTTAATTAGATCAATTAATTATTAGTTATATAGATTTTTTGTGTTTAGTTTATGGACAAATTTATTGTTTGTGGAGGTCATTAGTTCTAAATACTTAGTCTTCAAATAATCATAATAAATCAAATATTGATAATAATGTCAATATATCAAACACTAAATAGAGTAAAGGCTTTGTACAACACGCCCTTCCGTCCCCCCTTTCGAGTAATCCTGGATCCGTCTACAGTTAAGTTAAACCCTAAAATCTTATGTAAGATACAAAGAAATGAAAGAGTGGCGGGCATATCGAGGCTTAGAATTCAGACATGTCATACAACAGTTATGTATATATATCGTGCTACTAGGGCAGGCGCTAATTGCACCTGCAGTGGTGCTGCAAACACCACTGCAGGGCCGTCTGATCAAACGGTGTCAAACACCGTTTGAGGATTTCTTTTTTGTTTAAATTTCTATAGTTTAGAACGGTGTTTGACACCGTTTTGTTTATGTTTTTTTTTTATTTCCTGAATTTAAAACGGTGATTAGAACCGTTTTAATTTTTTTTTTCTTTTGTTAAAACGGGGACTATCGCCGTTTGATTTTTTTTTAATTTTATTGGGTTAAAATGGGGATTATCACCGTTTGAATTTTATTTGACTACGAAATGCTCCTAGGGGAGATGCTCGTAGGGATGCAGAATGGACAATCGAGTAAGGGGGATGCAGGGTAAGGGGGATGCAAAATGGAATGCTCCTAGGGGAGATGCTCGTAGGGATGCAGAATGGACAATCGGGTAAGGGGGATGCAGGTTACGGGGATGCAAAATGGATTGGGTAAAAAAAAACAATTTTTAGCTTTCTATAAATGGATTCGGAGGAGAAGAGGGGGTATGGTAATTTTTTTGAAATTGTTAGTTGAGTTTCAAAGAAAGAATTAGGTGCTTAAAAAGAAGAAGAAGAAATCAAAGGTGGATTAGGAGATATTATCCTAATGTTGTGGTCAAATGAAGATGTCGGAGAATCCATTCAAGAGGTATGTAAATTAAATTGGATTAATTATTATTTATTTAATGTCATATAAATTAAACTTTTGTAAATTGCATGATTAATTTATCAGATGCTTAATTTATCAAATCGTTCAAAACTCCACTCTTATTTAAGGTAAATTGCATGCGCATGATTAATCATACACCAAAACTCCACTCTCATTAACTGTAAATTGCATATAAATTGATTTAATTATGTTAGTTTATTTAATTATTTAACTATGTTAATTTCACTCTCATTTACTGTAATTAATCATATAGCAAAATTCCACTCTCATTTATTTAACTATGATAGTTGATTTAATTATGTTGTCATTGCTTAATTTATATGTTTACTTAAGACATATAATATCTTTAATTTATAGATTAAATAACAAGAGTAATAACTTGTAGATTTTAATTTACGTAAATATGATTGTTATTCCTAATGTGAATGAGGCATGTTTGGTTGGAACGAACGATTGGTCTGTAATTGGATTTTAAAATGAATTTTACCATGGTAGGTTGTTTTATCATTTGAATTTTAAAAGGAATTTTACCATGGTATTATTGTAATGTAAATATATTATGTTACTTTTTACTGTAATTATATATATTATGTAAATATATTATGTTATTATGTAATTACTATAATATCTTAATTTATATGTTTGCTTAATTTATATGTTTTACTGTAATTTATATGTTTCCTTAAGGCATATAAACTCCACTCTCATTTACTGTAATTATATATTATGTTACTTTTTTAATGTCATTGATTCAAGTGTATATATTTTAGATTCAAGTTAATATCACATATATAATTTGTACAAGTTAAAGTCATAAACAATTGTATTTTTTAAATAATGTTTGTTTTGCATATAATTTCCACGATTTTATAGATTAGATTCAAGTGTATACATTATTTTAATGTAAATAGTTTGAAACTTGTTATAGTGTATGTACATTTATTCAAATAAAAGTTAATATCACATATATAATTTGTAAAAGTTAAAGTCATAAACAATTGTATTTTTTAAATAATGTTTGTTTTGCATATAATTTCCACTATTTTATTATACATGTTTATTTTATTTGTAAAATTAATATATATGTTATTGGAAAGTTAGAATTGGACAACAAAAGCATGAATATTTAAAATACTTTGAATTATAAATATTATATTTTATACATCATTGAAAATTTATTGTGTTGGATGTTTATTATACTAAACCAATACATGTTAAAATATCTGGAATTAATGGCAGGATTTTACCTCGTACTTCCAAACGAGCTACAAGTGGTCGGATCGTGAGTCCATGTTAGCTTGGGCACGCGAACAAGGAACTAGACTTAACATGGTGTTGACTATTCAGAAATCCTGGGAGCGAAAAGTCATACTGGCATGCGAGAAGCCGGGAAGATATCGGCCGTTCAAGGATGTATTGATAAAAAAGATGCGTACAAAGAAGAGCAATTGTCCATTCGTGCTGAACGGGGTGATGCATAAGGATGGGTCATGGATGTTGTATGTGGAATGCGGTACACATGATCATGATATTGCGACGAGCTTGGAGGGTCATGCCTATGTCGGACGCCTGACTGAGCATCAAAAAAGCGTTGTCAAGACATTGACGCAAGCGCCCGCAAAGCCGAAGATGATTATGACCTTCTTACGACAAATGTATAACATGGTCTTTACGTCGAGGAAGCAAATCTATAACATTCGGCAACAGTTTCACGCTGAAGAGATGGATGGTATGACTGTAACCCAGTACACCCTCTCATGTTTATTTAGCTTTGGTTACTATATCAATCCCCGAAGGCTACATAGACATGATGATGTGGTTCAAGACTTGTTTTGGGCTCACCCTCATTCCATTCATCTGCTGAGCTTGTTCCCTTACGTTGTCATCATGGATTCGACATACAAGACAAACAGGTCAGTAGTTCCGACATTACAAATTTTGAGAAATTTTACTCATTACTGTAGCATGGTTAGAGTCGTTTTAATACTTTCTTATAAACCGATTATAGGTACAATTTGCCCCTTGTTGAGATCGTCGGCTTTACGTGCACGGGACATACCTTCAACATTGCCTATTCGTTCATGGCACGTGAGAATGTCGACCACTACGAATGGACACTCAGAGAGTTGGCACACTTGTTCGCTCAAGTCGGCAAGAGGCCAACGACGATAGTCACGGATCGAGATTTGGCTGAGGTCAAAGCTGTAGGCCATGTATTCCCCGATGCCCAACATATATTGTGTTGGATACATATACTGCACAATTGCAGGGCCTTTGTCCTCACCGTGACGCATAATGGCGGTCTAGCAGATGGATTCATGAAAGCGTGTCGGTTACTATTCAACTCGAAATCCGAGTATACATACTACGCGCGCCTCCGTGAGATGCAACAGACCTACACTGGTTTTATGGGTTACCTTATGACTACGTGGCTTGGGCCTTATAGAGAACGTATCGTCAGAGCCTGGACTTATACCAAACTTCATTTGATCACAAGGACCACGAACAGGTAAAGTGATTTAAGTTTATTGTGTATAGGTTTTTAGTGTATCAATGTGTTTATTTATAAAATATTCTTCATGTGTCTGCAGAGTTGAGGGCGCGCACTCTGTGCTTAAAGATTGGATTGAAAACAGACCCGTATTAGGTTTCAACACACTAGCACAGAAGATCCATCAACTCACAGTAGACCAGGTTAGTGTAGTGAGAGGAAACATGGAAATGGATCGTAATACGATCCCAACCGCAGTGTTGAGGCTACGAGCACCTTACGAGAATCTGTTTAGTCTGCTACTGAACAAAGTGTCAAAATTGTGTTTGGACACAATGTTGGGCACGATAGATAGAATCTTGAACCCGAAATATAAATTTGATGTCTCTGTTTGCAATGACGGTTGGTGGAGGGTGGTCAGAGGGCTTCCATGCGGACATGATTTGTTCGAAGCGATGGCAAACAGCATCCCTATCCAGCCTGACCAAATCCACCTATTCTGGAAACAAGTGAAATGGGAAGGTTTTACAGATGTAAAAATGATCCAAGGGGTCAACATGGCATTCACGGAAGAGGAATCTAAGTTTTGTTCCGTAATTAGTGATTTTTTGGGAAGCAGGATGAGCTATGATGACCTGCACCGGGTTAATTCGGCATACGATGACGGGAAAATTCCAGGAAGGTCCTCACTTCAGGAGCCGCCCAGTAGCTCATTTATAACAAAGGGGAGGCGAAGAAATGATTCAACAAAAAGGAATAAGACTTGGATGGAGCACGCAGAAGAAGCCACATTAACCAAGTCCAAGTCGATGGGCGACTCAACATTGAAGCGTCAGAGTAGTCGGGGAAAACGCGGACGTCATAAGGCACCACTCAGCGGGTCGGTGCTCGGGCCCGAAAAGGAAAAACCAGAGGAAGCTTTTGGGGTGAATTTTGGTATTCGAAATGTGGACTCATTCATGTTTGTATACATGACCAAAGCCTTAAACGTTGCGGGAGACGGCCATTGTGGCTACCGTTCACTTGCTGAGTTACTTGGGTTGGGCCAGGGTGAATGGAAGCATGTTCGAAGGACGATGGCGACAGAGCTGAAAAGAAACATCCATGTGTATAAAGCAATGGAGCATATACTTGTCACCAAATTGCCTGATCTGTTGCACAACATAAACTACACTGGTGATAATTGCATGCAACATCAATGGATGGAGATGCCGATGTGTGGCTTGATTTTTGCTACAGCGTACCAAAAAGCGTTGGTGATGTTGTCATGGAGCGGTGCACATACAAGTCTACCGATGATTTCCCACCTTTCCAGTGACCGCCCTCCTACAGACGTTCTTACAGTCGCCTTAGTCGGCGATTGTAACCATTTTGTACCGGTAAAAATGTTGTCACTCGTCTTTAATTTAACGTTTCCTACTTGTTTTCATTTTAATCAAATTAATCATATGTTGTAGGTATGGTTGTATAAAGACGCCCCAATTCCTCCCATTGTTGGTCTGTGGAGGAACTACCACCATTCTAGTGTTGATAATTAGGATCAAGCATTTCAGCAGCGGATAACAGACTTCCAACGATATCGTATGGAGAATGGTCGCCCTATCGCATGAGGATCATATTGTAACTTTGTTTGTTGTCATTTTCGTATAATTAGGATCATAATGTAATGAATATTGTAACTTCGTTTGTTGTCATTTCCGAAAAATGGGTATATATCCTACTCGATTATTAAAGTGTACTGATTTATTATTCATTTAGTATATTATTAAAATCAATCTGTTTATTTCCCCCTAAACACGAACATGTAAAATATATGAAGAAATAAATACGAAAAAAATGTAACATATACAATTAATAATAATGTAAAAAATTATTATTAATAAAAACCGAAAAATGGAAGGTAAGAGATAATAAATTAAATGGGAAAAAATGGAAGGAGGGAGGGAATAAACGCGGGGGAGAGAATTAATTTTTGAAAGCCTAAATTTTCAAACCAAAATGGAAGCGCGGGAGCCAAGGGGAAGGGAGCAAAACGGGGCCTAGAACCGTTTATTTTCGGAGGGCCAACTGCCGTTGCCATCGTGGCGGGAGGCGATTCGGGAGCTTCGGGGGGCTCAGATTGCCAAGGTGGCAAACGGGGGCCATAACCGTTTTCTCCCTACCCCAGATTTCATCAAACGTGTTCCAAAACCGTTTTCGGATTGCCAACGTGGCAAATCCGACGACTGGCCGACGCCTTTCCTTTGATATCCCGTATTTGATTTTAACGGCCCGATTTATCACCCCTCGGATTAACCTCTCATTTTTTCCTATAAATACCCAAACCCTTCCCCTCTCAAACTCACAATTCAACTCTCATTTTCTACTATCAATTTCCTACTCTCATTTTAAACACTTTTTTACGCACTTATTTAGTCTCTCCTAATACAAGATGCCTCCAAAAGACGCCAATCAAGGGAAAGGACACTCATCATTATGGATATATTTTATTCTATACTTATATTTAATTTGTATTAATTTCCGTTATCGTCATTTTAATAGTTGTCGTTTAATACTCGTCTTAAATTGATAGAGATTATATATTTAATTTGTATTAATTTCCGTTATCGTCATTTTAATAGTTGTCGTTTAATACTCGTCTTAAATTGATAGAGATTATATATTTAATTTGTATTAATTTCCGTTATCGTCATTTTAATAGTTGTCGTTTAATACTCGTCTTAAATTGATAGAGATTATATATTTAATTTGTATTAATTTCCGTTATCGTCATTTTAATAGTTGTCGTTTAATACTCGTCTTAAATTGATAGAGATTATATATTTAATTTGTATTAATTTCCGTTATCGTCATTTTAATAGTTGTCGTTTAATACTCGTTTTAAATTGATAGAGATTATATATTTAATTTGTATTAATTTCCGTTATCGTCATTTTAATAGTTATCGTTTAATACTCGTTTTAAATTGATAGAGATTTTATATTTAATTTGTATTAATTTCTGTTATCGTCATTTTAATGTTATCGTCATTTCGTCATAAATTTGCTAGAAATCATTTTCAAGAGGCATTGGCTTCGGGGGTTCCCGACACGTTTCAGAACGCGGAGTCACGCAATCGGCTCGTAATCGTAACGATTCGCGAAGGGCTCAAGAGAGGGAACATGAGGAGCAAGTGGACCTCCCTCATGGCCAAAGTGCATCCCCCCCCCCCCCCAACCCACCCAACCCACCCAACTTTCATTGACCGCCCCTCGAGCCAGCACTAGTGTCGTTCCCTCAAGTAGTAGTACGAGGACGCCATCAGCATCAAGGTTGCACCGCTCTGCTAGCACTAGACACGATCATTCGTCCGCTGGTGCATCCTCCTCTCGTGCAACCGCCTCCCATGCAACTGACAGTGTAACTGGAGGAGATATGGAGGATGACGATACATACGGCGGCCCTCAGGAGGGTGACATTCCATATGGCGGGCCTCAGGAGGGTAACATTCCATATGGCGGGCCTCTAGATCGTCAGCTCCTATGGGATTACGACACACACATAGCTGGATTTGTGTATGCCGATAACGATAATGGAAAATATGTAAGTGTCAACTTCAGCGCTTATCATATGCATTTTTTAGTACTTTTCTTAATATTTTATTTATACACATGTTCATTTTTAATTTTATTTAAACCTTTATGTTACAGAAAAATAAATGCTTAAGGGCGCTAACACGGTCAAAGACCCTGGACTTTTGGAAAGACCTAATCACGAATGATAACCAAGCAGAGTGGTATAGGTTGGCAGCTCGCAGCGGCCTCCTTGGACTTTTGAATCTCAAGTACAAGGGGATGGATAGTGCACTCATTTCAGCTTTCGTGGAGCGATGGCACCCGGAAACAAATAGTTTTCACTTTTCATGGGGTGAAATTACCATTACACTCCACGATGTCTTTCAGATCCTGAATATGCCAATCCAAGGCAGTGTTGTACATACACCATTCGAAGATGTCGAATTAATTATGGATATCAACTCGAGGATGGGCATTCCAATACAAGCATTAAAAGCAGCAAAGACGAAATCTGGTTTTAATTGCAAATGGCTCAATGAATTTTTGACGACGACGGGGAAATCCGACAGTCTTATAGCCTCTGGGTTTTTGGCCGTTTTGCTTGGTAGCACGTTGTTTCCCGACAAGTCGGGGAACAAAATCAAGCTATCTTTATTTCAGCTGCTATGGGAACACAATGAGACAGGGCAATACGCATGGGGTGCTGCTACGCTTGCCTACTTGTATAGACAGCTTGGTATGGCAAGTCGTGCAGAAGGCGCTCAAATTTCTGGTTGCCTTTTGCTCCTTCATGTAAGGATCCAAAACTCTTTCTTTTATTGTCATCTCAAATAATTATTTCTCAAAGTTTACTTGCCTAAAGTTTGCTTATTTTCGTACAGGACTGGATTTGGAGCTACTTTCCTAAGTTTAGGGGCCACTTAAATCTGTCTCCAAACGACCCAAGAAATGAGGGCCCACGGGCGGCCCACATCGATCCTCGATCGCCAAAAGAAGATTGTAGCATCAGGGTCAAGGAAATGAGGCTTTCACTGGACTTATTACGACTCGACGAGGTACTACAATTTCATTATTCATTTTACATTAATTAATTTTCATTTAAATTTATACAACACATGCTCAAACTCTTATGTGTATAGGTCGTATGGATGTCGTGGGACAATGTTCATCAACAACACTACCGCATATCAATGTACAAAGGAACTCTGAAGTGCATGAAATTCAGTGAACCTTACATGCCTGATCGAGTGACTCGTCAATTCAGTAAGGTTCAACCGATTCCCATTGACCCGATTCGCCCCAAGAGTATAACCAGACACGTGACGCTATATAATTACGAGGCAGTGTTCTTTTCCACGGACGACCATTGGGATGAACTGCCCAACTACCAATCCCCGATTCTGAGGCTATCCAATTGTATCACAAGCACGCAGACGGTGGATGGCTACGTTTCATGGTTGCAACGTCTTTCCCATCCTTACATGTATGCGGATTCCAAGAGTGTGATGGAAAGCGAACGTCCCATGCCCGCATACATAGAATCTGTTATCAAAATTAATCATATACAAGGGATAGTCAACGAGACCCTTCGCCAGTTGGATACAATGCCAGACTTGCAAATCGCAAAAGCGGCGCTTCAACGGATCCATGCGCTTGTGAATGTACAACTGGTTGAAGCTCCAATTGCAGAGGCTGCTGAACTAGAAGGGTATGTACCAGTTCGGGAAACACAATACGAGGAGCACGGGACACAATATGGGTCATCCACAAGTCCAAGTACAGGGCAAGGGTATCAAGTCCCACCGTCGGCTGGAGGTCCAAGCTTTGGGCAAGCATTCCAAGGCCCACCGTTCGCACCGGCGACAGGAGGTCCAAGCTATGGGCAAGCATTCCAAGGGCCACCGTTCGGAGTGCCGACAGGGTTCGGGGAGCAAGCATTCCAAGGCCCACCGTTCGCACAAGCTACAGGACGTCCAAGCTATGGGCAAGGGCAACCGTTCGAAGTGCCGACAGGGTTCGGGGGGCAGTACGGGGAAACGAGTGGATTCATGAATTTACTTGGATCTGTCCAAGAGTACCGACAATACGGAGAAGGGTATCATCCACCGTACGGGACATGTTATGGGCAAGGGTATGAGAGAAGAAATTAGGGGAACAATTAAATAAATCTTTTGTAATACCTTAATCTAAATTTTATTGACTTTAGTTCATTAATATTTTATTTTGTATGATTTGAATTTATTTGATATAATATAAATTTGCTAATTTTTTAAAAAAAAAGTAAAATACATAAATTTTATTATATTTTTAAATAAATTACATAAACCCCATAAAAATAATATCCAAAAATCCCATAAACCCCCATTAAAATCCCCAAAATTTGCTATTTTTTTAATTTTTTTTAAGAAAAATTCGTAAACGGTGGTTAACACCGTTTATATTTAAAAAACAAAATTTGCCAACGGTGGTTCACACCGTTTATATTTAAAAAACTGGATTAATTTTTTTTTTTAAACAAAAATTGGAGTTTACAAAAAAAAAAATTTTTTTTTGCCAAACGGTGGTCAACACCGTTTTAAAAATAAAAAAAATAAAAATTGGTCAAACGGTTTCTCTCACCGTTCACCCAAACGAACGGACCCAAAATTTCATACGGTGGAAGTAGAAATCCCCTGCTACTAGGTAGACGATTTAATTGACTAAGTTATCAATATGAAGTGCAACAAGCAATTCATGTAAATTTTGAGTGATTGATTCTGGTTCTAGCTAGATAGTGTTGGAACTCATTTTAACATGTGGCGCCGGGCTCTTTTCCGGGCACAATTCCGGTGGGCTCCGGCCATTGTCAACACCGGAAAGTGGGAGCATTGGATTCCTCTACGCAAGCACACTCTCGTAGTGTACTCATACGACAAAAATGATTTCCGTTTGAATGAGAAATGGAGGCCCAACGTAGCTCGGGCTTGGTTGGATCGGATCGGGCTTGGGCTTGGGCTGGCCAGCAACCGCCCTATCCTTGAAGCTTGCATGAAGTGCAAAACTTGGGCAAATGTGGGGGCAAGAACTTGAAGCTCGGGTTGGGTTGGATCGGATCGGGCTTGGGCTTGGGCTGGCCAGCAACCGCCCTATCCTTGTAGCTTGCATGAAGTGCAAAACTTGGGCAAATGTGGGGGCAAGAACTTGTCCCACATTGAAAGTTTAGAGATAAATCTCCTAGCATATATAGAGGAGAAATGGACTCAAGGTTGTGGCCTTGGGTCATTACCCATTTTCAATGGGGAGAGGACCTAGCTCATCAAGCCGAGCCGAGTCGAGTCGGGTCGGGTCGGGCGGGCGAGCGGGCGAGCGAGCCGAGCTCGGGTTGGGTTGGATCGGATCGGGCTTGGGCTTGGGCTGGCCAGCAACCGCCCTATCCTTTTGGGCCGATCCAAAAGGCCCATTAGTGGGCTTTGACCCAGCTTTAACTCCCTCAATGAATTCTCTCCGTTAACTCCATAAGTTACATTTTACAAATGTGTAACTCTAGCAAGAAGAGATCTTTCGTTAACAACGAAGTAATCTCTAAGAGAAGAACCTCTCGGGTTTTTTCTTAAAAATCCTCCCACAGAGCTCTTTCGGTTTTGCCTTCTCCTTCTCTTTTTCGTGTCTGAGAGTACACACAGATCCGTGGGTTCGTTAGCTCTTGTTACTGGGTTGTGCGGTTCAAGAGATCATCGCAGTTGTATCATGGGATTCGGAACGTCAACAACCGTCACACTACGGGGCGTTTTCAGAATTAAGGAAAGAGATTTTGGTCTCGACTCTGCATCCGTTCTTCGTTCGGTATTTCTAAACTTCAGATTTCCTTAATCCATGTTCGTATATTTGCAGTTTAAAGCTTTTGTATGCATATAGGAAATTATGTTCCTACAATCTTAATTATGAACTTTCGCTTCGTTTGACTGCTTATACGGACTAACATATTTGGTTTTCTGTATTTTTTTTGCTGTTCGTGAATTGTTCGGCTCATTCGGGAATTATTCTGCTGACTTGTTAATTAATTTGGTGTTTGCTGATTAATTAATTTGTTGTTTCCGAATTCTTTTTGTTGTTCGTGAATTTCATTTTGCTATTCGTTATTTATTTTGCAGTGCGTGAAATTCATCTACTGTTTCTTTAATTAATTTGTTGCATGATGCTTGTTTGCTAATTTCGGTGTTTGATGATTTCGGCCTTGTAATTTGGTTTGCCTTGAATCGTGAATCAATTTGCCAATTTGTGTAATTGGTCTAATGTATATTGATTTCGGTGTTTGCTAATTAATTTAAAGCGTGATTTATTTGCTGATTAGTAAATCCATTGATTTAATTTGTTGTTCGAGCATGATTAGTGTATGAATCTATTTTTCTCTGCTTGTTGATTTTGGTCTTATAGATCTGAATCTTTTCGGCCATCTGTACTGTTGTACAGAAAAATCAAACAAAAACAATTTATTTCATATACGCATATAAATTTGCAATTTATTGTTTAAATTGCTTCGTTTGAGAATTTGCTCATTGAACTTGTTGTTGCAATCGTACTCAATCTAGTTTAATTTTTGTAAAATTATGAGATGTATGATTAACCAAACTGAGAATGCTAATTCTGGTTTTGGTGCTCGTGTTGGAGCCGGTAATGGAAATCGTGTTGAGTCGACACCCCAGACTCAGTCTGGGAGTGGTCTGCCATCAGCGAATTTGCCAGTCATGAGGTTCGGAAACGCTGTTAATCAGATAGTCCAAATCGATAGCCTATCAGACTAGAAAAGTTCTTGAAAGAGGATAAGCATGTGCTCTTGCCTCAGAATTCATATCTTTTCTCTCTATCCAGCGTTGAGGCCTGGACTAGTGGGGATGGTCTGTGCAAAGGTTGGGTTCAAAACCGTCTGATAGATCCACTGTATACTGGTATAGTGAGATCAAGACTTCTAAGGAATACTGAATTGCCTTGGAAAAAAAAATACAAGTCTGAGGACGCAAGCTCTAAGAAGTTCGCAGTGGCGAAATTTCTGGACTTCAAAATGGTGGACTCCAAGCCCATCATGGAACAAGTTGAAGAGCTGCCATTGCTTACGCATGAGATTATTGCGAAAGGAATGTCGATCTATGAGACGTTCCAGGTAGCTTCTTTCATAGAGAAACTCCCTCCAGGTTGGAAGGATTTCAAGAGTTATCTAAAGCACAAGCGAATGGCTATGATCGTTGAAGACTTGATTGTCAGGCTACGGACTGAGTCAACCTACCACAGGGTGGTCAGGTACTGAACCCGAAGGTCAACTTGGCCAAACACAAGGACAAGGGGAAGAAAAGAAATTTTCAACCCCAAGGCTCCAACAACTTCAATAAGCAACTAGCTAAGAAGTTCAGTGGAAAATGCCACAAGTGTGGTAAAATGGGTCACAAGGCTACCGAATGTCGTAGCAAGGTTGATCCGCGTAAGGACAAGGGAAATCCCAAGTCAACATGACTGAAGATAGGCTCACGGATGCAGATCTGTGTGCTGTGACGTCTAAAGTCAATATGGTTGGAAGCAATCCAATGGAATGGTGGTACGATACCGGTGCTACCAGACATATCTGCTCTGATAGGGGAATGTTTACCACTTATCTGAAGAGCAAGAGTGACGAGCATCCACTTATGGGGAACTCGTTCACATCCAAGGTCGATGGTCACGTCAAAGTGGTGTTAAAGCTGACTTCCGAGAAGGAGTTGACTCCCACCAATGTCATGCATGTGCCAGATATATGGAAGAATATGATCTCCGGCACTTTGCTGAGCAAGAACAGCTTCGCCGTGAAGTTCGTGTCTGAAATACTAGTTCTTTCTAAGAATGTGGTGTATTTGGGTAAGGGTTATGTAAAGGATGAACTGGTCAAACTGAATGTAATGACAATCATCCCAAACTCTGTTGTATCCAATGTTTCAATGAATAAGAATAATCTTATTGCTTATGTCGTTGAGTCTTTTAATATTTGGCATGGACGGTTAGGGCATGTGCATAACAAGTCTATTCAAAGACTAATGAACATGAACATGCTTCCGAAATGCAAATCAAGTAAAGACAAATGTGAAGTATGCGTACAGGCCAAACTCACAAACACACCATCCCCACGTGTAGAGAGAACAACCGAACCTCTAGGTTTAATACACACAGTTGTGTGTGATCTAAAATTTGTGCAAACTAGAGGCGGTAAAAAGTATTTCGTGACTTTTATCGACGATTGCACAAAATATTATTATGTACACTTGCTAAGAAGCAAGCATGAGGCCTTGGAAAAATTCAAGGAATACAAGTTGGAAATTCAAACCAACTTAGTAAAACCATAAAAATTATCCAAAGTGATAGAGGAGGCGAGTATAATGAACATTTCAACGCGTTCTATAGAGAACACGGGATTATTCATCAAACAATTGCTCCCTACTCACCAAAATCTAACGGAGTTGCGGAATGAAAAAACCGAACTCTGAAAGAGATGATGAATGCAATGTTGCAGGAATCTGGGTTACCCCAGAAAATGTGGGGGGAAGCGCTGCTTACCACCAGTTACATCCTCAACACGATACTGCATAAGGTTACTGGCAATACGCCATACCAACTTTGGAAAGGTAACGTACCATCGTACAAATACCTCAAAGTGTGGGGGTGCCTAGCAAAAGTGGCAGTACCACCTCCTAAAAAGGTCACAATTGGACCTAAAGCCGTTGATTGTATTTTCATAGGATATGCACATAACAGTAGTGCTTATCGGTTTCTGGTACATAAATCTGATATACCAGATATACATGTCAATACAATAATGGAATCAAGGAATGCGTCTGTCTTTGAAAACGTGTTTCCGTGCAAGGATAAAGAACATCCGAGCGAACTCGTGAACAAAGTGACACAGCCACTTCTGTAAATGAAACAGAAGATGAACCTAGACAGAGCAAGAGTGCTTGAAATGAACCAGAGGTTGAACATAGACGAAGCAAAAGAGCTCGAAAGGAAAAAACCTATGGGTAAGAGTTCATAACGGCCTTTCTCTTAGAGAATGAGCCTAGAACTTTCAAAGAAGCCATGTCTACACCTGATGCACCTTCATGGAAGGAAGCAGTAAAATGCGAAATCGACTCCATTATGCAGAATCATACATGGGAGTTAGTTGATTTGCCACAAGGGTGTAAAGCACTTGGGTGCAAATGGATTTTCAAAACAAAATTGAAAACTGATGGCTCAATAGACAAGCACAAGGCTAGGCTTGTGGTGCAAGGATTCCGGCAAACAGAAGGCCAGGATTTCTTTGACACTTATTCTCCAATTACGGAAACAACCTGAGGGTTATGTTGTTCCTGGACAGGAACACAAAGTGTGCAGACTTGTGAAGTCTTTATATGGACTCAAACAAGCTCCAAAGCATTGGCATTTTTGACAATGTCATGATGTCAAATAGCAAAGAGTCATGTAGATCCTCATCTCCACTTGACTAAGAACTCGGGGGATGTAGTGTCACAATTGGAGTATGCACGTGTGATTGGTTGTCTCATGTACTTGACCAATTGCACAATACCTGACTTGGCGCACTCAGTAAATGTACTAAGTCGCTACACAAGTAATCCAGGACACAAACACTGGAAAGGGATAGCTAGAGTAATGAACTACTTGCGCTATACTCAAAGTTATGGGCTGCATTATGGGAAATATCCAGCAGTTTTGGAAGGATACAGTGATTCCAACTGGATATCCGATTCCAGAAACTCAAAATCCACAAGTGCATATGTATTTTCACTTGGTGGTGCAGCAGTATAATGGAAATCTTCCACACAAGCACTATTGGCCAGACCCAATAAGGAGTCTGAGTTCATTGCTTTAGACAAAAGAAGCCGAGGAAGCTGAATGGCTTCAGAATTTGTTGGAAGATATCCCGAAGTGGGAAAAACCAGTGCCAACAGTAAGTGTACACTGTGATAGTCAATCGACTATAGCTCGGGCACTGAGTCGTTTGTACAATGGTAAGTCACGAAGATGACATAAAACCATTACACAACTACTCTCCCATGGTATAATATCAATAGATTATATCAAGTCGGCTGACAACCTAGCGGATCCATTTACTAAAGGTGTGTCACGAGATCAAGTTGTTAAATCATCAAGAGGAATGGGTTTAAAGCCTATGACTAAAGAGGATGCTTGATGGCTAACCCTACCTACCTGACTGGAGATCCCAAGAAGTAGGTTCAAAGGAAAAACTAAATCAAGCTGAATCAAGATGAGCACTGGGAGACTTAAGTCTCATCCCAGTTCCTAGGATGATAAACAGTGCTACCTGTATGAGTTAAGGTTAAGCTTGGCTTTTAATGATTCCATAGCTTTAAAATAAAAGTGGGGTATGACAGGATACTCTTCATGGCAATCACCTTATGAGTGTGAAATGGGGCCGTTTCTAGGAGAATTAAGAGAGGCTGAATTCTCCAAGTTCACTCATGAATAACCAGGGATGTTCAAGGCCAAAATGAACACAACAAAGAACCTAGTTCTGTGAGAAGATGAAACTGTGTGATAGTTATTGTCTCGGTTTACATCAAAGCCCGGGTGGTTCAAGACATCATGTTCACTACCTGGTCGAGTAAATCCGATAGCTACTCACTATGGGTGGTTCAAGGCTGAAACACGCTACCAGCCCAGATGCAGTGATTCTTCGACTGTACTCTCAAAAGTCTTTCTGTTTTTAAAACCAATGTTTAGAATCATTTCTGTTCATGTCGGGGATTGTTGGAACTCATTTTAACATGTGGCGTCAGGCTCTTTTCCGGGCACAATTCCGGTGGGCTCCGGCCATTGTCAACACCGGAAAGTGGGAGCATTGGATTCCTCTACGCGAGCACACTCTCGTAGTGTACTCATAGGACAAAAATGATTTCCGTTTGAATGAGAAATGGAGGCCCAACGTAGCTTGCATGAAGTGCAAAACTTGGGCAAATGTGGGGGCAAGAACTTGTCCCACATTGAAAGTTTGGAGATAAATCTCCTAGTATATATAGAGGAGAAATGGACTCAAGGTTGTGGCCTTGGGTCATTACCCATTTTCAATGGGGAGAGGACCTAGCTCATCACGCGCGCCGAGTCGAGTCGAGTCGGGTTGGGTTGGATCGGATCGGATCGGGCTGGCCAGCCAACGCCCTATCCTTTTGGGCCGATCCAAAAGGCCCATTAGTGGGCTTTGACCCAGCTTTAACTCCCTCAATGAGAGTACACACAGATCCGTGGGTTCGTTAGCTCTTGTTACTGGGTTGTGCGGTTCAAGAGATCGTCGCAGTTGTATCCTGGGATTCGGAACGTCAACAACCGTCACACTACGGGGCGTTTTCAGAATTAAGGAAAGAGATTTTGGTCTCGACTCTGCATCCGTTCTTCGTTCGGTATTTCTAAACTTCAGATTTCCTTAATCCATGTTCGTATATTTACAGTTTAAAGCTTTTGTATGCATATAGGAAATTATGTTCCTACAGATAGAGCAACACACAAATTATAAAGATAGTAGGTGCAGCAGAGAGAAAAACGTTAATTGATATGTCTGAAAGCAAGCAAGTCATATTAGATACTGTAAATAAACAAAACATATACTCACAAAACATATACTTCAAAGCTGAAGCTGTTTTAGCGCGCGCGGAGGACATTGGCAAATGAGACAAGAGTGTTTTACCGGGCTGCGCGCACAACAAGTCCAAGTCCAAGTCATCCGAGCAAAGTGGAAGAAAGATATATATGGTCAAGAAAGAGGAGCAGATCGAAAGATTACATCATGCCACGCTTATGAAGAGACATTCCATCTGATTCACCGAAGCGTCATAGCTCCATCTGATTCATGTGTGATAGGCCATCCGCGTATCACGATAGTCGAACAAGTCACTAGGAAAAGAGTGTACCGTGTACGTACGTAGTCCATCACCAATCTTGTCGAGTCGACTACCGTCTATAGGTAAGGCAAACATATATGGCTTGACACAGCAGAGAGAGTGCCATCTGCAAGAGACAAGCTAGCTAGCGGTAGATGTGCCTTTGAGGCCATATATTGTTTTTGAAATAGGATTCAAATTATGTATCCAAGAAGAGGAGATGTTGGGTGTCAAGTCAGAGGGCCCAATTATCAAGACGTGCCCCAGATCGAGCCTCACGGTCAAGGGCTTCGAGATTGCAAGCCTACGTCTCGCAAGTCCTTTCTCTGGTAAGTTGAGAGTGAAAAAAGATTAAAAAGTAAAATCATGGTATATGCTAGCTAGTGCAAGCCTGTCTTTGTCAGATAAGCTTATTGTTGCCTGCAAAAGGAGCATCCTTTTTAGGTTTCATTTGATGGCAATAAAAAGAGTGCTTTGGAGCATATGCAAGGGGTCCAACACTCTGGGGTCCTTTCCACTGAATAACGGAGTGTTATTCGACTTGTGAGAACTTGCATAATATGTGTTAGTGTAGCTGAAACTTTGTATTAAGTTCAGATGGGTATATAATTATATATCATGACTAGCTATTCCCACAAAACGAAAGATTCTTTTCCACCAAAAGTCCATTGTTTTTCATTAACGACGAGAGGAGGATGAAAAATGCCAAGGGTTATTATTGAGTAATCTGAATTTTACCTATTTGTCTACCTGGACCGAGTGAAAATTTGGAGAAAGAATATGGGAAGAGGGTCCCTTGTGTTGGGATAAATCCAATCCCATTATTGAGTTTCCTTGGTGCAATAACTTGTAAGTTTGTGACCCCCTAAGACCATCTTCTTTTTGACTTGTTAGTGTACACTTTTTTTTTTCTTTTTTTTTTCCTATGGTGTGCAATGTTCCTTTATACTGTATCTGTATGAGAGATCTAGTGCTGGTCTAGTTTATCTTTAAATTTAATGAAACTTCTTAATGGAAGGAATACTGCACTAGTCAGAAAAACAGATATGTTGAAGCCTTGAAGGGGTTTGTATGATGGTACAAGATCGATGTAAATTCTTAAATCATACAAAAATGTAACCATGGGCCATTGTCTGAGACAATCAAATCCTTTTGGAGATCTTATAGCTAAATAAGAATATTAGTCATGGATCTTGTACAAGATCATAAACGTTCTGTGATGTTGTGCATGCATAACATATTCACGTGTGTTTTCGCCACCACTTGACTTGAAACTATGTTTTATTAAACCAAGTTTTACATATATTTAATTTAATCATACAGATGCATAGAAAAAAATCATTATTTTTTTTGCTAGGAAAACAGACAAGTGAAATAAAGCATTAATTAAAACAACTACCTAAAATTACGCCATTCACACTTGTCACGCTTATACCTATTCCCAGTTCACCGTGGTAGTGATCTCCTCCTTCCCAAAAGCATACCAAATCCCAAGCTTCTCCATTTTACCTTCTTCTTACCAATCTCCTTCGCAGGCAAAGACTCTTCAACAATGAAAGAGTTTTGTTACCCAAGCACCAAATCCACCAACAAGATCAAGCAATTCTTCTCTGACCTGGGTTTTGTATCTTCCTTCTTCCTCTTTCCTCTTCTTCTCAAGCTTCTCCCATTCTTCTCCCCTCTCTTGATTACCATCTTCATCCTCCTCCTCGCTCTCGTCTCAGGCATCTTCTTCACTGCTTCCGGTTTCTCAAGCCTCATGGAGAATCTACGGCCCAGATTTGAAGAAAGGCATGATCTTGAGCTTCAGTGCTTTGAAGACTTCCAAGCGTGCAAAACTGTTTCTGGGCCTCCCACAGTTGACCTGCTAGGTGTAGAATCGGCATCAGATGCACCGTATCTTGATCATGCTGGGGTTTCGGGCAATTCGGATGCTCCTGGAAAATGGCAAGAAAATCCGGATGAAGAAGATAAGAGATCGGAAGAAGAGATGGAGTTGAGATCAAGCTCTATCAATGGGGGAAACCACACTAAACAAAACCATATAATCAAGACTCAATCTTTAAGGCATGGCCGAGTTCTTCTGGACACGAATTATGAAAATCCCCACGCTCCTGAACATATAATCAGCCACACTCTGTCGGATCTGGGGTCGACGAGGAGGGAGAAAGAGTGGAGAAGGACGCTGGCGTGCAAGCTCTTCCAAGAGCGGCACAATGTGGGCGGTGGCGGAGGTGGCGGGGAGGGGATGGATAGGCTTTGGGAAGTGTACGAGAGAACAGAGGAGCAGAACAGGGGAAAACAGAGAGAAGTTTCGAATGTAAAACAGGGGGAGATCAAGATCAGTAGAAGCAGAATTGTGGATTATCTGGAGGAGCTTGAGGAGGAAGAAGGGGAAGATGCGAATCTTTGTTGCTTGAAAGCACTCAAATTCTCGGCGGGGAAGATGCAATTTGGGATGCCCAAGCCTGGAATCTTGAATTTCTCCAAGGCTTTCAAAGGGGTTAAGTCTGGATGGTTAAACCATCACCACCACCACCACCACCACCGCAAGAAGAAGGTTTAGTTTATCACGATTTTGGTAAGCGAATAATTAGCAACCGAAGCAAAATAATTGTGTTTGGTCCTGGTTACATATCATAGAGAGTTAGAGATCGATGATGTTTGTAGTGTGTATATTGGATTATTATTTTTGCCACTAATTATATAAAATTTTGCCTTTTTCTTGTAAGATGTTGTTTCATGCTTGTTTGCTTTAATGTGGTACGTTGGAACTTCACGAAACACATGGAGCTGGGTCTCTCTTTTTTTGGGGGGTTGGTCATCATTTGCTCTTCAAAATTGGTTTGATGATTCAATATTTTTTCAGAAAATAAACTATGAAAATTCACTAATTTAAACAAGAAATTGTAGAAAAAATACCGCGAAGTTTGTTAGCATTGTACGAATTTCTTTTTATTTAACACATAAATTTATTAAAAAATAATTGCTTTTCAAATAGAGTTAAGGTTATAACTTAGAGAACTAGCAAAATATATTGCCAGATCGAATCTGTCAAAATGGACAAAAATCATACCAAGCAAAAAACACTAGGATTGATTAAACGTGCACAACGACGCCGTTTAAAGTACCCTTCAGCGGCATCGTTGTTAGCTTGTCAAGCATACAGTCGACGGGTGCGGCCTCCACCCCACGGCATCGTAGGAAGAGAAGAGGAAAAATGGCTTCTCCGGCTGACATCACGCCCGACATTCCAGCTCCTTCTCCTCCCTCCTCCCATGGCTGGAAACAGCGTATCTTCTACCCCACACTTCTCGCAGGTCCTTTCCCTTTCTCTCTCCAATTTCCTCGTTTTGACCACGAAATAATCGATTCGTTCGCAAAGCGAAAATCTTGTTCTTCACTATCAATTTCATGGAAAGAAAAGGAAGTTTTGGAGCAACGATCTTCTCATATCGATAATTTTGCCCTGATAGATGTCAAGAAAGGGGGAAGTATTTCTATAATTAATCTTCTCTTATGGATGCGCAGGAGTTGCCGGCGGAGCAGTCGGATTAGTTTCTAAGCACAGGAAAGTCTATGGCCTTGCCAATATTTCTGCTACTTATGCTACAAATCTCGCGATTGTCGCCGGTTGCTATTGCGGTAATTAATCCCCTTGATTCAAATCGGTGCCGTTTCATTCTCTTTATTGCTACTGCTTGCCGTTCAATCTGTGGATTGTTTGATGTAAGGTCTGGTTTAGCAACATTGCTTGAGATGAACTACTATATCTTTCTCTGATCTAATTATAATCGGAATTGCTTATTTTTGCTATCAATTAAAGCAGGAATTAGTAACAAATCACTTAAAAAATGTATTGTTTATTTGTAGTCAAGACTTACTAGCTGTTTATCAAGGAATAGGAGAGTGGAAGGAATACAGTGTTTTTTAGGGATTACAACTACACTATCCCAGTTAACTCACATAAACTTATTCCCATATGCTCAATTGCTCATGTATTCCCCACTCATTATATAGAGTATCGAAAATGGTAAGCAAAACCTAAGATTTATGTGATGTGGTTTATGAAATAAGATGCTAAGGATCCCCTAAATATATACTATTTCCTTTCCCTTACCCGGTTTACCAAAAGCTTAAAGATATATGGAAATGTCTGGTTGAGATACTCCATGGCCTTGTCTAAGCTACCAGTTTGTTAACTAGAAGCATTGGCAAAGTGAAAATGATATTATGAGGGCCTTAGATGAGAAAGATAGTTACAACTTGCTTACTGGTATTTTAGTGTGATTGTTTTAAATCTTAAAATGTCGGATAGTCAAAGATGATTCCACGATTTTGGATCGCCTTTTGGTTGAAAGAGGCACCCCATGGGAGAGGAATGGGGTGTGAATAAAGCACTCAAGAGGATCATTGGTTCTTGACCTCTGATCTTATGGAAGAATGCGGACTTGTATTTGTCACAAGTCTTTGGCTGTGTTGGCTGGCCAATTTGCCTATCCAAACGTTTGTCTTCTGGTGGTACAACTGTACAACCGCACATCAACTATTTTTAAGAAAATTATTAAGAGGTTCAATGTAGATGTCTGATATTTTGTGTGACATTTCTGGAGTACCTCTGTCGTACCTGCTGATTGTGAACAATGCTGGTGCATTATCTCTCAGTATTCTATAAAATCCTGATCCTCTAATTCTTAGAAAGTAATGTTGTTTGCTAGTAGCACTACATTGTAAGTGTGTAATGAAGCCACTATTTAGGTCTTTATTTGGAGAATTGTTACTTTTGCTTGGATTGAATTATTCAAATCTTCATTTGGATTTTTTATCCCCTAGAGTTTTAGGTATTCTTTCTTTCTTCCTGTTTGTGCTTCTTTGCTAGAAAATGCAAAGGACTAGGACTAATGAAGGATAAATGTTTGAATTCAAAGATGACTGGGATTTTCTTGTAATTTATCTGTTGTTCATATAGACTTGCTCTTGCTACTGCAGTTCTTTTGTGTTGCTTTACTGTGTTAGATCTCATTCTGATGACAAAATGAGTTTAACCATGATAATGTATCTAGAGTTTATTGATTGATGAGATATTGAAATTCATAGGAGCACGTGAGTTTGTTAGAGTAACTCGAAGATCGCAACCTGATGATCTATTGGACTCAGCAATTGGAGGTTTTGGTTGTGGTGCTCTCCTGGGCCGCCTTCAAGGTAAAAGTTCCTATCTTCTCCTTTTGTAAGCTTATAGAAGATCTGGAAAGTTCTATTTAGTTTACTATAGCAAACGAAAAACTGCATATATTTTTAGTCTTAACTTTAGAGGAATTCTAAGTCCAATTTTATACCTTGTTATATATAATGAAATTCATGGTACACAAAATATCGGCTCCAATTAAACTGCTTTAACATGAAGTAGACTGTCACCTCTAGCAGAATGCCAGCCTTACCACATCCGATCCAAAAATGGTTCTTGCAGAAGTTCTTTTTCTTATTTGCTCTTTGAATTCAACATGGTGTGGTTGTCGTCTTCTTGATTATAGGCGGGCAGCGGGGAGCAATGCGGTACTCCGTCATCTTCGCTGTTGTAGGAACCGCGTTCGACTACGCAACAATCAAACTGCTTCCTGTTATGGAGAGCTATCGCGATTCCATCTCTGGCAAGGAACTGAAATTACCCGACTGGTCTCCTATCCAAATCCTCGATGAGGAAGCCCTTGCTGCAAAACGAGCTCGCGAACAGCAGATGGCTGCACAAAGAGCCATCACTATCCGGGAGAAAGAATCTTGAAAACACAAGTAAGGTTTGACTAAACCCTGGTAGAGCCACATTGGTAGATCAGAGTTTGAACTTGTTTCAGTACAAGGGAGGAAAAAAGAGCCAATCGAATTGTTTGATTCAGGTTTTCTGGTGACAGTTGAGTGAAACTATCTATAATTTGTCTTTAGATGTCAACTAGTTGAGCTGATTAAGTCCTAATAATGCTTATTATTTGCTTCTATAAACAAAAAGGAGTTGTGGGTTTGATTCATTCATGTCATGATAGTAGTCAAAGAGATGGGTTGTTTCCTTGTCACTACAGTTGCCATGTAAAACCTTGCACTTTCCATTATGCAAGGATCAATCAAATCTTTTGCATACAATAGAAAAAAATTTGGGGCCAACCCATCAAAGTGGAAAGCTACGCATAACTTATATCAAATTCATGTCCTTGTCCACGTGACATGCTCCCCGTATTTTCTTTCCGATACTCTGCACAACTTTGCTAAAATCTTATACCACATGCAATTAACATTAAGGTTTAACAATGGTCAAATTGATCGACTAATACAATATCAAGAGGTTGTTCGTTGGAATCCTACATTTCTGTGGGTACTTCTATAGAAGGTGGTGATGTTTATAGTTACAAGTGCTAACTTTAGTTGATGTCTGTTGATATGTTTTTGTTGGTTCATTTGTCATGTACGTCTTGAGTTACATTATCTAGATGCACATGCAAATTTGCGATTTCTCCCTTAAAAAAAAACACATAACACTTGTCAATCTAACCAATTAAATGTATTAATAGTTTTTTAGAACTTTTAAAAATGCATATATTCCTTCATTTTTGTATTATAATTTCTTATTTGAATACTTGTCCCTTTTTTTGCAATACGTTATTAAGTCAGAAGATTTTACAATAAACTAAGAAGTATAAGCAACATTGCAATTAAAAAGAGAGCAATCTTATATCAAAGTTTTTCCCACTAGGGTCACTATATTAGGAAGAGGGTCAAAAGCACTAAAAGCCACGATAACATTGAACAAAAGATCTTATGTGACTTGTGTCACTAGAAAATGTAAAGTTTATCGATTGAAACAACTATTTACTCGCCACATACATCAAATAGTATCATAATCTTAATAGGGACATACTTAGGCCCCGTTTGTTTGTAGTCTTCGAAAACGGAAAGGAAACGAAAATGAATCTAAACCAATATCCTTTCATGATACATTGTCAACTTGATTTTGGATTCTAAAATTTGTATGTCAAGAGAGGAGAGACAAGGGGGGGAGAGGAGGGGGAGGAGAGGGGGTGAGGGGATTTTGAAACCCATCCTAACATGAAGGTAAGAAATACCCACACCACAATACTAGTAAAAGGGGAAAGGGAAACAAAATTATTATTTTGATCAATGAATAATTCCATTAAAATGGACTAGATTCATTTTCTTTCCGTTTCCAGTAGTTTAAACAAAGGCCACCTTAAAATCAAACAATATTTAAATCTTTGAATTAAGAGTTAAAAGCTACAATTTGATGCAACTGAATTTCTTTTTAAAAGCTGTATCAAGCTGAATTCAAATGTCGGTATTCGTTGTGGTCTTATTATTACACACACCGACGGCTCTCTTCTCCTCCTATGGAGATATTGCCTTCTCTCTCCAACTCTCCATAACAAACCAAATTTACGAGCTCGGAGCATTCAAATTATCGCCAACAAAGTGCCAATTTTTGGTTTCTACCTCCCAATTGTTCAATTTCGATCGGCATAGCCTGCTCTCCATCCCCGATTTTCACTCGCATTCTCTACAAATTCGTCAAACCATAGCCTCGTAGAGAGAGAAAAGGCTTTGGATTTGCGTGCAATCCTTTTCCAATTTGAATCAATTCTCCGCGATTTCCTTTTTCGTCTTCTAGGATTTTGAGCGAATTTTGAAAAATGAGGGTGTTGAGCGACTCCTGGTGTTTCTGCAATGGCGGGGGCAAGTCGGAGCGTCTCAAGGCCAACATTTTCTCCTCCAAGAGCACCGCTATGGCCATGCTCTCATCCTCTTCCACTATCTCCTCCTCCGACGGCGGTGGCGGCGGAAGCTCAGGAGAAGTTGTCGGAAGTGGCTTTCTCATCCACCGGAACCTACTCCTCACTACACATGTGAATCTCCCCTCCGCCTCCGCCGCCGAATCCGCCGAGATCCGGCTCCAGAACGGCGTCCCTGTCTCCCTCGTTCCCCACAGGTGAATCTCGACCTCCACCTTGTTTTCAGTCTCTCTCCCTATCTTCTTCTGTTTGTTTGGACATTGGTGTCTGTGTAGAGCTCTACTCTAGGTCTCGTGTTGACTAGTGGCTTTGCCTGTAATCTCTTTGTGACATTTGCTTAGTTTTGGATCTCGGCTTCTTCACACTGTTGGATGCCACTGGAGCTCTCTTTCGTATCGGATCTGAGTTGATTTAGTCTTTAGCTGACAAAACTTAAAAATTTCATGCTTCCATTGGTGCCACAAAGCTTGTTGTTGGGGAACGAAACATGAGATAGTCTTTGATAGTGGAAAGAAATGTCATTTTTCCAAACTACATTCACTCATCCAGAAATGTGGTTCGAGATACAATTGAATGCTTGTTCAATGGAATGATGGAACCCTTGCTCCTAAGCTTATAGTTATTGACTTAATTCTTGATGTTCTACTCTCTGTGGTCTTACATGCCACAGTAATTTAATTAGGGGTTAAGTGTTCAAGCAATTGAGCAGTTAGGTTGCGAAACTCGAATGTACTTTCTACCATACACATTGAACGAATATTAACTGGTTTTAGTTCCTTTTGACATTTGAACGCTTCTTAAGAGGTTTATGGCAAAGTTCTACATGTTCCTTAATCTTGACAAATAAGTCGTTTTACTGGTGTATGAATGTTCGGGGTGAAATATTGAGCTGAGTAGCTGTGAAGAAATATGATTTGGTTACTCAATTGGGATGTAATGCCAGTCATTTGTTATGCTATTATGTTTGATTTGGAATTTGGCGTCTATAAACTACTTGTAGGGTTCTCTGTTTGAGTTGAGATGACTTTAGTACTAACAGCATATCCCGTCATATGATATCACAGACAGTAGCGTGCCTGAAATGGAAAATTCCTGGTATATCATGTATGTCTTGAAAGCGGAAACATCCAATAGACTGATAAGAACTTGGAATTTGTTGCAAGAATTTTAAATTTTTTACATTTACTCTTTGATCCTATTCCTAGTCAGGTTGTAAATAACTTGACTTCACCTATTAGGCGAAAAAATGTCAGTATAATTTATTGGACTGTAATAAGTTAAATCTCAGGAAGTGCTATCATGCATTTTTACACTCTTCTATGGCAGTCAGGCCTTGTAATGCTTATTTCTTGTTGCCAAATGAATGTTTTCTGATTCTTTTGTGGCGATTTTTACTGGAAGCAGGTTCTTCATCACTAGCTCCGTTCTGGATCTGACAATCGTGGGTTTAGATTACATGGAAGGAGATTCAAATGCCCATGGACACCAAACTCATTGCTTGAAGACTTGTTCCAAGCCAAATCTGGACTTGGGGAGCATTGTTTACCTCTTAGGATACACAGCGAAAAAAGAGCTCACTGTTGGTGAAGGGAAAGTTATCATTGCTACCGACAACCTCATAAAGCTCTCCACCGATGGAGTAATATGGCGTCCTGGGTCTGCTGGTTTTGATGCACATGGTAACCTTGCTTTCATGATCTGTGATCCTATGAAGATGGCCACATCCCCACACACTAAATCCTCTTCAACCTCAACCTCCTCTTCATCATCATGGAAGAAAGATCTTCCCATGCAATTTGGTATACCCATGCCCGTTATCTGTGATTGGTTAAACCAGCACTGGGAGGGTAGTCTTGATGAACAGAGCAAACCTAAACTACCACTGATGAGATTGGTATCTGCTGGGCACAGGAGTGAGCACCATTGTGCTTCTTTCACAAAGAGACAAATTTTCAAGCCAAACGGTGCTGAAACCGAAATGTCTGCCTCATCATCTTCCAATGTTATATCAAAACCACACGAGCTGCCTGGATCTAGTGGTTCAGCCACTGAGAAGGCCCGTGAGGAGGAGGGTAAGGCAGCTACCACTGTCAACACACATGCACAGGGAATTCCAACACCAGAGATATATGAATCACCCAAGGTGACAGCCATTCCTATAAGAAAGAAAGAAACCCCACAGGTCCCACTTTTGGATATCAACTTTCCCCAAAGAGTTTCAAAAGCTCCAATCCCTTTACGATGCGGAGGCTCAGAGAACGCAGAAGCACAAGAGGATGGCAGAGGAGAAGAGAATGCAGAAGTTAGCTCCACTGGATCTGTGAATGGGGCCCAGAGTGAAGTCCATTCAAGCACGTCACCCGTTGCAGGATCAGAGTTAGAGTTCCGAGACGGGCAAAGTGAGGTGGAGACCATGTACTCTGCAGAAACAGCAGAGAGCAGAAACTACACGAGCCCACGAGAAACGAAGTTCCAACAGCCAGTAGGGAGAAGCCAGAGCTGTGTGAACTACAACAGGTGGGCGGTGCACAAGTATCCAGTGGCTAGGAAGACTTCCCTTGAGAAGCAGAGGAGCTTCACTCAGCAGAGGAGGACTTACTCACAAGGCGCCACCTCGCACAGGAGCAACGACTACTACAGCCCCACCGTGTCCTCAATCATGAAGAAGCGCATTGGAAACTTGGAGCCGCCGCCGCAGCCAACGCCCATCAAGACCCGACAAATCGCTGTGAATTCGTCCCCCAGGTGGATGTTCTAGATGTCGTCTTCTTATAGAAGATGAAAGATGAAAGATGAAAGATGAAAGTGAGTATCTCTATACAATGTACTCTTCCAAACCCATTTTTACCTATAACTAGATCATTGTGACCAACCATCCTCCCTAGAATGCAAGAAAATAAGCAAAATGTTAACTTTCTAGTTGCAAATACTACTACTGTTTGTGTAGTTCAATCACGAAACACATGATTGATCATGATTTATCGCAACTTTACTGGATTTGCTTGTTAGTAACCCTTGATTCATGTCTTATGGATGACGAGAAAGAAGTAAAGATCCGCTGCTTCCATAGCCATCTTTAAAAAAAATATTCACTTATCAGTTACCAGCAACCAGCAACCAGATCTCCATGGTTCATCCTCCAATTTGATAAATAAAAGAAAGTCAGTACTCTAGATTTGTACTCATTAGTCATTATTACTCAACCAATAAAAGAAAGTTAGTACCGAGGCGAGAAGGTAGAGAGGGCAGGTTAGAATTGATTGAATACGTGCAGGTACAGCAAAAACCCGTGAGCTGACCAACTTATCATCCCCATATTTACATCCATGGCATGATGATCCATCCACAGCTAACGCACCAGAGAGGCTCAACTGTCTCTCCATCCACAGTGGCATTCTCGTAAATCCCTCTAATCCCGGTGGCACTTTTCTCCCGCGTACTACATCGCAACAGATGTTGAAGGTGTCGGCCAGAACCCTTACTCCGTTCCGGGTCTTGCCCGACCCGGATCGTTACCCTAGGCGAAACGCCGTCGTTTCGTGCTCCTCCTCCGCTCCTCGCCGGACTTCCTCTGATCTCGCCGTTTCTCTCTTTTCCCAGGCTCAGGTCAGCGCCGTCGACAAGCCGGCTAGCTTGGCTGACCAGCTCCGGCTGGGAAGCCTGAACGAAGATGGCTTGTCCTACGAGGAAAGCTTCATCGTCCGATCCTATGAGGTTGGGATCAACAAAACTGCCACCGTTGAAACAATTGCTAATCTTCTGCAGGTATTTTTTTTTCAGTTCATCTCCTTTATTTGTACTTTCTAGTTCAATTCAAAGAGTTTCTACTTAACAATTACATGATCTTTAGACAAAATTGAGTTCAAGTTGATCATGCTGTTGATTTTTTTTGTCCATACTATAGTATAAGACATGTTTTGTAATGATGCAGGAAGTTGGATGCAATCATTGCCAAAGTCTTGGATTTTCTACAGATGGATTTGCTACAACTCCTACCATGAGAAAGCTGCATCTAATATGGGTTACTGCTCGAATGCACATTGAGATCTATAGATATCCCGCTTGGTACATATGATTTCATAACAACATCTTTTATACTAATTATTGCTTAGATCTCTTTGAGTTATGCGGAGTCGCCTATTTGTCGCAGGAGCGACGTTGTTGAGATAGAGACATGGTGTCAGGCTGCAGGAAGAATTGGAACCAGACGTGATTTCATTTTGAAGGACTATGCAAACGGACAAGTTATTGGAAGAGCTACCAGGTGCTTTTTAGTCATTACGTATTAATCTTGTAGAATTTGAACACTTATTGGATGCGAGTTCGAATGCTAACCATTCATAACAAATTTCAGCAAATGGGTGATGATGAACCAAGATACCAGGCGAGTCGAGAGAGTCAGCAATGAAATCCATAAGGAGTACTCAATTTACTTACCAAAAGAACTCAGGTACCATCTCCTTGGCTGAGTTTAATCTGTGACATCGGCTCTTCCTTTTTAGCTTAATATTTTAATGTATGGTCAGATAAATGTAAACTGCACAACAAATCAGTGGCTTAATTGATTCAGCATTTTAGATTAGCATTTCCTGAGGAGAACAACAAGAGTCTGAGGAAAATACTAAAATTGGAAGATCCTGCTCAATATTCCAAATTAGGGCTAGTGGTAAGATCATCTAATTTGTTGTTTAGTTCCTTTCTTTTTTGCTGTTTCCCTTTTTATATATCATCAATCTATATGTTTCTTCAGCCCAGAAGAGCAGATCTGGACATGAATCAACATGTGAACAATGTGACATATATTGGATGGGTTCTGGAGGTGGGTCCATTTCCCCTTATATCATATTCAAGATATTTTGTTCTGAAAATTGCAATCCATGTCCTTGACAGAGCGTACCCCAAGAGATGATGGACACTCACGAACTCCGGAGTATAACATTGGATTACCGAAGAGAATGTCAGCACGACGATATGGTGGATTCTCTAACTACAGCAGAATTAGATGGAGGCTTGGAACCAATCTCTGTAAATGGAAGCAACTACCAAGAAGATGATAGTGATTCAGCCCAGTTTCTACATCTGTTGAGATTATCAAGCAACGGGGCAGAAATAAACCGGGGGCGAACAGAGTGGAGAAACAAACCTCTCAGATGATAACATGTCTTCAACTCTCTTGCTCTTGATTTATGGAAGAACAACTCTGTATACCTACTCCTTTCCCCCACTCTCTTGTTTGTCGTACTGTTCTTGTAGTTCCACGCGTTGCTCCTTTTTTTGGGTTCATTTTATTCTTTGGTTCAGTTCATCTTTTCGCAATTCTGGCAGCTAGTTGCAGTTTCTTCATATGTTCATGTTATTATTGGTGTCTTCGTATGTTCATGTTATTATTGGTGTCTCCATATGTTCATGTTATTAATGGTAAACCCTTTAATTATAAAATTAAAAAGATCTAAAAAATGAACACCTAATCAAATTACATGGTATGGTTTTGGTGTCTTCCAACCTTTCTTTTATTATGACTACAATTCGTCTAACCCTATTTTCTTCATAGCATTCAGTTGTTATTATTGATCAGCTTTATTGCTAAGTTTAAGTTGGAGAAAGGAAAAATTAAATGAATCTTGGTGACAAATTTGATATGTTTAATAACCCATATTTTGACTTTGCTTTTACGGTAAGCAGACTTTCTTACTATTAGAAACTTGAAGTTTATTTTACTTTTATATGAACAATATGTTTTTGACAAGTCAAAGCTTGTGATTTTTTTTATTCATTTTCCCCTTATTTTGAGAAAAACTGTCTAAATCGTTTCCTTTAGCATGAGAGAAATTGTCAAAATAATTTCAGTTGATCTGAGGGGAAATGTCTAAACAGTTTGGAGGCGGCAGCAGAAACGTCAAGTGGCGGCAAGACAACGAAAGTATAGTCTATCGGTGCCACACAAGAGGAGATTGAGGATTGCGGTGTCACACAAAATTGGTGTGATGATAGGCATCCTTTATTGTTATTGTTGGGATAATTAATATTTCCAAATTAATGGGCTTAAGGACATGGAGCTTTCTTTTCGAATCCATATATGTAATGTGGCACAAAGAGTTTATTAGGAACAAAAAAAAATGCACACAATTCATCCCAAACTACCTCTATGAAACTAGTTATAGAGACATCTAGAGCAATGAAGATTCATGCTAATTTGCCTCGGAGAATGTGTCTTAGCTACGGTTCATGTTATTAACTTGCTTGCAAGTTCTATCTTATCTTGGAATATTCCCTACGAATTGTTGTTTCAGAAAACAGCTTCTTATGCAGATTTGAGAGTAAGAGGCTAAGTCAAGTGTACATACAGTTCTAGTTTTCTCTTTCAATTCATAAAGGTAACTATCTTCACAAACCTAATTCTCTCTTGGAAAATCCACAAAGGGATGAGTTGTTGTTTCACAAAAATCCTAATTCCCGAACAGTACGAATGACACTTTTTATTTGGTGCAGGGAGAAATATTTTTTCGTTTTATGAAAAGTTGTTCAAAAAATTCGACATATGTGCTCACTAAGAAATATGTGAAATGGAGATATTATACGTACGTACAACAAAATTGCATAAGTTCCAAGTTCGGCCATTGCTAGCACCGAGTAACATTGATAGATTAACTGACAAAATTCCCCAAATCTAAGGTATAATTAAACTCGTATATCCTAACTAAAGCTATGAGTTTACCCTTTATAGCATTAGCATCACAAAGCTAAGCAGGAAACGATAAAATACACAACAAACACTCAAAACCAATCATCCAAAGAGCCATCTAAAGCAGCCACATTTGTGAAGAAGAAAGCTAGAATGGTGAAATTAATCAAACATTAGAAACAAGTTAGGAGTTATCAAAAACCGCAAGAACAGAATACATTACCACGGTATGTAAGGGAGTCAACTATATATACACAAGCACTTCTTTCTTGCTCATGCCTATGGCTATAGCTTTTGACTTCCAAATCAATGCCTTCATTAATTAGTTAGGTGACTGCCGGTAAAAGGATCATATTTATTTGGCTTCAAAGCAGGCTAGTGGCCTTGAAAATACAACTATTAACGTACCAAGCTGCCCAAAAACGACTCCCATGAAACGGATAATGGATACATGAATCGGATTCACCTCCCATCTGCTCAAAAAACAAAGCGGATAAAGTTACTTTGCAAACAAACTTACGTGAGACAAATAACACCATCTCTTACCTAGCTACATTTTATCTCTTTGTATTACCATGTTCAGCCTGGTATGTTACTTAGCGATCCTTTCCAGAACCCTTGTACACTCACCGAAACAAAGACATAATATGTAAAAGTGACTTTGTATTATATAGTGAAAATATATAAGAAATATTTTACGACTAACTCACTACACTCTTTATTACGTGGGCCACTCATACACACAACTCCACCTTCTCACACAAGCTAGCTCACGCCCTCACTTGAGCTCTCTTGCTCGATTGCCAAAATGCACTGCATCTCCTCCTATATATACATTATATATACATGCACTAGGTCGGTTATTTCACACCTAAATGCAACCGACCTACACAACATTCTAAGTAGATAATTTTGTAGGTAACTCTAAAATAACCCACTAAACTCACAAACACTAATCAGTACAATTCTGGACTTCTCTCTAAAAATATCTCTACAAACCCATGTCCAATCTCTAGAATAATCCCACGAAATACATGTCTTCCACTTGTTGACTTTTGTGCTCCTTTACTAGCAAATTCTAGCACCTTCCAAGCTGTAACTTGCTGTCCATTTCGGTCCAAATTGCAGCCCAATTTTCTTATCATTAAACCCTTGAGCAATTCCAATAGGTTACTATTTGAAGCCCATTGAATATATGGATTAACTCCAACAATTCTTCCTTTAATTCATATATTCATATGCGTCGACCGTATTTGAAATCTCACCTTCTTTGTCGTATCAATTCCAATACCGGTGCATCTTCTTTGCACAACTCGTTCCTCTAAAATGCAGACATTCTTCTCATTCTTCCGGCCTCGCATGATCAAGCGTCTTCCCTTGAACACATTGCACCACTTAGACATGCCGACAAACCTGCAATCCTCTAACATCATCGCATCCAACGAGATGATGTTAATTTTGCTTGAAGACATGTACCTCACATCATGAAGAGTGTGGCTTGTATCATTATGAAGCCTCATTTTCGATCACGCTTCCAGTATCTTCAACCTTCAACATCCCACCACCAGCTAAGTTGAAGTGACCAAACTTTCCATCCCTCTTCAAGGTGTCGAATAATGCTTCATCCATACACACGTACATCGAGGTGGCACTATCCATCACTACTCAGATTTGACAACCTCCTCACTCGTTGCCAAGTAGACATCCTCTACACCAACATCACCGACCACATTCGTTGAGAGTCACCAACGCAGAGGTATATATGTTCAATTATTAAAGATGTAATTTCCTCATTTACCTTTGTAGTAATGTCTAACATATTCAAAAAACAACACCAGAGTTCTTTGTTAACTATGTGATAATATCATTATCATGAGCAAATCCTACTTGAATAAGACCAGATTCAGATGTATGGTTACAATAATATTCTTGATGTTAATTGTTGATCTACTACTATACCATTGCTACTTATTCACTGACACTCCTAATATCTCTTTAAAATGCAAAGTGAACTTGTTTTGATTGTTTCTTTTTTTTCCAACACCTATGTAGTTTTCAGTGTTTGGTTGTGTATAGCTGGAGGATTGTTAGGCTCGATAATAAGTGGCAACATTGTTGGCTTATAACAGAGGAAGAAGACAATTAACAATGGAAAACGAAGTTTAGGAGAAGCACACTTCTATATTGCTTATTTAAAATGATGAACAATACAAGGCTTAAATAAGCTGAGAAATAAACTGAACTAAAGCTCCACTAATCATGTCTAACATCATGCCTAAGATAGTGGATGAATTCAACAACAAACTAAACAAATCATAAGCTAAATAATAGCAACTGCATTGACTAATTCTCCTGAAAACTTGCATCATCTCTTGTGCAACTGAATGGTTGAATCACATTTCAACACCTCCCCTTGATTCAAACTCGCGCATTCCAATCTTCTCCATGAAGAATTGATGTTTTGCTTGACTCAATGCTTTAGTAAACAAATCTGCATCCTGATCATTTGTTCCACAGAACTTCAGAACAATCTTCTCCTCGGACACCAATTTCCTGATGAAATGATGTTGTACATCAACGTGCTTTGTTCTGGCATGAAAGGCTGGATTCTTGGTCATTGAAATTGCTGATTTGTTGTCACACCACACCTCTGTAGCTTCTACTTGTGCACAACACAGATCCTTCAATAATTTCCTTAGCCATAGTGCCTGTCTTGCAACTGACCCTGCTGCAACATACTCTGCCTCAGAAGAAGACAATGCCACTGTGTCTTGCTTCTTTGAACTCCATGTGATTGCACCCGAGCCAAGACTGAATACTGAGCCAGAAGTGCTCTTCCTGTCATCAATGCACCCTGCCCAATCACTATCAGTGTGGCCTCTCAATATGAAATCTTCAATACTTTCATACCAGATTCCTTGATTGATTGTTCCTGCCACATATCTGAGTATCCTCTTTGCAGCTCCAAGATGTTGCTTGGTTGGACTTTGTATATACCTCGACACCACACTTACACAATAGGCAATGTCAGGCCTTGTATGTGTAAGATAATTCAAGCCTCCCACCAAGCTTCTGAACACCTTCACTTCAACCTTCTCTATGCCATCTTCTCTTTGCAGCTTCTCATTGGTATTCATTGGAGTAATTGCTACATCACAGCCTTCCATGTGGAACTTCTTCAACAAATCTTTGGCATATTTTCTTTGACACACGAAAATGCCACTCTTTCTTTGCTTTACCTCCAAACCAAGGAAATACTGCAGAATTCCCAAGTCTGTCATCTCAAACTCCTTCATCATTGAGAGCTTGAATTCATCTAGCAATTTCTGTGAGGAGCTAAAGTAGATAATGTCATCAACATAAAGACATACTACAATGAACTCTTGCATACCTTGCCTCTTGATGTATAGGGTTGGCTCATTCTCACTTCTTTCAAACTCATTCTGAAGGAAGAATGCATCAATCTTGCTATACCAAGCTCGTAGAGCTTGCTTCAAGCCATAGAGAGCCTTTTGCAACCTGTAAACTTTGCTCTCTTCTCCATCCTTGACAAAACCTTGAGGTTGCTCAACAAACACTTCTTCATGCAATTATCCATTGAGAAATGCTGACTTCACATCAAGCTGAAACACTGGCAACTTCTGTTGTGCAGCCAGAGCAAGTACAACTCTCACTGTTTCAAACCTTGCAACTAGTGAGAATGTCTCTTCATAATCAATCCCCTCTTGTTGAGCATAACCTTTAGCCATAAGCCGTGCCTTATGCTTCTGAATGCTCCCATCAATGTTGTACTTGGTCCTGAAAACCCACTTCAAGCCAATCACATTCTTCTCGTTAGGAAGATCCACCAACTCCCAAGTCTTATTCTTCTGAATAGACTTCATTTCTTCCTCCATTGCAACTTGCCACTCAACTTCATTCACAGCCTCATCAAAGCTTGTTGGTTCTGTAGCAATCAAAGCAAAATCACAGCTTTCATAGATTTCTGCTAGAGACCTTAACCTTCTTGGTGAAGAACTACTTGATGAACTCGGGGAAGAGGAGCTGTGGTTGCTTGATGGTGTTGATGGTGAGCTTGGTAAAGCTTGATCATGATCTATCATGGGTGGCGGCTCCACTGAACTATCAAAGGTGATAGTTTTCAGATTGCTCTCACCATTCTCTTCTTGCTTCCAGTTCCATTCTGCATCCTCATTAAACACCACACTTCTACTAATAATAATCTTGCCACTAAGAGGATTATATAGCCTATATGCTTTAGATTGAGTGGCATAGCCAATGAACACACATTTCTCAGATTTATCATCAAGCTTGACTCTTATATTAACTAAAGCATATGCTATACAACCAAAAACTTTTAGGTGACTTACATGTGGCTTCTTTCCTCTCCAAGCTTCGAATGGAGTCTTGTTCATGACAACCTTTGTTGGAGAGATGTTGAGGATGTACACAGCTGTCGCCACTGCCTCACACCAAAACTCATTTGGCATCCCTTTGGCTTTCAACATGCTCCTTGCCATTTCCATCACAGTTCTGTTCTTTCTCTCTGCAACACCATTTTGCTCTGGTGTGTAAGGTGTTGTCAACTCCCTTCTTATGCCTTGCTCTTCACAGAATTTAGTGAATTCATGTGATAAGAATTCTCCTCCTCGATCTGTCCTCAAAGCCTTCACACACTTGCCATTCTGTTTCTCCACCATGGCCTTGAACTTCTCAAATGATTCTGACTTGGCCTTCTAAAAGTACACCCAGCTCATCCTACTGTAATCATCTGTGATTAACAAGAAGTACTTGCTTCCACCGAGTGATTCAGTCTGCATTGGCCCACACAAATCTGCATGTAAGAGCTCAAGACACTCACTTAGGGCTGAGCACGGTTCGGGTAAACCGAATTTTTTAACCGAACCGGACCGAAAAAACCGATCCAAACCGAAATAATTCGGTTCGGTTCATGTATTTTGGGGTTTTGGTTTTCGGTTCGGTTTAATTTCGGTTCGGTTCGGTTAAACCGAAATTAAAAAATATATGGGCTGTCTTGAAGATGTTGGGCTGGTTTAGGTAAAAAAAAGGCCCATATGATGAATCCCGGAATGTAGCTTTAGAGTCCGCTCAGCCGGCCCTACCTGTTTAATCTTTGAGTTTCGCCCGCCTCCTCCAAGCTCCCAAACTCCCAGTCCCAGTCCTGCCGCCCCTGCGTCGATGCGTCCCCCTGCGTCGGTGCGTTCCCCGCGTCGGTGCGTCGGTCCCCTGCTTCCAGTCCCAGTCCCCTGCTTGCCGCCGCCGCCTGCGACCTGCCCCTCAGTTGCTGCTGCTTGACGCCGCCAATGGTGTTCATGCTCATGCGAGGCCAGTTTGTCTCTAGACAATGAAGAAGAAACCCTGCTTCTGGTGCACCAATGAAGAAGAAACCCTGCTTCTGGTGCACCATATTCACTCCCTCTCTATACAGAGTTTCATCTGTCAAAATTCAGCCCCTCTAATTTATGCTCTGCTACAATGCATGTGGCCAATTTTTATTACTTCCTGCCGTTTGATGTTACTTGCTTTTCATTCATATACAATTTCACATTACTCACTGTACAAATACTAACAAAGTTGGTATATGAATTCGGTTTTTTGTTTTTTTAGCCGAACCGAACCGGGTTCGGGCCAAACCGAACCGATCCAATATAATTCGGTTTGGTTTTCGGTTCAGGTTTTGGGGAGTTTTGGTTTTCGGTTCGGTTCGGTTCGGTTCGGTTCGGTTCCGGACCGATGCTCACCCCTACACTCACTGGCTCTCCAAGCTTTTCCACTTGGAAATGATCCCTTGGATTGCTTCCCATATAGGCATCCTTCACACAGCTCAAGCTCACCAATCTTTGGCAAACCTTGCACCATTCCTTTTGCATTCAACAGCCTTAAACCATGCACATTCAAGTGGCCATAGCGCAGGTGCCACAACTTTGCATCATCATCTCCCTTGACTGTCAAAGCTTTACACACATTTCCAAACAAATCCAAAGGAAACATCCTGTTTCTTCCTATGGAAATTTTCATCACAACTTCCTTGGATTTCTTATCACTTATCAAGCATGATTCATTCTCAAATAGCACAGAATAACCACAACTCAACAATTGTCCCACACTCAACAAATTATGAGCCAAATGTGGTACATACTGCACATCATACAAGAACTTGATGTTACCTTGCTCAGTCTTGATTGCAATGGTGCCTCTGCCCTCGACATCCAATTGCTTGCCATCACCAAGTCTGACTTTGCTCTTCTTTGAATCATCCAGCTCCTTGAACATGAATTTTGTGCCTGACATGTGGTTAGAGCAACCACTGTCAATATACCACACACTCCCTGCATCATTGCCAAATGCATTCTGTGCCAAGAACAACTTTTCTTCTTGCTCCACAAAATTAGATCTCTGATCATTCTTTTGCTCAGCCTTATCTTCATCTTTCTTCCAACAACTTGCTTCCTTGTGACCAGTTTTCTTGCAATAGTAGCACTTGATTGGACTTTTGTAGGATTGGGAATTTTGCTCCCTTCCTTCACTACTTTGTCCTCTTCCACGACCTCTTCCTCTTAATCCACCTCTTCCTCTTCCTCTTGATTGCCATGACCTTTCTTTGTTGGAAGACACATCTCTGACTTGAAAGGCCTTCTCCTCCTTCTTCTCACTTGATCTGTTAAGCCTTTCTTCATGAGCTTGCAGTGACCCCATCAACTCATCAAAGGTATATGTAGACATATCCTTTGATTATTCTATGGCAGCCACGACATGATCAACTATTTGGTAAGGCTTCTCAGAACCTTCTCAACTACATGCTCATTGCTCATGCTTTCTCCATAGGACCTCATTTGATGCACCACACCAGATACTCGTGACAAGTAGTCTTACACAGAGTCTTTGTCCTTCATAAGAGAAGTCTTAAACTCTCTTCTTACTTTCTTAGTGATTGCAGCCTCACTGTAATCACCTTCTTGTCTCCGAGATACTCTTGCTTTAGAGTATTCCATGCCTCATTTGATGTGGAGGCTGATGCAATCCTTGGAAAGATCTCATCATCTAAGGCTTGTCGAATTGTGAACAAAGCCTTAGAATCTTTCTTCATCTTCTCTCTGAGTTGCTGATCAGGCTCTGCAGTTTGATCATCCTCATAGCCATTCTCTACCAATCCCCACAACTCTTGAGACTTGAACAATGTTTTCATTTTCAAGCTCCAGAAATGGTAGTTTGCCCCTTTGAAAATTGGCAATTGAGATGATCCATTGTTGCCTAATCCATTGTTCTGCATTGTGAACAATACTCTCTTTTAACCCGTGTTTCCCTTGTGTTTAAACACTCACTTTCTTCTCTCAATTCCCTGGATATGAACCCGGAAAAATGTGTTTGCTCAGATACCAAACTGTTGGCTTATAACAGAGGAAGAAGACAATTAACAATGGAAAACGAAGTTCAGGAGAAGCACACTTCTATATTGCTTATTTAAAATGATGAACAATACAAGGCTTAAATAAGCTGAACTAAAGCTCCACTAATCATGTCTAACATCATGCCTAAGATAGTGGATGAATTCAGCAACAAACTAAACAAATCATAAGCTAAATAATAGCAACTGCATTGACTAATTCTCCTGAAAACTTGCATCATCTCTTGTGCAACTGAATGGTTGAATCACATTTCAACAAGCATCACTGATTATCTGGGCTGGAGAAAAGTAAGTTTCTTTCTTCATTGTATCTTTCGTAAGCATGATGGACTGTTGCCGCTCCTAATCCTTCTCTTGTTTGTATATCTAAATCAGATGTTTATGTGAATTTCGCTAAATTAGTTTTTCAAACAGGTTCCAATATACACAACAAAGATCACACCCAAGAACATTAGAGGAGGAGCGATTTTTACCTTGGTAAAAGTCACAGTTCTCTCTAACTCCTTTTCATCAATTACCGTTGGAACCTTGACAGTTCCCTCTGGTTTTGATGATGATAAACACCATTGGGTTTTATGGGTTTGTGTTGTTCCTATGAATTTCAGGCTTCATGAAGAGATAAAGGAACAATGGAAAAACGGTGAAGAAGAGAAAATAGAGGAGCAAATGGAAAGCTGTGGAAACAAGGAACAGTGCCCGCGCAAACAATTGGGAAATCTGGAAAGCGCGTATACAAGGACAATTCTATTTATGGAAACGCCGCCGCGTCTGAGGAACAATGCGAGAACACAGAGATACACCAGCTGTTCCCAGACAGACTCAATTATACAAGGAAACAAGATTTCGTGTTTTACTTGGAAAAGAAGGAGAAGATATTGAGTCTTAGGAAACTTTATACATGGAAACTATGTGTTTATCAGATTTAGAGTTTATTTGGAAATAGATTTTGTCATAGTTACCATACGTGTTTTTAGTTAGATTTTTGGTAATAGGATCTTTGTTAGAACCTATTTATAGATGAGAATTGTCTTAGGGAAAGACATCTCAGCTATTTGTCATCCAGAGCTCTTGAGAACTGAGATAAAAAAAAGCTAAGGCGAGGTACGAGGAGTTCTTGCTTTAGTTTTTGTTTGTGTTTTGTTCTTGTGTTGTTTAGAAGTGATTACACTCAAAGTCTTTAGCCTAGGGTATAGGTGTAGAAAAGACTTGTGAGATTGTACACCTCTAATAATACAAGTACACATTTGGGAACTTTGTTGTTACTTTAAATCTTTACTTATTTCCGCTGCCTAGGGAATAGTCACATAGTTCCCTATTTAACACACTAACGATTCAACAATTGGTATCAGAGCAGGTTAGCTCTAGATTGTGTGTTCTTTTCAGATTCACAGGTAACAATGGCTTCTACTCATGAAGTTGGGCTTGGGAACAACAAACCACTGTTCCTGCCTATTGATGGAAAGTTTCAACACTGGAAGAACCTCTTCACTGACTGGTTGAAGAGCAATGACTATCAATGATGGAGAGTCATTGAGGTTGGTGAAGAAAAGGTTGCTGAAGACGTGATCAAATGAATCAAACCTTGGAGCCCAGATGACTTCAGAATCATGGAGAAAAATTCTAAGGCTCGAATGTTTATCAACAATGCAATCAGCATTGAAGATGCATCCAAGCTACATTCTTGTGCCACTGCAAAGGATATGTGGGTAGCCTTGGAACAGATGTACATGGGAAGTTCCGATCTTAGAGAGCTTGATCGTTTCCAAGCAAAGAAAGACTTCTATAACTTCTCCATGGTTGATGGTGATACTGTCTCCTCTTATTAATCCAGATTTGAGGAAATCACCACAAGACTTGCTGCTCATGATGTGGATGAAAAGGAAATCCTTCCTAAAGAAAAAATCTCCATCATTATTGATGGACTTCCTCCAAGGCATAAGATGACTAAAGCTATCCTCAAGGAGAATCCCAACACTCTCAAACTCACACTTTATGAAGTCTTTGGAAAAATTAAGAAGTATGATGAAGAAGACAAGTATGTCAAACCTAAAGGCATCGCTTTGATGGTTGAAAAGACTTTCAAGATGATAGAGAACAATAAAGATGACAACTTGGATGGTGTAGATCCAGAAACTGCTCTCCTCACCAAGGCCATGCGAACTCTCTATCGCAAGGGTCGATCATTCAGGAATGAAGGGAACAATGGTGAGAAACGAGACATCAAGGATGTTACCTGCTTCAATTGCAAGAAAAAGGGTCATTATTCTAATAAGTGCCCTAAAGGGAACAACTCAGACAACAATGGTGGAAATTACGGGAATGACAAAAAGAAGGCTTTCATCGCTATCTGGGGAGATGATTGTGCCAACTCTGACGATGACGAACCAGAGTCATGGGGAAACAACAGAATGTGTGCAATGACCCTAAGGTCATCAAGTGAAGAACAAGAGGTAGATCCTGAAACCTTCTTTGAATCTCTTGTTAATTTTGATAAAAAGTCCTTGATTTCCCTCATCAAGAGCATGTATAATGAGAATCTCAAAACTCAAAACGACCTAAGTAATGCTGAGGATAAATGCAATGAATTGAATGAATCCTTATCTAAAATTTCTAGTTCCTCTGCTGTTCCTTGTGTTGAAAGTGCTGCTACTTACAGTGATCATAGTTCCTTTAGCACTGTTAGGGACCTATCTCAGATGAAAGCTCAGATTGATAAAATTCACTCCATCTTAGTTGAGCAAAAGCTTAAGGAAGACGAAATCCGCTTTGTTGCACCCAAGTACGGTCTGGGGTACAACGGAGAAAAACAAGATAGTGAAGAACATGAGTTAACCATACCTGAGCTTAGAGAGATGAAGGATAGGGAACTTCAGAGTACTAGGGATAGGAACTTATACCTAGAAGAGCGTGTGAAAACTCTGGAGAGTGGGTTGAGTGAAGATCAATCATGGTACCAAAGTCAACTTGCCCATAAGATGTATCTCATCTAATCCCAGGGAAACTTGCCCAACACACCTGACCCAGTTAGAGCCAAGCAACGTAGGATGCCTGTCCCAAATCGTAAGTATGCCATGGGAGACTACTATAAGATTTGTTGGCATTGTGGGAACAACGGCCATGTTGTCAAAAACTGTGCTAAGAAACAAAGGTTCACTGAAGAGCACACTCAACGAAGGAACAATAGGAGTAACAATGTTGATCTAAATGACTATGATGTATCCTCTGACCTGTGCAATGCTAAGACTAGAGAATATTCTTTTGTTTCTAAACGACCAGGTAAAGCCAAGCTTGCCTGGGTCGCTAAACACTAACTCTCTTTATGCAAGATGAAGTGATGGGGAACAACAGGTGGTTCATCGATAGCGCATGTTCATGCCATATGACAGGAAATAAAGATCACCTTACCTCACTTCAACAACATTCTAAGGGAACAGTTTCCCTTGGAGATAAACGCTGCAGAGAGATAGTGGGAACAGGCGAAGCTACATTGAATTCAAGCATCAAAGTAAAAGAGGTTAGTCTGGTTCATCAACTTGGCTTTAACCTGTTAAGTGTAGCTCAACTTTGTGATCAAGGAGACAACGAGACTGTGTTCACAACCAAAGATTGCTACGTAAGGAATAGAAGAACCAAGGAGATAGTTTTGAAAGGTGTCAGGTTCAACAATGTGTACATTGTTGACACAACTTTCAAGCCTTCAAGGGAACTGTGCTTTGCGTCTCTAGCTGAAGAGACGAAACTGTGGCACAGAAGGCTTGGACATGCAAATCTACAACTCATTTACAAACTTCACAAGAAGGAACTGGTTAGAGGGCTTCCAAATGTCAAGCCTGAGATCCATGGAGTCTGTGAAGCCTGTGTCAGAGGGAAGCAAACACATTCCTCTTTCAAGAGTAAACCAGATGTTACCACTTCTCGTCCTCTAGAACTGATCCATATGGATCTCTGTGGTCCCATGAGAATAAGAAGTCATGCAGGGAACAAATATGTGTTTGTCATTGTTGATGATTACTCTAGATTCACATGGACAATCTTTCTCTCTTCCAAAGAACAGGTTTTCGAGACATTTGAAATCTTCATCAAGGGTGTGGAAACCAATCTGGGTCTCAAGCTAAGCTCCATTCTATCCGACCATGGAACGGAGTTTGAGAATTCCATGTTCCTTGATTTCTGCAGGGAACATGGGATCTCTCATAACTTCTCAGCTCCTAGAACACCACAACAAAATGGATTAGTCGAGAGGAAAAACAGAACACTGGAGGACATGGCTAGAACAATGCTCATTGCAAGCAACCTTCCTCGAATATTCTGGGCTGAGGCGATCAACACTTCATGCTATATCCTTAATCGTGCCATGCTTAGACCATTGCTAAATAAAACTGCATATGAGCTAATCAGGGAACGTAAGCCCAATGTTTCCCACTTGCGTGCCTTTGGTTGCAGGTGCTTCATTCACAACAATGGAAAAGACAACTTGGGAAAATTTGATCCAAGGAGCGATGAAGGAATCTTTCTGGGATATGTCAATTCAAGCAAAGCTTATAGAGTCTACAACAAGCGAACCCGGAAGATTGAAGAGAGCATTCATGTTGTCTTCGATGAACACTCCAAAGCTGTGAATGATACCCTCAATCCAACGACCCCTGATCATGATTTTACAAGAATGCAATGTGAAGACTCAGATGATGATGATGACAACAACAATCATCGTGACAACTCACACACATGGAACCGCGCACCCACTACTAGTGGAAGCACCCAAGGCTCTCAGGGAACTGCATCAGATAATGGAACTGCAAACAACATTGTTTCACCAGTACCTGTAGTTCCCTCATCAATAACTCAAGATGCTGACACGAATATCACCACTGTTCCCACATGAACTTTTGGTGGTGATACATCTGAAATAGAAGAAGAGCTGTTGAATGCAATTGTGGAGGACTCAGAGGAAGACACTCAAGATAACGCTGCTGCACCGATAATTCGGGGAACAACTACAACCTCTTCAGAAGCAGTCATTGTTCCCACAACTACAACAACTATAGATCCGTCTCCTATATCTCCACTTCCAGCATCTACAAGCTCTAGAATTGCAAAGAGCCATCCAGCCGACAACCTTCTTACACCATATGAAGAACGAGGTACCCACTCACAACTCTACAACTTTTGTGCTTTCTATGCCTTCATTTATTTTGTAGAACCAAAGAACATCAAAGAAGCACTCAAGGAACCAGATTGGATAGTTGCTATGCAAGAAGAGCTACATCAATTAGAAAGAAACAAAGTTTGGAGACTTGTTCCCCTTCCAAAGCACAAGCATGCCATTGACACTCGATGGGTTTTCAGAAACAAGCTTGATGACTCTGGAACTGTGACAAGGAACAAGGCCAGATTGGTTGCTCAAGGTTACAACCAACAAGAAGGGATCGATTATGATGAGACATATGCTCCAGTAGCTCATATCGAAGCCATTCGACTTCTCATTGCATATGCTGCCTTTAAAGGATTCAAGTTGTATCAAATGGATGTCAAAACATCCTTTCTCAATGGCTATCTTCAAGAGGAAGTTTATGTGAAACAGCCCCCAGGCTTTGAAGACACGGAACATCCTGAATATGTGTATGCACTGGACAAGGCACTGTATGGGCTCAAGCAAGCTCCCAGAGCTTGGTATGATCGGCTGACACAGTTCCTTCTCTCCAATGGATACAGACGTGGAGCAATTGACAAGACACTGTTCCTCTTGGAACACAAAGGTGAGATTCTTGTCGTCCAAGTCTATATTGATGATATTATTTTTGGTTCCACTAACCCTGCCCTCGTAGATAAATTCAAAGATCTCATGAGCAGTGAATTTGAGATGAGTATGATTGGGGAACTCTCTTTCTTCCTCGGATTACAAGTCTCTCAATCCTCTGAGGGAACAAGAATACATCAACAAAAATACATCAAGGAACTGTTGAAGAAGTACGGTTTCAAGCAAATTCTAAGGAGTCACACCTCACTGAGGTCAAGAGAATCCTGCGATACCTGAAAGGGAACGACAACCTATGCCTTTGGTATCCAAGGAACAGTGGGTTTCAACTTGTGGGCTTCACCGATGCTGATTTTGCTGGTCACCTCGTGGATCACAAAAGCACATCAGGGACGACACAGTTCCTTGGCCCATGTCTTGTCTCTTGGGCATCAAAGAAACAAAATTATGTTGCTCTCTCAACCGCCGAAGCTGAGTACGTTAATGCTGCCGCTTGTTGTGCCCAAGTATTATGGCTAAAACAACAATTGAAGGATTTTGGTATGTCTCTTGGCACTGTTCCCATTATGTGTGATAATACTAGTGCTATCAACATCTCTAAAAATCCTGTTCATCATTCACGTACTAAGCATATTGATATTCCTCATCATTTTCTTCGTGATAATGTTGAGAAAAATTTCATTAGAATGGATCATTGCAGGACAGAGGAACAAGTTGCAGATATCTTCACCAAAGCACTGGAAAGAAAACCCTTTGAGTATTTAAGGATGCTCCTCGGGATGATCTCTCTAAATTGAGGAACTCCACTTCCACTATTCCCTCAATGATTGGCTAGATCGATCAATTATAAACTAGGGAACAACTTCTATGTGGCATGTTACTTGCAAATGACTTGTTTATTTATCTTGCTATGTGCTTTGTGTTACATTATATCATAAACTTCCTGCAACTTCTATTCTTGATCATATATGCTATATCTTTACATGCTAACATCTTCTTTCAAGCCCAAAGCAACCAATTTAATTATCTGAACCCTCATTACAAGCCAAAATGATAATTGGTTGCACAGTCGTCCCTAGCTTGGATCCAGGTAAACGTTCCCTATGAACCTCTCTTTGTCTGCCTTATTTTACTGTGAATCATTATCTGGATCATCATTGTTCCCTACCTATATTTTTGTTTGGATATATCTTTGCAATTTTGTGTGAACCCTATAAAATATCCAAACCAGCCTTTCTATCCACTCAAGGAACTCAGAGTCTTCTGTATGGGATTTGCCTAAGGGGGAACTATGAAAGGAACAGTGTATGGGAACAGGCTACTGAACGTTGAGAGTTGCAGGTAGCCGTTGCTCGCTGAGTCGCTTGCATTCAATGGTGATTTGATAGGTCTGCAGCGAGGAACAGTGTGATTGCGAGAAATAAGAGGAAAGTGACCGTTACCAGTGGAGAGAGAAAAGATCTGGTTGTCGATTTCGAAGATATCAATGGCGAGATTTTTGGTAAGCCTATCCTCACCTTTCCTTTTCGTTTCGTTTCCCAAATCTCTTGCCCTCTATAAATCGTAACCCTCACCTCAACCCTATTCACCCCTGTTTCACTCTCTCCCTCAATCTCTGAATCCACTCTCCCTTTGCTCTCTGCTCCCTGCCGCTTCAAACCCTAAAAACCTCCAAAACCCCTCTTTCTCAAACACCACCCTATAACCATGTCCACACCTTCATCTTCTTCTACCCCCGCCATTGATGTCTCTGCATTCACAGAGGAGCAACTAGCTGCTCTCAAGCTCTCAATCGAAGCTTTTCAGGCGGCTAAGACTCCACAATCCAAGGACACCACCTCCATGGTTGTTGTGGTGAACGTTGCCAAAGAAGCTACATCCTCAATCGCTGAGCTCCATGAGGAACAATCTCATGGGGAACAACCATCAGTAGAGCCGGTCCCAGAAACTGAAACCTCCAAAGAAATGGTGATAATTTCTGAGCCAGAAGAAGAAGTAGACTCTCCTCCCAAATCCAAAGAAGCTGAAGAGGAGGAGGCCATGGCTGAGATAGAGGCTGATTTGGGTCTCCGACCGCTGGAAACAGTGGCGCCAAGTCGCAAGATAAAGCACACGGTTGGCGCCGACGAGGAGGAGGAGGAGCACCCCGATGTCATGATTACAGGGGAACTGCGAGCATCCACCGACGTGTCTACTCCAACCAAATCTGACGCCGGTGAGACCACTCCGGGCACCCTTAAAACAAGGTTGTGATCCGCTAAGAAGGTTGATGCCAAGTCTGAGCCCAGGAAGAAAGCCAAGTTGGAGGGCAAGGCTGTTGATGGGAAGAAAATAATTTCCCATCTCCTCATCCCAGATGGCTTCCTTGTCGCCAATGACTTCGCCGATGTCTTGGAGCGCCTCAAATTTCAAAACTGGGAACAGTTTCTCTCCAACAACGTCATGGACAATCCAGACCAGATCAGAGAATTCTACCGTTCCTTCCAGCTCAACACAAGTGCTATAATGGTGGGAACAACAACGATTAAAGGGGAAGCATTGTCCTTCACTGCTTCCAAGGTGGCTCGCCTATTGTCCGTCACTACTGAAGGGTTTGGCGAAATTACTGAGAAGAACGCCGACGCCATGAAGGCGGCCAAAGAGGCAAGTTCTGAGAGGCTGTTCAAGTCAAAAATCCCAGCCACTCATGTGTCAGCTCTCACCCTGCCCTAGAGAATAGCACACCACATCATCATGAAAGTTGTTGTTCCCAGGCAAGAGAAGAGGAACACCATCACCACCACTGATCTGCTGTTGCTGGATAGATTTTGGCACATGGAGAAGATTGACCTTCCACAGGTCATACTACATCACATGGCCAAGTGCAGTGCCAAAACCCATTCCCTTGCCGACGGTGCTAAAAGTGCGCAATGCAAGTATCGTTGATTAGCCTTATTAAAGTAAAAAGTCCTAACAGATCTACTAAACAAATGTATAGTAAGCAAGCAAGGGTCGAACCCACAGGAAAGATCTGATGCAGTATGAAATCGTGAATGACAAGTAACAAGCTAGGGGGGTTTAGTTATCACGAGAAAGCAAAGCAAACAAGTTTGGTTGAGTTGAGAAAATATAATGGGGAAAGTAGTCCTACTAGAGCGAGATCCACAATACAGAGATATAATTTGATCACAGAAATCTATTTAATCCAAGTTCTTTTACTATCCTTATAGTTGTTCCCACCCTGATCTTAAGTACTACCGATTCTCACAGTTGTCGATAGACTTATTACTATGCCAATGATAAAGTACCACCGATTCTCACAGTTGTCGGTATACTTTACCACCAACAAGCAATAGCAATACACACAAGGATATAGGATACATGCAAATAGAAAGACGTATTAATACTCGCATGCAACTGACTCTCACTCACGATTGTACGCTCGGAACCCCTATACGCACAATCGTGTATGCCACTAGATATGCACTCGAAACCCCTATATGCAATCCTAGCAATTGATAAAAAGTATTCAACCTAGTTGATCAGGCTAAGAAGAACAACAAGAAATCAATATTCAATATAACCAAGAGAATCAAACCAACACTTATAAGGATAAGAACAAGGAATAGAAATCTCACAAACACATCAACTGTATCGCTTCAATCGTCTAGTAGAACAAAGGGAAGTTAGTTCTCCATTTAAACGAGAATGAAAACTAAGGAAAATAACGTCTGGTGTAAAGCAGTTGTAACGAGTTCTTTTTTTCTCTTAACCTAGAAAGAGGGCTTAAATAGTCTTAAGAAAACTAGGTTAAACTAATGAAAATAATAAAGGAAACAAAATAATAAAATAACAAAATCTGAAAACAATAAAAGGAAATAAAAGTCTTCTGGCGGGCGGCATTTAACAGGGCCACCTCGGGGCGGTGAGATCCACCGCGGGGCAGTGGCTTCCTCTGGCGCGGGGCTTCATTCTTCTCTGAGAGTCACCGTCGGGCCGCAGTGACTCTGGCGCGGGGCGGTGAGCTAGCTCACTCTCTTCTTCTGCTGCTCTTCATTACTACCAAGTGTTGGTAGTCTTCTCCAAGTATGCTTCAGCAGCTCCATCTCCATCCTCATGTCTCCATCTAAGCTGTAAATCCTAGGATATCTTCACTTCTCTCCATAACTTCTGGATCACAGACTTAGCCTAAAAACTACTCATAAACTCCTCCAAATCATGCTAATAATTGCTAGTAAAGGTGTATGAAATAACATCTATCACTTGCATACCCTAATGTCGTCAAACTGATTCTGCAAGCAGAAGGGGTCTACAGAGCCGAAGGCGAAGTTCCCATGGTCACTGAGCTGGACATGGTGAATGTGAACAAGATGCAGTTCCAAGGAGACACCAAGGGAACTCTGCCCGTGTCTGACATCCTCAAGCGAGAGGCTGGAGAGGGTACATCCAAAGGTCCTTTAGTGCAAAGTCAGATGCTCACTGAGTTGCGTGAAATCAAAAACATCTTGTCTCTGCTTCTTGTGTATTTCCTCAACAAGGACAAGGCCCAGAAGGAGGATTCTGAGTCTTGAGTGGCCACATTTTCTTATCCAGCCCGTCTGACCCTCTTCTCTTGATTTTTTAATATGTTCTCTTGTTTAGATGTTTGCATTGTGATCTTTTTGTGATTGTCTGCTTGCTTGTCTCTTGGTTCTTGTAATCAATTCCCTACATTTTGAATGAACTTGTCTTTGTTGGTAACTGTTACTTAGCTATGCTGTTCCACTGGTTATTATTGGTCTTTTGATGATGCCAAAAGTGGGAAGTGTGGAAATTGTTTGCGATAACTCAGTTAAGAGAGGTAACAGTTAACTGTTCCTAATTCTGGACGGTGCCAGTGCTGAGGGGGAACGATGATGCAACTTGGAGGTATGAATTGCAATTATTCATTTGACATAATTTTTTTTACATTTAAATTGAGATACATGTTGATGAATATTACTTTGCTTGTTACTCTGTCTTGATCGAACAATGTTTGGTTTTGCTTGAACAATTTTTGAATGGGTTTGTCATCACCAAAAAGGGGGAAATTGTTGGAACCTTGACAGTTCCCTCTGGTTTTGATGATGATAAACACCATTGGATTTTATGGTTTTGTGTTGTTCCTATGAATTTCAGGCTTCATGAAGAGATAAAGGAACAATGGAAAAACGGTGAAGAAGAGAAAACAGAGGAGCAAATGGAAAGCTGTGGAAACAAGGAACAGTGCCCGCGCAAACAATTGGGAAATCTGGAAATCGCGTATACAAGGACAATTCTATTTATGGAAACGCCGCCGCGTTTGAGGAACAATGCGAGAACACAGAGATACACCAGCTGTTCTCAGACAGACTCAATTATACAAGGAAACAAGATTTCATGTTTTACTTGGAAAAGAAGGAGAAGATATTGAGTCTTAGGAAACTTTATACATGGAAACTATGTGTTTATCAGATTTAGAGTTTATTTGGAAACAGATTTTGTCATAGTTACCATACGTGTTTTTAGTTAGATTTTTGGTAATATGATCTTTGTTAGAACCTATTTATAGATGAGAATTGTCTTAGGGAAAGACATCTCAGCTATTTGTCATCCAGAGCTCTTGAGAACTGAGATAAAAAAAAGCTAAGGCGAGGTACGGGGAGTTCTTGCTTTAGTTTTTGTTTGTGTTTTGTTCTTGTGTTGTTTAGAGGTGATTGTACTCAAAGTCTTTAGCCTAGGGTATAGGTGGAGAAAAGACTTGTGAGATTGTACAACTCTAATAATACAAGTACACGTTTGGAAACTTTGTTGTTACTTTAAATCTTTACTTATTTCCGCTGCCCAGGAAACAGTCACATAGTTCCCTGTTTAACACACTAATTATAACGATTCAACATTACCCTTGCAACTTTCACCTTTTAAACCAACAACTGGCTATAGTTTTAGTTGCACGGTTCACGTATTAGTTCAAGTTTACTTTAGTGGAACCATAATTACTAATGGTTTATGTTGTGCAAGTTATTGTGTTCTCTTCTTTCCATTGAGCTATTGACTGCACTTAGCCGGCCTATTAATTTAGGTAGAGAGTATCTACAATTTTGTTCTTTTATGATAATTTAACACGTTGTAGTGGAGCACACAAAATAAGCACATAAATAATGAAGGGACAAATGCTTCCTTGATTTCATTGGAGTGACACTGTACAATATATATAGGATCTGCAGAGTAGTGCTAAGAGGACAGCTGTCTATCTATGAGAACATTCCAGAATTATAAAGGATAGACATTACAAATATATGAGTGCTATACTATACGTTACTATCCTCCCGCGATCCGAGCTGGTGGAGACCAAGTTTGGATCGTAGCTGAATGAAGCGAGCCGTGGCGAGGGGCTTGGTAAGCACATCTGCAGTTTGATCTTTGAAGGAAATGAATGAAACCTGTAGGCATCGATTTTTTACCCTTTCACGAACAAAATGGTAATCCAAGCTGAGATGTTTGATTCGGTGATGGAGAACCGGATTGACAGCCAAATAGGTGGCCCCGAGATTGTCACACCAGAGGATGGGTGGAGAGGGAAGATGAATTCCCAGATCGGCTAACAGAGATTGAATCCACAGTGATTCACAGGTTGCATTGGCCAAGGCACGATACTCAGCCTCAGTGGATGACCGCGCAACAGTCGGTTGCTTTTTGGACAGCCAAGAAATCATATTTAGGCCATGGAAGATGCAATACGCCCCTGTTGAGCGACGATCGTTCGGGTCTCCGGCCCAGTCAGCATTTGAGAAAGCAGAGATAGTGTGATCAGGCTTGGATGACAAGAGGAAGCGGAGCTCTGCTGTAGCATTGAGATAGCGAAGGATGCGCTTGACACCCTGCCAGTGTTTCTCATTAGGAGGATGCATTGCTTGACAGATGTGATTCACCGCAAAACTGATGTCGGGGCGAGTAAAGGCCAAGTATTGAAGGCCGCCAACGATGCTCCGATATAAGGAAGGATCGGAGAATGGAGTGGAGTCTTCAGTGGATGAGAGAAAAGTAGTGGCCATAGGAGTGCTGACGGGCTTGGCATTCGTCATGTTGGCGCGGTGCACAAGGTCCCGAATGTACTTAGTTTGTGAGAGGTAAATGCCATCAGCAGTGCGGGAGGCTTCAATGCCAAGGAAATATCGGAGCGGCCCGAGGTCTTTGACTGGAAACTGCTTGGAGAGTGCCTGCACAAAGGAGTCAGACAAATGGGGCAAAGAAGATATCACGAGTAAGTCATCGACATATACCAGAACGAAGACAACGAGATTTCCTTGACAATGGACAAAAAGAGAAGAGTCTGCTTGGGATGGGGTGAACCCCATTAGGACAAGGGCATCAGAAAGGCGGGCAAACCATGCTCGGGGGGCTTGTTTAAGGCCATAGAGAGACTTGTTGAGTTTACATATATGAGAGGGAAAAGAGGTGTGAGTAAAACCTGGTGGCTGAACAATGTAGACATCCTCCTCCAAGGTCCCATGTAGAAACGCATTTTGAATGTCGAGTTGGCGAATAGACCATCGCTGCATTGCCGCAAGGGAGAGGAGAAGGCGAATGGTGGAGGGCTTGACAACGGGGCTGAATGTTTCATCATAGTCCAAACCGTGGACTTGGTGGAATCCTTTGCCAACTAGCCTCGCTTTCCGGCGTTCGATGGTGCCATTGGCATGTCGTTTGATCTTGAAAACCCATTTGACACCAAGGGGGTTGGGAGAGGCAGAAGAAGGAACCAGGGTCCAGGTGTTGGTGGAGAGAAGAGCATGAAATTCATTGGCCATGGCAGCTCGCCATTCTGGATATTTGGCGGCATCGATAAAGGTAAGGGGTTCATCAGGAACCAGGTTTGTGTTTGAGCATTCAGGAGATGGGTTGATGGGCTAGGGGATAGTCCCATCAGTACGGATGAGGGGTTTATGGATATGGGCTTTGGAGCGAGTTTGCATTTGGTGGGAAGGCTGGGAATGGGCTGGCGGGGGAGGGCCAGGTGATGGTGAAATAGGCCCATTAGAGGGAGAGGAGGAAAAGGAGGGTGATGGGGAAGAAGAGGTGGGTTGGGCCACTGGGGACGTGGGAGAAGTTGGGCTCGAGGGTGCAGAAGGCGGGCCATTTGGAGAGGCCGAAGGTAAGAGGTGAGGGATAAGCGGTAAAGGAGCTAAGGGTGGTGTTTGGAAGATGGGAGTGGTTTTGGAGGCAAAGGGAAAATCATCTTCATGGAAGATAACATCACGGGATATGTAGGTGCGATTATCAACCCAATCATGACAAATGTAGCCTCTATGGTTTGAACTGTAGCCCAAGAAAATTGTTGGTGTGAAGCGGAAGGAAAGTTTGTGACGATTGTAGGGTCGGAGATTTGGGAAGCATAAGCAACCAAAGACTCGAAGGGTGGAATAGTCGGGTTGAGTCTTGAATAAGAGATGAAAAGGGGTTTGATTTTGGAGGGTGGGAGTGGGTAGACGGTTGAGGAGGTAGGTGGCCGCCTCGAAGGCAAAATCCCAGAAATAAAGGGGTAAGGAGGCGTGTTTGAGGAGGGTGAGCCCCATGTCAACGATGCGACGGTGACGAGTCTCAATAGACCCAATTTGGGGGTGAGAATAAGGACAAGTGAGGCGGTGATTAATCCCCAAGTGTTGGAAGAGAGGTTTGAGTGGGAGAAATTCTGTCCCCCCATCCGTTTGAATGTGGGTAATTTGGGTTTGGAAGAATTTGGTGACAAAAGAGATAAAGGTGGTGACAATGTTGGTAACCATGGTTTTAGAAGAAAAGGGAAAAACCCATAAAAATTTGGAGAAATCATCAATAATAGCAAGATAATAAGAATTTCCTTTCATTGAAGTAGTTTGGGCTGGACCCCATACATCCATAAACAAAAGATGAAGAGGCTTAGGAGATCTGCTAGGGGAAGGTGGGTGAGGCAAGGCATGGGCCTTGGCCCAAGAGCAGGAGCGGCATTTTTGTGGGCCTTGTGGACCATTTTTGTGGGATGGTTGAAGATAACCTAAAACAGTGGAGATGACCCGAGAGGAAGGGTGTCCCAAGCGAGAGTGCCAGAGAGAGGTGTTGGTGGCGGTGATGTGGACTTACGGTGGCGGCGATGCAGCGGGCAATTCGTAGAGGCCTGCGTTAACGGGACCTTGAAGAAGTATTGCCTGGGTCTTGACTTCCTTCACAAGGAAAAACCGAGCATGAAATTCAAAAAAGACATTGTTATCTAAACAAAAATGTTGAACAGAGAGCAAGTTCTTGGTAAGAGAGGGAGTATAAAGAAGGTTAGAAAGTTTGAAGATACGCTGAGAGGAGGCTATGGAGCCGGTGCCATGGTTATGGATAGGAAGCTGGGAGCCATAGCCAAGAGAAATTGTGTCGGTGCCTTCATACGGGTAGCTGTCGATGCGCAGATTCGAGATATCAGGAGTGAAGTGGTGGGTAGCTGCTGTGTCAGGGAACCATGAGCCACTGCTGGTGGCGTTTGCTTGGATGGAAGGTGATGGGGCAGCCTGAAAAGCCTGATCAAAGCGGTGCCAACACTTGAGTGCAGTGTGGCCAGGTTTGTTGCAAACTTGGCAGACCGGGCGATTGTCAGGAGCGCCGGTGAAAAGAGGGGGGTTACGACCACCACGGGAGTCGCCTCGCCAGCGGCCTCGATGAGGACCGCGTCCGCGAGAGGGTGGGCCTCGACCACGGCTGGATGTTGTGAAGTGTATTTCAGGGGATGTTTCTGAGGATGTATGGTTGACAGAGATGGAGTTTTGGAGATTTTTGGTTTGGTGAGTGAGCCGAGATTCATGGACAAGAAGGTGGGAGAGCATCTGATGTGGGGAGGGTAAAAGAGGTTGGGTAGAGAGAGAGGTAACAAGAGAGTCATACTCGGTATTGAGGCCGGCGATGAGGTACGTGCTGAACTCCGTGTCGGAGATGCTATGGCCGGCTGAGGCAAGCATGGTGGAGAGGCTTTTGGCATGGTTGAAGTAGTCGGAGACTCACTCGGCGCCTTTCTTGAGGGAGGCGAGCTGGAGCCGGAGATGAACCACTTGAGCACTCGAACGAGCTGAGAACAGAGTGTGGAGAATTTCCCAGAGTTGGGCTGATGAGGTGCACTCAATGACTTGAGCAAGAACACCCTCAGTGAGGGATGAGGTCAGGATAGCCATGACGAGCTGATCCTTGGTGACCCAGTCTTTGAAGGCTGGATTTGGAGCATTATCGGCATCAATCGCCGGAGGACAAGGGATGGTCCCGTCAGCGAAGGAGAAGAGACTGTGAGCCCGTAAATAGGGTGTGACTTGAGCTTTCCATAGAGGAAAGTTGTCTTGGGAGAGTTTAACGGTGATAAAGGAGGAAAAGGATGGAAGAGAATGGTTTTGGGGGTTTGTGTTTTGGGCTTGAAGCGCCATTAATGGTAGTGGCAGATAACTTGAAGATTTGGGTGGAAGAAAAAAAAAGGGGATGAGCGTGGCCTAGAGGGACGTTGGTCCTGGCTGCTCTGATACCATAGTGGAGCACACAAAATAAGCACATAAATAATGAAGGGACAAATGCTTCCTTGATTTCATTGGAGTGACACTGTACAATATATATAGGATCTGCAGAGTAGTACTAAGAGGACATCTGTCTATCTATGAGAACATTCCAGAATTATAAAGGATGGACATTACAAATATATGAGTGATATACTATACGTTACTACGTTGTTTTAATTATATATATGATTCATGTATCATCTAAATCAGATTGAAATCCTATCAAAAAAAAAATCAGATTGAAAATGCAGTAAGAGTGAACAAGTAGGCGTAAGGTGGATATATAATGAGGTGCAAGAGGGAGGTGTTCCAACTTCCAACATATTTAATTTGCTTGATCGTGAACAGACAACTAGAGCAAATTAAAGGTGTTATGCTTCAGGTTAGACCTGTGGCTGAAGATGAGATGTTTAGGGTGATCAGATCTGGAAAAAGGGAAAGTAATTAGTATCAGATTTTTACTCCAGCCAAGCAGTGGAAGCGGATGATCACAAAGGCATGCAACATTTGTGGGCAAGAAAACCTCCAAAGTATGAGCGCTTCATTCGCCCAACAGGTCTGAGATTATTCCTGTACTTGGAGGAGGAATGAGGGGTATATATGTGTAAGCTATGCGCATGGAGCTTTTCGCAAATCAGCTTTTTAGTTCAAACAACATATTGATTAATTTATTTTGCAGCTGAAGAATCAAATTGCTCAACTAATCGGCAAAACAATATAATACCTCTGAACGAAGCAAGTGGACGACGTCGTTTCAAGGAAGCAAAAATATACCTCTATGACCTTATCATCGTACTTGCTTCCTTCTTTCTGTTTTCACAATATCAAATGATCCTTCAATTACTTGAAACAAAGATTCATATATATTTATTGATTTTAAGCTTCAACTGTTAAAGTATTTGAGTAGTGATTGTGAATCCTTCATGCTCCTTTGTCGAACACTCTTAGGGCGGCCCTACAACCTGCAAATCAGGACTACATGTCAGAAAGGTGGTGAACACGACATTGAATCACCCACATAAATCTTAGCAAACCAAACAAGTTCGCAAGTTACGTGGAATGTAGCAAGCACATAATCCCCTAAAAACCTTCTTTACAGAATTCTGGTTTAAATTGGGTAACTAATAGAATCATATGTCACCTCTTCTTGATTCACTTTTCTCTCAAGAGGTTTACAATGCATCGAAAGAATTGGTCGACACCAGAAAGCGGTGCTGCTGATTTTTCTAGGATGCCCAAAGCCGGCCTTCTTAACTCTGTCAACTTTGAGGGTTAGAAAATCAAGAGAACAGTTTAACACAAGATACGATTAGTCTTGAGATTGATTCCATTAAGCAATGAAGACTTGAGGTGTACCAAAATGATACAAGTTTAGCACTTCCAAATTTGAAACAAAGAAAGAATTGCTCTGTGGGGAGAAAGTAGCAAAATACAATCATTTTTTATTTATCAAGATGACATGGTTTTGGTCAAAGGCTTTTATCATATAAAAGTTCAACCAATAATGCTCAATTGAAGAATGACAAAATACCTTAGGGAAAAATATACTATCGAGCCATAATATGACCTTAAAAATTCATCCAGCACCTCATTATCTGTGTAGCCGTTCCTTGCCAATTTTACTGCACAGCATATATATATATATATATATAGTAGTTGAGAAAGGTGTGGGGAAAAAACAAGGCAGAAAAAACACTATACCAAAAAATGTTGAGGACAAGGTAATGATTCAAATTATAAATCTTGGGGATATTTTTTTTTATCATGCCAAGACTACAAATTACTGCCTATAATGCACCTAAATGTGAAAAGAACTGCAAATTCCAAGTAATGTGGACTCAGATTATGTTAATAAATGATGTAAATGAGTTCTTACCAACGCAGATGACCAACCTGTCACCGCCACTAAACAAGCAAAGATATACGTATCATCTAGAGAGGTAAGATTTGTAAGCCAAAATGCTCCTCCAACTTTGATTGACAGAACATATTTTGCCATAAAGTAGACCTCCAAAGCGAATCATTATCAACAAGAGATGAGTGTCCCAGAGAGAATCAGTTGGCATACACAACTTATGGAAGAGAAAAATGGAGAAACAGGATCGACTACAACTTACAACAGTAAAGATTTGGATCATGATAAATCCCTAAACCAAGCATGGAGTAAGACGTGGATCCTCTGGATTCAAACCCTTTTTACAGTAGCAATCTCATTCATGAAAAGGAAGGAAATACAAGTTCAAGAAATTTGAAAAAAGTAGTATACTGCAGCCTCAAATGAACTATTTAACAGCCAAAAGCAAAGGAATAATTTGCACATGATACTCATGGGAATCACGAGAATCATGAGAATTTGCACATGATACGCAGGCCGAACAGACGTTGCTTTAGAAGTAACTTGTTGGTGAGAGACTTCGTCATATAAAGACTCTTTAACTTCAACCACAACCCAACGGCAGTCTCTTCGTCTGAGATCTTGGTGATGACATCATCTGCGAGACACAGCATAATCGTTGAGTGTGCCTTCTCCTCCTGAATGGCCATCTCAGCGGTGACGTTATCGCCTGCCTTTACTTTCAGCGGCCCCCATAGACCCTGTTGCTTCAGTAAAGACCGCATCTTGATCTGCCATAGACTGAAACTGTTCCCCCCCGTGAACTTGTCGATCTTGATGTTCAAAGCAGACATCTTTCTCTCCAGAAAAAACAAACACCGATTAACCAAGCTCTGATACCAGTTTGTTGTGCGGATTGAGAGAGAGACAAACAAACAAACAAGAAAGAACAAGAACAAACGAACATAGATTTACGTGGTTCACCAAAATTGGCTACGTCCACGAACAGAGTGAGATCAGATTGTATTAGGAGACAGAATTACAGATTTCGGATTACATTAGGGTTTACAATAAGCGACTATAAATAGTGCTAAGGTTCTACCCTAACAGACTTGGGCCCCAAGACATCGGCCCAAATAACCCATGTCCCACCGCGGGGCGGTGACTCCCAACGTGGGGCGATGACTTCCACCGCGACCCGGCGACAACTCTCAGTTGACAATTCAAGCATACTCAACAATACTCAAGAAGCAAAGAGTTGTACAACGATTCTCAAAAAAGAAGAGAGGCTTAGCCAAAATTTAAAAGCAACTTGCTCTTTATAAAGCTCTTTCATCTTATGGTTCAGATATTTTGTAAAACAATGTATGTTTTGTTCTATTGAAGCTATTGACATTTAAAAACCGAAATTATGCAAGGGAAGAAGATATAATATTTATTATGTGGTTTAATTTATGTTTTATTATTCAACTTGTAAGTTTTAAATTATTTGTGATACCGCAACAATGTACTACCGTATTGCGATAACCGTTAAAGTCAATTTTCCCATGATATTGTTGTGGTCTTTTTTTTGAGGCTTTTAGTTATGGTTGTGCTCCCAAAAATTAATACCAAATCATGAGTAATATGTACTTGCTCGACTAACCACTAAGTTTCCATTTGATGAAATAATCAAGCATTCTAAAATCACTTATTCAAAAACACAGATCACTTGCTCGAGTGCATTTGTGCATGCGCAGCTCCACTAGTATTTATTAATGTGCATCATGTGTATAAGTAAACCATAATTTAATTTCTATAATAAAATTCATAATGATATTTTACTTTAAGTACAAATATAGTGGAAGTATATAATATATAATCTCGCTAGTTAGCTCACCATTTTGGGATTTTAGGTTTGAATAATTATAACCATGACCAGTTTCAGTCATTCTATCCAGCCCAATAAATCATTTTTTCTCGACTATCCCACACTAAGTCTATGAAAAAGTTATATGAGTAATCTCACGTGCGTACCTATTAATATAGATGTTTACAAATAGTGAATGAATTACTCTACCTTGTATATCATGTTTAAAATAATGTATACAATATATCATTCTTTTGAAAAAAAAAACTACACATCATTTCTTTTCTTTTTGCCAAAGGAGAGGCAACACTCTCGCGCGCTTTATTGAAATAAAAAGGCTAGTCCAATCAATCGGGGTAGAGCCACACTCCTTATATCATCTAATAACAAAGATAAAACACTGCTAACAGGTTCAGTTAAAACATGGGAACCAACATGAATATCAAAAGCAATACAAGGTAAATGATTTGCAATCCTATTAGCCTCACGATAGATATGACGAAACTGGACTAGCCAGTCCTTATGAATAAAGCTTTGGCACGCGATTACCAGGATAGCGAGCGAATGACAAGTCGATTGTTGCTTCTGTAGGAGCCCAACAACCAAACTTGAATCCGACTCCAAAATCACTTGTCGACATCCCCTCTCCTAAGCCAGCTCTAACCCCCGGTAAATACCCTAAAGCTCTTCCATAGGCACCAAGCACACCCCAATATTCATGACGAAACCCACCATCCAACATCCATCACCATCCCACTTGTTGCTACACCAAACGGATCTCTCTTCACACCATCCGTATTGACTTTTACTAGTCCCATACTGACCTACACCATGATACCATCTCCTCAATTCGAGATGGAGGTGACACCATAGCAGGATGCCCGATATCAACCTTAGAAAATTCAATAGTTTGTTTCACCAAAAAGTTGCGAGCATCAGGGATCAACATTGTAACCCAAAAAACGCGTGAGCAGCGCCACCTCCAAAGCCATAGAAAATAAACTAACATAATTCCCTAAACATAATTAAAAACATTAAAGAATGCATTAAAAATATCAAATCGAACCCAGCAAAATTTCTCGGAAAAACACCGAACCGCTCGGAAAAACACCGAACCGCTCGGCCGTGCACTCAAGCGCATGGCCGGTGCGTTGCTCTCGAATTATGGTGAACCAACATCAAATAAATTGCACGGCCGTGTAGTGTAGTGCACGGGCCGTGCACAGTCCGTGCACTTTTCCTGGCAATCAAAGATTGCCGTTTTTGATCACCTTCCCGATGGAATTTCGACTCAACACAAACTAGAGAGTTGTAGATCTTTGAGTCAGCTTTCCAACGGCTCTTGACGAGCTTGAGATCAATTTCGTAGCCAAAGATATGGCCGTTTTACCAAGCAATATCCAGGTTTCGGCGGGATCTTCAAATTCCCAAAACTTCTTTGGCTTAAGCCTCTTTCTTGGCGGTCTTGGTCTTCTTCCTAAGAGGTTTTCAAGTCGTTCCTCATCAATGCAATCATTGGGGATGCGTTGACGCCGAAACTTGAGCTACGCGAATGATTCACTCATGAAACACAATCAAATTGTAGAAACGTTGAAACCCCTACATGAAAATGTTGCTGAATAAATTTTAAAGTGGTTGATGATGGATGTCCTAACTTAAGATGCCATGACTCAGAATTGGAGAGACTTGCAGTGTTGACGGTCGGATGTGGTTGAGGCCAAATGTAGACACCGTCAACGTAGGGACCCCTAAGGAGTGTTGTTCCCGACTTGATGTCCTTCGCAAGAAAGAAATCAGGTAAGAAAACAATGACAAATTTATTTTGAGAAGTAAACTCTGAAACAAATATGATATTTTTTGACATTGAAGGAACATAAAAAACTTTTGATAAATGAAAATCATGTGCATATGACTTGCGTTTAAAAGAACCATAATCAAATACTTATACGCAGTAACATGACAAATTGATTGAATGGTAAAAGTAAGGCTAGGTTATTAAGATCATTTGTGACGTGATGAGAGGCACCACTATTAACCAACCAGGAGGGGTCGGGTTTACGAGAGATGGTCATATGGGCTTGTGGTTGGGGCGGCTGCGCAGGAAACCAAGAGGAGGATGGAACTTCCAAGGTAGGGTGGGTTTGGCGAAACACCAGACGTTGGGTCATGACATGTCCTACAGCCTTACACCATTGACATCGACCCTGAAAGGGCTTGTCGGAGGCAAGGGAAGTGGTTGCGGGTGGGTTGTTTTGTGGTCTGTATTGTGGGGTAGTGGGCCAGGATGGTTGGTTTTATGGTGGACTAGATTGTTGCGAACGCATAGGAGGTGTTTTACCCATGTTCTTATGCTTCCCTAAACTACGTTGAGCATTAAGTGTTGTGGCCGGACTAGTTGAAGATCGGGCATCAAGTTTGATGGACAACTCATGCATGATCAGCTTCTCATGAAGCTCCTCGAACGGGGTCAGCGTGTCATGAGCGTTGACGTCGTCAACAACGGATTCGTATGCAGGATCAAAGCCTTTGAGAACAAAGTCAGTAAGATCCGCGGAATGAACCCGTGCTCCAAGAGAAGACAGAAGATCAGAAGTGATGTTGATTGACTGCATATACTCCAAGATTGTTTGCGAGCCTTTCTTGGATCGCGGCTTGTCCTTCAATTGTTTTGATGTGGCCACGAGATGCCTTGGCGAAAGTCTGCTTGAGCAACACCCAGATCTGATGTGTATACGTTGTTTATGTGACAAGAGAGGCCACACTTGAAGACAACGTACCAAGGAGGGCACCATACAACAGATGATCTTGGCATTTCCAAGAGAAATGAGCCGGATTGGGTTGTGTTTGAGGAGGTGTGGCGGTTGTGGTTATGGTTTTCGCTGGAAGGGCATAGGAACCATCTAAGAATTTGAACATATCACAACCTTCAAGAGTTTCTTGAACTTGAAGACACCATGTGAGATAGTTCGTTGAGGTAAGTTTGATCACGTTCGTAAGGTGAACGACCATCAACGGGAAGTTGGGTTCATGTGGGTTGGGGATTTGCGTACTGAACTCGCCTGTCATGGATGCAGAAGAGAGGTATGTTCTTTTTTGAGGGTTTATTGATCTAGAATCGGATACTTATACTCAGAAAGATAACAAATAGATTGAAAATATATCTAACAACTTCCTAAAGGATATCTCATGATAACCTAAGATAATGCAGAGAATAAAATAGAAAAGGAAACTAAATTAATCTAAACACTATCGTTAACACATAGTCATCTTAAATTATTAAAACCTATTAATAATGTTCGATTAGTTTATCTAGCTTGGGTAACTTATGTATTGATGTCCACACTCCACATCCAAACTTCACTCCGTATACCCAAAAAATTAGTGCCTACAATTTTTTCATACTAAAAAATAGAATTGCAACCAAGTGACGATGTATGACTTGAGATAAGACTCAACTAGTAGTCATGGTTGACATCAAAAAGAAAATTATGAAGATCAGTTAAGTAGGATATATTAGTTACAAAATGGATAGAAAGCCCGTAGTTACAAAAATGGCCATAGACCCAGGAGTTTGCTTCATTGGCCTCATGCCACAATTTATAGTCAGACCAAACCCACTTTAATGTTTTGCTGAATTTTAGCATATGTCCACTTAATGTTTTGCTGAGGGCACAAGTCATACTAGATAAACAAACAAAACATATATGCTGGAGACATTTCTATTGCCAAATCACAACTTCTGATACCTGTATGCACAATCAAGTCCAAATTAATCATCCTAGCTAGCTCTCAGAACAAAACAGAAAAGGAAGAAGATGTGAAGAGAGATTACAAACTATGAAAGACCCAACTGTAAGTCCCCTAATCTCAGCGTTTGTGTCTTTTCTTCGTCCTTTCCCTCTTGCTCTTGGTGGAAGGCCTCGACTGCTCCACCTCCTCCCTAACATTCTTCCCCCTTTCCTGAGGCACGGGAATAGGGACAACGGGTGCAGGAATATGGACTGCGGAATAGAGATGAAAGCCATCTCCCCTATCCTACATAGCTTCACACCCCTAAGCATCCGGATGTAACCGTCCGTTGCCCACTCTTTGCCCCAGCTAGATAGCACAATCCAATAGTGTTGTATGGCTTTCTTGGTTTTGCCATAGACCATAATCTCCACAGCGTGATTCAACTTACTGTATGATTCCTCATGTAAACTTCTTGTAATTTCATATAAAATTAAAATCAACATACATTTTATATACTAAAAAGAAGTAAAAATATAAATAAAGTGATACTTACACTCTTTTAGTAATACTTAAAGTCGTCATAGGTTGCAATTATTGCAAAAACATGTTGTATTGTTACATCTCTAATCAAAGCTGACTCTAAATCCTCGTCAGCACAAGCAATCACTCTTTCTCATCCTCCCACACAGACCCTAGAGTCTATAACCTACAAATGATCATGAAATATATCCATTAATAACAATAAAAATAAATAAATAATTATAAATTAGAGTAAGGTACAAACCTGCTGAGGTTTGTAGGTCTGTCTAACATAGTTCTTGTCTACTATATTGAATGGATAATTATCCCGTGTAGTCATGCACGAGAACCGCACAAAATAATCTAAAAATTCTATAAAATCAACCCTTTTTGGACAAGCCTTGTAGCGGTCTATCAGCTGTTGTTCGAAAAGATCAGACTTTCTATAGTCCTTGAGTACTTCATGCCTTCAATGGCTACAGCTGATGTGCAATATGCGCAATAAGAAGTTGTAATTAGAAAACATGGATGTGAGTCATATTAATTCGAAAAAGAGAAATTATACATTATGGAAGAAAAAAATAACACTTACTATTATTTTGATTTCTCACTCGGGGATTAAATCCCCGATATCTCCAGTCAAAGACTCGCTGATGAACTTGGTGAAACATCTCCAATTATCAACAACTAGTCATAAACAAAAACGGAAACGGTGAAAACAATATTCCATTATGCTTCATGCTAAGAGTAAAATTTAGTTTTGTAGTCCAATTCTATGCCTTACACTAGGAAAAGAACTATTCCTTCAAAAGTGAAGAGTTGGTTTTATGGACATAACAACTATTAGTTGATGACACTTTTCTCATCATCAATAATAAAAAACAAAGTGACACCATAAATAAATAAGCTTGCCACAAATAAATAAATTAGACCTCAATCTTATACTAGCTTAAAGAAGCTTAATTTTGCCAAGAAAAATAAGTTTGCCAGAAAAATCAGCTTCAACTACCATAAACTTCAACTTCAGCTCGTATAAGCTTGAATTTACCGAACGAAGCCTAAGAAGGGGCCTATATTATATTTTACCCCATATATGAATCCATGGTCTCATATTCTGAAAGCAGTATTTGACTTCATCATCATATTATTAGAATATCGATTATACTAATTAAGTATAATGTAATCGAAACTTCATTATCGTATTGTCCAAATATCGGTTATACTAAGTATAATGCAAGCACAACTTTATATTTCCATATTGTTCTGGCAAAAAATGGATAAGTGATGAGACAATTTCATATTTCCGCATAAACAGCTCCATATTATCACGCCGGAGGGAAGCGGATGCGACCTCCGGTAACTACATATGTAAAATAGGTCTGATTTGACATAACCATTGCCAAATCACAACTCCTGATACTTGTATGCACAACAAGTCAAATTAATCATCCAAGCTAGCTCTCAGAACAAAACATAAAAGGAAGAAGATGAGAAGAGAGATTACAACCTATGAAAGACCGAACTGTAAGTCCCCAGATCTCAGCATTTGTGTCTTCTCTTTGTCCTTCCCCTCTTGCTTTTGGTGGAAGGCCTCGACTGCTACACCTCCTCCCTCACATTCTTCCCTCTTTATTGAGGCACGAGAACAGGGGCATCGGGAATAGGGAGTGCGGGAAAATGGACTGCGGGAATAGGGATGAAAGTCATTTCCCCTATCCCACACAGCTTCACGCCCCTAAGCATCTGGATGTAAACGTATGTTGCTCACTCTTTGCCCCAGCTAGATAGCACAATCCAATAGTGTTGTCTGGCTTTCTTGGTTTCGCCATAGACCATAATCACCACAGCGTGATTCAGCTTACCTGTATGATTCCTCATTTAACTTCTTGTAATTTCATATAAAATTAAAATCAACACAGTTTATATAACAAAAAGAAGTAAAAAATATAAATAAAGTGATACTTACACTCTTTTCGTAATACTTAAAGTCATCACAGGTTGCAATCACTGCAAAAATAGGTTGTATTGTTACAACTCTCATTAAAGATGAGTCTAAATCCTCATCAGCACGAGTAGTCACTCTTTCTCATCCTCCCACACAGACCCTAGAGTCTATAACCTACAAATGATCACGAAATATATCCATTAATAACAAACAAAATTAATCAAAATAAATAAATAATTATAAATCAGAGAAAGGTACAAACCTGCTGAGGTTTGTAGGTCTGTCTAACATAGTTCTTGTCAACTATATTGAATGGATAATTATTCTGTGTAGTCATGCACGAGAGCCACACAAAATGATCTAAAAAATCTCTAAAATCAACCCCTTTTGGACAAGCCTTGTAGCGGTCTATCAGTTGTTGTTTGGAAATATAAGACTTTTTGTACTCCTTGAGTACTTCATTCATGCCGGGGATTAAATCCTCGGTATCTCCAGTCGAAGACTCGCTGATGAGCTTGGTGAAACATCTCCAATTATGAATAACTAGTCATAAAAAAAATGGAAACGGTGAAAACAATATTCCATTATGATTCATGCTAAGAGTAAAATTTAGTTTTGTAGTCTATTTCTATGTCTTACACTAGGAAAGGGCCTATATTATATTTTACCCCGGATATGAATCCATGGTCTCATATTCTGAAAGCATTCTTTGACTTCATCATCATATTATTAGAATATCGGTTATGCTTAATCGAAACTTCATTATCGTATTGTCCGAATATCAGTTATACTAAGTATAATGCAAGCACAACTTCATATTTCCACATTGTTCTGACAAAAAATGGATAAGAGATGACGCTATTTCATATTTCCGCATAAAAAGTTCCATAATATCACGCCGGAGGGAAGCGGATGTGACCTCCGATGACTATATATGTAAAATAGGTCTGACTTATACTTCCGATCTTTTGTCTTTTCATGTTGATCGATGACCGTGTATTGTGAAATAGGCATATGACGATCTATGAAAAAATATCGTAGTTTTCTATTTTTGTTATTATTTTTTGACTTTTATTTGTGTCAACGCGTATCGCCTTCACTGTTTATTTTTATTTTTGAAACCTTTATGTGAGAAGTCACCGTTGAGATAGAAAAGCCTACGAGTCAACATCGTCTCTTCTGCCACCATTATTTATTTACTTTTGATCTTTTGCTTTTTCATGTTGATCGATGACCATATATTATAAAATAGACATTTTAATAAAGATATGAAAATGGTTTCAAGACGCTAATGTGAAGTATTGTTAAATTGTTGCTAGAGGTGAAAGGAAGCTTGTACAAGCTGTGGTCGTTGAATAGTGATGGCATTGTTCTGACAAAAAATGGATAAGAGACAAGGCCATTTCATATTTTAACAGAATATCACATGAATCTAGTTGATGAACCAATGATGTTTTTGGAATTCATAAATAGTATAGAATCAGATTTTGTGGATGACATTTGTGTTTAGATTTTCACTGTGAATGAAGACTAGATGTCGACGTGGATACATCATAAGGTGATAGAATCCCCCGCTAATTCAATATGCTTGTAATAGAAGTTATGATGACAGAAAAAGCTCCACAGTATCACGCCGGTCGGATGGAAGTGGATACAACCTCTGGCAATTGTATATGTAAAATAAGGTCTGACATATACTTCCGATCTTTTGTCTTTTAATGTTGATCGGTGACCATGTACTGTAAAATAGGCATTTAATGCCGATCTATGATTAAATGTATTAGTTTTCTAATTCTTTTATTATTTTTCGAATTTTATTTGTGTCGGTACATATAGCGGTCATTGTTTATTTTATTTTTGAAAAACCTTTATGTGAAAATCACCGTTGAGATAGCAAAACCTCCGAGTTAACGTCGTCTCTACAACCATTATTGTTTAATTACTACCGATCTTTTATCTTTTCATGTTGACCGGATCTCGTATATTATAAAGTAGGCCTTTTAATGACGATCTATTCAGGAGAATGATTTCAAGACATTAATGTGAAGTATTATTAAGTTGTTGCTAGAGGTGCAAGGAAGCTTATTTAGAAATGATTCAGTACCTAAACCCCTTCAATGTGTATGCTAACCTTAATCTCTTATAATCATATAATGAAAAAGTGGTTATTTTATTTAGAGCTGTAAGAAATGGGAAGTCAACATGCAAACAAGCAATCAATTGAGTAGTATGATATCCTTGAACTCATAGAAAGGGCGTCAGAAAACATAACAGAAGCTTCTGTTATAATATAGGCCATGTGGCACTCAAATGTTGGATTCGTGTTGTTATGGACACTTAATTTTATCAATTGATCATTCATGAATAATGCATGAATAATGCTTGATCAACTTGAAAACGGAAACTAGCGAACGCCTTATTTTACGGAAAAAGTTAGTTTTTTGGGGGAAAGGGAATATTAAATCACTTTGGGACACCCAGAAAACACAACAGAAGAAGGGGACAAGGCAACCTAGACAAACAAAACAAAGTACTATTGTCAAAATGATACAAATATAGGACTACTTTTGATCCACTTACAGCCATGAAAGCACCAGAAACCTTGCAATCATGCAATGGAACTCTAATAGGCAGCAGACAAAGGACTCTACCAGCACCCACTTGTGAAAAAGTTGAAAACCCACCAAATAAATGATTGATCAAAAATCACAGAAGGGAGGTTTGGGTTAAGCTCTTGTAATCCCCTGAATCAGTTGAGAATGGATTAATAAGAAGAAGATGGGAATTGAAAAAGACAGTTTTGGTTTGACCATTACTAAGGCATAACGGCAAGTGTATACTGACATCCTTATCTAATAGGACAGCTATGTATTCAAGAATCATCTATACATCAGGTTGGTAAGACACTTGTCACTAGAGTAGCCTTTTCAACATTCTATATATACTTTGTACGGTAAAATTCAGTAATCAATCAATGAAGCTCTAAATTCTAGATATTGCTTTTATACCTTTCTGTATTTTTCTACGACAAGAACCCATTTACACCAAGTGTAAATGAGAATCTTGTACACCTTTAAACCTAGAACAATAAGAAAATTAGATGAATAAAAAATTTGTGTAATGTTGTCTGTCACTTCCTACTTTTTGTCCACGTAAACCAACCATGAAAAGACCTAGAAATTTGACTAAAAATAAAAATTTGATCCAAATGTAAATTTAATATATTGAAAAACGTGCTAATAATTACTCCTCCTCCAGATCTGATTTTTCTTTCTTCTTCCTCCTCCCAGATATGATTTTTCTTCCATTCTTTCCATTTACTTCACCAGATATGATTTTTCTTTCTTCCTCCTCCCAGATCTGATTTTTCTTTCTTCTTCCTCCTCCCAGATCTGATTTTTCTTCCATTCTTTCCATTTACTTCACCAGATCTGATTTTTCTTTAATATCTGTAAAATTTTCTTCCATTCTTTCCTCCTCCCCGGTGATCCTTCTACCCACCTCTCACCCACCCATGGAGGCCTTCAGCCTTCTCAAGTTCTGAAAACCCTGCACCGCCGCCTCCGCTTCCCGCCGCCGCGCAACCATCCTCACCGCCGAAAATTCCAACGACGCCTCGACGGAGATGATGGCCCCTTCTTTGACCTCGAGTTCGCCGGCGCTGACTCCAACGAAGATCGGACAGAGCCAGAGTCTCCTGCCTTGGCCACCGATTGCCACCGCTTCCGCCGCCTTCTAATTCCTCGCTTCCTCCTCCTCCTTCTCTAACTCTGATGTCTTCGTCCCCGATCGTTGCCATATCCGAGCTCGCTCCAGCTCCGCCGGTGGAAGCGGCTCCAACGTCTTCTCCGGCAGTTGACGTGGCGGTTTCTGCTCCCGGTTGACGCATGAAGAACACCGCTGTAAATTGAAAATAAGATCTGAAATATAAGATCTGAAATTGGGGTTTTGTTTGTTTGTATTGTAAAGTAAGATCTGAAATTGAAAATATAGATTTTAAAAAAGAAAGAAAAGAGAAAAGAAAGTGAATGTGTTGAATAAATAATTGAACAGAAAGAAGAAAGAAAAGGGAAGAGAGAAGCAGAGGTGCAAAAAGCTGAGACCACTTCATTTATACCCATTGGTCCATGTGGAAGGTGTAAAATATTCTTTTCTACACCCGGTGTAGACGTATGAACCTCCGTTTTTCTATGGTATCAGAGCTTATAAAGGCAAACACCTAAAGCTGATCCATGGACAATCTAAACCTACAAAGAGTCGTAATGGTTGCTTCCTCTTCTTAAAACCCTACTCTACCCTTTTTTTCTTCCTTTATTACAATAAAGTTGTCCTCAGAAAACTTTCCCTTGTGGAAAGCACAAGTGACTCCATATTTGAGAGCTCGTAGCCTTTTCTGCTTTGTTGATGGCTCAAAGCCATGTCCTTTGGCCCCACCACCTGGAGAAGCAAGCCAGATCCACACCGACTAGATTACCCGGCCGTGACCAACTGGTGATGGTTATCCTCACATCATCTCTTATTGAGGTTGTTCTTGTTCAAGTCCTTGACTGATCCACCTCAGTTGAAGTCTAGGCACACCTTCACGAGCTAGTTGCAGCCCTCTCCACCGCCCAGATTGTCCAAAGTCGGCTCCGGTTGGCATCACTGAAGAAAGGAAAAGATATTGTGACGGAGTATTATGTAACACCCCCGACTTATGTCGGTAGTGTCACACGCCAGTGACCTCAGACATTACTGTCCAAAGTCACCCTAGGCTTTAATAGGAACAATTAAGCTTAAATAAGTATATGAAATAACGAAAGATTAATCAGCGGAAGACATTTTAAATGAAACTCAACCTTTTATTAAAAGATCTCTCATTAAATGAGAATGACGATTTTGTAACAGAGTGAAATTACAACGTAAGACTTTTATAATAAATCCTATTACATGACTCGTTTATAAGAATATACATTAAAGAGATACTTAATAACCTTAAAACACTGTCACTTAATCTTCGACTGCAAGCTTCTTCTTCAATTGGTTACTTCAAGTCTTCGGGGTCCAACCACTGATGTGCCGTATAGGACAGATGACACCAGCCAACCATGCAAGGAATAAAACCCGGTTGGTTAGTCTAATGAAAGACTATGCAAGGGTACAAACAGAATGATTCAAGTGATCGTAACCGTTATCATTGTCCCTCGAATAATAACCGAAGGAACGATACATAACCCGGAACTTTCACGAAATTATAAAAGAAGGTATGCAATGAAAAGAAGACTCCAAAGGAAATGAGTCTTATAGGAAACGTATGACAAATGTTTGGGAACGTTAAGTTTTCACACAAGTTTTAAAACACGACCTTGATTATTTGGGTCCACGACCAACCTCACCGCACAATGCGAATCCAGATTGGAAAGAAGACTTACTCTAATAAGAGTCTGGGCGGTTTCCACATTGTACTCCTCGCCCGAGGGTTTATTAATTATGTGCATAACCGCACCTATCTTATTTAATTCCAAAAACGCATGTTAGCGTTGAAGCTTTTAATTTTCACACAAAGTTATAAAGAAATGACTAATCCTCGTAAGGAATTAACGTTCCTACGAATACTCGTGCTAAACTAGCATTTAAGTTCACATTTAAGTCCACACCAATACCATCACGGTAATAACATGTATAATAGCGTTGTTTCTAGCAATATATACAACCTATTATAGAATCGTATTTTATCACATTGTTTTAGTTAAATCTGTTTCCAAACGAAAACAACACTTCATTCCAATTTAATTAACAATCAAGTAATTGTAACTAAAGGAAATATGGAATGATAAGCAAGAGCGAACCGCCACTTGCCTTAATCTAGACGAATCGAAGATGTCGGGTTCCGAGATCTGGAGACTGGAATCTGAATACGGATTCCTACGACGATGACGCGATAAAAGACGGAACCCTAAGTTAGATACGATACGAACGAAACGAATAAACGATACGAACAAAAGGGACAAAGCCTAAGCCGCGGCCGTGGTTGCCAAAGCCACGACCGCGCTTGCTGGGCAAGCCACGGTCGCGGTTAGCATATCCGCGGTCGCGGAAATCTGGGCAGAGCCGCGGTTGCGGAATTCATACCCGCGGTCGCGGTTCTCCCTTCCGACGACGGCTTGGAGACGTTCCGAGCTTACCAACGACGACATAGACTTCTTTCACCACCGCGAACACCACCACTCCAAGGCTTCCCAAGGCACTTCCGGTGACCACCAAAACTCCGGCGAAGCTCCGACGAACTCTAGAACTCCGACGACACACAAAAACGAGAGAGAGAGAGAGAATCTGAGGATGCTTGGAGCTGTGGATGAAGATGAGGGCTGCCCACGACCTCCTTTTATAGGGGAAGAGGATTTCAACACCGAGCACTCCAAGCGATCGGCCTCCCCCATCGGCGAAACGCCGGCAAACGAAACGATGAAATGCGGGGAAGAATGAAGACGAAGGCGAACAGAAATCCACGGTCGCGGAAACAGAGTCACGATAGCGGATTGGCTCTTGGGAGAATCCGCGCCCGCGGAAGTAATCCGCAGTCGCGGAACTGCCGTGATTGCGTCATTGGGTCTGTGGTCGCGGGTCTCGTTCGAGGATATGCTACATCTTATTATTTTAGCACTCCCAAATACTTTATGACCCAAAACTTACTAAACGTATAATATTTCGTTCAAAATATTATTACAGAGATCACAGAAATTGCCCATCACGTCTTTCTTACAAAACGACAGTTCGGGACTTTTAGGGGTTATTACAATACTACCCCCTTAAAAGAAGTTTCGACCCCGAAACTTGGCCGATAACAGCTCGGAGAGACGACCTTATTTTAAGTTACCCAACCTTATAAGTTTAACCATGCCTAACCCATTTAACACTTTGTAAATTGGTTCAAGCATTTGTAAGTTAAAATTTATAAGTTGGTTCAAATTACAGTTAACGTAAGGTTAACCATAATTTAGACCCTTCATAACTTAAGAGAAATTTATAACTTTTGTTTTCACCAATATACATTTTACCATATTACCCTTATGGCAACATGAGGGTTATTACATTACTACCCCCTTAGAAATAGTTTCGACCCCGAAACTAACATCACTAAGGTAGAGGGACCGGTTTCACCATTAACCTCACTACTTGAACTTAGTATCCTTAATCATTTTATCCTTGAAATTAACCATAGGAGAGTTGATCCGTTTCCTCACCATGACATCATCTTAAATGTATCGTTTCCATATTTTACTCCATATAATACCTCTTAGTTTATCCACAAGATTATAACTACCTTAAAATCATAGTCTCCAAAATTATCACAACGGTCTTATTACACCTTAAGCTTGAAAACACACTTTTTCTTTTAAGCGTTTCGCCTAACCACCAACTCCCAAAATTTATACATTGTCTCCTTATAACTCCACTTAGTACCTCAAATTGTCATATAGTTCTACTCCTTACATACACAACTCACTTATTTCATTGGTTACCTTTATTAAATTTGGCCCTTGTGCCATATCTTATCCCAAAATCTTTACGCATATGATTCCTTAATTTTCCACAATTAACCACATCACATCCTATTCCTGTTTACCTCAACATGATTTAATAATCCGTTCCACAAGATTATAATCTCGTTTTACCCAAACATGTCATACGATCACCTTAATAGATGTAGGTCACTTTTTCCTCAACTCCAGTTGATAACATCCACATACTTATTTTATGTCACACTATTGATCCACAAAAAATCATAACAAACTTTTACCGGTTGAGTTTGTTATTCACCCATAAATCTGAAAACAACCAGTTGTCCTCACATAATAGATTATCGTAAATCAGCAACCCTTTTAGCTTTACTCAAATTTAGTATTTACCCCAAGACTAAATTGCCATAATACTCTTATGTCCTTATATTATTTCCTTAAGAAAGCCTCATAATGGAACCTCAACTAGGTCTTCCAAAGTACTACTTCTACACACTTAGTTCTTCAAAAAGCTTTAACCACTGGTCCTACAATGGACACACTTACTTATAAACCCCACAATTACAACTCTTAATTTTAAAGTTTACTCATGATCGTATTAGAGTACGATCATTTTAGAGAAAACGAACTCCTTACGAAATATCTCTCTTTATAAAACTTATACACCTCACCCCATCTAATGCTCAGAGTATGCACATGAGGAATAACCTCAAACTCCAAGGAACATTACTACATACACCAAATCCTTATAGCAAGAAATCCTTACAACATTAATCTCTCGAGACAATGCTTATGAATTCGAGCAGAGCGGATAGACAATGTCAATGCCCAATTTGACATTATTGCAAGAACATAGAGGGTTTCTTTATGAATAGTTTTGACCTCGAAACTAGCGCTGACAAGGTAGGGAGCAACCACACATGTCCCAACCCAACACTGTCCTTTATGAGTCCAACAGTCTTTACCAACTCGTGACATGTACTACTTTTGGCACTCATGGATTCTCGTATGAACGAACAACTTGCAATAGTAACGAATTTAGTAATTTCCGGAACAAGGAAACACTTCTTTATTATTCGAAACATTACACTAAAACAATTGACAAAACGTCGAACAGACAGATTACTAAACTATGGAGGCTATCGACACAAGTCATCGCTCATTATTCTTAAAAAGCTTTACAAAAAAAATGCCACTACTCGTACAGGGTTTCCTTTCCATCGGGGTGACATATCATAAAGAGTCGCTGCCCTTGACCCGAAGATTCCATAGGCGCCTTGCCTTTATCATGAGCAACAGATTGCTCAGGAGCGGACACCTCTGGCTTTGGGTTCCGTCCATTGCCAACATTTGAGGCCTGATATGATTGCGTTGGTCCTTGACCCTTCTGCCTACAGTATGTTTTCATGTGGCCTTCCTTCCCACAATTGTAACATACCCGCTTCTCCTTTTGGCAATTAAAACTTTTATGCCCAGTTTCACCACAGTTGTGGCATTGAATCACTCCGCTACTCCAACCTGAGCCTCTGGCGGAGTCAGACTGAGTCGTCTTGGTCTTAGCACGACCAGACTTCTCAAACTTGGTAGGCGATGCCGATCGCTTGAATGTACCAACCTGGCGGTTATGTTGCCCACCCCTTCCTTTATTCTGTTTCTTCCGCTTTCGGGCGGATTCTTCCAGTATGGCCTCTATTTTGTAGGCCGCATCCACATATTGCTTTAACGTAGAACAACCGTGACGCACCATCAGAGGTTTGATTTCTGGCTTCATCCATCCATGGAAGTACCAGATCTTTTGTTCTTCACTCGACACTTCTGGTCCAACATATTGCAACAGGTGATTGAACTTAGCTGCAAGCTCAATCACCTTCAACCCATCGGTCTTAGGGTAAAGGAACTCCTTATGCTTCTCCTCCCTCATAGCACGGGAAAAGAAACGGTCAGTCATCTTTGTTTTGAAGATACCCCAGTTCAGCCCGGGATGATCAACTAAACCAGTGCTCTCCCACCATTCGTTAGCCACATCCTTAAATTGAAGGGAGGCGATGTGCACTTTCTCAGCCTCAGTGCACTCGACATTCCTAAACAACCGTTCCATATGCGAGAACCAATACACCACTCTGACTGGTTCTCCAGTACCGTCATAGTTGTTAGGCCTCATTGAGCTTATGGCCTTCAAGGCTCGACCGTAATTTCCTCTATTCCTGACGGCATCGACCTGAGGTACATGATCCACTGGCTCCTCAAATTCAGGGATAACCTGAGGGACTAGACCACCTTGTGCTTGCGGTGCAACTGGCCGAATTATATCGGTGACCGCCTGCATAACAATCCCAAGAATGACCTCTATGGCCGCAACATCGAACACCACCTGAGGGTTATCCTGAACTTGGCCAATGCCTGTGGGGTTATTATGAGAGACAAACTCGCTCTCCTCCCCCTGATTAGCGGCGCTTCTCAGATTCAGCCTTGGGTTGTTACTCGGCCCAGCTCCGGCATGGATTGTGTTTCTTGTGTTCACCATCTGTTGATGAACCATAACGTCAGTTTAGAACTTTTTCGACTTGTACATGACACTTAGTCAATTACGTTATGATACGAATTATAAGGGTGCAAACTAATAACTTTATATTAGTCTGACTGACTCTCCACCATTAACCTCAAAACTATCTTCTTCCCTTTACTTGAGAATGGATCCATTAGGAGAAATGTCAACCTTTAAATGACATTAAACCTAAGGAGAGACAATATCCCTAAGAATGGATCTAAGGAATAAGTAATAACTCGAAGCTTGCAGAACTTTGAAAAAACCACTTATTATTAAACCTTATACTTTATACATATAAATCCTATATACTTAACTTGGTAAAATAATTATTTATATAGTTATTTCCTTGGAATAAAGACATTATTATTTCTTTGTAAACTCTTACAAAAATCCAAACCATACTTTTTAAAGTTATAACACAACTTAATTTATAAACGTTTATAACATTATTTTATAAAAGTACCATGAAAATTAATGCTTAACAAAAGAGAGTTTAAACATTACTGTTAACACCATTTCGAATACCATTTTATTCATTTATTATTAGGATACTATTACTTTTGAATTTCATAAACCTTAAGCAATTTGAAAATCTTAAATTTAGTACTGACATTAAAACTCTCGAAATTCCTTTTTAATAGAAAATAGGTTGAAAATAGTTTCAAAATTAATTTTCGAAAATTCTCAAACCTAACAATAGGCCAAGAACTTTAAAACCATTGCTCTGATACCATAATTGTAACACCCCCGACTTATGTCGGTAGCGCGACACGCCAGTGATCTCAGACGTTACTGTCCAAAGTCACCCTAGACTTTAATCGGAACAATTAAGCTTAAATAAGTATATGAAATAACGAAAGATTAATCAGCGGAAGACATTTTAAATGAAACTCAACCTTTTATTAAAAGATCTCTCATTAAATGAGAATGACGATTTTACAACAGAGTGAAATTACAACGGAAGACTTTTATAATAAATCCTATTACATGACTCGTTTATAGGAATATACATTAAAGTAATACTTAATAACCTTAAAACAATGTCACTTAATCTTCGACTGCAAGCTTCTTCTTCAATTGGTTACTTCAAGTCTTCGGGGTCCAACCACTGATGTGCCGTATAGGACGGATGACACCAGCCAACCATGCAAGGAATAAAACCCGGTTGGTTAGTCTAATGAAAGACTATGCAAGGATACAAACAGAATGGTTCGAGTGATCGTAACCGTTATCATTATCCCTCGAATAATAACCGAAGGAACGATACATAACCCGGAACTTTCACGAAATTATAAAAGAAGGTATGCAATGAAAAGAAGACTCCAAAGGAAATGAGTCTTATAGGAAACGTATGACAAATGTTTGGGAACGTTAAGTTTTCACACAAGTTTTAAAACACGACCTTGATTATTTGGGTCCACGACCAACCTCACCGCACAATGCGAATCCAGATTGGAAAGAAGACTTACTCTAACAAGAGTCTGGGCGGTTTCCACGTTGTACTCCTCGCCCGAGGGTTTATTAATTATGTGCATAACCGCACCTATCTTATTTAATTCCAAAAACACATGTTAGCGTTGAAGCTTTTAATTTCACATCTCGTAATGAGACATTGGGAATAAATCCCTTAAGATTGGGAATACATCCCTAAAGAAACGACCAATACCATCACGGTAATAACATGTATAATAGCGTTGTTTCTAGCAATATATACAACCTATTATAGAATCGTATTTTATCACATTGTTTTATTTAAATCTGTTCCCAAACGAAAACAACACTTCATTCCAATTTAATTAACAATCAAGTCATTGATAACTAAAGGAAATATGGAATGATAAGCAAGAGCGAACCGCCACTTGCCTTAATCTAGATGAATCGAAGATGTCGGGTTCCGAGATATGGAGATTGGAATCCGAATACGGATTCCTACGACGACGATGAGATAAAAGACGGAACCCTAAGTTAGATACGATACGAACGAAACGAATAAACAATACGAACGAAAGGGACAAAGCCTAAGCCACGGCCGTGGTTGCCAAAGCCACGATCGCGCTTGCTGGGCAAGCCGCGGTCGCGGTTAGCATATCCGCGGTCGCGGAAATCTGGGCAGAGCTGCGGTCGCGGAATTCATACTCGCGGTCGCGGTTCTCCCTTCCGACGGCTTTGAGACGTTCCGAGCTTACCAACGACAACGGCGACTTCTTTCACCACCGCGAACACCACCACTCCAAGGCTTCCCAATGCACTTCCGGCGACCACCAAAACTCCGGCGAAGCTCCGACGAACTCTAGAACTCCGGCGACACACAAAAACGAGAGAGAGAGAGAGAGAGAGAGAGAGAGAGAGAGAATCTGAGGATGCTTGGAGCTGTGGATGAAGATGAGGGTTGCCCACGACCTCCTTTTATAGGGGAAGAGGATCTCAACACCGAGCACTCCAAGCGATCGGCCTCCCCCATCGGCGAAACGTCGGTAAGCAAAACAACGAAACGCGGGGAAGAATGAAGACGAAGGCGAACAGAAATCCGCGGTCGCGGAAACGGAGTCGCGATCGCGGATTGGCTCTTGGGCGAATCCGCGCCCGCGGAAGCAATCTGCGGTCGCGGAACTGCCGCGATCGCGTCCCTGGGTTTGTGGTCGCGAGTCTCGTTCGAGGATATGCTAGATCTTATCATTTTAGCACTCCCAAATACTTTATGACCCAAAACTTACTAAACGTATAATATTTCGTTCAAAAGATTATTACAGAGATCACAGAAATTTCCCATCACATCTTTCTTACAAAACGACAGTTCGGGACTTTTAGGGGTTATTACATATTACAACAAAGCTAAGCAGTTGGTGACCTCCATCTCAGCTGCAGCCTGCAGGACAAACTATTACTAATTCAGAGTTTGTCATCTACCTCCTGGTTGGTCTTGACAGTGAGTATGAATCTCTTGTTACCTCCTTGTCCACTCAACCTAGTCTTCCAAGTCCAAACATGGTTCTTTCTCATTTACTCAACCATGAGTCCCGCCTCATGCATTAAAATGCCTCTCTTCTATCAACCCCTCAAATATCCCTCAATCAAACCTCCTCAAATGCCAATCCCGAAGCCCACTTTACCAACACCAGAGGGCAGGGCACCTCCCGTGGTCATGGCTATTTTCGAGGCCGTGGTCGTGGCTCCTTCCCAAGAAGAGGACCTCAACACCAGTTTTCTAGAGCCCCTGACACCAGAGCAATCTGTCAAGTGTGCGCAAAGTCGAGGCACACCGCTTTGAAGTGCTACCAGAGGTTTAATCAGGCCTATCAGGCACCATCACCTCATTCCTTTTGGGCCAACCAGACCACGACGACTCCTTGGTACCTTGACACTACAGCTAGCCACCACTTCACTGCAAATTTGTCCAATCTCCGACTTGACAACCTTCCATACGATGGCACCGAGCAAGTTTCCCTTGGCGATGGCTCCCAAATCCCGATTTAGCACCACGGTTCTACATCTTTTTTCTCCTCTAATCATACCTTTCTTCTTACAAAATTACTTCATAACCCATCTCTCACTAAAAACTTGTTATATGTCACTCGATTTTGTGCTGATAATGCTGTCTATTTTGAGTTTCACCATAAATGTTTCCTTGTTAAGGATTCTATGACCCACGCTCCTCTTCTCAAGGGTCCCGTTAAAGGCGGCTTGTATGTCCTCCCGTCGTTCACCACTCCACCAGCATCACCACCGCAAATAAATCTGACTGCGACGGCCTCCACCTTGGATCTCTGGCAGCAACGTTTGGGACACCCTTTGCCACGTATCACCAACCTTGTTTTGTATCAACATCAACTTGCTACCACCAGTAAACCTAGTCCGTTCCCCTTTCCTTGCTCCTCTTGTTCTTGGGCCAAAGCCCATGCTTTACCCCACCCACCAAGCCCATCTAAGTCTACCCATATCTTACAATTGTTGTTCATTGATGTTTGGGCCCCAGCCCATGATGTTTCTTTTAATGGTCGCAAATATTATGTATATATCTATCGTGGATGATTATTCTAAGTTCATTTGGTTATTTCCCTTTGCCTCTAAAAATCTTGTTTCCAAAATTGTTCAGCACTTCATCACTCTAGTCACAAATTATTTCTCTCAAAAAGTTGTCTCCATTCAAACCGATGACGGGACCAAATTCAAACCCCTCAAACCTCTTTTTCAAGATCTTGGTATCCTACACCGCCTCACTTGTCCTAACTCCCACCAACAAAATGGTAGTGTTGAGACTCGCTATCGTCGCATTGTCGACACCGGCCTCACCCTACTCAAACACGCCTCCCTACCTCTCACCTTTTGGGACTATGCTTTTGAATCCGTCACTGATCTTATCAACCATCTTCCCACACCTATCCTTGATCGTAAAACTCCTTTTGACCTCTTTTTTCAAAAATCTCCGGATTACAAATTTCTTCGGGTATTTAGATGTTTACGTTTCCAACCTTCGCCCCTATAACCAATATAAACTTGATTTTCGCTCCACTCCTACTATCTTCTTGGGTTATAGTCCCCACCATAGGGGTTACATATGTTTTGATTGGGTGAATAACCGAACTTATACATCTTGTGACGTCATCTTCCATGAAAACATCCTTCCTTATGCCACTGTCCACAATAAACTAACCAAATCTCACCGTCCACCATCCTCTTACACCAATCTCCCTCTTCTCCCATCTAATTTACTGTCTCAAACTCCTCCAGTCCACTCCATGGTCCATTCCTCTCCATCTTCCCCTCAAGCCCAATCATCTCTTCATTTTCCCTCTAATCTTTCCACCTCACCGGCCCACTCTGTCACCAGCCCACATTGTTCTCCCTCCACCTTAATGGGCCACTCCCAAACAGACCCATCTTTCACGGACTCACCCTCTCAACCCACTCCAAATCCTCTACTCATCCCATGATAACCCGTACCCAAACACATTCAACAAAACCCCTCATCAGAACCGATGGTACCGTTCCCTGGCCGCCAAAACACCATTTCTCCTCCACTGAAGTCATTCCCGAAGAACCTACATGTTATACAAATGCCTCTAAATTTCTTCCTTGGCGTCAAGCAATGGACAAGGAATTTCAAGCCTTGATCTCAACCGGTACCTGGACCCTTGTCCCTGCCACCTCCTCCGGTTTAGGCGTGAAATGGGTGTTCAAAATGAAGCATCGTTCTGATGGAACAATTGAGCGTCGAAAGGCCCGTCTCATTGCCAAGGGCTTCCATCAACAACATGGTCTCGATTTCACTTAGACATTCAGCCATGTCGTCAAGCCATCTATAATTCGATTGCTACTCTCTCTTAGCTTGCGGCTATGCATCGATGGTCTGTACGCCAATTGAACATAAAAAACGCCTTTCTTCACGGATCCCTGGATGAGAACGTGTACATATCCCAGCCACCAGGTTTTGTTCATTTTTGTCCTTCTTATATATGCAAATTATCCAAATCTCTTTATGGTCTCAAACAGGCTCGATCGCTCGTCTCAGTGAGTCCCTCATTTCCATGGAATTCACCGCTTCACAATCTGACTCCTCTCTCTTTTATCATTGCCTTGGGAATGATTGTGTTTTTGTGCTCGTTTATGTGGATGACCTGCTTGTCATAAGCTCTAACCCCAACCTTTCCAATTCTTTCACCTTTGCCCTCTCCGGCCTCTTTCTAGTCAAAGACATGAGTCCCCTATCCTATTTTCTGGGAATTGAAGTTACAAGGACACCTCAAGGTTTTTTCCTCTGTCAAAAGAAATACATCCAGGACCTCCTCTCCAAGACCAACATGGCCAACTCCAAACCAATCCACACTCCTATGGCAATCACTTTCAACCCTTCCATCAAAACTGAACCTTTCTTGAATCATCATCTGTTTCGCAGTGTGGTAGGAAGCCTCCAATATCTCTCGTTCACACAACATGATATAGCATTTGTTGTCAACAAAGTATGTCAGGCTATGCACAACCCTCAACTCTGTCATTGGCAAGCCACCAAGCGCATTTTGAGGTATTTAAATGCAACCTCTGATATGCAGTTTCAAATTTCTTCCACTCCAGACAACACAATTTCGGCATTTTTCGGATGCTGATTGGGCAAGTGATTTTGTCGATCGTCGCTCAGTTGGAGCTTATTGCATCTACCATGGCTCTAATTTGGTCTCTTGGTGTTCAAAGAAACAACCCGCAGTAGCTAAATCCTCCACCGAAGTTGAATATCAGGCCTTGGACCAAGCTACCTCTGAAACTTTATGGCTTCAATCAGTTCTAGCAGAGCTTGCGATCTTCTTACCACACCCTCTTGTTCTTTGGTGTGACAATCAGGGAGTCACGTATCTAGTAGTGAATCCAGTCCTACATCACAAGATCAAGCATTTATCTCTTGACTATCATTTTGTTCGTGAACGTGTGGAGTCCAAGTCTCTCCAAGTATCATTCATCACGACTAGTGTGTATTTACATCCTTATCTATATGTCATCCTTATTTAATAGGATAGTTATGATATTCTAGAATCGTCTATACATAAGGCTATTAGGACACTTGTCACTAGATTAGCCTTTTCAACATTTTATATATACTATATACAGTATGTTGGGCCCAACATGTTCCAATGAATCCAATGCAAGTGAATTGGGCCAAGATTCAAGTGAAGAAGTAGGCCGAGAAGACTGGAGAGAGGCGTCAGACGTTCCTCGAACGCATGGGATCCGATCAACCCCGAGAATTTCGCCCAAAGCATTAATTGCTCGGTCCAAGGCAAATGGTAATCCAATCAAGCACAGGATTAGGATGCCATTGAAGAAAAATCTCGGAGATCACGCATAGGAATAAATGGAGAATCTCATAAAAACAGTAACGGACGAAGGAAAGAATACCATAAATAGACCATGAAAGAATGATCAACACACGACACGTCTACGAACAACACTCATCAACTCAGCTCTCGAAAAAGTTTGTTAGCATATCGATCCTTGTTCAATTCCCCTAGGGCATTATCCGATTACAGACGGTCGAACCATCGGAATAGCCGGTCGGACAAGATCTGATCTCTTATTCCTCAAGGATAAGTTGTACTTCGATTCATTTTTGTTATCACTTGATCAATACATCATACTACAATTTCGCTTCTATCTTATACGTGGTTGATCGTTTATTTGGTTTGGACTTATTCTATATTACCCGATCGATTCGTTATCCCGTCTAAGGCGATTTAGGTCGATTGATCTTTTTGCCCCAAAACAATTTGGTGCCCATCGTGGGGCAACTTGCCGATCACCATCTCAAAAATCCTCCAACCATTACTGTCAACCCACCTACCGATACCGAGGGACCACGCCTCGAAGACGACTCCCAAACTCAAGGAAACACAACCAAAAACCCTACTCTGAACCAACTCCAAGAGCTTTCCCAAAAAATGACTACCCTCCAAGATGACCTCGCCCAGCAATGTCAAAAGACCGAAGCCTTGGCTACCTTGTCCACCCAATCTGAGGCCGAGATCGCGCAACTAACTCGTGAAAATGAGTCTCTTAGATCGCAGGTACAATCCATGGTCTCTGGATCCAGGCAAATGCCCGTCGATAGCAACGCCCAGACGCGTCTCAACATGGATAGCGTCGAGTTGACTCCTCCAAGCGTCCGACGCCTTGGATACACCGAGGGTACATCTCGAACTCCTTTGATCAATCCATTTTCGACTAACAATGTTACTTTCTCCACACCGATTGGGTCAACAGGGATCCGAATCAGCGAACCACATGTTACCATTCCGCCCGATGTCCTGGCCCTCGTCCAACAAACGCTCAATCAACACATGAAGGCACTCGACGATCGCATCGCTAGAATTCCTGGAGTTCCGCAACCGATCGAGAGAGAAGCATCGGACGGATATGAAGAATCTTCGTTCATCGAAGAAATTGCCAGAGTCGAGATCCCTAAGAAGTTCAACCTTCCCAGCATGATGACTTTCGACGACACCAACGACCCAGACGTTCACATTTTTCTCTATAAACAAAAATTAATGATTGCATCTGTTCCAAGGGAGAGCCGCGAGGCTGTCATGTGCAAAATCTTCGACACGACTCTCGCGGGTCCCGCACTAACCTTGTTTATCAGTTTGCCTCAGGGTACGATCACCTCATTCGCACACCTGGTCAATTCCTTTAAAGTCCAATTCGCTAGCAGTCGGAGGTTCAAGAGGCAGTCACGCGATCTCTACCGGATCACCCAAAGGTATAATGAACCTCTCCGAAGCTATCTTAACAGGTACAACAAGGAGAAAGTCGCGATCCCCCATTGCGATGTCACTACCTCCATCGAAGCCTTCAGACAAGGTTTGATCAAAGATAGCAACCTCTACAACGAGATCACCAAGTACCCGTGCAGAAGCTTCGAAGATGTCCAAGCCAAGACCATGGCCGAGGTACGTTTGGAAGAAAATCACGAATCGCGAAAGGCATCCCGCGGACCCGATCAATCCGATCGCAAATCTTCTTCCGACAATCGTCGAGACAGACACCATCACCCGTACCCTCGTAATCGAAACAAGCAAAGTCAGGTAAACTCCTTCCAAGAAAGGTCTCAAGACTAGAGAGACGGTCCGACGTTGCCTCCCAGGGTTCAATCTTATAACTTTAGTGTTTCCGTGTCGGAGCTCGTCAAGAGTTTTGACAAATATGGGAAAGAAGTAAGATGGTCCCAAAAGAGCGACCGACCAGATGTCAAGAAAGACATGAGCAGGTGGTGTGAATTCCATGGTGACCACGGTCACTCAACGGACGAATGCATCGCATTACGCAAAGAGGTCGCCAGGTTACTCGCGCAAGGTCTCTTACGCGACGTGATCTCAGAACGAGCTAAGGTCACCATGGAACGACGAGATCAGGTAAAGCAAGATAAACCTCCATCTCCTGTACATACAAAAATTATCAATACTATTTCAGGGGGCTCAGACGTATGTGGGAACACGTACTCTGCAGCCAAAAGACATGCGAGAGAAAGCAAAGGCAATAAACCCAAAGTACCAGAGTTCAGACAAACCAAGGTCTCTAACCTCCCAACGGTCACGTTCGACGAGTCCGACGCTGACGGGTCGGAAAACCATCACGATGGTCTGGTAATCTCTCTGTCTATTGGAAACTGTTTGATACGAAGAGTACTAATCGATACAGGAAGTTCGACCAATCTCTTGACCTTCGACGCCCTCAAAGGGATGGGTCTAGGTGAAGATGATCTTATCAAGAAATCGACTCCGCTAGTTGGATTCAGCGGCGAAGTCAAACACACCATTGGTGAGATCGTTCTTACGACATACGCCGGAGGAGTAAACCAACAGGTGAAATTTTTAGTCCTAGATTGTCCATCTCCCTACAACTGCATTCTTGGCAGGCCTTGGATACACGCAATGAAGGCGGTACCCTCGACGTACCATCAAATCATTAAGTTCTTGATAACAAGTTTTCGTCGTGTAAAAACTGCTATGCAAAATATCCAAACAAACCCTAAACCGTAGTCCTAGGTAAGTAAAGGTCGAACCCACAGGGAGGCGAATTCTGTCTATGTATGCAAATTATGTGTCAAAGCAAAGTAACCAAAGGGGGGTTTTGTTTGTTTTGTAAGTTCTAAACATACAAAAGGTAAACAAGCGAAAGAGTTGTGAAATCAGTGATGGGAAAAACACTTAGTCAAACAACATCCACTATTCATATGACAAGTTGATCATAGATACTCATTCAAAATCTCATGCAATGGAAATTCCAATTCCTTTTCAGATATAACTAATAGCACAACCAGATACTATTAGCACTAACTAATTAAACAACCCTGAAACTATCAAGATTCAGTTTAACAGCAGCCTTACGGATAGGAATATAGTTGGATATAATTCTAGCATAAAACAACCAGCTTTTACCCTAGAATGTAAATCAGTTATCTTCTGCATAAGATTAGCACAACCAGTTACTAATACGATGCAGTTGCTACTCTGAAATAGATATGCTCAACCAGTAACAATCTAAATCTAGCAATAGATCAATAACGACAAACCCTAGTTGCGTCCAAGATAGAGATTATCAATATCAATCATAAGCAATCAAGCAAGAGAATAGATAAAAACCATGCAATAGATTAAGAACGAGAGTCTCACAACTGAATCAAAACGAAAGCTTCAGCGTCTGACTAAGCAAGAGAGGCTTAGTTCTTCATAACGTAGAACGTAGAAAGGAGAAGTAGAATTAGGGTTCATAGATAATGGAAACAAGTCTCTCTCTACCCTTAAATACTAAAGGAAATAATTCTGAAATTAACCTAAAACGAAATAATAAAACGTAATAAAATAATCCAAAAAATAAAACATAAAAGGAAAATCGGCTCGGCGGACTTCAAACGTTCACGGCGGCCGCTGCAACCTTCACGGCGGGCGCCGTCGCTGTTCTTCGGTTCAGCTCCTGCGATACTTTCGTAAAAACGCCATAACTTTTGATTCCCAACTCGGATTGCGCTCATATTTTGAGGACTTGTAGTAGACTTCAAGATCTAACTTCTCGAATTGGAATCATTCCATTTGGACATCTGAGTAGAGAGAACGAACCGACTGAATTCAGCCTACCGTTCTTCTATTCTTCATTGCACTCCCTTGGCGTCTACTACTGGTGGCTTCCTCCTCAGTGTCTCATATGATCTCCAAAACTGCTTAAACACCTCTAAAAACACCAACTTCGCCCCCAAACACCATGCACATGAATGTGTCTAAATCTACCCGAATGGCACCAATAAATCCTCTAATGACTCTTAGTTAAGCCCTACAAAGTAGTGCTTATCAAACCACCCCATGCTTAGACCTTGCTCGTCCTCGAGTAAACTAATAAAGAGTCTACTCCTCCAATGTAGCATCCAAGGTCTCAGGAAGCATATCCTCCAACTAAGAGTCACCTAACCCATGCCAAAGCTCCTGGCACCAATCTCATTCACAACACATCCACAACTCAACAAGCTTAAGGGGCAAGCAGAGTACTTCCCCAAAGCTAACCCGGACATCCAAAAGTGTGAGTAACTTCTAATCCTAGCCTCCATCTATTGCTCCTTATGTCTCCCAGAGTGACCTACCCGACAATACTTCTTTGTCTCCTCTTCTTATGATGCCTCGCCAAGAATAATGAGAAATCCTAAAATCACTCTTCTTCTTTTTCACTCGTTTTGTCAAGGCGCCCTTTCGGGTTTTCACCAAGCCACTCATTTCATTTTCCAATAGATGTACTCACATAAGCTCACGTCACTCTTGACCTCATATTACCCCAGCCTAATGTTGGTCCAAGCCACCTGCTTATTGCCTAGGCCGCCCTTTCGGGTTTTCGACCTATCCCAGGATTTCAATGATAGCCTTTTTTCAAATTTTTGGCTTTTTCTCTTTTTTTTTCTTCATTTTTCTCCTCAGCAGCGTAGCAAGTATAAAACCCCACCCCATACTTAAACATTGCATTGTCCCCAATATAATGAAAGACAAAAGAATAAAGCACAGGGAAAAGCAAAAAATAACTCACAACGTTGCCGAGTTGGCCTGGACACTTCCTTGTTGCTGGCGGTGTACTCATAAAAGCGCATATCCAGGTGTTAAGCGTGCATCTTAATTACTTCATAATCGTCTTCTACCGTGCAACCATAAGGTGACCACTTGGTGAGTAGTGGTAATCAAACAATGCGGGGCTGCACGGCCTTCAACTCTATCAACTTCTACCACGCAACCAAGATGAACCACTCTGGTGAAGTAGTGGTCAGACAGGGGGACGGGGTTGCATGGCCTTCAAAAATGGGCTCAGATGTCATCGTGGTTGGGCCCTGGTGTACCTCCTCTCCAGCTGTCGACTGCAGGACCATCATCGTTGCCAAATAAATGTAGGGTGAATATATTCCTCCGTTGGCAACATGATGCGCACCTCTCCGTGGGAATCTGGACAGCTATCCTCCGATAGATCTTTTTTTTTACCTGAGAAATTGCGGTGGTAGCCGTAAGGAGGGCGGCGGGCGCCGTAATTGCGGCGGGCGCCGTAATTGCGGCGGCGATTAAACGGCGGTCGCCGTTCTCAAGTCGTGGCCAACTTTCTTGGCGAGGCATTTACGGCGGGCGCCGTAAGGTTAGCGGCGGGCGCCGTGAACTCCTTCTTCACTTTTTCGCGCTTTCTGCAGGTTAGTTCAACACAAAAACTATAAGAAAAACAATAGAAATTGACTAAGGGAAAGAAAATAAACTACCAAATCTCGGGTTGCCTCCCGAGTAGCGCCTTGGTTAATGTCGTTGGCTCGACATACTACTCGAACAACCTCAATCCATATCATCAGGCTCCTTAGGAACCTTCTCAATCCATACCTCCTTCCTGAACCAATCATGGAAAGGTTTGAACCTTAGACCATGCTTCCTCTTCAGCGGCTTCTCCATTTTGACCTTCTTAGTCGCGTCTACCCCATGCATAGATCGATCAGGGGGGTGTTTAGCCTTGACTTCAGAGACCTGCACTAAAGAGGGAACGAGCCTCTCGCTCGGAGTTAGCAGCAAAAGTGATTTACCTGGAAGCTCCGGATGGAGGTTATAGCAAGCGTCCTACTCAGCAACACCTTCCTGCAAGTCAGCAGATATAGCAATATCCAAGCTAGAATCAACAATAGGTGGTGTGTCATCTAGGTGGTCCTCATCAAAAACATCTTGCACCACAGGCTCAAGTACATCAATTGCACACAAAGAAAGATCATCAGAGGGGAATTTCATGGCTTCATAGATGTTATAATTAATGGTTTGGCCATCAAATTCCATAGTCAAGGAACCAGTACTCACGTTGATTTTAGTGTTGGCAGTTTTCAAGAAGGGTCTCCCTAACAGAATAGGGGCTACATGCATATCATGTTCCATATCAAGCACATAGAAGTCAGCAGGAAAAGTAAGATCACCAATCCTAACCAAAACATCCTCCACTATCCCTATAGGACGCACACTAGATCTATCAGCTAGCTGAATGGAAATTTTGGTTGCATGCATGGGTCCTAATCCTAAGGATTCACAAAGAGATGAAGGTAAAACATTTATGGAAGCACCCAAATCTAACATAGCTTTATTGAACTTGGTACCTCCAATGGTGACGGGGATGGTGAACATACCTGGGTCGCCACATTTTTTGGGTAAGCGTTTCTGAAAAATTGCAGAGACATGCTCGCTTACCTTCACCTTCTTCTTGTTGTTCCTATCCTGATTCCTCTTTGTGGTGCACATCTGCTTCAAAAACTTGGCATAAAGAGGGACAGACTTTATCAAATTTAGGAGAGGCATGTTGACCTCAACGTTTCTGAACATCTCAAACATGTCCTTGTCCTGCGCAAGTGGCTTGGTACGCTTCAATGCAGATGGGAATGGTGCAACGGGCTTCCACTCAGGAAAAATTAGAGGTACATACTCCTTCTCAGCCTCAGCATCGGCTTCAGAGGGGCAGCGGGCGCCGCAATTAGTATGGCAGTCGCCGCAATTTTCTTCAGAAAAGTCGAGGGCTACATCATTATCACGGCGGGCGCCGTAAGTTTCGCAGCGGGCGCCGTGAACATCATCAGAAACTTCGGAACTTGGATCACCGTCATGGCGGGCGCCGCAATTAGTACGGCGGTCGCCGTAATTTCCATCAGAGAAGTCGAGAGCAGATTCATCTCCACGGCGGGCGTCGTGGTCTTCACGGCGGTCGCCGTCGCTGTTCTTCTCCAAATCCTCGTTTTCTACCTCGTTGACTTCAGACTTATCTTCTTCTAGCTTTTTCCCACTTCTCAAAGTTACATCACTGACATTCCGAATATTCGGGTTCACTTCCGTTTGAGATGGAAGTTTACCAGAATCCTTTGCGTCCAGTTTATTCACCACTTGAGAGATTTGACCAAATTGTCTTTCCAAGTTCTGAATGCTAGCTTGTGTACTTTCCTGGAACTGTATATGGCTCTTGGTCAACTTGGCAACATTCTCATTAAGGTTCACGTTGTTCTGCATCAGCATCTTCATCATATCCTCCACAGACGATGAAGGATTCGAACTCTGCTGTTGGACTAGGTTGTGGAGGGTTACCCTGCTGTTGGACTTGACCTTGATTCTGTTCCGGGTCTCTCCATCTGAAATTGGGATGGTCCCTCCAACCAGGATTGTAAGTATTGGAGTAGGGATCATGCCTGGGCCTCTGTTGATATCCTCCTACTGCATTCACTTCCTCTTGTAGGGTAGGACACGAATCAGTAGGATGCAAGTCGTCATGACAAATCTCGCAGGCCTTAGCCTGCTGAGGCGTACCTTTCAGCTTCAGACGTCTCACCTCCTCTCTCAGCACATCAAAGTCAGCTTGATCAATTTTGGATTGAGAACTTGCAACCACCAAGCTTTGGGAACCTCTCCCACTGTATTGTCTGGAGTCATCAGCCAGTGTAGCAAATATCTCCAGAGCTTCTTCATAAGTCCTCTTCAAAATGTTTCCACCACATGAAGAATTCACCATCCGACGATCATCTTCACGGAGTCCTCCATGCAGATAGATAATCAAATCATGATTAGCATAACCATGGTAAGGGCAACTCTTCACTAGTTTCTTGAAGCGTTCATAATAGTCATAGAGAGACTCATTGGACAGTTGCTCAATGTTGTAGATCTTCTTCTTAAGCTGATTGGACTTGATAGCTGGGAAATACTTGTCAAGGAATACTTTATTCAAATTCACCCAAGTAGTGATGCTTCCTGGGGGTAGAGAATGATACCAGTCCTCCGCTGAGTCCTTCAGAGAAAAAGAAAATACCCTCAACCTCATCTGATCTTCAGTAATATCAGATGGCCGCATGCTGGTGCAGACCTCAAGGAACTCATCCAAATGCTGAATAGGGTCCTCAAGGGGGGTTCTACTGAATTTCGGGAGTAAATGGACTACTCCTGTCTTGAGCTCAAATTTAACCCCATCACCAAGGGCGGGAAATTGCACAGCACGAGTTGGTTGGTCCAAGTTAGGAGCCATCAAGGACTCAAGAGTAACACGATCAGCCATCGTATCAGCTTCCTCAAGTAGTAAATTCGCAGCCCTGCGAGCCTGAAGAAAATTTCTTTCGATTTCTGGATCAAAAACTAGAGGTAGATTATTAGTAACACGGGTGTGAACCATAAGATAGGTTCACACCAAGATTGGCACACAAATCACACACACAAAATAGATTATTGCCTCCCCGGCAATGGCGCCAATTTGATAACAGGTTTTCGTCGTGTAAAAACGGCTATGCAAAATATCCAAACAAATCCTAAACCGTAGTCCTAGGTAAGTAAAGGTCGAACCCACATGGAGGCGAATTCTGTCTATGTATGCAAATTATGTGTCAAAGCAAAGTAACCAAAGGGGGTTTTTGTTTGTTTTGTAAGTTCTAAACATGCAAAAGGTAAACAAGCGAAAGAGTTGTGAAATCAGTGATGGGAAAAACACTTAGTGAAACAACATCCACTATTCGTATGACAAGTTGATCATAGATACTCATTCAAAATCTCATGCAATGGAAATTCCAATTCCTTTTCAGATATAACTAATAGCACAACCAGATACTATTAGCACTAACTAATTAAACAACCCTGAAACTATCAAGATTCAGTTTAACAGCAGCCTTACGGATAGGAATATAGTTGGATACAATTCTAGCATAAAACAACCAGCTTTTACCCTAGAATGTAAATCAGTTCTCTTCTGCATAATATTAGCACAACCAGTTACTAATACGATGCAATTGCTACTCTGAAATAGATATGCTCAACCAGTAACAATCTAAATCTAGCAATAGATCAATAACGACAAACCCTAGTTGCATCCAAGATAGAGATTATCAATATCAATCATAAGCAATCAAGCAAGAGAATAGATAAAAACCATGCAATAGATTAAGAACGAGAGTCTCACAACTGAATCAAAACGAAAGCTTCAGCGTCTGACTAAGAAAGAGAGGCTTAGTTCTTCATAACGTAGAACGTAGAAAGGAGAAGTAGAATTAGGGTTCAGAGATAATGGAAACAAGTTTCTCTCTACCCTTAAATACTAAAGGAAATAATTCTGAAATTAACCTAAAACGAAATAATAAAACGTAATAAAATAATCCAAAAAATAAAACATAAAAGGAAAATCGGCTCGGCGGACTTCAAACGTTCACGGAGGCCACTGCAACCTTCACGGCGGGCGCCGTAATTGCGGCGGGCGCCGCATTTCCACGGCGGGCGCCGTCTCTGTTCTTCGGTTCAGCTCCTGCGACACTTTCGTAAAAATGCCATAACTGTTGATTCCCAATTCGGATTGCGCTCATATTTTGAGGACTTGTAGTAGACTTCAAGATCTAACTCCTCAAATTGGAATCACCCCATTTGGACATATGAGTAGAGAGAACGAACCGACTGAATTCAGCCTACCGTTCTTCTATTCTTCATTGCACTCCCTTGGCGTCTACTACTGGTGGCTTCCTCCTCAGTGTCTCATATGATCTCCAAAACCGCTCAAACACCTCCAAAAACACCAACTTCGCCCCAAATCCCATGCACATGAATGTGTCTAAATCTACTCGAATGGCACCAATAAATCCTCTAATGACTCTTAGTTAAGCCCTACAAAGTAGTGCTTATCAATTCCCTACCAAGTGGGGAGTTTAAGAGATCAAGGGCGACCAAAGGATGGCCAGAGAATGCTACGTTGCCTCCATGAAGAGCGCGGTCGAACCAAAGATCGCGTAGTAATCACAGTTCGGCGAAGGACCTAGTCGATACATTGAACCAGAAATGGAAAAACTCGATAAGATTTCCCTAGATCCTTTAAAGCCAAACCAAACGGTAAGGGTCGGGTCGGACCTGGACGACTCGACCAAACAACAAATATTGGATTTCCTCCGATCTAATGTTGACTGCTTCGCGTGGTCACATGAAGACATGGTCGGGATATCTCCAAACATTATTACTCATAAATTAAATGTAGATCCATCTCACCCCCCCTGTAAAGCAAAAGCGCAGGAAATTCGCCCCCGAGCAGAATAAGATCATCGATGACGAAGTCAAGAGCCTACTGGAAACAGGAAAGATAAGAGAAGTCGACTACCCCGAGTGGCTAGCCAACGTGGTTGTGGTCCAAAAGAAAAATGGGAAGTGGAGAGTCTGCATCGACTTCACCGACCTTAACAAAGCATGTCCCAAGGACTCCTTCCCACTCCCTCATATCGACGCCATGGTCGACGCGACAGCAGGACACGAAATGCTATCCTTCATGGACACGTTCAGTGGTTACAATCAGATCCTCATGAAACCAGAAGACCAAGAGAAAACGGCGTTCGTCACAAGTCAAGGTATTTATTGTTATAAAGTGATGCTCTTCGGACTAAAAAATGCAGGGGCTACTTATCAATGACTAGTCAACAAGATGTTCAAAGATCAAATTGGGGACACAATGGAAGTCTACATAGATGACATGCTAGTCAAATCAAAAAAGAAGAAGGACCACATCGATCACCTCCGCGACAGCATCGATGTACTAAAAAGATATAACATGAAACTAAATCCCATGAAATGTTCTTTCAGAGTTTCGTCAGGGAAATTCTTGGGGTACATGGTGACACAAAGAGGAATAGAAGCCAGCCCAGAGCAGGTCAAAGCCATCATCAACCTCTGATCCCCTCGATGCGTCATGGACGTACAAAAACTGACAGGTCAAATAACAGCTCTAAACAGGTTCATCTCGAAGTCGTCAGACAGGTGCAAACCCTTCCACGACGTTCTCAGAAAAAACAAGTCATTCAAATGGACATAAGAACATGAAGTCGCGCTTCAAGATCTAAAGAAGTACCTAGCCAGCTCCCTAATGTTGGCAAAACCCAAAGACGACGAGCCACTGTTGTTGTACCTAGCAGTGTCAGCATCCGCTGTAAGCGCAACATTAGTCAGAGAAGAAGACGATAAGCAATCGCCAATCTACTACGTCAGTCGAACGCTACTCCCGGCGGAGACAAGGTACTCGATATTGGAAAACTCGTCATATCACTGGTAATGGCGTCAAACAAACTCAAACCCTATTTCGAGTCTCATACTATAATTGTTCGCACTAACCATCCCATGAGAGCAATCATGAGGAAACCAGAGTTCACAGGACGAATGGCCAAATGGGCCATACACCTCAGCGGTTATGATATCGAATACGTGCCCAGGACGGCAATCAAGTCCCAAGCGTTGGCCGACTTTGTGGCAGATTTCAGCCCAACCCTAGAACAAGAAGCCGTCAAAGAAGCAACGCAATTGCTCACGACAGAGGAAACAAGTAGATGGGAGCTCCGCACAGACGGCGCGTCGAATGCTAGAGGATCAGGGCTGTGAGTCGTGCTAAAATCACCACAAGGGGACAAGATAGCCCAAGCCGTAAGATGCGAATGGGACGCAACCAACAACGAAGCTGAGTACGAAGCACTCGCATTTGGGCTCATTCTGGCACACGACCTAGGAGTCTAAGAAATCGAAGTCATCTGCGACTCCCTCTTAGTCGTAAATCAAATACAAGGATCATACAACGCCAAGGATGACAAAATGATAGCTTATCTGGACGTGGTCAAGAAACTAATCGACCAATTCCAAAAGTTTGACATTAGACAGGTTCCCAGAGAACTCAACGCTCAGGCTGACACACTAGCCAACCTAGGGTCCGTCTTGGATCCAAAGGAATTCCCAAACATCCCACTGGCACACGTCACAACACCAGCTGTCCCAAGATCACCCAAGGATCTGAGCACGCCGCTAGAAGAACTTGTCACACTAGAGATAGGCGATCGACCAGAGGAAGACATCGTTAACGGTCATGATGACTGGACGCTACCTTACGTCAAATGGCTAAAAGACGGCATCCTGTCCAACGATAAGATGGAAGAAACAAGGCTAAAGGTACGAGCTCTTTCCTTCGACATCATAAGTGATGTCTTGTTCAAAAGATCCGTCACAAGGATACTCCTACGATGCCTCAAGACTCCAGAAGTCAGACGCGTCTTACAATCGTTACATGAAGGAGATTGCGGCAACCACACCGGAGGACGGAGCCTCTCGGGGAAAGCCTTGCGAACGGGATACTACTGGCCCACAATGAATAGAGATGCAATGGAGTACACCAAGAAGTGTGACGCCTGCCAATGACACACACCCGTTCCACATCAACCCTCGGAATTCCTCCATCCGACTTTAGCACCATGCCCCTTCATGAGATGGGGGATGTATATCGTCAGAAAGCTCCCACCTGCGTCGGGCCAACGAGTCTTCTTCCTCGCCATGACAAACTATTTTTCCAAATGGGTTGAAGCTGAAGCCTACCAAGAGGTAAAAGATCAGCATGTCATTTCGTTTATAAAACGCAATATCTTGTGCAGATTTGGCATCCCGTCAAAAATCGTATGCGACAATGGCTCTCAATTTATCAGTCATAAGACTCGAGCCTTCAGCGACCAGTGGAACATCAAGCTGGTCACATCCACTCCTCGATATCCGTAATCCAACGAACAAGCCGAGTCTAGTAACAAAGTCATCATCAACAACCTCAAGAAACGCCTCACAGGGGCTAAAGGAAAATGGGCAGACGAACTTCCCCTCATCCTCTGGTCCGACAGGACCACCCCAAAGAATGCGACCGGACAATCACCATTCTCACTCGTCTACGGAAGCGAAGCGGTCATTCCCGCCGAACTACTAGTTCTGACAGCCTGTTACGGCCTCCAGACGAATGAGCAAAATGACGCCAAGCTAGCACACAACTTGGATACGGTGGATGAGACTAGGGAAAGAGCCAGAATTAGAATAGTCAGGTTTCAGCAGCAGGTCGCAAGAAGTTACAATAAGAACGTTCGGACCAAAGTCTTCAAAGTTGGCGATTGGGTCCTTAGAAAGACATTCCAGAACACCAAGGATCCGGCCGATGGAAAGCTCGCACCTCAGTGGAAAGGTCCCTACCTCATCAAAGAAGTAGTCGGACAGGGAGCATATCAGTTGGAGGATAAAGACGGACGACCGATCCCAAGAAGTTGGAACGCTACACATCTGAAGTTGTATCACTTTTAGACCCACAGAGTTAGATACTAAGACCCTCTCATTTTTCGTATGCTATTCGTTGCTACAAACTCAATTCTATTTCATAAACCTAAATACTTACATCTAGCAAGGATACGTTCTTGTGACCATAAGTACAGGACAACATAGACATACAAGCTGGATCCAGTCACACAAAAGCGCTTACATTACACTTACACGATCGATCGGAACACGAGGAGATGAGTACCAGAGGCACGCCGGCACACCGCCTGCCTTATACAAAACATAAGGTCGAAACACCTTATTACATCTATGCAATAAAAACATAGTGTTTTCCTCCTCGGCATAACACTAAGTCATGACTAAACATAAACGTATACATTTGCAGGCCTCCCTTTTCTTACACAATGCGGAAATCCCTACTCGACGGAGCACACGGGTAAATTCGACACAGATCAAAGGTGTCACGACTATCTTCTCTAGAAGAATCTGACAAAACACATAGACACAAAACAAGATCGACCCTTTGTAAAACATATTACGTCAATAAAAGAAAGTCTAAACTTTTTACATCCACACGACCCGCGATGATGGACGGGTCGCCAAAACATATTGTCTGCCTACACACATGCAGGACTTCAAGCATTCTTAAAAAAAAATATTATGCGACCCGCGATGGTAGACGGGTTGCCAAACCAAAAAATGTTCTACCCACACGCAGGTGGGACCATAAGTCATTCACAAAAAAAGTTCAAGAGTCAGGGGTCGCAGCGTTACCCTCATTGGGAGTCGGGTCGAAATAAGGCTGGGGCTCGATCGGCACGGTGTCGCCAGAATGGACCTCATCCTCACCGGCGCTTTCATCTAGGGACTCTTCTCCGACGCCGGCCAGCTGGAACAACTCCGAACCAGGATTCCCCTTCGGAAACAGGGTATCCATGGTCTCCTTTTCTGCCTTCAGGTTCTAGGCCTCATGTTTGCCCTCCTCAAACTCTTCAATCATTTCGACACGCGACTTCAATGCATAAAAAGCGCCTACATCGCCTGCAACCCGACCGACATCAATTCTGGCCTGCTTAACCCTATCTTCAACACTAGTCTGGCTCTCGCTGAGCTCCCTCCGACAAACATCCAACTCGTCTTGGCAACTCTTCAACTCTCTAGCAAAGCGGCGCTCAGCGTCCCTGAAGCGGTTTTCAGCCCCTTCCACCTTGGTCTTTAAAGACGCCAGATCGGACTCTGACTTAGCATCCCTGTCCTCGGCCTTAGCAACTGATGAGTGTCAACCACCCATCAACAAGGATTCAAGGCCTTGACCACCAAGACGCCGGCGCATCAATGCCACGACACTCAAGCATCGACCATGCTTCGACTCCAAGGCATTTGTGTGCACGTCTATATCCGAGCCTTTATGGCTTTTATCCCTTTTTCCCTTTTTGGCAATTAAGTTATGTTAGTGCCTTTTTATTTTGGATAATTAGGGTATTTCTTTAGTGGATGGGCGTGTGGATCCATGTGCCTATGGCTCCTAGCCCACTCCCAAAAACCCTAGACTATTTAAGCCTTTCCTTGGCTTCCTTGTCATTTAGTTGAAGATATAGAATTGGAACATTACCTTGGGTAGAGAAAACCTCCCCTAAGGCATCCAATTAATTCTATCAACTCAAACTCTCTCAAACACTCTTCTCTTCTCAATCTCTCATGAACTCACACTCAAATCATCAACAAGCTTGTTTCACTTCATCTCGGTCAAGGAACCCCAAGGAGGGATTCCTTGGCACTTGCCGACGCCTTCCACCGTTCAAGCTCCGGCCAGCCACCCCTCCATCTGACGTCTCCTCCCATTGGCTGCCCTCTTGAGCTCTCAAGGACCCTTGGAGGCCGAACCATCACAAGAACAAGGGAGTCTCCACTTGGCTTGGTCTAGATCTAGCTTCTTGGGAAGAAAAGTCTCACCTTTGGAGGCTTGATTCTCATCAATTGGTATCAAGAGCCAAAAGCCCAAGCTAAGTCCTCTTCTCCCTTTCAAAAATTCATTTTTGTTGGTTCATTTCCATAGCTAGGATGTTCTCTTGTGTTGCTCCCATGTTTCCATGCGTTTTGCTCTTTGTCTTCCTTGCTAGCTAGAATTTTTTTCTTGTTTCTTCTTGTCTTGTGTTGAAGTTGCATGCTCAATTTTTCTCTTGTTTCCATGCCTTTTTTTCATGTTTCCATGCTATTTTAGTGTTTATATTTGTTGTTCCTTGTTCCCCTTCCAAAACCAAACCCAAAAAGCCAAAAAAATCCATTTCCGGCGACCACCACCACCTCCGGCCGCCGGACCACCACCCCTGCCGCCGTAGCACCACCCACCACCACCCCTACTGCCGCCCTACCCCTTCCCCCAGCCAGCCATTGTATGTGCTTGCTTCAATTTTTGAATTCCCACCATTGCATGTACCTTTGTCCTTTGGGAAGGACCACTCCCACCTTCCAAATTGTCCTTTTTGTCTTCTTTTGCTATTTTGGATAAAAAGCCAAATTGTACCTTTGGGATGATGGGGTAGTGGATGATTGGCAAAGATTCTCCTTAGTCATTACCACAAGTGGCCGAATTTGTTAGTGGGTAAAGGCACCTTCCTCTCTTCTTCCTCCAAGCCTTGTCACATCCCCACATTAGTGACTTGGCACGTCCAAAAAAAAAAAAAACTTGTTGCCACTCTTCAATCATTAAAAGTGTTGTGGCCTCACTCCACCCAATTTAACTCTCATCAAGATTTCGGCCTTGCCCCTTGCATTTACAAAAAAAAAAAGAGCCAAGCATATTCAAGAGGTCAAACAAAAGGCAAAGACCCAATCAAAAAAAAAAAAAAGTCAAGCAAGGGAAGGTCAAAATTTCTCACCTCAAATTGGGCCACAACCCTTGGTGGGCTCTCTCACCCTCACTTGGCAACTTGGGCCACTAAGCCCTTCTTCCATGTTCTTCTAGCCTTTGCCATTGCCGATTCGCCCCTTTAGGCCCATAGGGTGGTCGATTTGCCTTCACATTGGACTTGTCCTCCTATGTTGCACTTTGGCCTTTTCTCCTCTTAGCCTAAGGAATCCAAATTGGTTTGTTTGAAGGTGCTTTGGTCCCACTCCCAATTTGCAAGTTACATATCATGTTTTCCCTTGTCAACCCTTACTTGAGCCATTGACTTTATGCGTGCTTGTGTCTTAGGCCTCATTTCATTTTTTTTCTTTTTTTCCTTCTTAGGTTCATGTACTTGTTGCTTGTGAATTGGTTACTTGGTTTGCTTTGTGGCCTCTTGTAGGTGAGTCTACAAATGGAGGACCCCATGGATGTCGACGGCCGCCGCTTTGGGTATCCTTACCGCCGCTCCGTCCATAGGCCCGCGATCGGCTATGAGTTCAGCCGCCACCATGACGAGGAAGCGGCTTGGGTGGATGTGGGCCACCGGGGTTATGATCGTGCCCGGGACCAGCCCCGGCGCCCGCTAGACCGTTGTGACCCGGATTGGCTACCACATCCCCGTGGCCGCGCCACCCGCCGCGCCGAAGGCCATGATGCAGGGTGGCTTCCTCCCACATATTACACCGAGTCGGTGGCCACGCGGCTTGCCGAGGAGAACCGCGCCAAGGCGGCCACAATCGAGGCATTGCGCACGGAAATGGCTGCGCTCCGCCGCGACAAGGAGACATTCGCTGCGCGTGTGGCCGCCGTCGCGCTTAGCTTGGACACCATTGCCGTCGGCCCCTTATTGGGCCCTCCCACGGCCAATCGCGCCGCACCGCAGCCTCTCCCCACTCCAGCCGCTGCCGCGCGCCTTGCTCAGCCCCCTTTGGCTTTCACCCTCCCCGTGGGCCGCCGTGACGAGATCATTGCCGAGGCCGTCGACGAGGCCGGGAGCACCATGGAGGTGGCCACATTAGCATGTGTGCTAGTTCCCTTTCCAATTGGTTTCGGGGCAAACTTCTATGGAATCCCTCGTACTATTGTGTTGGCTTGGGACCCTAGCCTTGTGGATCGTTTTTGGACACTTTGGTGGCTGAAATTTGGGAACGGCATTCTCCTTGCCATTAGGTGCCACCCCCACCCCGATGCCTTGCTTAGGGTCATCCCTAGGGATCCGCCGTACCGTTGGCTAACTTTTCAATTGCTTGTCGAAATTGCTTGTTTTAGGCCTTCGGAACACATGCCTCCACCGTTCGCATGGATTCAAGCCGGGAGCCGCTCCAAACCTCGCCCATACGGTCGTGACACCTCCCATGTGATAAGGAGGCTCGTCGATGATGCTTTTATGCCGACACTTCTCGAGGCCCGCACCACAATCCTTGTGGCGGACTTCGGCCCTTATGTGCCCCCGGTCCCCGATGATCGAATTGAGGACAATTCTCCTTCAAGAAGGGGAGAGTGATGAGTGTCAACCATCCATCAACAAGGATTCAAGGCCTTGACCACCAAGACGCCAGCGCATCAATGCCACGACACTCAAGCATCGACCATGCTTCGACTCTAAGGAATTTGTGCGCACGTCTATATCCGAGCCTTTATGGCTTTTATCCCTTTTTCCCTTTTTGGCAATTAAGTTATGTTAGTGCCTTTTTATTTTGGATAATTAGGGTATTTCTTTAGTGGATGGGCGTGTGGATCCATGTGCCTATGGCTCCTAGCCCACTCCCAAAAATCCTAGACTATTTAAGCCTTTTCTTGGCTTCCTTGTCATTTAGTTGAACATATAGAATTGGAACATTACCTTGGGTAGAGAAAACCTCCCCTAAGGCATCCAATTAATTCTATCAACTCAAACTCTCTCAAACACTCTTCTCTTCTCAATCTCTCACGAACTCACACTCAAATCATCAACAAGCTTGTTTCACCTCATCTCGGTCAAGGAACCCCAAGGAGGGATTCCTTGGCACTTGCCGGCGCCTTCCACCGTCCAAGCTCCGGCCAGCCACCCCTCCATCCGACGTCTCCTCCCATTGGCTGCCCTCTTGAGCTCTCAAGGACCCTTGGAGGCCAAACCATCACAAGAAGAAGGGAGTCTCCACTTGGCTTGGTCTAGATCTAGCTTCTTGGGAAGAAAAGTCTCACCTTTGGAGGCTTGATTCTCGTCAGCAACCATCTCTTTAACCCCGGAATACGCATCCAAGAGAAATTGAAAAGTCTGAAAAAAGGGAGACAAAATAAAAACTCAAGACCAACCAGCCTTTCAAGAGAGAAAACATGTGTACTTAAGATTCGACGAGATGACTTACCTTCCACGCAGAACAACCCGCCTCACCAATGCAGTCCAAAGGAGAAACGCCATCGACTTCAGACTTCAAAGTCGGATCCTGAGCGTGGAACAAGTCGGCAATTGATCGACCGACCGAATTGATCTTCTCAACTCCATGAGCGACCACCGACCTCTTCTTTAAGGGGTCCACCACAACTTTCTCGGTGTCAGAAGAAACGCCCGTCTTCCTTTTTGAGCCGACGTTGACTGGAAGAGACGACTCGGCCGGCGTCGATTTACTCGACGAGGCCCTAGCCGCTGCCAACCTCTACTCAATTAGACCCTTCCCAGACACTCCTTTCAAGCGAGCGTTTGACCGACCAGCTGGAGACGCTGACACACCAGACAAGACATAAGATACAAATACACGATGGAAGATACGCGACTCAAACGAAAAACTTACACTTAACCCGGAATGATGAGAGAGTCGACATGACGTCTTGAGTGGTAGGGGCGGCAGACAACAAATTGACGTTCACAAATTTCCGCTCCGACAAAGGGATTCCAAGAATTATATTGGTCAGACCTTCCGACTGAGCATCCGCTTCCAAGTCTTCGGCTTCAGGGACTACAAAAAAGAAGAGGTAAGCAAAAGGTTAAAACACATAAACTGGGCAAAAAGAAGTCAAATACATACTCTCGACCCGCCACTCCGACAGCAAAAACGAACAGTCACCCCTCTTCTCCAGAGACGATCGCTCGACGAAGAAAAAACTTCGACCCCCATCCGCGATCGTTTACGTCAAGGTTAGCCACCAAAGGCTTCCGACCCGGACGGATGCGCAACTGGACCCGAGAGGAACTTTTTTACCCCAATAAGTAGTTATACCACAGGGCGTCAAAACCTGAGGATCCGCCACGCTTGTGGCATGACCTGACACGGCGCAAGCACCAGAGTCGCCGGAAAGTCCCTGACAAGAGAAGAAAATGGAAACATATGACATATCCGAAATGGATAGGCATAAAAGCAAATCCACCCCTCATAACGAGCGTCGGCCCTCTCGTCCAGATGCGGCAACCTCGCGACCGTCTCAGGAGGAAAACCTCTGACTTGGAGGATCAGCTCCAGTTCTGCCTCCGTCAGCGTGCTCGTCAGAGCATCAGCCTCCTTCAAAAGGAAAGGGGGGGTGTAACACCCCCAAATCTTAACCCATTTGGAAAGGTATTACCGCCAGTGACCCCAGTGTTCCTTACCGAGATCACCCAAGGCTTTACCGGATTAAATACAATTTAAGGCATACAATGATACATAATGATCAAAGTATCCAAATCAAAACATCAATCAAAAGAAACATGAGTTACGGGATTACAACCCAATCCCGAATAGGTCAAACACAGAGTTCAAACAAAGTACAACGGAAGACAAATAAAAGATTTTACAAACGGGGTTGTGATCGTGATGATCACCTGTCCAAGGATCTCAACCTGATTAAAAGCAATTATTAAAACATCCAAAAAACAACCGTCGTCTTCATAGTCAATCTAGTCTCCTCAAATCTTCACTCTATCTGATGTGCCGAATCGAACGGATGACACCAGCCAACCATGCAAGGGAAAACATTGGTTGGTTAGTCTAACTGAATAGACTAGCAAGGGTACAAAGCAGACTGGTTCGAAGCAGTCATATTAGGTTAGACTCATCGCTTCTCGGATAATAACCGATAACGGTAGTCAACCATCATATTCCTACTGGAATAAACAAGAGGTATGCACAAGAGAAGATTCTGGAAGACTGAATCTTCACAGAAATCGACTCGAAAGAAGACTCCAACGGAATTGAGTCTTTAAGGAAGAAATGACAAATCTGGAATATTACAGAATCATTCAACAATGATTTAAAAGTTGACTGAGATGCTTCGGTTCACGACCAACCTCATCGCCTACAGCGAATCCAGATTGGAAAGAGAACGTACTACATTCAAGTCTAGATCTTACAGAACCACATAACGATTTAAAAACTGACTAAGATGTTTCGGTTCATGACCAACCTCATCGCTTATCACGAATCCAGATTGGAAAGAGAACGTACTCTGATCAAAGTCGAGACGAGTTTTCCTAGCTGCACTATAACTTAGTTGTACTACTCGCCCAAGGTATATTAATCATGTGCACTCGGGCACTTATCTTATTTAATTCCAAAACGAGCATTACGTTATAAGCTTTTACATCTCCACACAAGAGATATCGGATCTCCTCACAAGAGATATCGGATCTCCTCACAAGAGATATCAGATCTCCTCACAAGAGATATCGAAGGGATGAACCCTGAAAGATTTGGCACTAGCGAAGTGCGCCTACCCTGTGAAAGGGTATGGTCATGACCAAAGAGAAAGTATTGGGGATGAACCACCAAGTACCAGTTATAAAGAAACAGCTAAACCCCCTCAAGGTACATAGCGTTCCTAGCCACTAGTGCTAACTAAACAGTACAGCACAACAACCGTTACTGGATAAATCCACATAAAGGCCCGAAAGGCGATCACAGATAATAGCGTTGTTCTAACAGATATACAACCTATTATATGATTTTCAAAACAGTTTAACAAAACCGTTTCCAGACAAACAGAATATTCATTCCAAATTAATTACTCAGATAAACTACTGATAATTAATGTAAATATGGAACGAATGAGCAAGAGCGAACCGCCACTTGCCTTACTCCGCAGAATAGTCTAACGACGTCAACTGGATTCCGGGCTCGACACGGTATAGTTCCGACAGCACAACAACCTCGAGTCGACCCATAAAAGGAACCCTAAGTTAGATCCGACATAAATAGTACAAATCTAAACACGGCGAAAGAACACGAAAGGAAAGACGACACGACGACAACCAACCAAGCCAAAGCCACGAAGGCGTTCTGGGCACTGGCGGCGGTCGCCGTATTCATCACGGCGGTCGCCATGAAGAACACGGCGGTCGCCGTGAAGAATACGGCGGTCGCCGTTAAGAACACGGCCGACTGAAACGAGAGAAAACTCACCCCAAAACACGAGTGGTTCGGCCTCCTTCGACTTGCTTTGGCTTCTAACCTCCAAGGCTAACCAAAAGCTTCACAAAGGCACTCTGGAAACACACCACGACACCTCCGGCGAGCACAAGAAAACCGACGAAAACACAACTCACTTTGAGGGAGAGTTTTGGCAGCGATTCGGGGTTGTAGATGACCCAAAACCCATGCCCAAGCTCGTCTATTTATAGGCAAACCCCAAGGAGTGTTCTGCAAACCCTCAGACGCGGCAACCGACGCAACGGCGCGCCTCGAACGACGCCGGCGACCGGCGGGCAATGCCCACTGGACAATCACGGCGGTCGCCGTAATTTTGCCTGCGGTGGGCACGCGGCGGTCGCCGTCGCTAGGCCTGTCGCGGCCAGCTAGAAGCTGACACGTTGACCTCTCGGGCCCAACCACGGCGGTCGTCGTTTTTGAACGGCGGTCGCCGTTTCCCCCTTTTCCCGCCCATTCAGCTTTGAACGAGCTAGACGTTAAACCGGGATAAAAATTATCGTACGCGAACAACAATTAAAATCTAAGGCACCTTGTCTGTATATTATTTCACTGAGAAAAATATTACAGATACAGAGCACATTACAGAATGTCTCAAGCTACCTGAATTAAATCCGACGTACACAACGGGTACTCGGGAAAATTCCATAATTCCCAAAATAACCTTACAAAATTACGGGGTATCACATCACCTCCCCCTTAAAAGAAGTTTCGACCCCGAAACTTGGCCGAAAAAAAAAAAACTCGGGAAAATATCTGAGCATCTCTGCCTCGGTTTCCCAAGTAACTTCCTCAGTCCTAGACCTGGACCACATAACTCGTACCAACAGTACGATCTCGTTGCACAGTCGCTTCACACGACGTTCGAGAATGCACACTGGCATCTCCTCTCAAGTACCATTTGCCTGAATCTCGACGTCCTTATAGCTCAGCCTACGAGACTCATCTTGGCATGAATATCCTTAGCAATGATACGTGGAACACATTATACACTAGGTATGTCGATGGCAACAATGCCAAACGGTACGTTAGAGATCTTACTCTATCCAGAATCTTGAATGGTCCCATGTAGCGAGGGTTAAGCTTCCCACGCTTACCAAACCTGAAAACATCCTTGGGTGGCGATACTGTGACAAGTACCTTGCCACCAACCTCGAACTTGACACTTTAACGCTTCTGATCTGCGTAAAACTTTTATCAACTCTGAGCGGTCAACAACCTCTGTCTACTCAGAGCAATGTTCGAAGTTGTCCTTTCGACCAACTCTGGTCCAAGTAGAACCTTGTCGGCGTACTCAACCCAAAAAATCTGAGATCTACCTCTGTGACCATACAAAGCTTCAAACGGAGCCATCTTGATTGTAGCATGCCAGCTATTATCGTACGTGAGCTCAATCAGACTTAGGCTGTCTTCCCAGCTAGTCGGATGATCGAGTACGTATGCTTCTTAGCATATCCTCCAGGGTCTAGATGGTCTTTCAGACTGACCATCTGTCTGAGGATGAAACGCTACTGAATCTCAATTCAGTTCCCATGGCCTTGTGAAGTTCTTGCTATAAACTTGACATAAATCGGCCATCTCGATCCGATACAATGGTCTTAGGAATGCCATGTAACGGACAATCTCCTGGTGGAAACTTCTGCTGACCTCTGGGTTACCCAAGTAACCTCAGTTTCCAATACAAATACTATTGCTACTAGTTCTAGGTCATGTGTTGGTTAGTTTGCTTCATAGGTTTTCAATTGTCTAGATGCGTATGCAATATCCTTGCCTTTCTGCATCAAAGACACATCCCAACCCATTTCTCGAAGCATTAACTATAGACCATATAGCCATCATTCTTTCTGACAATGCCAAAACTGGTGCATAAGTCAGACATTGTTTCAACTTCTTGAAAACTGGTCTTGCACTTGTCATCCCATACAACTTCTTGTTGACCTTGTGGAACAGACTGGTCATAGGTGGAGTGATCTTAGAAAAATCCTTCCATGAACCGTCTATACTGCTCAGCAAGCTCTGGGAAACTGCGCACCTCGCTCACACCCTGAGGCCGCTTCCCAACAACTACTGATTCACTCTTCTGGGGAATAACCATAACCTCATTCTTATTGATCACATGGCCTAAGAAAGCCACTTCTAGATCCAACAATCACACTTAGCCCACTTTGCGTACAACCGACTTGGTCTAAGGACCGATAAAGCAATCCGCAGACGTTCCTTGTGAGCTTTCTTGCTCGGGAAAAATCAAAATGCCATTGATGAAGACCACTATGAACTTATTCAAGTACTGGTCTAAAACATCGATGCACTAGGTTCATGAAAACTCCTAGATCATTCGTAAGCCCAGATGGCATGACTAAAAACTTGTAGTAACCATCTCTTGTCCGAAATGCAATCCTCGGAATATCATCCTCACGAATCCTGAGCTGATGAAAACCAGATCTCAGGTCGATCTTGGAGAAAACTTTTGCTCCCTGTAGTTGATCCAACAGATCATCATTCCTTGGCAACAAATACTTGCTCTTGATCGTGACTTTATTCAACTCTCGAAAGTCACAATAAAGTCGAAACGGTCCATCTTTTATTTTGACAAATAAACTAGGGCACTCCTACTTAAAGTGATGCACTCAGCTTTATATAACTTTTGTCAAGAAGATCCTTGAGTTGCTTCTTGAACTCTTGCATCTCAACAGGAGCCATCCGGTACGGTGCCTCAGAGATCGGCGTGGTACACGGCTCGAGATCAATTGCAAACTCCACGACACGATTCGGGGTATCCAGGAATATCTTCTGGAAAGACACCCGGAAATCCTCTAACCACAGAAATATCAAAAACTGAAGTCGATCACTGCCTTGTGACGCTTCCATCAATCCATACCGAGAATAATTATCGTATGGACCATGGTTATTTAGGTCAAATCGCTTTGAATTTCTTACCCTTGATGGTAATTGACAATCCGACAGACGATTGGTTCCCACTAAATGGTCACCATCTTGGACCAGCCCACTACATGGTTCACAGATGACTCACTAGTGGCTCCGAGCCCAAGCCCAGCCATTACCAGCGTCCACTGTTGCCATGAGCCGCTGTCCATACATCTCAACCCATCCTTGGTAGCTCCACCTAATTAATAGGCAGCCATCTCCTAAGAGGTTGTTGGTGAGTCTCGAACACGAGACCTTACCCCATCAACAAGAAACGAAACATAACTTGGTATAAACCAAAGGTTCATATATAAGAAGAGTTACAACAAAAGGTTCACAACCTCGTTGCACACACAACTTACAACCATCCAAAATTAAAGTCTAGGTAGCACCCACATCAACAACTCATTAACAACAGTGTAATGCCGATATAAAGTACTCTAAGCATTAGGAGCATAGGGTCCATCCACCTCACGTATCACGTATAGGCGTTGACCTTGGCTTCCTGAAGCCATCGGGGCTTTCCCTTTGTTCTGCACAGTCGTCTGCATTGAAGGGCTAGGAGCTTCCACCGGACTGAACTTGGGTCGGTTGTTCTGATTAACAGACCCTTGCCGTGACTCAGCCCCTTTCACATTCCTCCGCTGACAGAACGCCTGCATATGACCCTCATTTCCGCAGTCAAAGCATGTCTTTTTGTCCTTCAGACATTCATTGCTCTTGTGCTCGTGCGTACCGCAGTTGTAGCACTGAATCGGATTATTGCCTTGGCCAGAACGTTGCGTACTCATCATGAGTCTTATTCGTTCTTGCTCGGCCAGAATTGGCAAAATCTGATGGTGGCGCGGGGCGTTTGAACCCACTTGCCTGAGGTTGGTACTGCACTTGCCTCTGGCTGTTACGCTTCTTGGTCGACTCCTCCAGAGTCACCTCCAGCTTGTAGGTTGTATCTACATACTGCTCCAAAGTAGAGTATGTGTGGTGCACCATCATCGGCTTGATGTCTGGACTCATCCATTCGTGGAAATACCAGATCTTCTGTGCCTCACTGGATATCTCAGGTCCAGCGTACTGCATTAGATGATTGAATTTGGTTGCAAGCTCGGTCACCTTCAATCCATCCGTTTGCGGATACAGAAATTCCTTGTGTTTCTCCTCCCTCATAGCACGAGAGAAGAAACGATCAGTCATCTTGGTCTTAAACATAGACCAGGTCAAAACCGGGCTATTAGCTAAGCCGGTACTCTCCCACCATTCGTTGGCTTCTTCCTTTAACTGAAGAGAGGCTATATGCACCTTCTCAGCTTCAGTGCACTCAACATTACGGAATAGCCGCTCCATGTGGGAAAACCAATGAGCCACCTTGACTGGCTCTCCTTTCCCATCGAAGCTGTCAGGCCTCATGGAGTTAACAGCCTTCAGGGCTCGGCCATACTCCCCTCTATTCCTGATCACCCCTCCCTGTAGCACATGGTTCTCTTGTTCCTCAAACCTCGGAACTTCTGGAGGTACTTGCACTCCTTGTGCCTGATGCACATTCGGGCATAACGCGTCGGCAATCGCTTGCATGACGATTCCCCGAATTTCTGCAACAGCTGCTTTATCAAATATCCTTGGAGTGTTGTCCCTAGCTGGGTCGTTGCCTCCAGGATTATTATGGAAGACAGACTCACGCTCTTCTGATGGGTCTGCAACATTCCTCAGATTTAGTCTGGGGTCATTGCTTGGCCCAACACCAGTACGGATAGTGTTCCTCGTGTTCACCATCTATTTACCGATCAAATTCCAAGGATTTTATCACATTAATATCATTCTGATATACTTATCGTAATAAAATCAACTTAGAATAGATCAACTTGGTAGTTTCTATTGATGGACTCGAACCGAGTTACTAGGTTCTACAACCTCAACTCACAACGAGCGAACTGGGAATCAAACCTAACTAGAGATGGCGAAACCACCTCGGCTTCTCCCGGGTTCCTCTGAAGAGAACAGAATGCACCTATATCAAACGTGGCAACGGGAAATGAATTAGTCTTTCTAGACATAGAAGCAAGCTTACTATATCAGACTGTACAGAAGACATGACTATGAACGGTGTTTTGAAAATGAAATTCTTTTCACTTTTAAAAAAAATTTAGAGCCATTTTAATGCATTTTCAAAAACGGATAAATGATTAATAAAATCCCAAACCCGCTTTAAAACCTGGCTCTGATACCACAACTGTAACACCCCCAAATCTTAACCCATTTGGAAAGGTATTACCGCCAGTGACCCCAGTGTTCCTTACCGAGATCACCCAAGGCTTTACCGGATTAAATACAATTTAAGGCATACAATGATACATAATGATCAAAGTATCCAAATCAAAACATCAATCAAAAGAAACATGAGTTACGGGATTACAACCCAATCCCGAATAGGTCAAACACAGAGTTCAAACAAAGTACAGCGGAAGACAAATAAAAGATTTTACAAACGGGGTTGTGATTGTGATGATCACCTGCCCAAGGATCTCAACCTGATTAAAAGCAATTATTAAAACATCCAAAAAACAACCGTCGTCTTCATAGTCAATCTAGTCTCCTCAAATCTTCACTCTATCTGATGTGCCGAATCGAACGGATGACACCAGCCAACCATGCAAGGGAAAACATTGGTTGGTTAGTCTAACTGAATAGACTAGCAAGGGTACAAAGCAGACTGGTTCGAAGCAGTCATATTAGGTTAGACTCATCGCTTCTCGGATAATAACCGATAACGGTAGTCAACCATCATATTCCTACTGGAATAAACAAGAGGTATGCACAAGAGAAGATTCTGGAAGACTGAATCTTCACAGAAATCGACTCGAAAGAAGACTCCAACGGAAGTGAGTCTTTAAGGAAGAAATGACAAATCTGGAATATTACAGAATCATTCAACAATGATTTAAAAGTTGACTGAGATGCTTCGGTTCACGACCAACCTCATCGCCTACAGCGAATCCAGATTGGAAAGAGAACGTACTACATTCAAGTCTAGATCTTACAGAACCACATAACGATTTAAAAACTGACTAAGATGTTTCGGTTCACGACCAACCTCATCGCTTATCACGAATCCAGATTGGAAAGAGAACGTACTCTGATCAAAGTCGAGACAAGTTTTCCTAGCTGCACTACTCGCCCAAGGTATATTAATCATGTGCACTCGGGCACTTATCTTATTTAATTCCAAAACGAGCATTACGTTATAAGCTTTTACATCTCCACACAAGAGATATCGGATCTCCTCACAAGAGATATCAGATCTCCTCACAAGAGATATCGAAGGGATGAACCCTGAAAGATTTGGCACTAGCGAAGTGCACCTACCCTGTGAAAGGGTATGGTCATGACCAAAGAGAAAGTACTGGGGATGAACCACCAAGTACCAGTTATAAAGAAACAGCTAAACCCCCTCAAGGTACATAGCGTTCCTAGCCACTAGTGCTAACTAAACAGTACAGCACAACAACCGTTACTGGATAAATCCACATAAAGGCCCGAAAGGCGATCACAGATAATAGCGTTGTTCTAACAGATATACAACCTATTATATGATTTTCAAAACAGTTTAACAAAACCGTTTCCAGACAACAGAATATTCATTCCAAATTAATTACTCAGATAAACTACTGATAATTAATGTAAATATGGAACGAATGAGCAAGAGCGAACCGCCACTTGCCTTACTCCGCAGAATAGTCTAACGACGTCAACTGGATTCCGGGCTCGACACGGTATAGTTCCGACAGCACAACAACCTTCGAGTTGACCCATAAAAGGAACCCTAAGTTAGATCCGACATAAACAGTACGAATCTAAACACGGCGAAAGAACATGAAAGGAAAGACGCCACGACGACAACCAACCAAGCCAAAGCCACGAAGGCGTTCTGGGCACTGGCGGCGGTCGCCGTGAAGAACACGGCGGTCGCCGTGAAGAACACGGCGGTCGCCGTGAAGAATACGGCGGTCGCCGTTAAGAACACGGCCGACTGAAACGAGAGAAAACTCACCCCAAAACACGAGTGGTTCGGACTCCTTCGACTTGCTTTGGCTTCTAACCTCCAAGGCTAACCAAAAGCTTCACAAAGGCACTCTGGAAACACACCACGACACCTCCGGCGAGCACAAGAAAACCGACGAAAACACAACTCACTTTGAGGGAGAGTTTTGGCAGCGATTCGGGGTTGTAGATGACCCAAAACCCATGCCCAAGCTCGTCTATTTATAGGCAAACCCCAAGGAGTGTTCTGCAAACCCTCAGACGCAGCAACCGACGCAACGGCGCGCCTCGAACGACGCCGGCAACCGGCGGGCAATGCCCACTGGACAATCACGACGGTCGCCGTAATTTTGCACGCGGCGGTCGCCGTAAATGCGGCGGTCGCCGTCGCTAGGCCTGTCGCGGCCAGCTAGAAGCTGACACGTTGACCTCTCGGGCCCAACCACGGCGGTCGCCGTTTCTGAACGGCGGTCGCCGTTTCCCCCTTTTCCCGCCCATTCAGTTTTGAACGAGCTAGACGTTAAACCGGGATAAAAATTATCGTACGCGAACGACAATTAAAATCTAAGGCACCTTGTCTGTATATTATTTCACTGAGAAAAATATTACAGATACAGAGCACATTACAGAATGTCTCAAACTACCTGAATTAAATCCGACATACACAACGGGTACTCGGGAAAATTCCATAATTCCCAAAATAACCTTACAAAATTACGGGGTATCACAGAGGGCTCGTTCTTGCTCGAGTTCGAGTGAGTAGCAGACGACTCGAAAGAATCACTAGAAACCATGTCCATAACAGAAAGAAGGGGAAATCGGAAAGCAATTTTCTGAAAGAACTTAGAAAACCTACCAAAGCAAGAAGCAAAGAGAGAAGATGAATTGAAACTGTTAGAACCTGCTTCGGGTTTATGGAGGGAATCATCAAGGCACAGAGACGTCCCATCACGCCGCGAGATCGTCGCCACGTTAGCCCTCGACTGTCGCGCCCAGATTGGAGGGTGGAGATCGTGCAGAGTGGAAGTTGTTTGGACTTCCGTTTCATGGCTGCCTTGAGCCCAAAACAACTTGGGGCTATTGTTGGGCCCAACATGTTCTAATGAAGCCAATGCAAGCGAATTGGGCCAAGATTCAAGTGAAGAAGTAGGCCGAGAAGACTGGAGAGAGGCGTCAGACGTTCCTCGAATGCATGAGATCCGACCAACCCCGAGAATTTCGCCCAGAGCATTAACTGCTCGGTCCAAGGCAAACGGTAATCCAATCAAGCACAGGATTAGGATGCCATTGAAGAAAAATCTCAGAGATCACGCATAGGAATAAATGGATAATCTCATAAAAACAGTAACGGACGAAGGAAAGAATACCATAAATAGACCATTAAAGAATGATCAACACACGACACGTCTACGAACAACACTCATCAACTCAGCTCTCGAAAAAGTTTGTTAGCATATCGATCATCGTTCAATTCCCCTGGGGCATTATCCGATTACAGACAGTCGAACTATCGGAATAGCCGGTCGGACAAGATCTGATCTCTTATTCCTCAATGATAAGTTGTACTTCGATTCATTTTTGTTATCACTTGATCAATACATCATACTACAACTTTGCTTCTATTTTATACGTGGTTGATCGTTTATTTGGTTTGGATTTATTCTATATTACCCGATCGACTCGTTACCCCGTCTAAGGCGATTTAGGTCGATTGATCTTTTCGCCCCAAAATACAGTAAAATTCAGTAATGAATCAATGAAGCTCTAAATTCCACATATTTCTTTTAAACCTTTCTGTGTTTTGCTAACCATTCTCAGTTTCTCACCAAGCCACATCTCTATGTGCTGCTTCTTCTTCTTCATATTTTCAAATCTGAAGTCCCTTTCTGCGCTCCTCTTCAGTCTTCCACTCTTCGTTCCCCCACCTCACCGTGTTACGTGCATTCATAATTTTCATTGCATTAACATAGAAGTCCAATTTGGTCAAAATAGTTGGAAAATAAGGCTCTCAGCCTTGAGATAGTCAGTGGATCCATGTGCTTAATCAGCAGACAAAATGTGCAGCAAGTCCATACCTGCAGATTTTTCTAAAGGCGGATGCAGGCCAAAGTCGAGAATTGTTGGTTTTTGTACTTCCAAAGAGATTCTTCCATATTTTCACCCAAAAAAAAGAAGAGATTCTTCCATATGTTATCGCATAGGCCATGTTCCCTTTTTAAAGTGGTGTCATAGTGTGTCCAAAGCAAATCCAAAGGAAAAGGTACTAATGTCAGCTACAGTATAGTATTTGGAGAATTTGAATACCAAGCTGATACCCTGCACCTTATATTGAATACTCTACTTTCTATCTCAAAATCAACGGGGACAAGGTTATGAGCAGTGAGCACAGGCTGCACAGCACTTGTAAAAAAAAATGTTGTTTTTTCTAACTCAATATCAGTTTGCACAAAATTTCTAATTGCAATGCTACTTCACTGATAGGATTCAGGGGAAGACGGTGAAGTGACTAACCGTAAAACATACCTCCACGTCTGCTACCTACATGACAGCCGTAAATCAAATATGACTCTTGACGTCCATTTCAGTATACATCAATTCAGTGAGAAGTGAGAAGTGAGCCAAGAAGCAGCTCTTAAGTGATCCATATCATATGGGTTTGAAATTCAATTCCTCTAACAATCAACATTCCATTTTCCTGATCAATTACATTCACTTATAAAGGGTCATACTATCTCAGAAGATATCTAAAACCTCCAGGATGAAGCTATTACAAAGAGGGCAGTTGCCTCTCTGAACCCAGAGCTCCCTAGAGCACGTCCTGCAAAACGTATGCCCACACGGTATAAACGCAGCACCCTTGTGCCTCACCATGCACACGCAACACGACACCTCAGCAACGACCGCCGCTCCTTTCTCCTCCCCCACGCCTTCCCCAAACTGTCTCTCAGTCTCCTCCAACAGATCCATCAAAGACATTCTGAGCGGCTCACCGCCGCCTGCATTAACATCTCCAGGACTTCCTTCCTCTGTGGCCTCCAACTCCCTGGACATCCTACTCCTCTCCTCCCTCTCTGCTGCCAATGCATCAGACAGTCTTATACTTGTCCTCCTCTGCTCATCTTCCTCCCTCGTCACCACATCAGTTTCAGGCAAGGCTTCAGCACCAGATGAATCAGCCATTCGAAGCGAGTCCCGGAGTGAATTCTGACTCGATATCTGCAACTGGGGAGCTGATGTGGTCGGCATCCAGCCATTGTGGTTATTGAGGGAGCATGTGGGGTTCGAACCGGTGCGCCGGAGCTTCAGCCGCTCCTTGAACGACTTCCAAGTCGTCTTGCCTGTGAAATTGTGGCGGGTTGGGTGGTTGCCGAGGGTTTCTTCGGCTCGGATTATGTCGAGGAGTGTTCGAACGACGTTGCTGTCGGGAGTGGATCTTCTCTCGTTGTTGAGAACGGCAGCTAGAGTTACGCGGGCTAGGCTGCGGGGGATTTGGTGGTTGTCCGCGGTGTCGCTGGCGAGGAAGGATTCACGGAGAGTTGAGTGCACAGAGGCTAGGGTTTCAGATCGCCCCTCGACACTTGCCATCCAAGCTGGAGAAGACGCAACGCAGCAGTTGGATTATCCTGATAAACAAATAAATGTCAGATTGAGAAATTTCAAGAAGATATTAAAGAAGCATTAAAGAAAGTTTGCCAGATTTGTCGGTACAAACTAGTGGGAGCGGAGAGAAGAGGGATAAATTTTCTTGTGAAGTTAGGTGTTCAATGGGAGAAATTACAAGCAGCAGAAACTTCGATTATCAGTTTCTGTGCAGATTTTCTTCCCTCCAGACAATTTTACTCGTGAGAATACTTCTCAAAATCGGGACCTTCAAAAAACAGAATTTGTTGAAGACGATGACGATTTTGGGATAAAATGCAAGGAAGTTGTCGAAAACAATAAGGATTTACAAATTCACGCTTTGCTGAGAGAACATTGGAATTTGGAATGCGTAAATATCGAATTACCCAATTAAAATCGGCAAATTTCATTGAACTGAATGTAAAAGCCAAAACTAAGAGCCGGAAACGTATTGAGATCCGAGACGGTGATATGAACGACTCCGAAGGAAGTTGTTGCCACTTGCTGAATTTCCACTCAACTCAAACGACAAATAGACAAAATGCTACAGAAAGAACGAGCGACAGAGAGAGAGAGAAGAGCATTGGATACCTTACTCGACCGTTCTGTAACCTGTAGCAACGAACCAGGCGTCCAACCACCAAGCAATCACCGCCGCACGAACAACTCAGATCTGATCTCTTTTCCAAAACTTGTATTCTTATAAATTAACCGATCGATCTCTAGTTTCTCGAGAAATTCGAAAGGGAAAACCGAAAACGAGAATGAAAATTGTTCGTATCAGTGTTATCCCCGAATTCTCAAACAAATCCAAGCATAAATCAGCAGTTAAGCCTTGGTCTATCAGATGCTTGACTTTGTCGACCGGTGTTGTTGTGGTTGAAACGAAATGATTGCGACCTTTTGAAGTAGAGAGTCTGAGTGCGGGGATATCAGATAAGGGCAAGAGAAAGAGTGTAGAGTGTGAGATCAGAATGAAGCGGGCATGGATGGAGTGACGGAGTTATTAGTCCCCTTTATTTGCGGGGATCATGAGAGTGAGACGAATCCTAAAACCTCTCATTTTTCCCTCTTATTGATTCTATTTTCTTACCTTTTCAAAAAAAAAAAAAAAAATCTCATTGTCAACTGGGCCCCGCTTTTATTTAATTTAATGTTAAATCATACTCACTCCGTCTCATAATGTTTGTCCTATTTTAACTAGACACATTTATTAATACGGATTTTGTATCGTTAATATCTCTAATTATATATTAATAAAAAATATAATTTTTTGATATTATCAAAGTACTCGTTGAGACGAATTAAACAAGACCCCACATGACTATGTTTTTTCTTATATATTGGCAGAAATCTAAAAAATTCTATTCAACTATGAATAGTCTACAAAAGAGAAACAGGACGAACATTATGGTACGGAGGGAGTAATTTATACGAAGTTAAAGCAATTTATAGTGTGGGGCCACTTTACCAATCAGCTGATTATATATACTACTAGAAATCGAAGCCCGTGCTTTGCACGGGCCTTTTGTGTATATGTTGTCGCGGTTTAAATGTAAATTTGTAATATATGGATTGTTGTTGCATGTTTTATCTTAAATGATATATTATTTGATATGTATTTAATGTAATATCTAAGTATTTTAGGTATAAAATGTTATGATTGTACGAAGTACAATTTTTTTTTTTATCAGAAGTTCAATTTAAATTTTGAATTAAGGCGATAGTTGTTTTTTGTAGGGATGCATTTTTTTTCCTTTGAAAATATTTGGGGAATATTTTAGAAATTCATATCTAATTATATGTTGTATATGTTGTGCTTGAACTGAAGTATTTATAAGAAACTTTCTACAACAACTCTCATTTCATGCTCTACTACCCTCCACATTTCTAACTTTTGCCTTTGTCTTACAAATATATTGCCTTTTAATAATATTTTTTGTTATGCTTTAGTTATTAATATTCATTAATATATTGTTTTATTTTTTTGGTCTGGAATATATATCGTTTTATTGGTCACATTGACTTTACATATTCCTAGACAAATATCATTTTAATTAAAATATATTAGTCATTACTTCCTATTCTTATAAGTAATAGAAATAATTGGTGACTCTGCATATTCTTAAACCTTATTACATTTTATATAAAAGTACATTAGTTATTTTATTGGTACATGCTTACTTTTCTTAGCGAAATTATAATTCATAACTTCTTCCTTGTATATTTCATATGTGAGAGTGAGTATATGTCAATTATTTCGACTTCCATCCTTGATTAATTCCTCTAGACCAAAAAAAATGAGGCCAAATTTAGTATATATACACGATGAGTGTAAAATGAATATGTATAAAATAGAACAACAAAAATCATCCTTAACCAAAATAACAACACACCTACAAAAAAGGAACTAAAAATACGAACCTAGTTGAATTTATGCTACCAAAAGTTGAAGGGTTTACGTCGTCCATAAAATAGTTTGATTTATTCATTACTAACAATCAATTGTATTTGTCCTCCTTCTAGTGAAAGTTACCCATGCATGCTGTAAACAATCGATGCCTCAATAGTGTTATTAGATTATCCAATTCTCTGATATCTTCACATAAAATTAACCTATCTCAATCAAAAGACAATTATATTAATAAATTTAAACCGATAGATATAAGTATTTAGTACATGCATGTGTAGACTACTAAAGAGATCCAAATACATATAATCAAGGATAGTTTACCATGAGGTGGATATATACTTGCATCCTCGACAATCGGGAATCCTCATTCACATCTTTAACTTAATAATTATGCTTACTTCAGCGACCATGTATTTTTAAGGTGTTGCCCACTATCTCCCAATTGTATGTGTAGAGGCTGCCTTATTATTTTGGAAGAAGAAAGTGTGTCTAAAAATGTGAGTTTAAATTGCTTCCCTTTTAGTCATTAATATACTTGTCCAAATGATTCTATATGTTGAGTATAACACATTTGCATGTCCTCATAATGTCAGCAAGGTAGTGAGTATGAGATTATTAAACATTACTCCATGTTGAAAGAAAAATATAAAAATAAACACAATATAACTGAATTACATAGAAAATTATACGTTATTGTACATGATTTAATACTTTATGCATTGCGTCAACTTGCTTTATTTCATACAGCCCCTGTATAAGTAGAGGACATAATTTTCATCCATTTATATTAACAATTATAATGTGTTGATCTAAATACAGATAAATTTGTTACCTTATTTTGCGTGATGAGCTTGCTGAAAGCTTCCTTAAACAGAATATTCCTTGTGTGTTTAAAGCAATTTTGATCCCCTTCAAACAAAAAACATTTATATTAACAATTATAATGAGTTGATCTAAATACAGATAATGAGTTGATCTAAATACAGAGAAATTTGTTACCTTATTTTGCGTGGTGAGCTTGTTGAAAGCTTCCTTAAATACAATTTTTCTTGTGTGTTTAAAGTAATTTTGATCCCTTTCCGTCAAAATATTTTGAAACCTTGTGGATTTGTCACTCTAGAGATGGCAACATAAAGTTGTCTGTAACTTTCAGTTATTTATTGATTTAGAGAGAAAATTAAACCAAATATATCCTTGCTTTGTTTACGTACCATGTTATCGGATAGAATGAAGCATGTGATGATGTATGTAATTGATCCTGTCGAAGGCATCCCACTTGCGACAAACATGTCAGAGTTAAACCCTTCGGTTAATTGGTTTAGTGGTATATAGTTTCTTTCATGATTGTTATTTTTGTGTGAAGGATGGAGCAACAAAGCGAAGAGTAGTGGGGTGGCCATGTATCATATATATATATATAGGAAGAGATGAGGTAAGTGTAATGTTAATGTAATTTATATATTAAATATAGTTATAATGTGGTAGAACTGTTTCACTTGTGGGATAGGATTCTAACTTCTGCTTTTATTTTTTTATTTTGTGATGTCCAAACTTTGATTTAAATATATAGCTATTGGACTGCCAATGATTAAATTGTTGGGGTCGTCACTAAGGCTGGATCACCAGGGGACGACAATAGTATAACGGTTACGATAATAGAATTTGAACGTCTGATTTAAATATAGCTATGATGTGGTACAACCGTTTCAATTGTTTTTTTGTGTTAAAAAGCTTGTTGTTTGTCGTTTTATGTTGTACAAACTTTGAACTTCTTGTGATTTAAATATAGTTGTAATGTGGTACAACCGTTTGACTTGGCTCTCTTTCTTTTCTTTTCGGTTAAAATTCCGTTTGACTTAAGCTTTTTTTGGCTGTCATTTCATCTTCATATACTTAAATGTGTTAATTGTGAGAGATGAAATGCTTAGCAGTTGACGCCTATTCTATTTGGGATGCAGTATGGTCGTCCATGCATGTGTGACCCAATTTTTAATAGTCCAATATCTGATTGTATTTTTTTGTCTTTTTGTAACACCCCCAAATTTGACCCTATTTGAAAGCGTTACTGCCGATGACTCCGGACGTAAACCCCGAAGTCATCCCAGGCTTTTCCGACGTCATAACTGACTTAAAACACAGTTACAATACTAAAATCATAACTTTTATTAAACCACATGGTCGCGGAATTACACGATTCCTAAAACGACCCAATTAATCAGAAATACAACAGCGAAAGTCTTTAACAAAATACAAAATAGCACAGCGGAAAACTTTTAAATACAAAGCGACAAAACAACTTGTCGAAAACAAAACACCGTCCATCCTCATAGTCGCTCTAGCCTTCTTAGATCTACAACATACCTGATGTGCCGAATCGGACGGATGACACCAGCCAACCATGCAAGGAGTATAACGGTTGGTCAGTCTAATGAAAGACTACGCAAGGGTACAAAGTAGAGTGGTTCGAAGCAGTCGTATTAGGTTAGACTCATCGTTCCTCGAATAATAACCGAGTACGCTAGTCAACCATCATACTCCTACTAGAATAACAAAAGGTATGCACAAGAGAAGATTCTGGAGATCGAGTCTCTCAGCAATCAATCCCAAAAGAAGACTCCAAAATGAAATGAGCCTTATAGGAAACATGATGAATGTTGGGAAACTTAAACAAACACACACACACATCATCACAATATCGCATACGAGCGACTTACAACTAAGACGAGTTTTTCCTAGCTGTACTAGCGCTTAGCTACACTACTCGCCACAGCATTTTAAATAAGTGCTTACTCATACGGCACTTTATTATTATGGTCAAGGCATTTTAATTATGTGCATACTCATGGCACATATCTTATTAAATGTCAACATACACACACATCACGTTATAAGCTTTTATCATGATCAACTCGTCCCGAGACGAGAGATCTCTTGGGAGCATCTCCCGAGATTTGCTCCCCAGATATGTGTGACACTAGCTAAGTGCACCACCTCTATACCCGAGTATAGAGGCTAGTCATGACTCACCAATGGTATTAGGGTCTCAATGCCCTTTTCTCCATTTAATTATCAAGAAACGACTGGACCTCCTGGGCCCCAGTAAACGTTCCTATGAATACTTGTGCTAACTAAACAGTTCAACACAGTCATATATCACATCAAAACAAAGCCATCAAGGCCAACATCATAGATCTAACAATCTATATATATATCAAAATAGTGTTGACACTAACAGTATATGCAACCTAATATAATCTTTTTATATGAAATTCACCTTTAAAATCCACAACAAAACCATTATGAACATAATAGCGCTGTATCTAGCAATATACAACCTATTATAACAGCACTTCTTTTTATCAAATTATTTATCAAAACTGTTCCCAACTTAAGCAGATGAATCATCCCAAATTAATTAACAACAAACAATTGATAATTAATGAAAGTATGGAATGATGAGCAAGAGCGAACCGCCACTTGCCTTGAATCCGACAACTTCGAATCAAGTTGAGCAACGTCTAGTTCCGGGATCTAAAACTGGAGCAGATCTTGGATATCAAATCCCTAAGAAACGGTCCATAACAAGACCCTAAGTTAGATTCAATACATTTATATATGAATCTAAAAGAATACAAGAAGAAATCAAAGGAAACGAGCCAAGCCCAAAGCCAAACCACAAAACACACACTCGGACGCCCTCACCGCGATCGCGGCGAGTCGCGGCCAGTCGCGGTTTTCGTGTGGCATGACAGTGGCGAAGCTCGACAGCTTCCATGGAGAATTTCTTACCCAAACCGATTTGTTTGCCTTCGATTTGCCTATGGTTCGATCTCCCAACACCTCAAAGCTTCTCACTACACTCAAGAGCACCTTCTCAACTCAAGAGACACTCGAAATCTCCCACACACGAAGCTCACAAGCTCGGCTTTAATGGAGAAAAACAGAGGAAAACAGAGGAGAAGAAGAAGGAAGAAGAAGAGAGCTTAAGCTTCGGTCTTCACCTCCTTTTATAGTCCAATCCGAGTCTCCACCAAGGGAACAAGTCGGGGACAAGGGGACAAGCCAAAGCCAAGTGGATCGAGCCACTTGCCTGCCCCAAAAACAGAGAAAAAACAGAGTGCTACAGTAACCGCCTTCGAGGAAGACGACACTGCTCAGCAAAAGGTGTTACCGCGAGCGCGGCCGGTCGCGGTGAATCGCGGTTGATCGCGGTCAATCGCGGTGAGTCGCGGTTTAAAGGCCGACTTCGTTTATTCTTATCCGAACTTGGTTTGGATTAAATTTCTTAACTCCGGGTTAAATATATTCGTACATTAACGATACATTAACCCCGAAAACACCTCAACTGTATTATATAATGCTCGGAAAATTTTACAGAGCTCAGACCCCTTTTCAGAAGGTCCGAGACTCACTGAATTAATCCGTCTAGCAAAACGGGCATAAGAAAATTTAAAAATAATTCAAAATACCCTTAAAAATTACGGGGTGTTACACTTTTCATATCATTCAGTGGCCCAATATTTGAGGGTAAAACATATTATAACTATTGTTCAACTCTATTGTGAAGAAAAACAATTGAAGATAATTCAAGTGGATCATTAATGAGGGCAAGAAAGCCAACTTTTATGTATATGTAGTGTCACGATTTAAATTTGAGTTTCTAATATATGGATTGTTGTTTCATGTTTTATCTTAGACGATATATTGTTTGATATGTATTTAAATGTAATATCTAAGTCTTGACAAAAAATGTAATATCTAAGTATTTTAGGTATAAAATGCTATGATTGTACGAAGTACAATTTTATTTATTTATTTTGGTCAGAAGTTCAATTTAAATTTTGAATTAAGGTGGTAGTTATTTTTTGTAAGGATGCGTTTTTTCCTTTGAAAATATTTGGGAAATATTTTAGAAATGCCTATCTAATTATATGTTATGCTTGAACTCGAGTATTTGTAAGAAACTTGCTACAACAACTCTCATTTCTTACATGCTCCACTACACTCCACGTTTCTAATTTTTTGCCTTTATCTTACAAATTTATTGCATTTTAATAATGTCTTTTATGTATAAAATAGAACAATAAAAATCATCCTTAACCAAAATAACAACACACCTACCTAAAACGATTTAGTACAAAAAAGAAACTAAAAATACAAACCTAATTGAATTTATGCTACCAATAGTTGAAGGGTTTACATCGTCCATAAAATAGTTTGCTTTATTCTTTACTAACAAACAGTCATCCTAAATCGATTGTCTTTGTCCTCCGTCTAGTGAAAGCTATTGGTGCATGATGTAAACAATCGATGCCTCAATAGTACTATTAGATTATCCAATTCTCTGACATCTTCACATAGAATTAACCTATCTCGATCAAAAGACAATTATATTAATAAATTTAAACCGATATATGTAAGTATTGTAGACTACAAAAGAGATCCAAATACATATAATTAAGGATAGTTTACCGTGAGGTGGATATATACTTGCATCATCGACAACCGGGAATCCTTATTCATATCTTTAACTTAATAATTATGCTTACTTTAGTGACCATGTCTTTTTAAGGTGTTGCCCACTATCTCCCAAGCTTCACTATATGGCTTTCTAAAGCTAATTTCCATGTAGAAGAATGAGATGATGGATGCCCAGAGCAAATGAACGGAATACCACCGTTTTTGCCCTTTTATAGATGAAAATGTTACTTGAAAAGTGAAGTCATTTTGACATATAACCGTTTAAACATCTTGACTATAATTTGTTTCCAACCATTCACTGTGTACTAAATACGGGAGTTACGTGTAGTAATTGGATAATATTAAAGTAGGAGTAAATGAGAGCAAAATATAACATATATATACATTATATAGTAACTATCACTAATTGAGATTTATGTTAAAATGAGTCATAACCTAAAGAGTAGTCTGTACGTAGAGGCAAGATTTAGCTGAAAAAAGTGTGTGAGGGGAGGGAATAATTACTTACAAATAGTGCTCATTTTTATATATACACATAACTATGTTATGGTATATTAAAATCAACAAAGAAAAATTTAATTACTTAAATTACAATTTAGCCTATAATTATACTTATGTATTTTATATTGGTTTATAAACCCTATAGTAAAAACCGATCGGAAAATCTAACATATTATATACTAAGGGTGATAAACTAATCCTACAGGCAAACTATAACTTTAGGCCTATTTAAGCCTTTGATTTTGTCTTTAAAAATTAGCATTCAATGACGTAGAATGCTAACTTTGAAATATATATAGATATAGATGGTTATTTTTCATGCTTAATAGAAATATAAATTGAACTATGTTGAAAATTTAACGTGAAGATATAAGAATTATACAACGATATGAAAATGAGGACTTTTTAATTGATTAATATGTAGTAATTGTATATAATTGTGAATCAAAAACTTTGTATATTATATAGACAATTATAGATTATTAATATAATTGTTAATATATGAAATTGTCACTTTAGTACTTTTTGGATTTGAGAAATTGTTTAAATTTTGTACTAAATAAATAAGGCATGAAATAAAAAAAAAAACTAATTCATCTTTAAAAGTTAGCATTCAATGACCTAGAATGCTAACTTTTAAATATATATAGATGAAAAACTTGAAGAGCCCGATTACACTAAGACCAAAAATTAAGTAAGAACTTGTTCAGAGTTGAAAATGTTATTTTTTATTTCTATTTTTTTATACAAACAACAGAAGATATCCTTACAAGGAAGTTGAAAAGATTATGGCGATTGGCGATGAACTTTTGATAACTTTGTAAATATATTTTTAAGTTACAGACAAAAAATATACTCCTATATATATTCTGAAATTATGCTTTATTTTTTGTGTTCCTATTTGTAGTTATATCATTCTTAGAAGTGCTGCTATCAAAAAGAAAAAGAAGTGCATAGTTGTACATTGCAGTGTATTTATATCCCTAATTAGAGTATGATGATGGTTCTCAAGCGGATCTTGAAATCATTCTAATTTTTACCTTATCAAAAAAAAATCCCGAATATAAATTGTTATTAGTACAAATGTATTGACGCAGATTATTAGCACAGTTAGCAAACCAAATAAGTTTCATTTATTTTTTGATGGAAAATGACCTATTTAGTTACTTATTTGTTTATCGTAAATATAATACACCGTAATGTTAACATGCTTACCAATAGACCTCGGCGTTTACAACGGGGTGTTCATAAATATTTGATCCGGTTGATTCGATTCATCGATCCACCGATTCAATCTTAAAATATCCGAGTCTGGTGAAATATCATTCGAATTCGATATGGATCTTCGAATGGGATACAAACCGGTTAGATATCCTGCGGATATCTGGGAGTATGTCACTATTATATATTATATATAGGTTTTCATATATATACTTAAAACCTAAGAAACGTAGTGGTTTCCTGGTTTTGATAACACTTCAAAGTTGTTTTCACTCTCACCAGTTGCGAGCTTATAAAAAGATCTCACTTTAGACATTTCGATATTATGTTGGAGATTCGGATTTGTAAACTTTGATGTTTTTTTGTTTGTTTGAAATTGTAGGTTGACTAAACATTATGTATTTTGTTTGAATTTCAATGTTAAGCATGTGGGTGAACTATTTGACTAAACCGTTTAGATATCATGCGGATATCTGGGAGTATGCCACTAATTTATTGTATAGAAAAACTATTTATTTTTATATATTATACAAGTTGGATATTTAGGATATCTGATCTGATTCGGCTTTACGGAACGTATATCCGAAAACTTTCAGATCAGATACAGATATTTTCATGATTTTTTTTAGGATATCTGATCCGATATCATATATCTGGTAATGAACACTCATTTTTACAACTCAGACCGGATATGGGACGGGCTTAACCTAAATCTTGTTTATTTATTCGGACGGAGGTTAGGGCGGGCCCAGTCATAGAATAGGGCATGGAACCCTGTCGATACCCGCCTAGATTCGCAGATTCGAACAACCAGTGGAAACCGAATAGATTTTACCGAAAAATTTGATTGTTGAATTTTAGACATGTATGGTGGCTATGAGATTTAAGGCAAAGAAAACAACTAGGAAGAGATGGAGTCGGCGACTGGACAACGACAAAGCAAAGGTGAGGGTGGTGGTAGTGAGATCTGAGGAAGGAAGTGTGACATGGTGCTTTGAAGAGGACGACCGACAACCGAGGGTGAAGGCGGTGGTGGATCCAATTGGTGTGCGAGAAATGTGTAAAATGGGAGAGAGCACATATGCGATTGTGAGTGATAGAATAGATACAGTTTGAGATATTACCCTAAATAAAATAATATATATATATTAATAATCGATTTTTCTAACCTATGCTCTATGCCAGATCCCATATATAGAAAATTTTAATTATATGTTAATTTTTTAGAATATTTTAAATAGTTTTAAATGGATTCACATTTCCTTTATTAGAGTTTATATTCCTTAATAGGAATTCTTAACCTATGCCCTTAGGGCAAAGGTTAGACAAACCGATTAATAATTTAGTTTCTTAGGGATATTAATATAGGGCGTGATCATATGAGATTTTGATAACCATTATTTAGGAGAGCAATGAGAACCATTTTGGACCATTAGATTTATGAATTTGAGGGGCCATATTAGACTTTCATTAAAAGGGCACGTGGCGATTTTCTACAGTTTTATATGCGTTTTTTTAGGCGGCGGCGGGGGGGGGGGGGGGGGGGGGGGGTTGCATGCACCTCATTGTGAACATATTTTCGATCTTCATCACTTTAGTCCTTAGATGTTCACCACTTTCATGCCCAAATGCTCACCACTTTTGTACCTAGATATTCATCAGTTTTTTTATGCATGCATGTTCAACACTTTTCTCATATACGTTCATCACTTTTCGTTGTGAACATATGTTCAATGTTCATCACTTTTGTCCTTGGATGTTCATCACTTTCACACCCATATGTTCACCACTTTTGTACCTAGATAATTATAATTTTTTATGCATTCATGTTCATTGTTTTTCTCCTATACGTTCAACATTTTTCGCATGAACATGTCTTAGATGTTCATCACTTTTGTCCATAGATGTTCACTACTTTTATGCCTAGATGTTCACCACTTTAGTACCTAGATGTTCATCACTTTTTTATGCATGCATGTTCACCGATTTTCTCCTATACGTTCATCATTTTTCGATATGAACATGTCGTTGATGTTCGTCATTTCTATACCCAGATGTTCATACAATTTATGCCTAGATTGTTTATCACATTTTCCCCATATGTTCATCACTATTACGATATAATGTTCATCACTTTCATGTCTATATGTGCAACACTTGTTTAGGCATATATTTGTATCACAAAACGCATGCAAGAAAAATCATATCATTTTACTTACTTTAGACTTGATTTCATATTAAAAAATAATCAATCTTGTGACAAATAAACATGCAATGAACACCAAATGGTCATTTTAATAAGATTTGAAAGTTTAGAAAACACAAACACGAGCATAAAAACACTATTGAATTATGTATTTATTACTTGTAAAGTGGTGAACGTTGCTTATATACTGTGATAAACATCTACGAACAAATGTGGTGAACCTCTGTGTTCACTGGCAAGTGGCAACACACAAGCGCACGCGGGAACGCCTCTAGTGCGTTCTCAGTTCTCACCCAATTAAAGGTTCTCACTTGAACATTCCCATATTAATACATTATATATGAATATATCTATATAAATATGGTTGGGCCAACCAACCCTGCAAAACAACATGTTCATACCCGTTCATACGGGTAGTCGAATCAGGCTTTAATGGTATTATAGGGCCAACTACCCCATCCATGTCCACCCGTTTTTATAGGTGGGTCGGATCAGGTAGGACGTGTTGTGATTGCCCAAGTCTACTTAGCAGATACTCCCTCCGTATGGAAAAGGTTGTCATTTTAGCCCATAAATTTTATACAGAAAAGATTGTCATTTTAGGTGTTTAGGTAGTAATTTATTGGTGAGTTACGAGGTTTTTTGACATCGAAAATTGTACTTTTTGGCTCTTTTTATACAAATTCTCTATTTTTATTGGCTATAATTGAGATGAGTTATTAAATAATTGTAAATTTTAAGAAAAATTTATGAGAATATAGGATAATTATTGTATTTCTTAATAAGTGTGTCAAACTCTAGAATGACAATATTTTTCATACGAGGGAGTATTTAAACTGATTGCCACACAAAATTACAAGGTAGAGAGTTGGAGAATTGATTAGTGCAATTAATAATGAAGTTTTTCATCAATTCTGTTTTTTAATAAGTTTTAAGTTGAACACTACTCTCTCCGTTTCACAATATTTGGTGTTATTCTTGTTTCATATTATTTGGTGTTTTACATGTAATTGATACATTTAAAAAAAAAATAGTTAGGATACATTTCAAAACATTTATGCTTTAACTTTATTTATTTACATTCTTTATTAAACACACATAGAAAAACTCAATTACTTTTTGGTTTTAGCTTATCTAAAAAAGTGTGAAATGAAAAAAAATCCACATATTCAATTTATTAAGTTATTTCTTAACTACACTATTTGGTTAAATCTACTATATATCTAATAAAGTAGAATACCTACTACGCCACATGGCACGTCCAAAATGAATCAAATTTTTTTGCTGCCACGTAACATCACGATATTGAATTTGTCACGTGTCAAGGTCTCATTTTTTGCGTTGGATTTTCGAAAATCAAATAAAATCAAAGAAAATAAAATCTCTGCCCATATTAGCCAGATATGCATACAATATGAATATTTTGTATAATCTATTCTTTTCAAAAACATAGCAAACAATATACTCAGCCACATATTTTTTGTACATAATCTACTATATATCTACTAAAGTAGAATACCTACTACGCCAAGTGACGTCCCCAAAATAAACCATATTTTTTTGATGCCACGTGGCATCACGATATTGAACTTGTCACCTGTTAAGGTCTCATTTTTTTCGTTGGTTTTTCGAAAATAAAATCAAAGAAAATAAAATCTCTGCCCATTTTAGCCGGATATACATACAATAAGAATATTTTATATAATCTATTCTTTCCAGAAACGTAGCAAACAATATTCTTAGCCATATATTTTTTGTACGTAATCGACTATATATCTATTAAAGTAGAATACCTACTACACCACGTGGCGCCTCCAAAATGAACCAACATTTTCTACTGCCACGTGGCATCACGGTATTGAATTTTCCACGTGTCAAGCTCTCATTTTTTTTGCTGGTTTTTCGAAAATCAAATAAAATCAAAGACACACCAACGTTAAAACTTCCACATGTATACCATATCAATTCATGCACTTTTTTAGTTATTATTTTTTATTGGCACAATATCTATATTAAAATTATTTTTTGTTATTTTATTTTCAAGATTTAAAATTCAATCTAATCATAAATCTAATATATATCAACTAAACTAAAACCTCTCTATGCCACATAGCATCCTTCTATGAAACTCACCCACTCCTTATACACATGGCATTTTCTCAATTTTTCATTTTTTTTAAATTCAACATAATAAATATATATAACATTCCCCTACTTCCTAAACTAAACATGTTAATCACAAGAATTATATACAGAGATTTTTTTCTAAAATTAATAAAATAATTATATATACGAATATTCTATTTCCAAAACTAAACATGTCAATCAAAAACATCTAACTTATATATTATCCTTTTCCATAACTAAACACGAATAAAGACAAAAGTCAAATACAATTAGTACCCCCTCTCTTTGGTTAATTGGTAAAACACATAATAAGTATTAAAGAATATGATAATTGAATTAACATATATATTTATTAAATTTTCATCACCTTTTTATTAAATAATACGATATAAATATAATAAGAAAAACATATATACTACATTAAAGCTCTAATTATCTCTTTTACGTGTAAACCCATGAGATTTGCTACATAAGCAAATCTCAATATTCAATTACACTTTTATCTCTCTCTAATTCTGATATCTACTTTTTATATTTCTTATCTGTTTATTATTTACTTAAAATAACTTACCTTAATTATACACATATTATCATCTCAAATATTATTGTTATGTTTTTTACCTTATTAGTTATGGTACTTCTTATTTGTAATTAAAACTATTTATAATATATATATATGTGTGTGTAAAACAAAATTTTAAAATACGTTAAAATTAGTTATATATTAATATATAGAGCCAAATTAAAATATACTTTTTAACCATGTAAAAGGTACGTTTTTCAAAATTATTTACCTAAAAATGTAATGTACTTATAGTTTAAATGCTTAAATATATATAATTAACAACGTGATTGAAAAAATATAATCGGTCAAGTATGATTCATGATGCAAAATTGGTAATATATATTAAATTTATTTGAAATAATTATGTGACATGATTTAACTATTTTTTCCTTTTGATTAATTATACATAATCAATTGTTCTCATTACTTAAATCTAATTTATATATTTTCTTATTCAGTTATTTGTATGAAATTTCTTATTATCATATGTTCAACTGATTAAGCTTATTAATTTACCAGTTTAATTCATAAATATTTAATAATATCATAATTTTAAAATTCATTAACCAGACCCGTGCAAGGCACGAGGACATATGCTAGTAAGTTATAATATACAAAACTATAGTACAAGTTGTAGATGGGTTTAGATAGTGTAGATGAACAAATCATATTATTGCTAGGAATTTTTGGAAGCTTAGCCATGACTAGGGTAATGATAAGGAGTTACGTACAAAAAAGGTAGGCACAATCATACGTGATGAAATCATGTCTATATTTATTTTAGGTAACATCTGGTACAGATTGTAATGATTTAAAAAATTACTAATATAATTTTAGAAAATTGTTATTAAATGCATAAGTTGGACGTCCAACTAATGCCTTGTCCAGTAGTTGATTTTTTTCCTTCCCGCTTGAAACTATGGTCAACGGGACTCTTATGTTTGGGGCCTACCGGCCTATGGCCACTAAATATAAGTCCATTTTCCCTTTCAATAGACCGAGTACGTACGTTAACATAAGCTGGATCACGAGTCCGGTAGATTTCTCGCCAATCGTCATATTGTAAATATGTTACTCTGGCAAAGTCCTTTTTCGTTTTCTGTCTGGCTTGTGACAAGTTTATGCAACAGATACTTAAATATTTTAGTTTTGGAAAAAATAACGAATGATTTTTTTTTACGGAAGAGGGGAAAACATCCGGGATCCACTCAAATATTGTGAGCAACATTTTTTGCGAGATCGTATTAAATGCGGACGGGCCTTAACGTGTTTATTAAGTGCGGACAGATCTAAGGTGTCCGTGTTAGAAGGATCGTGCGGCCTAGATAAAGTACCCGTGTTTTTAAAACACATTGTTGCTGTTTTTTTAAGATAGAATGCGTAGCCCAATGGTAGAAACTTGTGAGGGCCGGAGGGAGAAAGGGGTCCTAAGTTCGACCCTTAATAGGAGTGTATGCAGTGGCAGAGCCATGAAATTTAGAAAGGGGGTTTACACTGATTGCGGCTATAAGTGACGATAAACCGAAAAATATTATTATATTAAATGATTAACAAATCAAATTCTTTATATATAGTCATTCTCATAAGTCATAACTATGTTTTATTATAGCATATATACATATACATATACCCTTCTCTTATTCCTTATATGGTTCTATCCCTTATATTAACCAAATTAATTACATTTTAATTAAATTTTAGTTTTTTTTATAGCTAATAGAAGACAAATTCAATGTGATAATATATGTAAAGCCGCACCTACACTTAACCAATCAAAAAATAAAATAAAGAAAAGGGTAGAAGAGAAGTAAATAAAAGTTAGGCCGAATTAGAAGAAGGCCCATGATGGTGAAAGGGGAAAAAATGTAGTATAAGGTTGTCCATGAGTATCAAACCAGGGTCATTTAGAGCGAAAAAGGAGGCATATTACCAACTCGGCAAGGGTTTTATCTTGTTTTTTATATCTGCACCACAATATAATATGCATGAACTTGGGGGAAAGGGGGGGCACCGTCCCCTATCCCTGCCCCTGAGTTTGCGCCTCTTCTTTTTTCTATTTTATACTTTTTTCTTTAGCTTTAATTATCCAAATACACATGAATATTCAATAATTACAATTTCAAACACATATTTTATATTTTTTGTCCAAATTAATTACTGATTGGTCTTTAAGCATCTCTATTTTATGATTTGAACCCTGATGTTATTTAATATGAACCTTAGATGATAATATATGAACTCTAGTTTATTTTTATGGAAAATAAGATGTAGTTTTTCGAAGAATAAATATGAACCTTATATGACTTGTACAACACTACTACAATATAGCCATTTTAGCCCAGGCGTATTTTGACATATAACCCGGATATAGTACAAAATAAGTTCGGGCTTCAGAGTGGTGTGATAATAGAGTATATAGCTCGGATCTAAAAAACACGTCCGGGCTAAAAAACCTAGACTTTTAGCCCGGACCTTCAAGATGCAGGCTGAAAAGTCCATTTATTATGAAAAAAGTCCCTTTAGTTTTAAAAAAATTATAATGCACCACCGCAGTCCGCGATAGGTCCTACTAGTTCCACCACTTCTCAATGAAATGACACTAGTTGAACCCAAGTGACCACAATGTTATCCTTGAGTTTTACTACAACATTTTATCAAACTCATTTATCAGAAAAAAGAAAAAAAGTTCATCAGAACATACGACAGAGGGAAAGCAACTAATTTTCAGTTTCGAAATGTAGTGAACAAAGTAGTATTATATGACAATAAAGATAATAATTAAGAACATATGTGTCAATTAAAGAGAGAGATGATGCATTATAAAGAATAAGGAAACCATTTTCAGAAAACTGTAGTGCTTTAACTCAATATGAACACTTGTACCACACATAAGACAATGCATGTCCTTGACCAACTCAATCACTAGATACGGGTGTGAGTCTTATATTCCATAATGATGCAAGTACCTCTCCTTCGGCTTTGAGTTGGATAGGGGTGTTGAGCTCATACAAGTATACAACCCATCTAATCAAGTTCTATGATTGAACAAACAAACTTGGTATAAAGGTTTTGAATGGTGTCATGCATCCCAAACATGCTCTCCATGTAGGGCCTCAACTGCTTCTACAGTTCAATGTCCAACACCTTGCCCCTGACCATGTAGTCTGCCACGTTCATGTCACTTATCTCCCAACCTCCAAAAACTATTGAAGGAATTATGTCCTTTAATCAAATGTGCAATTACTGATTATGAAGTGGGACCATTTATGGAGATATTTAATCCGGTGATTTTAGGTAGTCATAGTGCTTTGCTAGAAGCCAACTATGATTTATAGACTATATGTTATAGAGTATGTCATAAAGTCTATTGCTATTGTTACCGGGTCCTACGAGGTCACACCCTTAGAGTTTGGACTGGATCAGTTTATTGGGAGACATATTATATAAAGTATATAGTATAAAGTTATATATGATATAACTTGAGAGATAAAGTTTGTTAATAATAAAGAGTTATTATTAATAATAAGAGATATACTTATTTAGGAAATAAGATATCTACACATGGTAATATAAAATGAGGGCTTTCTAGGAGAAAACCCTAATCCATCTTTTACCCAAGGCAGCCGTACTCCTCCCTTGCTCTCTCCCTTGTTCGCCTTCGTTCCTCGCTCTAGCAACCGAGTCCCAGGCGATCCAGATCCAAGCTCGGGTGGACCAAATAGAGGAGTCATACATGAGGCTCTATTCTCTCCATTCCAGCAGATTGAAACACGCATCAAAAGGTATTTGATTCTTCCTATCTATGATCTATTTGGTTTATGCATGAGATCCTTGGTTAGATGTTAGGAAATCGTTTCCTGAAATTCCGCTTTACGCATCTAAAATCCCCACAGTGGTATCAGTTGCCTCTTGCATAAATTGATTAGATCAAGTTTAAAGTTTTAAATTTTGATGCATGTTCATGATTGTCTTGATTCAAATTAAGTGATAAATTGATATATAAGTTAATTTGCATGATTAAAATTCTGATTTTTAATTGATTGGATTAGTAAGGTTGAAGAACTTTATGAACATATATGCATGTAAAATTGATCTACCCATACTTGATTTATATGATTTAATTATGCAAGAGATATAATTTTTTGGCATGTTTAAATCATTAGATGAAAATTTTGATTTTCATAAGATGAATCAACTTCCTAAATTCTACTTTTTGTTAAATTCTGAATTTATGAAAGAAATTGTTTCGGTCCAATATGAACTTTAGAAGATGAAATTAATTGTTAATTGTCATCTTCTACAGTAACTACGTACAATATGTACTTTAGAAGATAAAATTGTTAATTGGTTCGGTCCACTCTCAAATTTATGAAAGTTATCTCCTGTACGTATTTTCTACAGTAACTATCAGTATAAGATAAAATTATGCTTAAGAAGTATTTCTCAATAAAGGACTTGGGAGAGGCTGAGTACATACTAGGCATTAAGATCTATAGAGATAGATCTAAGGGACATTGGTCTAAGTCAGGGAACTTATGTAGATAAGGTCCTTGATAGATTCAATATGATGAACTCTAAGAAAAGGTTCCTGTCTATGCAGCATGGCTTATATCTCAACAAGAGCCAGTGTTCTAAGACACCTGGTGAGGCTGAAAGGATGAGCAGGATTCCCTATGCCTCAGCCATAGGATCCATCATGTATGCAATGACTTGTACTCGCCCAGATGTTGCATATGCTTTGAGCATGTGTAGAAGGTACCAATCAAACCCGGGTGATGCACATTGGTGTGCAGCCAAGAACATCCTGGAGTACTTACGAAGGACTAGGGATGATCTCTTGATATTTGGAGGTGATGACGAGCTGGTCGTCAATGGCTATATTGATGCAAGTTTTCAGACATATGTAAATGATTTTGAATCTCAATCTGGATATGTCCTCATTCTGAATGAAGGAGCCGTCAGTTGGAAGAGTTCCAAATCCAGACATGTTCTACGGAAGTACCACGTGATCAGACACTATGTTGATAGTGGAGATGTGATGATGTGCAAAGTGCACACAGACGACAATATTGCAGATCCTTTTGACCAAGCCCATGTCTAGGCCCAAGCATGACAGTCACACTCGGGCCAAAGGACTCAAGCACATTAGAGAGTTCTTTTGAGACATTGTTTGTTTTATGATAAACCTTGTTTATTGTTATCACAGACATTTATGCTTGACTTATATATATGAGTTTCATATTATTATTTAATCATTGCTTGGGATTAGATAAAGTATCCAAATAATTTAATAATTATCAAATGGGCTCATCAAAACTGTTTTGGTGAATGAAACCTCATTAAGTGAACTCAAATTATAAAATTGTTAAAAGTCCATGGTCTAAGTTGTTAACTTGGATACAAATGACTTAATCAAAAGACCATATGTGAGATTGATTGATAACACTGGGTTTCATGTGTTATAGGGACATGGAGATGTCTAATCGATTACATAGATGTGTATACTGATACACATCGGACAGACCGATCTTAGGATTTCTCGGGACTTTACTGCGGAGTTCTAGGATTATTTATGATTAGTGAGTTCCTTAGACATGAGTATGATATAGTTATCATTCGACTGCTGGTATGTCTTTGACGCTGTCAAACGCTGACCATAACATGCAGTTATAAAGACAGTGATTGAGATTGTCAAAAGTTGAGTGGGAGCTGTAGTCTTACAAGATTGAATATGTCCTCCTATTCCATGTATACCATGATACATTTGGAAAGGATTGGTGTCTCGACCACTTGAAGAGTGAGAACTGTGAAAACGCATGGCCATGCTCAGATGGATTATTAGTAATCATTTGTACTGACAGTTTGATCTCAAGAGTTCAAGAAACGTATTTGGCGGTAAAGATGAGTTTCATCATATAGTCAAATAAGACACTAAGTGACAAAGGAATTTTAACATTGCACACTTGTTTTAAGGACAAGTGGGAGATTGAAGGAATTGTGTCCTTTAATCAAAGGTGCAATTACTGATTATGAAGTGGGACCATTTATGGAGATATTTAATCCGGTGATTTTAGGTAGTCATAGTGCTTTGCTAGAATCCAACTATGATTTATAGACTATATGTTATAGAGTATGTCATAAAGTCTATTGCTATTGTTATCGGGTCCTACGAGGTCACACCCTTAGAGTTTGGACTGGATCAGTTTATTGGGAGACATATTATATAAAATATATAGTATAAAGTTATATATGATATAACTTGGGAGATAAGGTTTGTTAATAATAAAGAGTTATTATTAATAATAAGAGATATACTTATTTAAGAAATAAGATATCTACACATGGTAATATAAAATGAGGGCTTTCTAGGAGAAAACCCTAATCCATCTTTTACCCAAGGCAGCCGTACTCCTCCCTTGCTCTCTCCCTTGTTCGCCTTCGTTCCTCGCTCTAGCAACCGAGTCCCAGGCGATCCAGATCCAAGCTCGGGTGGACCAAATAGAGGAGTCACACATGAGGCTCTATTCTCTCCATTCCAGCAGATTGAAACACGCATCAAAAGGTATTTGATTCTTCCTATCTATGATCTATTTGGTTTATGCATGAGATCCTTAGTTAGATGTTAGAAAATCATTTTCTGAAATTCCGCTTTACGCATCTAAAATCTCCATAACTATATCATCAGGATTCACCTGATTCATCATCCTAGTTATATATTTATCAAATTCATACTACACATTAAAATCACAAGCAATGCTGGACACAATCTAGCACCTAGATTGTCTAAGATACGAATGCTAGGTGGAAGGTAGAAGGACACCCCAAGCAAGGATAAAGGAGTAATTGGAGGACTATGAACATGGGAGACCTCTTAGAATGTCTATTTCTCGCCATAAACTCCCCAAAGATCGCAAAACTTAACTGGTTTCATATCAACTCAGTTAATTTCAAATGCATCTATCACTATGCCAGGGGATATCTTTGTGCCCAAGAAAGAAACTCAAACACAAGAGGCAAGGTTCTACCTTCATATGGTGAATTTTTGTCAATATTTTTTGCAAGATTCTTAAGAATAGCGCTAACCTCTTTTCTTTCTTACAACGTAGGGCTTCTTCGGTGCAAAGTTATTATACATTATAATATAATTTTTTAAAAGACCTTTTTGAGAGTTTGCCACAAGTATCAAGATGGTAAATATTTTAATTTTAAAAAGAAAATCACAAATTCTTTTCATGTCTTTTTTCTTCTTGTTCTTGAATTCTGATCCACTAATGATTAAAACAAATTTACATCACTTACATGTGCACGCACTTTAGTGACAACCACTCTTAATATTTTATACTCCCTTCGATCAATAATAATTGACGTTCTACAACTTTGCACAAGATTTAAGAAACTTTTTTAAGCTTTAATTCTCTATCTACTCTATAGTTGGAGTAATTAATCTCAGCAAAATGCATTAACTTTTTGGCATTTCAAAACCCTTTTATTCTTGGGAAGAAGGAGAAAACAATAAAATTAATAGACAAATGGCCGGCCTTTATGTACTCAAAAGAAACGTAAACAACTTGAAAAATGAAATCAATTAATAGACCTGGATTAAAGGCACTATTGGAAAGCACAATTCTAGCCTAGAACGTCAAATATATATATGATCAATTTTTTAACTCTTAAACGTCAATTATTATTGATCGGAGGGAGTAGTTTATAATGGTTTTGTGCCAAATGCTTATTATCTAATTTAGTATATTATATTATAATCTTTAATGGGTTAGTTGTCGAACGTACCCTTAGATGAAGTTTTGGTATTATTCTCAATGGCTAATTTAGTAATTTAGAGATAAAAGTAGGGAGATGTTAAACATCACACCAAATCTTCCACTTCACACTTGATAATGTCAAAAATAACCTTATAATGTATCCTAATTCTCAAAGCTATACCTCTTTCAACTCTAAAATTCAGTTTGTACGGTCGCCGCTAAGCTAAACTCGGACAACCACCATCGCCATTCGATCTTTTCTTTCATGGACTACCACCTATACTCGGTCGCCGACTTAAACTTCCGACCACCACTCACGTCGTCGACACTTCGTGCTACCTGTAGCACATGGAGATCATAGTCTCTTCCCCTCGGAAACCACCACCACCACCACCTGGGCACCAGATCTAGCCACGTTTGACATCATCGACGACCACATCAAGCAACCAAGTTTTCTTTGCTTAACAACATCGGTCATCTGTTTTAATTAGTCAAACCCTAATTTGGCTTCATCACTCAGAAGGGTAAGTTTTGATTGTACTTCCATAATAATCATAATCCTTAGTTAATTAGTTTATACAAGTTATGAAACTATTTAAATCAACTCTCCTTGATAGAAGATTGTAGTTTTTCACGGTTGACACAATTTGAAGAATTGTGGGTTGTGGAACTATCAGCTCCATAGCCTCCATTGTACTTGTGCATGTGAGCCTTTTTCAATAAAGAAAAAAAAGGCTATTTATAGGGAAGTAAATATAAAAGTGTGTTGACTGGAAAAACTGAAACCCCAAAAACGCTCTCCGTACGAAATTGCGAATTAGGATTTCTAGGTCACGTCGTCGTCTTCCTCGCCCTTCCGGCGGCGGCGCCCATGCCGTTAGCCATGGCAAAGAAGAAGATCGCCCCCAAGAAGAAGAAACCCCCAACCTCGCCTCCCTCATCCTCCCCTCCCCAGATCTCCCCCGTCGCCGTCTCAGAAGACACCATCAGAGCCGTCAACAAGCGCTTGAGCAGCGCCATTGATGCCGAAGCTTCTGCTGTGGTGAAGCCAACGTACCTCACGACTACGGCGAGATCCAGACAAGAGGAAGTCGGGGCTGAGTCTACTGAATCTATAGAAGAAGATGAACTTTCAGAGAGTTGCGACAAGACGCTGATTTTGGACCATTCTCAGAGACGAGTCGAGCCTGATGCGGTGAAAATGAACTGTCGTGCTGATGCTGAAGCCACTGATGCGGTGAAGCATGTGAAACTCTCGACTTTGGCGAGTTCCGATCAAGAGGATTTCGTGGCTGAGACCCCTGAATCCGTAGAAGATGTTGAAGATGCAGTGAGCAGTGAGCCCCCAAATTCAGCCTCGGGTTCGTCTGAAGACTCCTCCATTCTGAAGCAGAAATTGGACCCACCCCAGGACAAGTCTCATTATGGGCTCAATGTAGGAAAACTGAGAAGTAAAGCTATGTATTCAGAAGCCCTTGCTGGAAATCGAAAGATTGACAATGGGAAAAGACTTGCCTTTGTTGAAGGCATAGTTGATGGAGTCATTCACTACACGAAAAAGGATATTCAGAAGACTACATCTCAATGGAGGCTCAGTTTAGTGGGAATGGTAATAGGCACCAGAATAACTTTCAACACTTTGGCGGGCTTTGTGGCTTCCAGACGGACTGGTATTACACGACCAAAGATCATTCTTAATGATTCAGGAGTTTTCATCTACAAATTTGAGAAAGAAAAGGATTTACTATGGGTCCTTGAAAACGGACCTTGGCTCGTTGGAGGCATTAAACCCCTTGCTCTTACCCACTGGAGTGAAGGTATTAAACTTGACCCTTCTTGCTTTGCTACCACTCAGGTTTGGGCCAATTTACCAAACCTTGATGTGATATTTTGGGATGAGGAATTCTTTGAGAAAATGGGTAGTGCCTTAGGCAAACCCATCTACATTGACAAGGTCACAACCAATCAAGAAAGGTTGTCCTTTGCTCGCATCCTGGTAGAAGTCAGTGCTAGCTCTCCATTGAGGAATGAGATCACCTTCTTGGGGGAGGATGGTGATTGTATTAAGCAAGCAGTCAACTATGAATGGGTTCCCCCAAGGTGCTCGAAATGTTGTGTTTTTGGTCATCTTAATGGGGAATGCCACCAATCCAGGAGGTCATTGTATGCTGTCCCTAGACATACTATCAGCCAACCCAAGTGGGTTAAGAATATAACAGAGCCTGTTCAAGTTCAGACCATTACCAAGGCACCAGTTATCTGCTTGGAGGAAGGGGAATGCTCCAAGACAAGGCCTAGTTCTAATGTGTCTGCCAAGTGTTCCACTGATTGGCAGACTCCATCTAAGACTGTCAAAGCTCCTCTAAGTAATTCTAAGGCGTCAGCACATGAGCAAATCAGAACTAGGACTTCTAAGATTGCTAAATCTAGATATCTGGCTCTCAGTGACATTCAGGAAAACACAAAAGAAGCTGATATGGACATTGGTATGGACACTGACTCAATCCATCCTAATGACTAATATTTCTATTGCGAGCTGGAATATTAGGGGCCTCAATAGCCCCACTAGTCATACTTTTGTTGAGAAGTTTGTTAGACAACACAACATAGATTTTCTAGCCCTTTTGGAGACCAGAGTCAGAGAGCAAAACAAGAAAAAGATTGCTAAACTGGTGCTTGCAGGCTGGAATAGAGTCACAAACTACACATGTATTAATGGTCGTATCTGGCTTTTTTGGAAAGACTGCATTACTGTTGATTCTATAGTAGTTGAAACTAGTCAAATTTTCATTTGCAAGATCATCATTCCCACTCTCCCCAAACATGTAATTGTTGCTTTTGTATATGGCTCTAACAATGCTACTGAAAGAATAGAGCTTTGGAATATTGTGGAACACTATGCTGCACTGTTTTCAGGTTATCCTTGGGTCCTCCTTGGTGATTTTAATGCCACTGCTGATAACAAAGAGAAGGTCACTGCTTCTAGCTCCTCCAACACATTCAACCCTGATCTCAAGCTCTGCCTTGATTCTGCTGGTCTGCTTGATCTTCCTGCCTCCGGTGCTTTTTTTACGTGGTCGAATAATCACAGGGATGACACTTTTATTCAGAGCAAGCTTGACAGAATTGTTGCTAATCAAAAGTGGATCTCAGCCTTTCCTCATGCTTCTGCTCACTTTGCCAACAAAGGATGCTCAGATCACTGCCCAGCTATCCTCAGGATTCCCAGCCAGAAACTGCAGAAGAGAACGAGCTTCAGATATTGCAATGCTTGGGCTTCTTTGCCTAATTTTTGAACATCATCAATGAAGGGTGGAAGCTAGAGGTCTATGGAGTTGCCATGTACAGATTAACATGCAAACTCCGAGCTCTAAAACATGCCCTTCGAAGTCTTCGCATGCGATCCATTGATGCAGAGCAACTGAACATTCAAGAGCTGCATAGTAAACTGGAGAACATTCAGGCTAATCTTCTCTCCAGACCCACGGACCCATTATTACTTGATGAGGAGGATGGCACCCTCTCTGCTCTCAAATTGGCTATTACAAGGAGGAGTAGCAATCTGCAGCAACATGCTAAGCTTCACTGGCTCAAGTATCAAGATCAATACAACAGCTATTTCTACAGGTCCATCAAAACCAGGCAAACTAAAAGGAAGATTCCTTGTCTGCTTGATGATAATGGCGTCAGCCTCTCTGAACCTAGGGACATTCAGGATCATATTGTGCGTCATTTTCAGAATTGGTTTGGTATAGAGACTACCTGTACTCCACATGACAGCTCCATCATTCGCTCGGGTCCCACTGCAGATGACTGTGACAGGATCAACATGACTAAGCCCATACAGAGAGAAGAGATTAAAAGAGCTCTGTTTGACATCGGGAACAACAAAGCTCTGGGGCCAGATGGATATGGTGCTCAGTTCTTCAAGGACTCTTGGAGCATTGTTGGAGATGAATTCTCCAATGTTGTCATGGACTTCTTTGAGAGTGGCCAACTTCTGAAACAAGTTGGGTGCTTCACCATTGCACTCATCTCCAAGGTTGATCAGCCTACTGTCATTAATGATTTCAGACCCATTGCTTGCTGCACTGTCATCTACAAAGTCATCAGTAAAATCCTTGTCTCTAGGCTGTAGGAGGTGCTCCCCAAACTTATTGATTATGCACAAGGAGCCTTCAAAATTGATCTAAGAAAGGCTTATGATACTGTGAATTGGGACTTCCTCTGTCTAATTCTCCACGAGTTCGGGTTCCACCCGAAAATGATCAATTGGATTCAGGAATGTGTCAGAAGCAGCTCTTTCACCTTCAATATGGAAGGTGAATTGGTTGGTTTCATCAAAAGCAAGAGAGGCCTCAGGCAGGGTGACCCACTAGCTCCGTATCTTTTCGCTATCATCATGGAATATTACTCTAGACTGCTCAAGTCTAAATGCAGAGATAGGGCCTACACGTATCATCCACAATGCTCCAGAATTGAACTATCCCATGTCTGCTTTGGTGATGATCTGTTCCTCTTCTCTCATGGAAGCTTAAGCTCCTTGCAAGTACTGAAAGAATCACTTGATGAATTCTGCTCTTGCTCAGGACTCAGCATCAACTATAGCAAGTCAAAAATCTTCTTTGCTGGCACTGATGCTCAGTTGGAAGAAGATGCCTTGACCCTGCTCCAAATGACCAAAGGAGTCCTGCCAGCTATCTACCTTGGAGTCCCCCTTTGCAGCAGGGGTGCACTCAAAGAAGATTACAATCCTTTGCTCACCAAAATCTCCAGCAAAATCAACTCTTGGGCCTCTAGGAACTTGTCTTATGCTGGCAGGCTACAGCTCATTTCATCTGTGCTCTATGGAGTGCTCAATTACTGGTGCAAGATCTTCATCATCCCCAAGAAAATCATCTCCCTTATCACTTCCCTTTTGAGGAATTTCCTCTGGAGTGGCAGAAGGGAAGGCAGGAAATCGCCTATTGCATGGAGCAGGGTCTGTAGACCAAAAGAAGAAGGAGGACTTGGGCTCAAGGAAATTCTATCCTGGAACAAAGCATCTGTCATTGAGCTCATCTATGACCTCATCAAGGACAGCTCATCCATCTGGCATACTTGGGGCAATGCTAATCTGATTCGAAACATAGATTTTTGGAGTATCAGGAAGAAAGGCACTGACAGTGCCGTCTGGACCATGATCCTTAATTTGAGGAATGAACTCATTCAAAGGCTGGAAACTGGGCATGTACCTATTCTCATGTCCAGAGGAGGGAGATATGACTGGAGGACTATCTATGATGACTACAGAAACAAAACCACTGCTTCTGACTGGAAGTTGAGTTTATGGGGCAAACTGATTACACCAAGGATCTTTTTCATGTGTTGGCTTGCTACACATGGAGGGCTTCTTGTCAAAAGCAGACTCAAGAGAATGGGAATTGTACAGGACGATCATTGCTCCTTCTGCAATTTGGCTCCTGAAACCATTGATCATCTCTGGTTTGAATGCAAGTTCACCTGTGAAGTGAGGAATAGAGTGCTTGACTGGGGGAAAATTGGGAGAAGGCATAAAAACTTTTAGGAATGGATCAGCTGCATGAGTACGCTGAGAAGGAAAAGCAGCATGAGATATGCTCTTTGGATGTGCAGTTATACTGCTATCATTTACTTCACCTGGAGATGCAGGAACTTAATTGTCTTCCAAAGGAAGAATATTAGTACTTATGAATGTTACTTGATGACTGTCAATCATATTCGGAATTGTGCTAGAACTAGATGGAGCAAGTTTAATAGAGAAGCTAGAACATGCTTAGAGAGAGTGGGGATTAGGATCAATCCTTGTAATACCTAGGCTTTCCTAGTTTTTTGTAAGTTCGGTTACTTACCTTGAATGAAATTCTTACCCTTCATTCAAAAAAAAAATATATATATATATATATATATATAAAAGTGTGAAGTATGTTATTTTTTGGTGTGGAGAATAGTTTTTATGTAAAAGTACTATATTTTTTCCCATCTCATATAGGCAAGAAATTACCTTTCCAAATTTGAAACATTGAAGGGTTTGCATTAGTTACCTTCAATGAAACTGCCGTTAGACAACCAATGGTAGTTGCCACATAAAGAATACTCTTAATCTCATCAATTATAGGTGAACTAAAAACACTTCCTCCACATAAAAATTGATATACACAAATGATTCCTATAATCAAGAGCATAAAGTATATGGTCATGAGAGCAACATCTGTCAATATTTTCATGAAGATCATGTCAAAAATGTGTTCAAACATGAACTTGCTCAAAGTTGTATATATGAACTACATGGATCAAGGTTCATATTTACTTACTCAAGGTTCATACTTAAGTGCATGCTCAATAACTATAAGCTATGTTTGAGGTTCACAATTAGTATATTAGAGGTTTAGACTTAATATACGGTTCACAATTGATAACGTGCATGTTAGAATATGCATGGTTAATAACTTTAAATTATGTTTGAGGTTCACAGTTAGTACATTGGAGATTAATAAATATTAAACTAAATGTTCATATGTAGTACATCAAATATATTAATTATATTAAAGGTAATTCACATTTAATAAATAGAGTAACATGCATTTTACTAACGCATTGTGAACATAAATATAAGTTTGTGAACCTTTAACATAAGGTTTGTAAAAGTATAAAGTTTGTGAACTTCTAGTAGAAAGTTTGTGAACATGTAGTATAATATTTATAAATCTAGATACATTAACGCATTGCGTCCAGAAGCAAAAAATAATAATCGATAATTACGAAAATATCATCGTGCCACTTATACCCATTTTAATTTAGTCTTTAATTCCCTTCAATCTAATTGCCCATAATTATCCTCATTTTTCACCCAAAAAATTATAAACACTTGAACCCCTCCTTTTTCTACAGCATATATCAACCAAATCTTTACCCGTTACAGACCAAACAATCGCAATTTAGTGAAAATGCTAAGTTTTCATCTATATATAAGTATATATATATATAAGACAAATAGGTAGCTGTTTAAATTGGACGAACTAATTGCATACTAAAAACGAGCAATCAAGGTTAGCGAAAAGGGTTCACCAAATGCAGTTAGATAATTCAATTCATTGGGTTAATCAAGTGGTTGATCGACTTGACTATGATATTATTGTCTTAAACATCATTCTAGATTGTACTCCATCTATTTCACAATATTTGTCCATTTTGCTCATTTCACATTGTTTAAGATAGTAGTTTTTTCATGTGTAATAAATAAAGAATGTAAATAGTAAGAGTCAAACAAGATTTTTTTTAAACTATAAGTAATTATTTTAAAAAATATTAATTGCACGTAGAAGTCCAAAAATTATATCTCTTAAAAGGAGAATATAATAAAACTGAGGGAATAACTCATACTAGTTCAGTGTCCATGCCATTATATATTTATAATTTTTTTAGTATATATAGTATTAATTTAATTCCTCATGCATTTCTAATAAACCTATATATCATATCACAAAAGACATTCAAGTTATCTGTCTAATTCATATTAGAAATAGGAAAAGTGTCAGGTGCGAAAACTTTTTATAATACAAAATACGAAAGCTTTTCAGCCGTTCCATCAATGTAAATCAAATGCTTCAAATCGAAAGCTTCAAATGAAACGCGCTTTTTAATTTTTTCTTTTCTTCGCTCCAACTTTTCGCTCCAGCCTTCTTCTTCTCCAAATCTTATTTTTCTGATTCACATCTTCTCTAAAATCTTAGTATTGAACATGGATCTAGGTATACGATTGTTATTTTCGATTTCGTTTTTGATGATCCATAAAACAATAGATCTAGTTTTTTTTATTCATTTGCACTTCCTCATTAACCACTTTGACTTCTGTTTAACAGCTTGCACTTTCATCATATTCGCTTGCACTTTCGTCATTTCGCATGCACTTATTCATTATTCTGATGCACTTTCTGTTCACTTGCTTGCACTTTACTTCGTATTCTCATGCACTTTCTTCCTATTGGCTTGCACTTTCTGTTATTTAATCTCTTGAACCTAAAGTGCAAGCAATTCAACACAATGTGCATTCGAATATACACAATGTGCAAGCAGAATAAACAAATGTGCAATGAAAACATAAAGTGCAAGCATATAAGAAAAAAGTGCAAGCAAAAAAATACAAAGTGCAAGCGAATAAACACAAGGTACATTCGAATATACACAATGTGCAAACTAATAAACAAAAGTGCAATCAGAAAACATAAAGTGCAAGCATATAAGAAAAAAGTGCAAGCAAAACAACACAAAGTACAAGAAAATAAACACAAAGTGCAAGCAAACATAAAGTGCAAGCATATAAACATAAGGTGCATTCGAATATACACAATGTGCAAGCAGAATAAACAAATGTACAATGAAAACATAAAGTACAAGCATATAAGAAAAAAGTGCAAGCAAAAAATACAAAGTGCAAGCGAATAAATACAAAGTGCATTCGAATATACACAATGTGCAAGCGAATAAACAAAAGTGCAATCAGAAAACATAAAGTACAAGAAAATAAACACAAAGTGCAAGTAAACATAAGGTGCATTCGAATATACACAATGTGCAAGCAAAATAAACAAATATGCAATGAAAACATAAAGTGCAATCATATAAGAAAAAAGTGCAAGCAAAACAAAATAAAGTGCAAGAAAATAAACACAAAGTGCAAGCAAACATAATAAAGCGCGTGTAATGACACACTCCATAGCGCGTATATATTTAATCGAATCAATAAAGCGTATTTTTCCTATGCTCCCCAGCCGTAAATCTGGCCACGGTGGACGGCTGAAGATCTTTTGTATTTTGTATCTTAACAGCCTTTCGCACCCGAACCGCGTCCTTAGAAATATTACTCACAATATTAGTGAAAAAGAATAATGGATGAAAATATTATTTACACGTATTATAACAATATTTTAATGAAATAAAAAATGATATCTCGAAGGATATATATAAAATCATACATGAATTATAATTTTAGAACTCAACATTGTTTGTAACTTTATAATCGATTTCGACATACTTTAAATATAATTTCAACATTTTCTTTGTTTTGCATTTTTTATTTTTTCTCTTGAAAATGAGAAATATATATTTCCTTGTATTACTACGAACTCAACAAATTTCCATAAAATAAATAAATTCAAAGGCCATAAAATTGGTCATAGAATATTAGGCTAACATGAGAAGTATATATTTTCTTGTATTACTATGACCTTAAATAAAGAAAATACATAAATTCAAAGGCCATAAATTGATGATGAATCGTTAGACTAAAATGAGAATTATATATCTCTTGTTTTTTGGTAAAAGAAGTATAAATTTCCTTATATTACTACGGACTCACAAATTTCCATAAAATAAATAAATTCAAAGGCCACATAATTGGTGATAAAACATTAGGCTAAATAAGTTTTCTTATTAAAATTGTATCTTTTGATACTTAAATATTTGCTTTTTAGTATAGTAAATCTTTTTAAAAGTTTAACAAATCAAGATGTTAAACTAAAATATTGACGTATGACGGTGTACAAATTTCGTATATAACCTTCATATCTTTTAGTGATTTGAATCTTTACACTTGAACAAAATTGAGATTTTTCGGATGATATTTAAAATTTAATATTTCGAAATAAACTAAAAATAGAGTTATTATGGATGATATTATTTTTGGACAAAAGCGGAGAATATGATGGGAATACATGGAAGCTATATTTATTGCATTAGTGGAATCAAGTTATTACAATATCCAATCTATGACAATTGAAGATTTTTTAAAGGGTTTGCTAATGTCTTGATGTATTTAGGATTATATATACATAGGATAAAGTGTGATTTTTAAAAAAAATATATATTAATAAATTAGTAATGGATATGTTGAGTTAAAATCAATATTTGTCAAGATTTTTCTACGTTTTAAAATATTTAACTGAATTATGTACTTAATACATACAGTTTAAATAAAATAAACGATATAATATGTTATTATTTTTACATTTTATTTATAAATTATTTATAAAATCTCTAAATCTAAATTGTACTATTTAAAATATTATAAAATGCAACAAATTAAAAAAACTCATATTTTGTTTTTGACAAAAGGAACAATTATTACATATAACTTACTACTTGTTAACAATTCTATAAGATATTGTGTGACAATATACCCAAAAAAATAAATTGTTATGGATATGTACAAATCAATCCATATAAAATATAAAGTTACATATAACCTATATTAACTTATTAATAAATTTAAATTACTTTGTGTATTGATTTCATATTTTATACTACCAAAAAGTAGTTTTAAAGTAACTCATTTACATTGTTATAAATATATTCAACTAATACAATTTTATTAAATCGACAACCAAGATGCCTAGAAAATTAAAGTAGACTTTTGAGTTAAGGAAATTCATTTTTTATAAATTAATATTAAATATGTTGAGTGAAAAACTATAGGTTTTGCTTAGACCTATACAAGTCCAGGCCCGGGCCGGGTTTAGGCCGGGCTTTTGGGACAATTTCAGCCCGGTTGACCGGGCCGGGCTAAGTCCGCCCGGTCCAAACGGGCTGAAATTGTTGTCCAAGCCCGTCCGGCAGACCGGCCCGGCCCGATTTGTATTATATAAATATGTAATTATGTTTTATAGTGTATATTTATGTTTTATATTATATAGTATATGTAATTATATATATATTATATACCATATTAAGGGCTGAAAATTTGAAATATTATATAATAAGGGCTGAAAATTTAATAACTATACATATTTAAAACACTATATAATATATATACAAATATATTTATTTATTTTAAATTTTAATCGGGTACCGGGTCGGGCCTCTAAGCCCGTTTAGACCTAGAGAAGTGTTTGTGCCCGGCCCGACGGGCCACTATTACTGTCCAAGCCCGGTTTTTAAACCGGGCCGGACGGGTTGGCCCGGACTTGTACAGGTCTTGCTTATAATGTTGTGAGTTTTCAGTTTTATGTCCAAAAAAATATTTTTTGATAGAAATAATTTGTATTCATGTAAAAAAGTACAATTGTAAATATTTGTATTTGTTGGTGTAAATTTTTTAAGGTCTTGCTAATTTATATTTTGTTGATTATTTAATATAATAATAAATAAAATAATATAAAATTAACACCTTAATTACTTGGCCTAAAAACACTCTGAATACTTAAAATGAGTCAACTTTAATCTATAACTATATATTAAAGCTCTCACATTTAGAGTCCCAAGAGTGTTTTTAGGAAAAGGTTGTTGAGGCATTATTATTTGATTTTTAATTTATTATGATATTGAGTAATCAAAAATTTATATATATATATATATATATATATATATATATTAAAGCGATTTATTATCAAATCACCAAAATGATTTTGGACCCACATTACTCATGTGTCAAATTATGAATATTAACAAAGTTTGATGTTCACCAATCAAGCATCTGAATTTTAAATCAATATATCTTACATTATTTATGTTTTATTTACCTGACTATCAAATTTGATTTTAACCAACCAAACTTATCAATTTAATGTACGATATTAGTGAGGTATTTTTATTGTTAAATGTAACAATTCCCAACTAATCTAATATTTATTTGTTATTAAAATAACATAAATCAGATGCTCACTATTTTTTTAGGTAATCTTATTTATAAGAACATGGCATTTTAATCTTATTTCTGAAAACATGACAGATCTTATCGTAGTATTTTCTACGTTACTACTCCAATGAAATTTTTACACCATAAAATCATTAAGAATATGTTAAATACAAATACGATTTGTCTAACGTATGCCTAAGACATAGGTTAAGCACTTAATTTTAGAAGGATTTTGTTAGAAATAATTATATCAAGATTTTAATATTTTGTAAAAGAGTTTAAGGCTTTGTTCGGTTCGCACTTTACTATTACTTATTTGTGCTCTTTTACTTTTTTGGCCAAAAAAGCAGATTGCTTGTGCGTTCGACCGGTCTCCTTCTCCATTGCTTCGAAATGCGTACAGATGATTTTCCATGCTAAAAAATGGCCCCCGGAAAAAGTAGTATCGGGCACTTTCCATACTTTTCTGTTACTCTTTGGAGAATTGTTTCCATCAAGGCCCCCGATATTTCCCGTGTCTCTCCTCCTCTCTCTCGAAGAACGACTACGCAAACCTGCTCACGATTTCTCCATAGCTGCTCGTCCTTGAAGGTGAAAGATCCGTTGCATGCACGTTCTTCTCTCCCCTCGCTCTTTCGTCTTTTTCCTCTCCTCTCCTCACTCTTGAGCTTGACGACCCCCGAATATGCTCGTCCTTGAAGTGTGGCTTTCGAAATCCATCAGAAGCCCTAAAATCGAAATAATAGGGCTAGTAGATCTTTGTCTTCGGTTCAAAAATTTCATCGCCAACACTACTGGCTGTTGCCTTTAGGGTTTATTTTAGGGCTTTTTGGGTTTAGGGTTTACGGAATCAAATTTAGGGCTTTCATGGTGTCGATTTAAGGGCTTTGATGGTTTCAATTTTTAGGGATTTTAGGGTTACGATTTATTAGGGCTTTTTGTGTTTGTTTTGATATTTCATCTACTCTGCTGTAATACTTGATCTTCTCTACTTCACAGTTGAACCTTATTGAATGTTTAATGCTTGATATTCTCTTCTATGCTTGATCTTCTCTTCTTTGGGTTAAAGTTACGCTTTTAGGGTTTCGACTTCAGAGATTTTTGTGTTTTTCTGACATCTTTGGTAGTCTGTTGCTCAAGCAATGGTAAAGTGTTGTTGAAGATGGTAAAGTGTTGTTGGAGCTAAGTTTTTGGCTTATTTATGTCTTGGAACTCATCTATTTTAACCCATGATTTTGTTTCCTTGTATGATGATGATCCACATCAGAAATCTATGTCCAATCTACAGTCTTGGCATTTGAACATCTCCTTTATAGTGTTTGATAATAGTGTTTGATAATAATCTTTGTCCAATCTGTGTTTGATACTGTGTCCACTCTTTAGTTCTAATCTGCAGTCTTAGTCCAATCTGCAATCTGTATTTAATAGTGTTTGATAATAATCTGATCTGCATATGTGCTTTCATTTTTGCCTCTTTTTAATGTGTTATTTTGGTCATAGTTTTTCCTCTTTTTAATGCTATGTGTTTAATAGTGTTTGATAGTGTCATTAATGTGTTATTTTGGTGTGGTTTAGGGTATTAGGTATGTCATACTCTGAATCTAAACACGACTCTGAAAGTCAACACGCGGGAAGTGACATAAATCATTTTATGATCCCAACGCAGAACTCCTTCGAGACCGAGTTCAGATTGCCGAGAGATGTGCTTGAAACGCTAACTGATTACAGTGTGTCACACCTGGGTGGCTTTCTGATGACATCAGGGTGATTTCTCTTATAAACACTTTTCTTTTGTGTATATATATGATTTGTTATTGTCTATTGATTATGTGTTTTGAATGAAAGATGTTAGAAATTTATGATATATATCAATGCATCTGAATATGATGTTCAACACAGTTAATCTTTCTAAAACAATGTTGTTGACTGGTTAGAAAAATCATTATTTTTTAAGCACTAGAATATAGCAAGTATATTCTCCTACCACATCTCCAATTACTTTTATATAAAATTACAAATGTGTCAAATATATATCCCGCAGAATTCACTTGACATATGTATGTCATCTTTTCAGCTTTGATGAATGACAAACTAATTTTGAAAAGGTAAGTTAAGTATAAAGTTTATGCATATAGTTGTGTTTTATGAAGAATTAGTGGTGTTGGTGGGCAAGTATCTATCAACTTGTTGATATGTGTAGTGTGTACAATTGATAGGTAGTAGAGAGACAAAGAGGGAGAGAGGTGGGCTGCTGTGTGTAGTGTGTACAATTGTTGATGTGTGTAGTGTGTACAATTGTTGTTGTATGTGTTGTATCTATCAACTTGTTGATGTGTGTAGTGTGTACAATTGATATGTAGCAGAGAGAAAGAGGGGGAGAGAGGTGGGTTGTTGTGTGTGCATTGCTGAGCTTTTAGGGTTGGGACCAAAGTGCCTCTTTTTTTATATGCATTCCTTTACTGTTGTGTGTGCATTGCTGAGCTTTTTTTTATGCATTCCTCTATCAAACTTTTTATGTATATAGAATATCTTATTGATCAATAAGTTATATATACAATTGTTATGTTATGTATGTATATAGAATATCTTATTGATCTATAAGTAATTGTTATGTTAATTCTTTTCTTTTAGTTTTGCCTCTTTTTAATGGGTTAACCTTGTAGGCGCTTGATGATGAATTTAGGGATGACATCGCTTTACTGAATGAGTCCCCAGGAAGCGCGCGGGCTGCGCAACTACAAGCACTAGCTAACAGACAACGGAGCCGTCTCGATGAATTTGAGCTCGACATTGCTGCTTACAATCAACATCAAACTGTCGCCGAGAATGCTAACAACGCATTGGCCGACAGACTTGCGGGTATAGCCATTGCACATGTGCTCGTATGCTTGGAACGAGACAGTTTAAGAAGATTTAAAAGGGTTGCGCTATGTGTGATAGTAATCCTTGCGATCGTGCTATTGCTTGGTTTTAGTATTTTTGTGGGGCGCATTCTGCATATGTAATGTAGTGTGTAGACTGCGATGGGGAGGCCATGGCATGTAATTTTGTACGCCATTTTGTAACTTTATGCATAGAATTGTTAACCTTGGGCATTCATGTTTGTCATTTTGTATCATATATGTATGACGTTGTGATGAACTATTATGGTCACTGTGTAGGGCACAAGTAGTTGGGCCAATCTGTTAGGCATTAGCCATTTCGTACCTTTGAATGAGAATATTGATGTAAGGAAACTGATGTAAGGAAACCGATGTAGGCATTAGCCATTTTGTATCTTGGTTGTTGCCATTGTGTGTTTTTCTCAACATTGATTCTTATGTATTACCAGGCTGAAATTGATCGAAGTTGGGGAATGCAGATGTGGTCTAATGTGGATTGTGTATGACTATATGTTGGTTTTGCCGGCTGCATATGGATTAGTGGCTAACAATAAGCCAAAGGACCCAAACTAGTAGTTTAGATGCTGCTGATGTTGACAATTAGTTAGTTGTGGTTGAGTATGTTGAATTTGTGTGCGTATCAGACAATGTTTCTTCGATCTAGGGTTCATTCTTCGATCAAGATCCTATACATTTCGTTTGTTTATCGTGAATTGTTGGAGCACAATGAGACATTGGTGCTCCCATGAAATATTTGCATTGGTTACTTAAAAATGGCTTGTTAGAAGAGCAAGTGGATTTTAATGCAGTATAAATATGTTATAATCACATGTTTTGATGCACCCATGTTTACCATGATCTATTGTCAGCATTTCTAGTCATTTTACAGAGCTAAGAGAAAAGGTGATTGTCTACAAGAAAGATTTCCAGATACACTTAATACTTATTAAGATAACACTTGTTCCTTCTGGACAGTTGGAGTCGGGTTTGGCTGTAACATGCAATTCCTTTAAAAGGTTCAAAATTTTGGACACCTGTTGTTTAGTCTCTTTCTGTCCTAGATGGTTAGATGACACTCAGTTTTTGGACACCTGTTGTAACTTTGTGATCCGTAAATTACTTGAAACTGAAGCTCACCTACTCAAAGCCAACCCTCATGACCTTTATATATCTTCTATAAAGAGGTTTGATGTGCAAGTTCAGAAGTCATTTCCCTGTTGCGTCCCTTTAACCTCTAAGACTGCAAGCCTTCACGAAATAGTCCACTCGATTATTCCTACTAACTGTCACTTGTCACTGAGAAGAAATACTTTGAAGGAGTATCTTTCTACATTGGCTCACATGTCCAAATCCGAGGCTCACAGAGCATCTGAAATTCCTGACAACACAAGACGAAGAAGGTAAGTACCTCCACCGTGGAGAGGTATTACAATAATTTCGATTACACTTGTATAGATGTATATAATTATCTTCTAGATCTGGTATGCTATTTAGTATCTATCTAGTAATTAATTTTGTTATAAACACCTGTATATAGATGTATATAATTGACAAATGATCATGTCTAGCTGCTTGTGCAATTCATAAACTCTAATAGAACCTGCTATAGTCGAATGATGGAGCACAAGGAGACACAAAAGTTCTCACGGTATTAAAGCTCCACAAAGGTACCACATGAATTGCTATGAATTGATACAAACTCTACATGTGAATCCTCTTTTTCCTAATACAAATTGTGCCGTCATCAGAGCAAGTAAGTTCTTCTTTCTCTTATTGCTATGAATTGAATTGAATTATTGCTATGTAGGCTCGTGACTTCAGGTAGCTGAAAGTTTAGCATGTGAATGTATGGTAGGGTGTCATAACAAAAAAATAACATCATAATGTGAATATATAGTATTGGTAGTATATGAATCCTCTATCCCCCTTATATATATTAGACGATTATATTTGATTCAAAACAGAACAACACACAGCCACAATCCTCTATCCCTCTTATATATGTCGCGTATCTCATGGACCATTGCAGAATCAGACGCGTTGCTAGAGGCAATTGCTATTTGGCATGACCAATTGGGTCGTTCCGATTCCCTAGACCGGCATGTTATAGTTGAACGTGTGCATGCCGCTACTGGAAGAGCCATTTTCTTGGCATCTATGAAGAACCAGCTCAACCTCCTTAAGAAGAATTGGCACCTATGGCGCCAATTCGAAGCCAGTGGCGATGTTGAATGTGACCCCGTAACTGGGGCCATTTTGGGGGATGCTGCCTGGTGGGAAATTAAAATTGCGGTGAGTTTAGGGAAATCGATAATCATGTTCTTATGAATTTTTGTTTTCCTACTACCTACCTTGTTCGTTCTAAGTGTTGTGTTGTGTTTTGTTGTAGATCGACGACAGTTACCGCAAGTTTCGCAGAACCCCCTTATCTCCTGTCACCAAAGAGTTGTGTGCACATGTCTTCAATTATTAGTGTGTAGCAAAATATATTATTGTTTGTTATGAATTGCTATGAATTGATACAAACTCTACATGTGAATCCTCTTTTAACTGATACAAACAGTGCCGCCATCAGAGCAAGTAAGTTCTTCTTCCTCTTATTGCGATGAATTGAATTGAATTATTCCTATGTAGGCTCGTGACTTCAGGTAGCTGAAAGTTCAACATGTGAATGTATGGTAGGGTGTCATGACAAAAAATAACATCATAACGTGAATGTATAGTATTGGTAGTATATGAATTATCTATCCCCCTTATATATATTAGACGATTGTGTTTGATTCAAAACAAAACAACACACAACCACAATCCTCTATCCCCCTTATATATGTCGCGTATCTCACGGACCATTGCGGAATCAGACGCGTTGCTAGAGGCAATTGCTATTTGGCAGGACCAATTGGGTCGTTCTGATTCCCTAGACTGACATGTTATAGTTGAACGTATGCATGCCGCTACTGGAAGAGTCATTTCCTTGGCATCTATGAAGAACCAGCTCAACCTCCTTAAGAAGAATTGGCACCTATGGCGCCAATTCAAAGCCAGTGGCGATGTTGAATGTGACCCCGTAACTGGGGCCATTTTGGGGGATGCTGCCTGGTGGGAAATTAAAATTGCGATGAATTTAGGGAAATCGGTAATCATGTTCTTATGAATTTTTGTTTTCCTACTACATACCTTGTTCATTCTAAGTGTTGTGTTGTGTTGTGTTGTGTTGTGTTGTGTTGTGTTGTGTTGTGTTGTGTTGTGTTGTGTTGTGTTGTGTTGTGTTGTGTTGTGTTGTGTTGTGTTGTGTTGTGTTGTGTTGTGTTGTGTTGTGTTGTGTTGTGTTGTGTTGTGTTGTGTTGTGTTGTGTTGTGTTGTGTTGTGTTGTGTTGTGTTGTGTTGTGTTGTGTTGTGTTGTGTTGTGTTGTGTTGTGTTGTGTTGTGTTGTGTTGTGTTGTGTTGTTTTGTGTTGTGTTGTGTTTTGTTGTAGATCGACGATAGTTATTGCAAGTTTCGCAGAACCCCCTTATCTCATGTCACCAAAGAGTTGTATGCACGTGTCTTCAATTATTAATGTGCAGCAAAATCTATTGTTGTTCGTTATCTACCTTCGTACTTCATGTGTGTTTTTCCATTTCGTTTGCATTTCCTTTAGTTCGTTGTTCCCTAAGAACATGATTACTGTAATCATGACACTGTTTCACGGTTTGTATTGCCTATTTAAGGGTCCGTATTACTATGACATGTGTGGTTTGATCTAGCTAAGTTCCACATAAGTGGCAAGTTGAACATAAATACTACACAACAATATTAAACCAATGACATCAAGATCACTTTAGAATAGGCAAGGAACTAGAGGGCCTAATTCCTTGCAAAGATAGTTGTTAGAAATTACAAAAGTTCCTAAAATTATTACCCTAAATAAACAACAAACTTGAAGTAACTACACATACTAAAGTTCCAAAATGATTTGTCATAGTTTTTCATACCATTAATCATCAAAGAAACTTTGCCATGTTGTTCCAAATTTCATGTGCAATTTCAACTCTTAATTTGCCCATGCCTCCAGGAAGTTCGCCAGTGCCTTCATCTTCTCGTCCTTGAAAATTTTATTCCAATTCCTCGTCGTCTTCAAATAGTGCATCATGGTGCTTGTGTTGTAGAATGAAATTGTGGAGGCCAAAACAACCTAGAATAAAGTCATTCTGTGTTGGAATATTGTAGCTAGGCATAGCATTTAAAATCTTCCATCTCTTTTTTAGGACTCTGAAGCATCGCTCAATGGTTGTTCGCAAGGAAGAATGAACGCGGTTGATACCTTCTTCAGCATTTTTTGGAATCTCCCTCTTGAATTGTGATCTATTGTATTTCACTTTAGAATATGGCACCATGTACCCTTGTCTATCCGGGTATCCCTTGTCCAGTAGATAATAACGACCTGAAAATAAAAACGAAATGACAACATATAAACTAATTTGTGTTAAGATGTTAATTTGTGTTTTAATAAATCTAGGGTTTAAACAAGTTACGTGCCGGTGGGTGTGGGAAGTTAAGACATGGCGTTTTTACAACATGGTCGAACACCCGCGCATCATGCACACTCCCTTCCCACCCGGTCAAAATGAACGTGAAATACATGTCAAAATCGCACACGGCCATGACATTAAACGAGCAATATTTTTTCCGCCCAAAGTATGGATATTGCTCGTGCAATGGTATAGAAACAGTTATGTGAGTCCCATCAATGCAGGCAATCGCCCCTACAAGTTCCATTGATCGAGAACATTAAGGAGTTAATTATTGCAATATTACATGTCAAAGCATAAAAACTAAAGCAAGACCCTACTATAATACCTTAAAAATGCCATATATGTCTTGTGATTGAATTTTGTTAGGCACTGTAGTGAAATTTCGGTCACGGGGTTGTAGCAGTTTTCGTATAAGACCCAAAAATCCAGATTTCCGACCAACTAATGCATCCAATACTTGATGAACTACTCAACTAACTGTGTCTCCTAATCTCTAAAAATGTTCACATGTAGCTCTGCTGGACTGTCCTAGAGCAATTATGAATAGAAACACTCCCACTTTTTCTAACACTGTCATATTTCGAGAAGTTTTTAAGCCGTAATTCTCTAACTCTTTGCACAAGTTATGGACGACATGTCGTTCCATTCTAAATGCAATCATGCACCGCACATCTGATTCTGAGTCTAGGATTTTTCTCATCCACATGATCCCAGTCAATTCCGAATCAAAACAAGGGACCTTAAGGATGTACCTTCGTTGGTAAGCTGTTAGAAGCTGTACATTCATGTCCAACCACATCTTGCAACGAGGATACCACTTCTTTCGGACGTCTCTTTTAGAAAGTTTACACTTAACTTTTCTGAGTTGGTCAGTCATAGCCTAGGGTATGTAACATCCTGTAACAATTGAACAAGTATCCCATATTAAAGCGTAATACAAACCCTAATAACTTTTGCAAATATCTTAACACATATAAATTGTATCCAAATTTAAAGAAATCTCAACAGCAAACATAACGCCACATCAAACATACAAGATAAAGACACAAAGGCAAATTGTCTAGGATACTACACTTCAGCAAATTGTCTAGGATAAAACACTTTAGCAAATAGTATAGGATAAATAACTTTTGCAAATACAAAGCAACGAGTGCATCTACGCTTTGCCATTGTTTCTGTACTCGTGAGCCAACCACTTGACCCTGAAATCATCGGTCTTTATCTTCACAAAAATCCTACGTCTATTTTCCTTGTCCAACTCAGTCATTGCAAAACACCAAAGGCCAGAACCCCCTTCCACTAGATTATTCTCAACAAGTTTGTCTAGCACCCCAACAACCTCATTGTATTTGTTGTCATCTCCTGTGGTGCTCGCCTCAAAATCACTATTCATCAATGTCAACATTTGTTTACCAGTCTCTTCCACAGAAGCAATTTGTTGATTAAACATGGTGGCTGAAGGCGATTGCCTTTTCCTCTTTTTTCTGGATAGGCGTTGCATTTGCCAAGCTATGGGATTTACCTTTTGATTGTGATTGCAGTGTTCCTATTGTACCATCTGTGCCCGGTTATGTACCCCAGGTTTGCATAATGTCATTAGTGTCCTCTTGAGCGTCTTTTTCCATTTGTCGCTCAAGGAGATCTTCATCGGCATCAGACTGGATAATAACATCATCATCAACGCACACGGGAACCGAATCATGTTCCATCAATGCAGCAACATCATGCTTCCCAGACGCCACCAGTTCAGTATAGATGTCGTCCCATAGGTCACTTATCTCCGATTGCACCCCTTTTCTTCTAAAGGACGTATACACATCCCCTAACTCCTGTACAAATACATCCAATAGTTAAAAATGATAATTTATGCAAAACTGCATTTGCAAAATTCTGGATGAAATGTAGGAAACATATATGCAATTGAGTAAAAACATGAATTTTTTCAACATATATGCAACTGAGTAGCAGATAACCACAACCATATCAATATATAATCTATTTATCCAACAAGAATCACTCAACCATTTGCAAAATTCAATTCTAGGGAAAAACAATTTCCCTAAAATCCTTCAGTTCCAAGGAGAAACAATTTTCCTAAAATCCTTCAGTTCCAGGGAAATAACCATTCATGTGATTGCATAATCAACATCTATCTTCACTCTAAATATTTGGCTTCTATCTCATATCTCAGTTCTATCATCTATATCATATCTCAGTTCTATCATCTATCTCATAGGAATTACACACACATTCTGAGGTAATCATAGAGACTTTGGGTTTGATTTTTATTTATGTGCCATATATAGAGATTCAGAGAAACAATAAACATTGACAAGTGGACCAAATTTTAAAATAGTATAAGAATTGGGATAGTATACCATACCTTTCTTTTCTTCTGCCATCATTTTTCATCCGCAATAATACGACCAATTGATTCATCCCAACCTACACCAGTCTCCATGTGCCTAATTTCTCCCTAGTTGGACCATTTTTTTTTCCTTTGAGTAAAATATTTATTTTGGGTAGTTTTAGGCGTTATAGCCATCTTTGTTTTCTTCTCAAATTCTAAACATATCTCGGCCCAACTGAAGGCCACACGGTCCACACCATACCCAATTTTTCTTTTTAGAAATCTTAGGACTTCTAAAAAAGTAAGAGTAAGCAACTCAGTCCAATGGAATGACTTTTCCTTTGTTATTGCCTTCCCCTTTCCCTTTCACAATTTGGGTATCTATACTTTGCTCAGCCATGTCCTAATATTATTTGGACAAACATTACATGAATTTTCAGTATTTAACATGCATAGCAACAGAAAGCAAACATGATTAGCCCTAATTCAGTGAAATACAAAAGCAACTGGTTGTAATAGGTTGTTCTGAACATTTCAATTTTCAGTGTAATACAATATATTTAATACATGCCAGAACATTTGTATTTTTCATAAGCATTTGTGACAATACAAAAGCAAGTAACCCCAAAACATTAGTCCTAATTGAATTAAGCAGCACGATTTGCCATAATTCAATTAGGGCTAATCGTGAAATAGGCAAAATAAGCAGGAAAGACAATTCAATTAAGCAGTCCTAATTCAATTAAGTAGCATGATTAGCCCTAATTCATAAGCATTTGTGACCATTTTTTCATAAGCATCAGTGAAATAGGCGAAATAAGCAGCACGATTAGCCCTAATTTAACCCTAAATTCAGTGAAATCGGCAAAATTACCCTACAATCTTCGGAAACAAATTACCCTAAATCTCCCTTTCAAGAGTGAAGCTCGACTTACAGATGAAACAACAGATTGAAGCTCGAATTACAGATGTTCATCAATAGGCGAAGGATTAAGGGACATTAATCCTTCTGAAACAAGAGAGTGAAGCTCGACTTACAAATTTTCAAAGCAACGGCGGACGCAAGGATGTCGTTTCGAGCAGTGGCGGACAAGCGCAACCTGTCGCGAGCCTCCTGAACACCAGACCTATAGGACCAAACCATCGATGCAAATGTCGCCCTTCCTAGCTAGAGTCGTTGTCGCGAACACAACGATGCTTTGTTATCGGGGCGAACAGAGAGGAGAGGCTTTGCTCTTATTGTTAGTTATCGAGGAGAAGGGAGGAGTATGACCGGATAGCGTCACGTGCACTTCACGTGGCATCCCTAAACCTCAAAATAACATCATCACGTGATATGCACGTGATGCTGATAAAAAAAATTAAGGCTATTTTGGTCATTTTGGCCAAAAAAGGTATAAATAAGTATTGTTTACCAAACACTCATATAGAAAATAAGTATCAATATCAGCATAAGTATCAGCTTCTAATAAGTACATAATTCAGCATTTGTTATAACATCAGCATAAGCATCAGCAATAACATCAATATTGTTTTATCGAACAGAGCCTAAGCATTCCTTTTTAGGGAACAATTTCTAAAACAAAAATTCTTAACATGTGCCATTAGGACATAGGTTAGAAAATCAATATAAAAATTATTAGCATTAATTGTTTAATGTATATTCTAATTATCCCAAACATTTTCAATTTCAATTTTTTTTTTCATTAAATATAAATACACATCTAAATAAACTCATTATAACAAACATGAATAACCTTTGGTATATTCTAACTATCCCCAACTTTTTTACTTCAAAATTTTGATATTTTTTAGACTAATGATTTACAATTAGTCATTAAATTGTTTATATTTTTCTTATTTTCATTTTTGAGTTAATATGATTGATATTTTAATATTTTGAATAATATATATTAAAATAATATATTTTTAATATAGCATTTTAAGTTTATAACATATCACTTTTAAAGTTAGAATTTTGTTATAAGTAGATAATATTGTGACTTATAATTTTTTATATTTAAATATTGACATAAGTTGGATATTTTATGTTAATATAATATTGTTTATTAAAATTAAACCATAAATGGTAGTTGAGTACATACACGACTTCAGCAAAAATATATTGTGTATGAAAATAACTACATGATTAAAAATAAAAATGATAACTGTACGAGTATAGATATGAATAAAATATAATATTTATACAAGTTATATAGCTAAATTAAAATGTTAATCATATTGCTTCTAAATAATAAGTTTATGTTATTTCAGTCTTCCATTTATATAATTCTTAAACAATATCAATAAGATTTTTTCTTATTAAAACTACTTAAATATAACATAATTTAATTTAATCATAAATAATTATTGACGATTTGATAAATTTAAATTCACTCGTACAAAGTACGGGTATTGCAGTAGTATGTATAAAAGATAGATTATCATACAATGTTATGGTTACCCACATCGAAAATTGTCTATTCGTTTATGTGGTTCAAATTACAGCTTCTCTTTCTGAATAAGTATCATGTTATTTTTTTTAAATCTTGGTTTACAAGAACATTATTTTTATAATACCCAATACACTATCACTTATGCAATTCTTATTTCTTCATACTATTGCATAACTTATTTTGTATTGACATAATATATATTTACAAGTTTGCCTCAACACACCGTGTTAATTTCATGCATTGGATAATTGTTTTGGGGCGAAAAGATCGACCTGACCTAAATCGCCTTAAGAAGGGCAACTAGACAACGACAATTTTGATTATATCTGAATGATCCAAACCAAACAAGGAGCAGGAAGAAATAAGACTAAAAAGAGGTAGGGACAAGTTCATCTCCCCTGAATGAGAGTCTAGTCGAATCTAAGGATTCAGTCGTCGGTCGCTTCAATACTGAAACAAGGATTCGAGCTTGAGAATTCTGATGAATGCAAGTAGGAGTGTTGTCGTATGTATTATGTCAATTTCTCATGTTCTTTACAATGATTTCTAACCCCTTTATGTACACAATTAATTTCCCAAAGATCTGGCTAGACTAGCCGTTTGGTCTCTGTGATCTTCGCTCACCAACTTTTATTGCCAGATTGCCATGATCTTGTGACATTTATGGTGGGTTGTAACTGCTATATGTGAAGATATATTAACCTCCCTAATCTGGTTTTAGTAACGTCTCTGATCCTGTCATTGTCGTGAACTTCGTTTGTCGTCTAATCACTGGTCGCTTCAAAACGAAAAAGATCACTTCGTTCACTGGGCTGCTTCATTTGAGAATCCATTAAGAGTGAGGCCCAACAATTGCCCCAAGGAATCGAACCGGGCCAGAAATGGCAGTTGAGGGGCGGTTGGATTTCTTCTTCTCGTGCTTTTTCTGGACGTGATCTTCTCTCTGTGGATTTGCTGCAGTGGATCGATGACGTGTTTCTTTCTTATTGGCTGATAGGTTTGACCGCAGGTGAGCAGTTTCCCATAAATGGCAGTCACTTGCCTTTCTTTTCACCATCCTCTTTCTTGCTCACGAAAGGTTTTTTGTATCAAAGGTAAGAACTTTTTTCGAATTTCTTACCGTTCTGCTTGCACCATGTCGTTTCCGAGATCAAAGAAGTCCAGAGCTTCATCTTCTGGCGTCGGTGGGAAAGGTAGCGAGTTCTCCCCCTCGAATCTCCTCAGTTTGGAAGATTCCCTGGCTGGAACCCTAACCCAATCGGAGTTGGATGTGATTTTAGAAGTGGGTCAATTTCCTTCTGAGATGGTGGCTCGTCTCCCCTTACCCCAAGAACGGGCTGACTGGTGTCGCGACGTATGGGTTTGCTTTTTTGAATACCCCTTCAAAATAGGCCACTCTTTTCCCTTCTCGAGTCCGGTGAGGAATTTCTTGTTTGTCCTTAACCTTGCCCCATGCCAGGTGATGCCGCATGCATGGCGTCTTCTTAGGCTAATCGACCTTTTGGTGTCTAGTGTTGAAATTGATTTTGACTTTTATGCTCTTTGGTATTCATATTATCTGAGCAGTCGGGGTTCTTCCCTCTTCCAATTGCGCCTTAGGCCAGATAGGCAGCCAATCGCTTTAAATCTTAATGTGAACGATCGCGGATGGAGGTCACGCTTCTTCTTTGTTGAAAATAAGTCGCTTGAGGGGGGATTCGACTACTCTTTCTTACGCGACGTTTGGAGGACGACATGTATCATCGTGTTAGTCTCTGAAATCTTATGTTTTTACGTCTTGTTAACTGGTGCTTACATGTTTCTTTTTTCAGTGCCAAGCCCAGAGGAGAAGACGGATTCCGACTTTGCTGCGGTTACTGAGGTTTTGCTTGCCTTTTCGGAGGCCAATAGATCGTTCAAGAAAGTGAATTTTTTAGCCCTTCCTTCGAGCATGGCCACTCCGTCCACTTCTGTTACTAAAGGCACCTGTTTGTTCCTTCAGGTATGCATGTGGGTGGTCTTTGGAATGACCATATGCTTATATGTTTGTACTTGCCTAACAGTATCCCGGGGTGCAAGGTCGAGTGCTCGTGTAACACCCCCAAATTTCAATCCGTTTGGAAATGTATTACCGCCAGTGACCTCGGTTTCCACACCGAAGCCACCCCAGGCTTTACCGGTTTAAACACAATTCATAAAACAACAGTTAAGATATAAACATCAAAACCTTTAATTAAAACATATGTCTGGGGATTACATCCCAATCCCCATAGGACAAAACAGAGTATTTAGCGGAAGTCTTTATAAATATAAATACATGGGTCTTGATCATAAAGATCACCCGCCAAGGATCGTAGCCTGATAAACCATTAAAACACCGTTTACTTTTATAGTCGTTTTAGCCTTCATTCCTTGGATGCTAATCTGATGTGCCAAATCGAACGGATGACACCAACCAACCATGTAGAGAACAATTACGGTTGGTTAGTCTAATGAAAGACTATGCAAGGGTTACAAGCAGATGGTTCGAGTAGTCGTATTAGGTTAGACTCATCGTTTCTCGAATAATAACCGATGACGATAGTCAACCTTCATACTTCTACTGGAATATATCAAAAGGTATGATCAAGAGAAGATTCTGGAAGACCAAGTCTTACAACAATCGACCCAAAAGAAGACTCCAATGAATTGAGTCTTATCGAAAGCATGACAAATGTTGGGGAACATTAATTAATCATACAAGCGTTCAATAACGACTTGATGTTTCGATTCATGACCAACCTCACCGCTTAATGCGAATTCAGATTGGAAAGAGAACGGTACTCTGATCAAAGTCAAGACGAGCTTTCCTAGCTGCATTATTCCCTAGCTGCACTACTCGTCTGAGGTATATTAATCATGTGCTACGATGGCACTTATCTTATTTAAATTCCCAAACGAGTATCGCGTTATAGACTTTTAAATATATGTTTCGCCATGAGGGACATATATTGAGTATACGTTTCGCCATGAGGGACATATAGGATATATGTTTTGCCATGAGGGACATACTCCTGAATGGAATGAATCCCAAGATTTGTAGCATCAGTTAAGTGCCACCATCTCTATACCCGAGTATAGAGATCGGTCATGACCCACCAAATGGTTTTTGGGTTTATCACCCTTTGCACCATTAATCACTATTAAGAAACGACTGGACCTCGAATATCCATCGCTCCTACGAATACTCGTGCTAACTAAACAGTTCAACACAGTAATAATCGTATCAAAGCCCTCCAGGCTAATATCGTAAATATATATCTATAATAGCGTTGTTCTAGCAGATATACAACCTATTATAATATCATATTCTTTTCATATTGTTGCCCTCCCGACAATCCTCATAAAATATATATCTATAATAGCATTGTTCTAACAGATATACAACCTATTATAATTTCATATTTTAATCCATATCATTTATCAAAACTGTTCCCAACAAAACAGTAAATCATTCCAAATTAATTAAAAATCAAACCATTGATAATTAATGGAAATATGGAATGATGAGCAAGAGCGAACCGCCACTTGTCTTAGATTGAAGAAAGCTTAACGAGCTCTAAAGACGATGATTTCCGGGTCTGATCAGGGACAGATTTCGGATCTCAAATCCTTCTGAAACGACCCATAATAAAACCCTAAATTAGATTCAATATCTACATATATGAATCTAAAAGAATAAGAATCAAAGGGTCCAAGCTTCGCCCAAGAACCAACACCGAAGACACACACACACCACGGACCCATGCTTGCCGCGGGGTGCGGTAGGCCCTCACCGCGGGGTGCGGTGCCTGGCCGCTGGGTGCGGTGGCACTTGGCCGCGGGTGCGGCGACGAACAGGGGCGAGATGGATGAAAGAAGATCGGGAAGAAACTTACCCAAATCGATCCCTTCGGCTTCGATTTGTTCTTGGTTTAGTCTCCCACCTTCTTAAGCTTTAAAACACCTCTAAGGATCACCTTTCTAAAGCTGGAAAAGGGGTTCGAATCCTTCACAAAACAAGCTCAAACTTCAACACAACAATGGAGTTTTGCTCTGATGAGGAAGATGGTGATGAAGCTGCTTTGTGGCTTCTCCTCCGCCTCTCCCTCTCATTATATAGCCTCACAAGATTGCCCAGAAGCTTGACACGCATTCCATGAGGTGTCTCAACCAGAAGGGAAGCCGTGGGGAGCAAGCTCGGCCAAGAGATGACGCTGCAAAAATCCTATCGTGATGACGACAACACTGACGCCGACCGCGGGGTGCGGTGGGGGTGCGGCAGGGGTGCGGTGACGACACCAAGCTGCCTCGCTTATGGCCTTTGCCGCGGGGTGCGGCATGCCCTCACTGCGGGGTGCGGTCAAGGCCAGAATTGCCCCCTCCGACTCCTTTGTCGTTTTTGTAACACCCCCAAATTTAACCCCATTTGAAAGCGTTACTGCCGATGACCCCGGACGTAAACCCCGAAGTCACCCCAGGCTTTTCCGACGTCATAACTGACTTAAAACACAGTTACGATACTAAAATCATAACTTTTATTAAACCACATGGTCGCGGAATTACACGATTCCTAAAACGACCCAATTTCATCAGAAATACAAAATAGCACAGCGGAAATCGTTTTAAACACAAAGCGACAAGACAACTTGTCGAAAACAAAACATCGTTCATCTTCATAGTCGTTCTAGCCTTCACTGAACAGCAACATATCTGCATGTGCCGAAACGGACGGACGACACCCCCATGACGTTACAGATAAATAAAATACAAGCGTTAGTCTAATGAATAGACTAAGCAAAGGCTCATGGCATACAATTCACACAAACACATCACAAATCACATCAAAGCAGTTCCACATGATTACAGTATATCTTTTATATTAGCGTTGATTCTAGCAGAAATACAACCTAATATAATATCAGATTTCAATTATCTCAAATTAATTAAAAACCACTTGCCAACGTTCATTAATTAGGTGCGACAAGCACTTATCTATATTAAATGACCACACACACACATATCACGTTATAAACTTTTAACTGGACCTCACAGGATCCAATTCTCTAACTATCGCATTGGGTCTTAATTGCCCTTATAAAGAATGAACCTCACAGAGTCCAAACTTTCACTATCGCATTGGGTCTTGATTGCCCTTATAAAGAATGAACCTCACAGAGTCCAAACTTTCACTATCGCATTGGGTCTTAATTGCCCTTATAAAGAATGAACCTCGCAGAGTCCAAACTTTCACTATCGCATTGGGTCTTGATTGCCCTTATAAAGAATGAACCTCACAGAGTCCAAACTTTCTACTATCGCATTGGGTTTTTTAATTACCCTTAACAGTTATAAAGAAACGCCCATGGAACACACCGGATCCAGGCGCTCCTACGAATACTCGTGCTAACTAACAGTTAAACACGCAAACACATCACACAGAGAACCATCACGGCTCAACCTGAACAACTATCATCCTAGATTTAATAATCTAAGCCACACACAATAAATCATATCAAGGACCCTTACGGCCTTCACCTGCACAAATCTAGAATAGACTAGCGTCGGTTCTAGCAAAATATACAACCTAGTATAATATCAGATTTTAATTATCTCAAATTAATTAAAAACCACTTGCCTTAAATCCGACAAGCTCGAACCAAGCAGAGCAACGTCTAGTTCCTGGGTCTGAAACTGGAGCAGATCTTGGATATTAAATCCCTAAGAAATGGCCCATAACAAGACCCTAAGTTAGATTCAATACACTTATATATGAATCTAAAAGAATACAAGAAGAAATCAAAGGAAACGAGCAAAGCTCAAAGCCAAACCACAAAACACACAACTCGGACACACACATACCGCGATCGCGGCAGGTCGCGGTCGGTCGCGGTTTTCGTGCTGTGACAGTGGCTAGCTCGCGAGACAACAATGGAGAATTTCTTACCCAAACCGATTTGTTTGCCTTCGATTTGTCTATGGTTAGATCTCCCAACACCACAAAGCTTCACACAACACTCAAGAGCACCTTCTCAACTCAAGAGACACTCGAAATCTCCCACACACGAAGCTCACAAGCTCGGTTTTAATGGAGAAAACAGAGGAAAACAGAGGAGGAAGAAGAAGGAAGAAGAAGAGAGCTCTTGGCTCCGGGTTTCACCTCCTTTTATAGCCCAATCCGACCACCTCCAAGGGAACAAGGGGACAAAGGCGAAGGGCCAGTTGGCTGCCCACTTGGCCTGCCCAAAAATATCCCAAAAATAGAGCTACAGTAACTGCCACGCGAGGAAGACGACCGCCTCTGCAAAAGGCATTACCGTGATCGCGGCCGATCGCGTCAGGTCGCGGTTCATCGCGGTCAATCGCGGTTGATCGCGGTTTCTGGCCGACTTCATTTATTCTTATCCGAACTTGGTTTGGATTAAATTTCTTAACTCCGGGTTAAATATATTCGTACTTTAACGATACATTAACCCCGAAAACACCTCAACTGTATTATATAATGCTCGGAAAATTCTACAGAGCTTAGATCCCTCTTCAGAAGGTCCGAGACTCACTGAATTAAATCCGTCCAGCAATTCGGGCATAAGAAAAATTTAAAAATAATTCAAAATACCCTTAAAAATTACGGGGTGTTACAATTTTTACCTTAAGTGGTAAAATATTCTTAACCCCGGTTTAAATATATTTTCACACGAACGATCTTTTAACCCAAAAATACCTTAACTGTATTTTATATTGCTCAGAAAAATATTACAGAGATCAAACATTACACAGAATGTTCATACATCTCTGAATTTAATCTGCCTCGCAACATGGGCTTAAGAAAATTCAAAATTTACCCTTACAAAATATGGGATATTACATTACCTCCCCCTTAAAAGAAGTTTTGACCCCGAAACTTAGGTCGTAAACATCTCGGGAAAGCGTCTACGCATATCCTCTTCAGTCTCCCAAGTCTCCTAGGTAACTTCCTCGGTTCCTGACTTGGACCACAGAATTCATACCAACGGTACGATCTTGTTACGCAAGTGCTTCTCACTGCGCTCGAGAATACGCACAGGTATCTCTTCATAAGTACCATTTGCTTGAATCTCGATGTCTTCATTGCTTAGCACATGAGACTCATCTGGTACGACAAGGATACGTGGAACACATTATGCACTGGGTGTGCCGATGGCGGCAATGCCAAACGGTATGCTAGAGATCCCACTCTATCGAGAATTTCAAATGGTCCCACGTAGCAAGGGTTAAGCTTTCCACGCTTACCAAATCTGAATACGCCTTTGGATGGCGATACTCTGACAAAGACCTTGTCACCAAATTCAACATTCCTACGCATTGGATCGGCGTAAGATTTCTGTCGACTTTGAGCGGTCAACATTCTTTGTCTGATCAAAGCAATATCTGAAGCAGTTCTCTCGACCAACTCTGGTCCGAGTAAAATCTTGTCGGCATTCTCATCCCAACAAATTGGCGATCTACACTTTCGACCATACAAAGCTTCAAATGGAGCCATCTTGATAGTAGTGTGCCAGCTATTGTTGTACGTGAACTCGATTAGACTTAAGTTGTCCTCCCAGCTAGTCGGACAGTCAAGTACACATGCTCTCAACATATCCTCCAGGGTCTGGATAGTCCTCTCAGACTGTCCATCCGTCTGAGGATGAAATGCAGTGCTGAACCTCAATTCAGTTCCCATGGCCTTATGGAGTTCCTTCCAGAACCTCGACATGAATCGGCCATCACGATCCGATACAATGGTCTTCGGAGTACCATGTAAATGGATAACCTCATGTAAAAACACTTCTGATAACTTCTGGGTTCCCCACATTGACTTAATAGCCACGAAGTGAGCACTCTTCGTGAGCCTGTCAATGATAACCCAAATAGCATCTTTCTGACTCTTAGTCTTGGGTAATCCTGTGACGAAATCCATTGCGATATCTTCCCATTTTCATTCTAGAACTGGAAGAGGTAGCAATTCACCACCTGGTCTGCGGTGCTCTATCTTGACCTTCTGACAAGTCAAGTATTTTGCCATGAATTCTGCCACATCCCACTTCATGTTGGGCCACAAGAACTTCATTCTGAGGTCCTTGTACATTTTACTAGAGCCTGGATGTACAGAGTAGGCTGACGAATGGGCTTCTCTCATCACCAATGGACGAAGACCCTCAACGTCAGGCACACAAATTCGGTTTTGAAACCAAAGTGATCCATCCTCCTGGATTACAAAACCGAGGGCCTTTCCATTCATCACACAGCTTCACCAAGATCACCTCATCAACCTGTTTCTCTCTGATCTGATCAAGAAGTGTAGCTTGGATTTCAAGCATACTCAGGTATCCTCGACTTTGATCGTACAAGATTTCAATCTCGCATGACTCTTAATTCAGCTTGGTTTGAGCAACGAGTAAAGACACTATGGTCTCATGCGACGTCTTCCGGCTCAATGCATCAGCTACTACATTAGCCTTGCCCGGATGATACAGTAATTCGATATCATAGTCCTTGAGTAACTCTAACCAACGACGTTGTCTCATGTTCAACTCCTTCTGAGTGAATACATATTTGAGACTCTTGTGGTCGGTGAAGACTTGGCATCTCACACCATAGAGATAATGTCTCCAAATCTTCAGGGCAAACACTACCGTCGCTAACTCCAGATCATGCGTCAGATAGTTTTCTTCATAGGTTTTCAGCTGCTTTGACGCGTAAGCAATAACCTTGCCTCTTTGCATCAACACGCATCCTAAACCACTTTTCGAAGCATCACTATAGACCGCATAATCATCAGTTTCGTCTGCTAGCGTTAGCACTGGTGCGGAGGTCAGACATTGCTTCAATTTCTGAAAACTGGCCTCGCACTTGTCATTCCAGACAAACTTCTTGTGGACCTTGCGAAGAAGACCGATCATAGGTAGAGCGATCTTAGAAAATTCCTCTACAAACCGTCTATAATATCCGGCAAGTCCAAGGAAATTGCGCACCTCCTTCACATTCTGAGGCCGCTTCCAGTTAGCTACTGCTTCAATCTTTTGGGGATCAACCATTACCCCCTTCTCATTGATCACATGGCCTAAGAAATCCACTTCCTTGATCCAAAAATCGCACTTAGACAATTTAGCGTACAACTCATTTTGTCTAAGGATTGACAACACAATCCGAAGGTGTTCCTCGTGAACTGCCTCATTCGGAGAATAAATCAAAATTTCATCGATGAAAACCACCACGAACTTATCCAAGTACTAGTGAAAACATCGATTCATTAAGTCCATAAAGACCGCTGGAGCGTTGGTAAGTCCGAATGGCATGACTACGAACTCGTAGTGACCATACCTCGTCCGGAATGCAGTCCTCGGAATATCTTCCTCACGAATTCTAAGCTGATGATAACCAGATCTCATATCGATCTTGGAAAAGACTTTAGCTCCCTGCAACTGATCCAACAGATCATCAATCCTTGGCAAAGGATATTTGTTCTTGATCGTGACTTTATTCAACTCACGATAGTCGATACAAAGTCGAAACGATCCATCCTTCTTCTTGACAAACAAGACCGGAGCACCCCAAGGTGATGCACTCGGTCTTATATAACCTTTGTCGAGAAGATCCTCTAATTGCTTCTTCAACTCTTGCATCTCAGCAAGAAGCCATCCGGTACGGTGCCTTCGAGATCGGCGCAGTACCCGATTCAAGATCAATAGAAAATTCCACGACACGATGCGGGGGTAATCCAGGAATCTCTTTCGGAAAAACATCAGGAAATTCATGAATCACAGGAATATCAAGAATTGTTGGTTCATCTTTCATGGGCGAATCCAGATAGCAAAGGTACCTGACACAACCCTGTCGAAGAAGCTTAAATGCAGCCATCGCATTGATAAGCCTGCCGTTATCAGCGTCATTCTGACCCTTAAATTTGCACACGCTCTGGTCCCCAGATGACACCGTCACAGTTCTTGCACTAAAGTCGATTACCGCCCCATGACGTGTCAGCCAATCCATAGCGAGAATAATGTCGTATGGAGCCATGGCAATACAGATCAAATCTGTCTCGAATTTCTTACCCTGGATGGTAATCGGAAATTCAGGCAGACACTTAGTTCCAACTAAATGGTCACCATTTTGGACCAACCCATTACATGGTTCACAGATGGCCCACTAGTGGCTCCGAGCCCAGGCCCATCCATTACCAACGTCCACTGTTGCCATGAGCCACTGTCCATACATCTCAACCCATCCTTGGTAGCTCCACCTAATTAATAGGCAGCCATCTCCTAAGAGGTTGTTGGTGAGTCTCGAACACGAGACCTTATCCCATACCAACCAACGAAACACTAACTTGGTATAAACCAAAGGTTCATATATAAGAAGAGTTACAACAAAAGGTTCATAACCTCGTTGCACACACAACTTAACTTACTACACAACTATCCAAAACGAAAGACTGGGTAACACCCAAATCAACAACATACCAACAGAAGGTAATAAGCACTTTAAGCATATGGAGCATCGGGTCCATCGGCCTTACGCATCTCGTAAAGGCGTTGACCTTGACTCCCAAAAGCCACTGGGGCTTTCCCCTTGTTCTGTGCAGCTGTCTGCACCGAAGGACTAGGAGCCGTTGTTGGTTTAAACCTGGGTCAGTTACTCTGATTAACAGACCCCTGCTGTGACTCCGCTCCTTTCTGCTTTCCCTGCCAACAGAACTTCTGCAAATGCCCTTCATTCCCACAACCAAAGCATGTCTTTCTTTCCTTAGGACACGCAGTACTCTTGTGCCCAACAGCACCACAATTATAACATAGGATCGGACTCTTGCCCTGACCCGATTGTTGTGTCGACTCTCCTTGAGTCCCACCCGTTTTTGCCTTGTTAGATTTAGCAAAGTTAGACGGTGGCGCATGACGCTTGAATCCACTCGCCTGAGGTTGATTTTGCGTCGACCTCTGGCGATTCTTTCTCTTGGTCGACTCATCCAGAGTCACCTCCAACTTGTAAGCCGCATCCACATAGTGCTCTAAGGTAGAGCAGTTGTGGCTCAACATCATTGGCTTAATCTTTGGGCTCATCCACTCGTGGAAATGCCAAATTTTATGTTCTTCACTGGATACTTCCGATCTAGTGTACCGCAACAAGTGATTGAACTTGGTTGCCAGCTCATTCACCTTTAACCCTTCAGTCTTAGGGTAAAGAAATTCCTTGTGCTTTTCCTCCCTCATTGCCCGAGAGAAGAATCAGTCAGTCATCTTGGTCTTAAACATTGCCCAACTCAAATCAGGGCTATCCACAAGACCGGTGTTTTCCCATCACTCGCTAGCATCTCCTTTTAATTACAGAGAAGCTATGTGCACCTTCTCGGCTTCTGTGCACTCTACACTGCGGAATAACCGCTCCATGTGGGAAAACCAATGCACCACCTCAACTGGTTCACCTTTCCCGTTGAAGTTGTCGGGTCTCATAGAATTTATGGCCTTTAGTGCTTGGTCACAATCATTCTTGCTTCTGACTGTAGTCTCCTGGTGCCAGGGTACATGAGTTTCTTGTTCCTCAACTTTCGGGGCTGTTGAGGATGCCGGCATATCCTGTGCCTGAGACACACTCGGGTGTAAGACATCAGTCATTGCTTGCATGAAAATTTCCCGAATTTCAGCAACGGCCGCCTCGTCAAATATCCTCAGAGCATTGCCCATGGGATCATGTTGAGAATTGGACTCACGTACATTCTCAGGAGTTCCAGCGCTCCTCTCGTTGTGTCTGGGATGGTTACCAACATCAGAACGAGTGTTGTTCCTTGTGTTCATCATCTGTTTACCGATCAATTTCCAAGGATTTTATACATTAATACCTTGCAGTATACTTAATGTAATAATCAACTCGGAAAGGATCAAACTAGGTAAACTTTATTAGTTGACTTCAAACCGAGTTACTAGGTTCTACAACCTCAAATCATAACTGATAGCCCTTCGGATCTATGGAAGCCTCTGTGCAAGAATTGCTCTTGTTGTGGATGAAAATGGCAATTCTCCAAGGATGAAGAACTAGGGCACTTTCGGCACTTTTAGGGTTTTTGGGGGACGACGATGGAACAATCGGTTGGTGGGTGATTTGTGAGGGATAAGCACTCTCCTAGGTCTAGATATCACGCACTAAACCAAGGGAAAGTGACCAAGAGAAATCGGAGATACTACACACTCAAATCTCTCAAGGGAAAGCACTTGATCTTACGCACAAGTGTTGAACAAAGGGAAAAAGCTTTGAACTAAAAATATTCCTGATTTCAATCTGATTAAACGTCTCAACAACAAAGCCAAAGTGTTTCCTTTGTAACCTAGCATTCAGTTACCTAAAAACCAATTAAAGAAAATACTAAAAATTAACCCACTAAGCTAAAAGTGTGCCCATCTTTTCCACACGGTTAATGGGCAATTAGGGAAATCAAATAATGTTTAAAAATGTCTGAAAATCCACAAAACACAGCAATAAGGTGACCGGTCTTCAATTGGGCCTCGTTTGGAAACTAACCCGGGCGTGGCCGACGCCGAGAAACCCGGGGAGGAAATCAAGGCTCAAGACCGAGCTGGGGTCAACTTGGCTCGGCACCCCGTGAGTCACTAGACCTCTCTTGAGTTGGTGGTGAGGTGGACCAGCTTGGGCTCAGAAGAAAGTGCCAGATGTAGGCTCGGGCCTATGCTCCTTTCCACGTGCGGCCGCAATTCTATGGCTAGCCATGGGGCTCGGCAAAGGCTGCATTGGCTCGGCACCAAGGGCTCCATTGGTCTGTGGTGACACTATAGAAGATGTGGGAGTCTTGGTGGCCGAGGAAAATGGTGAGTTGCCGGGAGAAGATTTCATGGGCCTTGGCGGACAATTAGGGTTTGCCGGTGCAATTTTAGGGCTTGCCTTGGCCTTGGTCTTGAGCATGGACTCCTCTTGCATGGTGGGCACTTCACTGGCCATGAGCATATTCATATCATCCTCCCTCCCTTGAGATGGATTTGACCTTGAATCCAGCTCCTCTAAGTCTTTTTCTCCTTCCAAGTAATAGCTTTCCTTGTACGGGGCACCTCCTTGACCTACAATAGAACTACAAGACAACCTATGCAACACCGCATCCTTCTCATTAATAGGGTTAGCCTCATAAAACGTAGTGAAAGGAAAAGGGCATGCAACAATTGAAGGCATAAAAGGCTTGACCAAGAGCATATGATGCGAAGCACCACCTTTGTTTCCAATTGCCATCTTCTTACCTTGGCTTTGCTCTATGTGTTGGCCGGCCTTTCTTTGCTCCCTAGCCACATGGTCAGCCATGATTTCATGGGGCATCATAGGATGTAGAGTGATTCTCTTACCATTCATGATAAAAGAATACTCATTTGTCACCCCTTGATGGATGTCACCCCTATCAAATTGCCATGGCCGGCCTAGGAGAAGGTGGCATGCGGTCATGGGCAAAACATCACACACAACCTCATCCACATATTCACCTATAGCAAACTGGACGGTAGCTTGGTCCTTGACCTTAAGGGGCTTGTCGGAATTCAACCAACAAAGTGTGTAGGGTTGCAGGTGAGAAGTGGTCAATAGATTGAATCTACTCACCACTTCTTGATCAATCAAGTTGCAACAAGAAGCACCATCAATGATGACACTACACACCTTTCCCTTAATGGTACACCTAGTGTGAAAGAGAGTCTCACGTTGACTAGGTGCACTAGGACTTTCCGAGATGGTTAGTGCTCTTTTGACCAAAAAGCACTCACCCTCGGCGGCCTCATTCTTAACAAGTTCCTCTTCCCATTCATCCTCGGACTCAATGCCCCCTATAGTGTTGAGAAGAACTTGCCTTTTTGAGGGGCAATCCTTGGCAAAATGGCCATGACCGAGACACTTAAAACACTTAAGATCCCTAGCTCGGGTCTCTCCCTCCTTTCATTGGGTTTGATCCGAATTAGGAGCCTCTCTTCTAGGGTGACTTGAGTTGTCACTCCTAGTGGGTTCTAAGCGTCTTGGCATAGGTTGTGGTCCCTTGGAGCCACTTGATGCATTTTGCCAAGGCCGTGAGCTTTGAGCTTGGGGACGCTTTGAATGAAGTGCCTTATATATACAATTTGTATAATGAAGCACTTCTTCCATAGGGGTCCCTCTAGAAAAGTGTTTCTTGCTCACTATGGCTCGGAGTTCGGGGCTAAGGTTATTAATAAACTTAGAAATAAGATACCCCTCGAGAACCCTAAGTCTAGACCTAAAGACCAAGGTCTTTAGCTCCATATAGAATTCATCCGGGGTCTTATTCCCTTGCTCTAACAACTCCAACCTCTCATGCACCCTATCCGAAAAATCATCCAGGACAAACCTATCTCGAAGAGCTTGCTTTAGTGCTTGCCAAGTAGTGATTTGGGGGTTTCCGAGGTACTCTCGTTCCTCCTTGTCCCCAAGCCACCATTGGTAAGCAAAACCCTCAAATTTTATGGTCGCTATAGCTACCCGTTGAGCTTCCGAGTAGTTATAGTACCTAAAGATTTGATCGGTCTTTTGCTCCCAATCAAGATAGATCTCCGGGTCACATTGTAAACCAAAAGATTGTACCTCCAATTTTATCCCATGGGGCCATTGTTGGTCATATGCATACTCCTCTTGATGACCCCCAAAGTCCTCATCATAGCCTCTGAAGCCTCTTTGGGGTGCATAGGGCATCCTCCCACCTTGGTATTGGCCTCGGCCCATGCCTCCTCTTCCAGCCATCCTTCTTCCCGGGTCTTGATACCCATTGTATGCATTCGGCACTCCTCTTGGCTCCTCTCTATAGATGGTGTTCGGCACTCCTCTTGATTCTCCTCTATGAATGGTACTTGGTCCTGCCATGTTAGTGCATAAAGGGACCATGCTAGTTGTAAAAGGTGCAATATAAGGAGAAGAGGTATTAGAAGTCAAACCGAACTCTTCCCTTGAGGCAGCCACATTCGGTGGAGGGTGATGAAATCCTTCACGTAGAGACACATTGGCCAACTCTTGAGCTAGAAGGGGTATGGTTACTTGGACCCCTTGATTGCTACTTGATGGTCCGGCCATTAGAGGATTTGGTGCAACACTCCCTTGGGATGCACCTTGAGATGGGTTCGGTGATGGACTGTGGGACAGCCCCCACTTCTCTTCCATGGCCTTCATGAAGGTTGTTTGCTCATCTCGCAAGGCTTGCAATTCTTGGCGAGTTCGCTCTTCAGCTTGGCACTCTCGCTCTTCGGCCTCTTCCTTGGACGATTGGATAGCCAAGAGTATGGCCTCCAAGGTCACTTCCGAACCTTCCTTAGGATCCTCCGCAGCCACATTCTTATCATTGGCTCTCACCATAACTTCCTACACACAATAAAAACCACACAACAACCCACAAATGCCAAAGAACACAATGGTCTCTAGAACTAGTAAGGAGCTTATACTTATCAACAACTCCTTGCAAATTTTCAAGTTCAAGCTCGGCAAAAGGTCAAGGTAGGCTTCCTATATGCAAAAGACTCACAAAATAGAAAACAAAGTGCACCACAACCTTGATTCAAGCGCTTAAATTAGATGCAAGTTCAAATTGTCTCGTAAGTACTTATCCTCTATTTCCACTTACTATGGATGATTCAAGCAAGATTACAAAGGAATGCAGCTTGCAATGATGATATGAGCACAATTACGAGCACTTCACAAGATCACTATGAGAATCACAAGGTAAAATGGCCGACTTCTTTTCTTCTCTTTTTTTTTGTACTACTACCAATGAAAGTAATGAAAATGAAATGAACTACTTGATCAACCTATAGCGTACACACCTCTCGGAAATTCCTCCACTTGACAATTTGAATTGAATTTAACTTAAGGTGCTTTAGGTAGGTTGTTTTAAGTGCCAAATGAAATGAAATTAAAGACTCAAGGGTCCTAACTATATACAACTAATGACTGGACACGGCTAGGGTAAAGATAAGCACACGGCAGCTTCAAATTTTGAAATCAAATGGCCGTAACAACTTCAACAAACAAGTCCTAGATTTTAGGCGAGTTGAACCACCAAATCTCCAAGCCCTAACTGTCGTCTTCTACCTTTGATTCAGCCTGGTTTTTGACACTAAGAGATTCCTAAATGCAAGACACGACTCTACTCAAAAATAAAGGACACAACACGCGAGAAAACCTAAGACACTAGACACTACAAGACTCGGAAATCAACAAGAATGCAAGGCACGAAATAGAGCGCATTAAACTATGAAATTTGCAAGAGATTGAAGACAAATAAGAGCAAGACTTACGTAGCTCTGATACCAAATGATAGCCCTTCGGATCTATGGAAGCCTATGTGCAAGAATTGCTCTTGTTGTGGACGAAAATGGTAATTCTCCAAGGATGAAGAACTAGGGCACTTTCGGCACTTTTAGGGTTTTTGGGGGACGACGATGGAACGATCGGTTGGTGGGTGATTTGTGAGGGATAAGCACTCTCCTAGGTCTAGATATCACGCACTAAACCAAGGGAAAGTGACCAAGAGAAATCGGAGATACTACACACTCAAATCTCTCAAGGGAAAGCACTTGATCTTACGCACAAGTGTTGAACAAAGGGAAAAAGCTTTGAACTGAAAATATTCCTGATTTCAATCTGATTAAACGTCTCAACAACAAAGCCAAAGTGTTTCCTTTGTAACCTAGCATTCGGTTACCTAAAAACCAATTAAAGAAAATACTAAAAATTAACCCACTAAGCTAAAAGTGTGCCCATCTTTTCCACACGGTTAATGGGCAATTAGGGAAATCAAATAATGTTTAAAAATGTATGAAAATCCACAAAACACAGCAATAAGGTGACCGGTCTTCAATTGGGCCTCGTTTGGAAACTAACCCGGGCGTGGCCGGCGCCGAGAAACCCGAGGAGGAAATCAAGGCTCAAGACCGAGTTGGGGTCAACTTGGCTCGGCACCCCGTGAGTCACTGGACCTCTCTTGAGTTGGTGGTGAGGTGGACCAGCTTGGGCTCGGAAGAAAGTGCCAGATGTAGGCTCGGGCCTATGCTCATTTCCACGTGCGGCCGCAATTCTAGGGCTAGCCATGGGGCTCGGCAAAGGCTGCATTGGCTCGGCACCAAGGGCTCCATTGGTCTGTGGTGACACTATAGAAGATGTGGGAGTCTTGGTGGCCGAGGAAAATGGTGAGTTGCCGGGAGAAGATTTCATGGGCCTTGGCGGACAATTAGGGTTTGCCGGCGCAATTTTAGGGCTTGCCTTGGCCTTGGTCTTGAGCATGGACTCCTCTTGCATGGTGGGCAATTCACTGGCCATGAGCATATTCATATCAATAACGAGGGAACTGAGAATTCAAGCCTTACTGGAGATGGCGAAACCACCTCGGCTTCTTCCGAGTCCTCCTGAAGAGAAACGAAAACACTCAGAATCTACGAGTGACGAACAAAGAATTAGTCTTTCGAAATATGGAAGTTCATTTCGATACCAGACTATAGAAAATGCACGACTATAAACGGTAATTAACAATTTTCTCTTTTGAAAATTCAGAGCCTTTAAAATATTTTCAAAAACGAGTAAATGGTTCATAAATTTCCAAACCCGTTTTAAAACTTTAGGCTCTGATACCAGATCTGTAACACCCCCAAATTTCAATCCGTTTGGAAAGGTATTACCGCCAGTGACCTCGGTTTCCACACCGAAGACACCCCAGGCTTTACCGGTTTAAACACAATTCATAAACAACGGTCAAGATATAAACATCAAAACCTTTAATTAAAACATATGTCTGGGGATTATATCCCAATCCCCATAGGACAAAACAGAGTATTAAGCAGAAGTCTTTATAAATATAAATACATGGGTCTTGATCATAAAGATCACCCGCCAAGGATCGTAGCTTGATAAACCATTAAAACACCGTTTACTTTTATAGTCATTTTAGCCTTCATTCCTTGGATGCTAATCTGATGTGCCGAATCGAACGGATGACACCAGCCAACCATGCAGAGAACAATTACGGTTAGTTAGTCTAATGAAAGACTATGCAAGGGTTACAAGCAGATGGTTCGAGTAGTCGTATTAGGTTAGACTCATCGTTTCTCGAATAATAACCGATGACGATAGTCAACCTTCATACTTCTACTGGAATATATCAAAAGGTATGATCAAGAGAAGATTCTGGAAGACCAACTCTTACAGCAATCGACCCAAAAGAAGACTCTAATGAATTGAGTCTTATCGGAAGCATGACAAATGTTGGGGAACATTAATTAATCATACAAGCGTTCAATAACGACTTGATGTTTCGGTTCACGACCAATCTCACCGCTTAATGCGAATCCAGATTGAAAAGAGAACGGTACTCTGATCAAAGTCAAGACGAGCTTTCCTAACTGCACTATTCCCTAGCTGCACTACTCGTCTGAGGTATATTAATCATGTGCTACGACGGCACTTATCTTATTTAAATTCCCAAACGCCTATCACGTTATAGACTTTTAAATATATGTTTCGCCATGAGGGACATATAGGATATATGTTTCACCGTGAGGGACATATAGGATATATGTTTCGCCATGAGGGACATACTCCTGAATGGGATGAATCCCAAGATTTGTAGCATCAGTTAAGTGCCACCATCTCTATACCCGAGTATAGAGATCGGTCATGACCCACCAAATGGTTTTTGGGTTTATCACCCTTTGCACCATTAATCATTATTAAGAAACGACTGGACCTCAAATAGTCCATCGCTTCTATGAATACTCGTGCTAACTAAACAGTTCAACACAGTAATAATCATATCAAAGCCCTCCAGGCTAATATCGTAAATATATATCTATAATAGCGTTGTTCTAGCAGATATACAACCTATTATAATATCATATTCTTTTCATATTGTTGCCCTCCCGACAATCCTCATAAAATATATATCTATAATAGCGTTGTTCTAACAGATATACAACCTATTATAATTTCATATTTTAATCCATATCATTTATCAAAACTGTTCCCAACAAAACAGTAAATCATTCCAAATTAATTAACAATCAAACCATTGATAATTAATGGAAATATGGAATGATGAGCAAGAGCAAACCGCCACTTGCCTTAGATTGAAGAAAGCTTAACGAGCTCTAAAGACGACGATTCCCGGGTCTGATCAGGGACAGATTTCGGATCTCAAATCCTTCTGAAACGACCCATAATAAAACCCTAAATTAGATTCAATATCTACATATATGAATCTAAAAGAATAAGAATCGAAGGGTCCAAGCTTCGCCCAAGAACCAACACCCAAGACACACACACACACACCACGGACCCATGCTTGCCGCGGGGTGCGGTAGGCCCTCACCTCGGGGTGCGGTGCCTGGCCGCTGGGTGCGGTGGCACTTGGCCGCGGGTGCGGCGACGAACAGGGGCGAGATGGACGAAAGAAGATCGGGAAGAAACTTACCCAAATCGATCCCTTCGGCTTCGATTTGTTCTTGGTTTAGTCTCCCACCTTCTTAAGCTTTAAAACACCTCTAAGGATCACCTTTCTAAAGCTCGAAAAGGGGTTCGAATCCTTCACAAAACAAGCTCAAACTTCAGCACAACAATGGAGTTTTGCTCTGAGGTGGAAGATGGTGATGAAGCTGCTTTGTGGATTCTCCTCCGCCTCTCCCTCTCATTATATAGCCTCACAAGACTGCCCAGAAGCTTGACACGCATGCCATGAGGTGTCTCAACCAGAAGGGAAGCCGTGGGGAGCAAGCTCGGCCAAGAGATGACGCTGCAAAAATCCTATCGTGATGACGACAACACTGACGCCGACCGCGGGGTGCGGTGGGGGTGCGGCAGGGGTGCGGTGACGACACCGAGCTGCCTCGCTTCTGGCCTTTGCCGCAGGGTGCGGCATGCCCTCACCGCGGGGTGCGTTCAAGGCCAGAATTGCCCCCTCCGACTCCTTTGTCGTTTTTACCTTAAGTGGTAAAATATTCTTAACCCCGGTTTAAATATATTTGCACACGAACGATCTTTTAACCCAAAAATACCTTAACTGTATTTTATAATGCTCAGAAAAATATTACAGAGATCAAACATTACACAGAATGTTCATACATCTCTGAATTTAATCTGCCTCGCAACATGGGCTTAAGAAAATTCAAAATTTACCCTTACAAAATGTGGGATATTACAGCTCGTCTGTCCGAAAAGAGTCTTATGGACCAAAGTCTGTCGGCGGCAAAAGCGTCCTCGTCGGCTAAGTTTGAAGCCAAGGCTCTTTCATCGGCTAGGATCGTCGCCTTAGACTCACCGTCATCTAAAACTTCAGGGGCAAAGAGGAAGGCGTCTGGTGCCCCAGAACTTTCGGTAGGCATGGTGAAGAAGAGAGATTTGGAGGATTTGCTTCATACTCTGGACCATGAGGCCAAGAAGGAGATTGGTGATTTGCATCCCATCGATTGCGTTGATGAGGCCGGAGCGGCCGCCTGGCGAGTAAGTAAAGAAAAGTTTTATATGACATGTTTCTGCTAATGCACATATTTCTCAATGTTTTTTACAAGATTTATTGTCTGCAGGCTCTTCAATATTCACTTGTCGCGTTCTCTAATGTGCAAGAATTGAGCGACAGCGCTGACAGGCGAATAGCCGAGGTCGAGGGCCAGTTAAAGGTAGCCAGTGGGCGCGTCAAGGTGGCTAAGAGCAAGCAGGCGTTGGCCGAGAAGAAGCTAACGAAGATCGAGAAGAAGTTGGTCGAGTCGCAAACCCGTTTCGGGGAGCTTGAGAGTAGCATTGAAGATGTTCGTTTGAAGGACACTCAGGTCGCCACCGATGTTGGGACGTATTTCTACCTCAAGTCCCGTATTGAGATGATGGAGGAGTATGCCATGGGGGCCCATTCGTCTTAGAAGATTGAGGATGTGAGGGCGAACATGGATCTTTTGTACCCTAGTGGCAATCCTGGCAATGAGTTGTTCAAGTTGATGGGACTTGGTGAGGATGAACAAGGAAAGGAGGTTGTTCCCGTGGCGGTCGAGGAAGCTGTTGGAGATGTGTCAAAGGGGCTTCCTGAGGCAACTGAGGGCCAAGATGTCATCCCTGCAGAAGTCGATGAGAGGTCAAGCGAGTCATGATCTTGTTTTAACAAATGACTTTGTTTTCTTCTGGTGTTTGTAAACATTTTACTCTAAATGTTTTAGGTAGAATGTTGTGCCCCATCGTGGAGATGGGATGGACAATGTTTTGGCGACCCGTCTACCATCGCGGGTCGCGTATTTTGTAAACGCTTTGGTTGTTGCGACATACCTTGTGTTTGTTTTGCATTTGTCTTGCGCATTTTGTATTTGCAGGTGGATTTTGTCATTTCGCGTCTTGGCCGAGATGCGAAGTATGTGGTCGTAATGACCTGTAGTTGTAAATGTTAGTGTAGCATGCTTTTCGTTTGTCCAGGGAAGAGTAGTTTGTAATGTATGATAAGGACGAGTACCTGGGATAGGACAAGCCTTTGTAAAATAGAGCGTTTTGTTTTGTTCTTCTATTCCCTGTGTATCGATCGATTTGTATGTTATAAGCGTTGTTTTATGTATAGTAAGGATATCCTCTTGAATGTCAAGTTTGTCTTCGAGGCCTCTCGTTCCTGTTCAGATTTTATTAAGAGTACACAAAAGAAAGGTCTTGGGGCGACCATTGGGGAGTGACCCAACGGCCCTCCGATGCTTAAGTCAGTGATCGAAATCCAAGCGAATGTAATTGAATAGATGTTAAAAATGTGAAAAGGAAAAGGGTTCGGAAATGATACAACTTTAAGTGGATTGCGTTCCAACTTCTGGGGATCGGTTGTCCATCCTTTGTTTCTAATCGATATGCTCCTTGTCCGACGACTTCTTTGATGAGGTAAGGTCCTTCCCATTGGGGTGCTAGCTTTCCGTCGGTTGGATCTCTGGTGTTTTGGAATGTTTTCCTTAGGACCTAGTCTCCTAACTTGAAGACTTTAACTCGGACGTTCTTGTTGTAGCTTCGGGCGACTTGTTGTTAGTACTAGACCATTCGGATCCTAGCTTTATCTCTGGTCTCGTTGATGGTATTGAGGTTGTGAGCCAACTCGACGTCGTTTTGTTTGGGCGTTTGGAGTCTGTATCTAGCAGTTGGGACGAGTAGATCAGTGGGGATGACTGCTTCACTTTCATAGACTAGCGAAAAAGGGCTTTGTCTTGTTGCATTTTTTGGCGTCGTCCTGTCAGACCATAATATTAAAGAGAGCTCGTCGGCCCATTTGCCTTTTGCCCCTGTGAGGCGTTTTTTGAGATTGTTGATGATGATCTTATTGCTGGATTCTGCTTGACCATTGGATTGTGGGTATCTTGGTGTGGACGTGACTAATGTGATGTTCCACTGTTTACAGAAGGATCGTGTCTTGCTATCGATGAATTGGGAGCCATTGTCGCATACGATTTCTGAAGAGACGCCAAATCTGCATAGAATATTACGTTTTATGAATGATATGACATGTTTTTCTTTTACCTCTCGATAGTCAGTCATGGATAGGAAGAAGACGCGTTGTCCTGACGCTGGTGGCAATTTTTCGACGATGTCCATCCCCTATCACATGAAGGGCCAGGGATCTAGAGTCGGATGGAGCATCTCCGATGGCTGGTGCATGACTGGTGCATGTCGTTGGCAGGTGTCTCATTTTCTGACGTAATATGTCGCGTCTTTGTTCATTGTGGGCTAGTAGTAACCTATCCTGAGAGCTTTGCCAGATAGGCTGCGTCCTCCAGTGTGGTTCCCGCATTCTCCATCGTGTAGGGATTATAGGACGCGTTGTACCTCGGTTGTTTCGAGGCAACGTAGATATAGGCATGTAACAGATCATTTGAACAACACGTTATCTTTTAAATCAAAGGTTACGGCTTGTACCTTGAGTCTTTTGGCTTCTACTTTGTCTGCTGGGAGAGTTCCATCTCTGAGCCACTTGAAGTAGGGGGTTGTCCAATCGTCTTGCTCTCCCACCAAGTCTTCTTCTGTATGGTTGCCTACTTCTGCTAAGACGACTTCTTCTAGGGGTAACTCATCCATTGTCTGAATATCATCTGGATTGGGTATTTTGAAGATTTTGGGGACGGCTGGTGTGGTGATTTGTACTAATGGAATGTTGTGGAAGTCGTTGGGATGTAAGGTGGAACCGAGATTTGTTAGGGCGTCGGCTTGTGTGTTGAGGTCGCGTGGGACTTGTCGGATAGTGAAGTCCTGGAATTTGCTTGCCATTTTTTTGACGATGTCTAGATATGCCATCATTCTGTCGTCTTTGGATGCGTACGAACCTTGTACTTGGTTGACAATTAGGAGGGAGTCGCATGTTACCTCTATGTGTGATACCCCGTATTTCTGTAAGGGTATTTTGGAAATTACCTGAACGTCTGTTATGTACGTCGGATTAATTTCGGAGACAGAAAGACATTCTGTAATGTTCTTAATCTCTGTAATATTTTTCTAAGTGAAATAATATACAATCGATGTATTTTGGGACTTAATACTCGTTCGTGTACGATTATTATTTATCCCGGATTAAGACCTTGTTGTTCCAAGCTTAAACGGACGAAAAATGGGCTTGGCGGCGACCGTCGTCAGGCAGGCGGCGACCGCCGCCTGACAGGCTCTGACATCGTCATCCTCTTCCCGGCAAGTTGGCAAGTGGCGCCAAAAAGCAATGACCGCCGCCGGCAAAAAAGCAGCGACCGCCGCAGGCCAAAATGGGCAGCGACCGCCGCCTAGATGCAGGCCTAGCCCTGCCTCGCCGGATTGACTCTGTGATGGTCGGCGAATCGGGTGACCTCCGATCTTAGCCCTCCACGTGCCCTTGGTTGTCCCCTGGAGTTTTGGCTATTTAAAGGAGGATTTGGGAGCTGAATTGACCACAAATGCGAAGCTCAATCTCCCTCACAATCATCTCGCCGGAAATTCAAGTTTCGTCGGATAATTCACAACCAATCGCCGGAGCTCCATTTGGTGTTATTCCAGTTGCAAAGTGAAGCTTTGGAGGCCCTTGAAAGCTTAGAATCCAAAGCCAGGCAAAGAAGAGGCAAAACGATCGTCGTCGGTGAGTTTTGTGCCTCTCGTAATTTTCCCGGTGTTCGTAGCGGCGCCCGCCGTAAGGCAAGCAGGCGGCGACCGCCACCACGAACAGGCAGCGCCCGCCGTAAGGCAGGCGGCGACCGCCACCCAAAAGCTCTTGGCTTGTTTCGGCCTTGGCTTTTGTGGTTTCGATCGGGCTTCGTTCCTTTCGATTCCTTTCGTTATTCTTTACATTCGTACTCGTTGTTGTCGAATCTAACTTAGGGTTTCTTTATGGGTCGATCCGAAGGAATCTGTGTTGTCAGATCTGTCCCTGCTTCGAGCCCGGAAACCAGTTGTCGTCGTACCTAGCTTCGTTAAGCTTCTGTGGATTTAAGGCAAGTGGCGGTTCGCTCTTGCTCATCATTCCATGTTTCCATTAATTATCAGTTGTTTAATTGAGTAATTAATTTGGAATGAATACTGTGTTCGTCTGCGAACAGTTTTGTTAATTGTTTTGGAGAACTAAAATATGATATTATAATAGGTTGTATATCTGTTAGAACAACGCTATTATGAATATATATTTATGTTGTTAGCCTTGAGGGCGGTTATGTTGATGTTTGTGGACTATTGTTGTGCTTGAACTGTTTAGGTCTTCCAGAATCTTCTCTCGTGCATGCCTTTTGCTGTATTCCAGTAGCAGTATGGTGGTTGACTATCGTACTCGACTGTTATTCGAGGGACGATGAGTCTAACCTAATACGACTACTTCGAACCTTCTGCTTTGTGCCCTTGCATGGTCTTTCATTAGACTAACCAACCAAAATTGTTCTCTGCATGGTTGGATGGTGTCATCCGTTCGATTCGGCACATCAGATAGAGCACAGATATGAGGAGACTAGAATGACTATGAAGACGACGGTGGTTTTTGGATGTTTTTAATGTTTTAATCAGGTTGAGAACCTTGGGCAGGTGATCATGGCGATCACAACCCCTTTTTTGTATATTTTAAGAAAGACTTCCGCTGTATTTTGTTTAACTCTGTATTTAGTCCTATTCGGATGTAATTCCGGGACTCATGCTTTAATCGAATATTATGATGATTTTGTATCATAAGTGTTTCATGGATTGTATTTAAACGGTAAAGCCTTGGGTGGCTTCGGTGAGGAAAACCGAGGTCACTGGCGGTAATACCTTTCCAAATGGGTTAAGATTTGGGGGTGTTACACTATGCTTAGAATTGCAAGATCGTGTGCGAGTGTTAATCCAAATACGATGGCTTTGTATTCCGCTTCATTGTTGGTCGCGTCCCACGCGCATCTCACAGCTTGGGCTATATGGTCCCCTTGTGGTGATTTTAGCGCGACACCTAGACCGACTCCTCTTACGTTTGACGCTCCGTCTGTATGGAGTTGCCATGTGCCCATGTTTTCTTCGACTTTTAGTTGTCCGACCTCCTTCGTGGCTTCTTGTTCTAGTGTCGGGCTGAAATCGGCCACAATGTCGGCTAAAGCTTGGGATTTGATTATTGTCCTTGGTTCGTACTCGATGTCGAATCCGCTGAGGTGTATGGCCCACTTGGCCATTCGTCCTGTAAATTCTGGTTTCCTCATGACTGCTTTCATGGGATGGTTAGTTCTCACAATAATAGCATGGGATTCGAAATAGGGTCGTAACTTATTTGAGGCCATAACCAATGCTAAGACTAATTTTTCAAGTGATGTGTACTTGGTTTCGGCGGGAAGTAAGAAACGACTTACATAGTAGACCAGTGATTGTTTACCATCTTCCTCCCTTGTTAGGACCGCGCTGACGGCTGATTCTGATACGGCCAGATATAGTGGTAACGGCTCGTCGTCTTTTGGTTTAGCTAGTAGGAGTGGACTTGCCAGATATGTCTTTAGATTTTGGAATGCTTGTTCATGTACAGCCGTCCAGTCGAATGATTTGTTCTTTTTCAAGGCTTCGTGGAAGAGCTTGCACTTACCCGATGACTTGGATATGAATCTATTTAGTGTCGATATCCGTCCTGTTAGTTTTTGGACGTCTTTGACGCATCGATGGGATCTAAGGTTGACGATGGCCTTGATCTGTTCGGGACTGGCTTCGATCCCTCTTTGAGTGACCATGTATCCCAATTTTTTTTCTTGAAGACACTCCGAAAGAACATTTAGTCGGATTTAATTTCATGTTATATCTTTAAAATACCTCGAAAGCTTCCTTCAGGTGTTCGATGTGGTCTCTTGCTGCTTTGGACGTGATGAGCATGTCGTCGATGTAGACTTCCATGGTATCTCTGATCTGGTCTTTGAACATTTTGTTTACCAACCTCTGGTATGTGGCCCCTGCATTTTTTAGTCCAAAGGGCATCACTTTATAGCAGTACGTACCTTGGCTTGTTATGAAAGTTGTCTTTTCTTGGTTGTCAGGATTCATGAGAATCTGGTTGTATCCACTGAATGCGTCCATGAATGTCAGCATTTCGTGTCCGACGGTCGCGTCGACCATTGTGTCGATATGTGGTAATGGGAAAGAGTCTTTTGGACAGGCCTTGTTTAGGTATGTGAAGTCGATGCATACTCTCCATTTCCCATTCTTCTTTTGAACCACGACGACGTTTGCTAACCAGTCGGGGTACTTGACTTCTCTTATTTTGCCTATCTCAAGTAGATTTTTTACCTCATCGTCTACAATCTTGTTGCGTTCTGGCGCGAACTTCCTTATTTTTTGCTTGATTGGAGGGTACGTGGGATCTACATTCAATTTGTGAGTAATAATATCTGGGGAGATTCCCACCATGTCTTCATGTGACCAGGCGAAACAATCAGAGTTGGATCGTAGAAAGGAAATTAAATCTGTCCTGATCGAATCGTTTAGATCTGATCCGACCTTCACTGTTTGTGTTGGCTTTGAAGAATCCAGTGCGATTTCGTCGAGATGTTCCATTTCTGGTTCGATGTATTGCGTGGTTCCTTCGCCACACTGTGACTGTTATGCGGAAGACTTGTCGACTGCCCCTTTCGTTGAAGTGACGTAGCACTCCTTGGCAGCCCGTTGGTCGTCTCTTATTTCCTGTACCCCCACTTAGTAGGGAACTTTATTGTCTGGTGGTAAGTGGAAGGTACATCTTTCATGGCGTGGATTCAGGGTCTTCCAAGGATTGCATTGTATGGCGACGAGCAGTCGAGTATCAAAAGTTTTACCTGTTGATTGACTCCACCGGCGTACATTGTGTAATACCCCTCATTTTAGTAAAGAGTATTTTTGGTAAGTTTTCCAAACACTCGTATTGTAGTCGAATTATTTTCAGAGAAGTTCAGACTTTCTGTTAAATACTTGATCTCTGTAAAAATTCATTGAGTGGAATAAAATACATTCGAGGTATTTTGGGGCTTAGAATATTTGTTCGGATACGAATATGTTTAAACCGGGGTTAAAACTCATACCCATAATTCTTCCTGGACAAAAGTGGGCAAAAGGCACAGAATTTGCCTTGACCGCACCCGCGGTTATACCCACCGCACCCGCGGTCATACCCACCGCACCCGCGGTCAGAATTGGTCGCCACCACACCCCGCGGTGAGACCCACCGCACCCGCGCCGTCATGATTTCTTTTCTGCTCCACCGAACTTCGCCTGAGCTGCTTGCCGATCTTGTCGGAGCTGAAGCGGTGAGGCGGTGGGGGAGGTGCCAACTGAGCTCCTTGCTTGGCCTATAAAAGGAGGAGGCTTGGAGGAGGAAGACATCTCAAATCTCTCTCTCTCCAATCTCTCTCTCTCGTTCCATTGTCGCCGGAGTTGCAAGCTTTCGCCGGAGTTCTTCAAGGTCGTCGCCGGAGCTACCATAGGAGGAGGAGGTGCCCTCAAGGTGGTGTTTGGTGGCCCAAGGAGTTTGGAAGTCAAAGCCAATCCAAATCGAGCCCAACGCGTCATCCCCGGTAAGATCTCGTCTTCGTCCCCGACGACTACACTTGTGACCGCACCCGCGGTGTGCCTGGGCGATTGTGGGTGTGGCCTTGGGTTTTGTGATTTCGATCGGGACTTCGTTCCTTCGATTTCGTTCGCCTTTCTTTAGATTCGTACTAGTTATTGTCGAATCTAACTTTGGGTTTCGTTATGGGTCATTCCGTAGGAAATTAAAATCCGAGTTCTTCCTCGTTTCGGACCCGGAAACCCGTCGTCTCGAGCTTCGTTGAGCCTCGTCTAATCTAAGGCAAGTGGCGGTTCGCTCTTGCTTATCATTCCATATTTATATTGATTATCAATTATTTAATTGTTAATTAATTTGGGATGAATATTGTTTTCGTCTGAGAACAGTTTTGATAACTGTATGTGATTTAAAAAGAGATATTATAATAGGTTGTATATATTGCTAGAAACAACGCTATTATATATATATATATGATTGAAATACAGATATTATAATAGGTTGTATATATTGCTAGAAACAACTCTATTATATCTGTTATTGGCCTCGATGGCTTTGATGCGAATTATTGCTCTTATGTTTTAACTGTTTAGCTAGAACGAGTATTCATAGGAACACTATGTACCTTGCGAGGTTTAGTGGTTTCTTGATAATGGTGCTAGGAGGATTTTCCCTAGTATCTTCGGTCATGACCTTACCCTTACTCAGGGTATGTGCACACAGCTGGTGCCGCCATTTGGGATGTATTCCCTTTGATATCTATTGTGAGGAGATCCGATGTCTCTTGTGAAGAGATCTTAAAAGCTTATAACATAAAATGTACGTTTTGGAATTAAATAAGATAAGTGCTTTAGTACACATAATTAATATACCCTCAGGCGAGTAGTGCAGCTAGGAAACTCGTCTAGACTTTGGTCAGAGTAAAGTTCTCTTTCCAATCTGAATTCGCATTGTGCGGTGAGGTTGGTCGTGAACCGAAACACCAAGTCAGTTTTAAAACGCTTGTGTGAAATTGATGTTCCCAAGCACTTGTCATACTTTCCGATAAGACTCAACATTTTGGAGTCTTCTCTTCATATGTTTCCGTAAGACCCTTTTTTTTAGAGTCTTTTCTCTTGATCATGCCTTTTCTTATATTTCAGTAGGAGTGTGGTGGTTGACTATCGTCATCGACTTTTATTCGAGAAGCAATGAGTCTAACCTAATACGACTACTTGGAACCTTTCTGTTTTACCCTTGCATAGTCTTTCATTAGACTAACCAACCAGTTATATTCCCTTGCATGGTTGGCTGGTGTCATCCGTCTCATACAACACATCAGATAAACTGCAGTTCCGATGAAGGCTAGAAACGACAATGATGGCAGTTGGAATTTTGAAGAGTTTTACCAGGTTGAGATTCCTTGGCGGGTGATCGTTTAGATCAAGAACCTTGTGGCCTTTATGTATTAAGACTTCCGCTGTAATATATTTGATTATGTATTTTGAATCATGGATGTAATTCCGATACATTTGCTTTAATCAAAAGTTATGATATTTTGTATTATAACTGTTGTTTTATGATTTATATAAACGGGTTAAGCCTGGGGTGGCTTCGGATGTGAAATCCGAGGTCACTGGCGGTAATACCTTTCAAGGATATATATTTGGGGGTGTTACACATTATTAACACGATCTCGCCTTGTGTATACTTTACTTCCCCGCTGAATCCGACCAGCGGGGTAGAGTTTCTGGTTAAGTCGTCCTCGCTTAAACCCATGCCCTTTAAGGCGTCGAGTGTCAACAAGTTGGTGGAGCTACTTGTGTCGATCAGAACACGACGGATAAGGCAGTTGCTAATTGACAAAGAGATTACCAAACCGTCGTGGTGGTCGCCTAACTCTTGAACTTCCGAGTCGTCGAAGGTGATGGCGGGAGCGTCTGAGATCTGTAATTGTCTTGTCCCCATCTGAATCGGCTTGTTGCCTTTGCTCTCTCGAGCATGTCTTTTGGCGGCCGAGTATGTGTTCCCACACACGTCCGACCCTCCTGAAATTGTGTTAACATATTGAGTGGGAACCGGAGAGGATGGTTTGTCGGATGTTACCTGGTCCCTTCGATTGAGGGTCGCTTTAGCTCTATCTGAGATGAGGTCGCGTAATAACCCTTGCGCGAGGAGCCTCACGACTTCTTTGTGAAGGGATATGCATTCGTCTGTCGAGTGTGCATGGTCTCCGTGGAATTCGCACCATCGGCTCATGTCTTTCTTGGCGTCTGGTTTGTCGCTCTTCCGAGGCCACCTTACTTCTTTTCCATATTTGTCGAAGCTTTTTACGAGCTCCGATATAGATATGTTGAACTTGTAAGAGTGAAACTTTGGAGGGAGAGTGGGGTTGTTTCACCAATCCTGATTCTTGTCATAAGAGTTGTTTACCTGACTGGGGTCGTTTCGTCCCTTAGGGTACAGTTGGTGTCGTCGATCGTGTCGACAGTCTGAGGATGCCCTTAGATCGACTCGATCGGGACTCTTGTTTGCCTTGGAGGGATCCTCGTCTTCCTCGAGTCTGACTTGTGCCATGGTTTTAACTTGTACGTTTTCAAAACTTCGGCATGGATACTTGGTCAGCTCGCGGTAGAGTTCATTGCCTCTAACCAGGCCCCGACGAAACGCTTTGATCGACGTTGGGACGTCACAGTGTGGGATTGCGACTTTCTCCTTGTTGTACCTGTTAAGATAGTCCCTTAGAGGTTCGCCATACCTTTGCACGATCATGTACAGATCGCTTGACTGCTTTTCTAATCGTCGGCTGCTAGCGAACTAAATTTTGAACGAATTGATCAGGTCGGCGAAAGAAGCGATGAAGCCCTGTGGTAAATGCATAAGCCAGGTTAGTGTAGGTCCCGCGAGGGTCGTGCCAAAGCTTTTGCACATGACCGCCTCGCGGTTCCCTCTTGGGATCGAGATAGTCATTAATTTTTGCTTATAAATTGAGACATGATCGTCAGGGTCCCCGGTCCCGTCATAGTTGGGCATGTTGGGGACGTGGAACATTTTTGGAATCTCGATGCGTGCAATTGCCTCTGCGAAAGGCGAATCTTCATATCTGTCGATCGCTTCTCTCTCGATCGGTTGGGGAACTCCCGGGATCCATGCGATACGGTCATCTAGAGTCTTTATATGTTCATTGATGGCTTGTTGTATGAGGACCTGGAGATCAGCCGGTCTCATCACCTGTGGATGGGTTGCTCGAGCCCTGAGGGGCTCGGCTACAGAGTTTGGCAAGTTAGTCGTGATGAGAGTGACCGGAGGGGTCTGAAATATACCAGTGTGCTGGGAAGCATTGGTCTCTACTACGGGTGTCATGTCTACTCCATCCCGATCGAGTCGTGTGGGTAATCCTTCCGTATTGACCATACGTCTGGGGCCTCTGGGAATCGATGTGGATGATTGTACATGCGATCTTATAAACTCGTTTTCACAGGTTAGTCGAGCAATTTCGGATTCAGATTGAGCACTTAGCGTTTCGGTTCTGGTACCCTGCTGGACTAGTTCTTCTTGAAGGATGTTCATGGCTTTTGCAAGTTCTTGTATTTGTGAATCCGCGACTGGTTGGGCGTTGACGTTTTCTTCCTGATTTTCGATTCGAACGTAGTCCTAGGCTGGATCTTCGACGGGGATCACAGGGTTTCCTGAGTCGGTCATGATGGGATGAGTTTCGGATTGATGATTGGATCGCTGATTGGCTAGATGCCCCACGGTGGGCGCCAAATTATTTTAGGGCGAAAAGATCGACCTGACCTAAATCGCCTTAAGAATGGCAACTAGACAACGACAATTTTGATTATATATAAATGATCCAAACCAAACAAAGAGCAAGACGAAATAAGACTAAAAAGAGGCAGGGACAAGTTTATCTCCCCTGAATGAGAGTCTGGTCGAATCTAAGGATTCAGTCGTCGGTCGCTTCAATACTGAAACAAGGATTCGAGCTTGAGAATTCTGATGAATGCACGTAGGAGTGTGGTCGTATTGATAAGCACTACTTTATAGGGCTTAACTAAGAGTCATTAGAGGGTTTATTGGTGCCATTCAGGTAGATTTAGACACATTCATGTGTATGGCGTTTGGGGGCGAAGTTGGTGTTTTTGGAGGTGTTTGAGCTGTTTTGGAGATCATAGGAAACACTGAGGATGAAGCCACCAGTAGAAGACGCCAAGGAGTTATGAAGTATTGGCGAGGAGGTGCTGAAGACACACTTTTGGAGGCCTTGGGAGCATTCGGAGCTGAAGAGACTAAGACACTGAAGGAGTGGCTTCACAGCGGCAGCCGTTCACATCGCGGCGACCGCCGCCAAAGGATTTCCAGTGACCATGGCTAAGGCATTGATCCGGCGACCGCCATTTAAAGGCGGCGACCGCCGTAATTACGGCGACCGCCGCAGAGGAGGCAGCGACCGCCGCCGCTGTCAGAAGCCCACCGAGCCCGTTTTCCTTAATTGTTTTATTTGGACTATTTTAATTACGTTTTAATATTTCGTTTTATGTTAATTCTGGAGACTTTATTTCTTTTTAGTATTTAAGGGTTAGAAGGGAGCTTGGTCTCCCTAATCTCTCGAACCCTAATTTCACTTTTCATTCTACGTACTTTGCTATGAAGAACTAAGCCTCCCTGGCTTAGTCAGACACTGAAGCTTTCGTTTTGATTCAGTTGTGAGATTCTCGTTCTTAATCTATTGCATAGATTTTATCTATTCTCTTGCTTGATTGCTTATGATTGATATTGATAATTTCTAGTCTGATCAACTAGGGTTTGTTGTTATTGATCTATTGCTAGATTTAGATTGTTACTGGTTGAGCATATCTATTTCAGAGTAGCAACTGCATCGTGCTAGTATCTGGTTGTGCTAGTCTTATGCAGAAGAGAACTGATTTACATTCTAGGATAAAAGCTGGTTGTTTTATGCTAGAATTGTATCCAACTATATTCCTATCCGTAAAGCTGTTGTTAAACTGAATCTTGATAGTTTCAGGGTTATTTAATTAGTTAGTGCTAATAGTATCTGGTTGTGCTATTAGTTATATCTGAAAAGGAATTGGAATTTCCATTGCATGAGATTTTGAATGAGTATCTAGGATCAACTTGTCATACGAATAGTGGATGTTGTTTGACTAAGTGCTTTTCCCATCACTGAATTCATCAACTTTTAGTTTGTTTACTTTTGCATGCTTAGATTCATTAAAACATACAAAACCCCCCTTTGGTTACTTTGGATTGACATACAAATTGCATATTAAGATAGACTCTGTCTCTCTATGGACTCGACATTTACTTACCTAGGACTACGGTTTAAGGTTTGTTTGTATATTTTGCATAGTAGGAATTAGCACGACAAATTCCTGTTATCAAATTGGCGCCGTTGTCGGGGAGGCAATAATCTATTTTGTGTGTGTGATTTGTGTGCCAATCTTGGTGTGAACCTATCTTATGGTTTACACCCGTGTTACTAATAATCTACCTCTAGTTTTTGATCCAGAAATCGAGAGAACTTTTCTTCAAGCTCGCAGGGCTGCGAATATACTACTTCAGGAAGATGAAAGAATGGCAGCTTGTGTTACTCTTGAGTCCTTGACAGCTCCTAACTTGGAGCAACCAACTCGTGCTGTGCAATTCCCTGCCATTGGTGATGGGGTTAAATTTGAGCTCAAGACAGGAGTAGTCCATTTACTCCCGAAATTCAGTGGAACCCCGCTTGAGGACCCGATTCAACACCTGGATGAATTCCTTGAGGTCTGCACCAGTATGCGGCCATCTGACATTACTGAAGATCAGATGAGGTTGAGAGTCTTTTCCTTTTCTCTGAAGGATTCAGCTAAAGACTAGTATCATTCCTTACCCCCAGGAAGCATCACTACTTGGGTGAATTTGAAGAAGGTGTTTCTTGATAAATACTTTCCGGCAATCAAGTCCAATCAGCTCAAGAAGAAGATCTGCAACGTAGAGCAACTGTCTAATGAGTCTCTCTATGACTACTATGAACGCTTCAAGAAACTGGTGAAGAGTTGCCCCTACCATGGTTATGCTAATCATGATCTGATTCTTTATTTGCATGGAGGACTCCGTGAAGATGATCGTCGGATGGTAAATTCTGCATGTGGTGGGAATATTCTGAAGAGGACTTATGAAGAGGCTCAAGAGATATTTGCCACCCTAGCTGATGACTCTAGACAATACAGTGGGAGAGGTTCCCAAAGCTTGGTGGTTGCTAGTTCTCAATCAAAAATTGATCAAGATGATTTTGATGTGCTGAGAGAGGAGGTGAGGCGTCTGAAACTGAAGGGTACACCTCAGCAGGCTAAGGCCTGTGAGATTTGTCATGACGACTTGCATTCTACTGATTCGTGTCCTACTCTACAAGAGGAAGTGAATGTAGTAGGAGGATATCAGCAGAGACCCAGGCATGATCCTTACTCTAATACATACAATCCTAGTTGGAGGGATCATCCCAATTTCAGATGGAGAGACCCAGACCCAAATCAACAACAGGGTAATCCTCAACAACCTAGGCAACCATTTGTGCCAAATCCTCAAGGGCAGAGCTCGAACTCTTCACATTCTATGGATGACATGATGAAGATGCTGATGCAGAGCAACGTAAACCTCAATGAGAATGTTGCTAAGTTGACTAAGAACCAATTACAATTCCAAGAGACTACACAAGCCAGCATTCAGAACTTGGAAAGGCAGGTTGGTCAGATCTCTCAAGTGGTGAGTAAGCTTGACGCCAAGGTTTCTGGTAAACTTCCTTCTCAGACGGAAGCGAACCGGAACATTCGGAATGTCAGTGTTGTGACTCTGAGAAGTGGGAAGAAGCTTAAAGAGGATAATTCTGAGGTCAACAAGGAAGAAAGTCTGGATTTGGAGCAGAACAAGAGCGGCGACCGCCAACTGCCTTACGGCGACCGCCGCCCAGAAAACGGCGACCGCCGTGAAGATAACGGCGCTCGCCGTGACGGTGATCAAAATATCGGTTTTTCTGACGATGTCAGCGGCGACCGCCGCCCTTCTTACAGCGACCGCCGCCCCCCTGTAGCCGATGCAGCAGCTGAGAAGGAGTCCACGACTCCGATTTTTCCTGATTGGAAGCCTGTTCCACCATTCCCATCTGCTTTGAAGCGTACCAAGCCACTTGCGCAGGACAAGGACATGTTTGAGATGTTCAGAAACGTTGAGGTCAATATTCTTCTCCTAAATTTGATCAAGTCTATCCCTTGTTATGCCAAGTTCTTGAAGCAGATATGCACCATAAAGAGGAATCAGGATAGGAACAGCAAGAAGAAGGTAAAGGTAAGCGAATATGTTTCTGCTGTGTTTCAGAAGCGCTTACCTAAGAAGTGTGGCGACCCAGGTATGTTCACCATTCCCATCACTATTGGAGATACCAAGTTCAATAAAGCTATGTTAGATTTGGGTGCTTCCATTAATGTTCTACCTTCATCTCTTTGTGAATCCTTACGATTAGGAACCATGCATGCGACCAATATTTTCATTCAGTTAGTTGATCGATCTAGTGTGCGTCCTATAGGGATAGTGGAGGATGTTTTGGTTAGGGTTGGTGATCTTACTTTTCCTGCTGACTTCTATGTGCTCAATATGGAACATGATAAGCATATAGCCCTTATTCTGTTAGGGAGACCTTTCCTGAAAACTGCCAACACTAAGATTAATATGAGTACTGGTGCTTTAACCATGGAATTTGATGGCCAAACTATTAACTACAATTTCTATGAAGCCATGAAATATCCTTCTGATGATCACTCTTTGTGTGCAATTGATGTACTTGAGCCTGTGGTGTAAGACGTTTTTTATGAGGACCACCTAGATGACAAACAATCTATCATTGTTGATTCTAGCTTGGATTTTGCTTCATCTTCTAACTCGCAGGAAGTCGTCACTGAGTTGGACGCTTACTATAAGCTTCCTCTGGAGCTACCAGGCAAATCGCCTTTACCGCTAACTCCAAGCGAGAAGCTCGTTCCCTCTTTGGTGCAGGTCCCTGAAGTTGAGGCTAAACGCCCCCCTGATCGATCTAAGTATGGGGGAGACGCGACTAAGAAGGTCAAGGTGGAGGAGCCGCTGAAGAAGAAGAATGGTCTAAGGTTCAAACCTTTCCATGAGTGATTCAGAAAGGATGTAATGAATGAGAAGGTTCCTAAGGAACCTGATGATATGGATTGAGGTTGTTCGAGTAGTATGTCAAGCCAACGACATTAACTAAGGCGTTGCTCGGGAGGCAACCCGATGTTAGGTAGTTTATCTCCTTTCCCTTAGTCATTTTCTTTTGTTTTTCCTTTTAGTTTTTGCTTTCTGTGTCGAACTAACCTGCAGGAAGCGTATTCAAGTGAAGAAGGAGAAGCGGCGACCGCCTCCCCCCTTACGGCGACCGCCGCCAACCCCCTCCTCCGACACTTTGCTTGCGGCAAATGACGGCGACCGCCGTTTAATTACGGCGATCGCCGCCATTCTCAGGTTCGTTTTCTTTTTATTTTATTATTAAAAAAAAATGGGCCCCGAAAAAACCTTAAACGGGGAGCAAAAGACAAAAATAAAATACCCCTAAAAGACCTTAAACGGGGAGAAAAAGTCAAAAAAAAAAAAGGTTCTATCGGAGGCCAACTGCCCAGCGTTTCCTATGGAGAGATGGTGCGCATCATGTTGTCAAGGAGGAGACATTAGCCCACTTTGTATTTGACAACGATGATGGCCCTATAATTGGCAGCTGATGAGGAGGAACACTAGGGCCCACACCACGATTACATATGGGCCCCATATTTGTGTTCGTTGAAGGCCGTGCAACCCCGCCATACCTGTCATACCACTATTCACCATAGTGGTTCCCTATGGTTGCACGGTAGATGAAGATTATGGCGTTGATGTCGACACCCGAGACATGGACGTTTATTGAGAAGACCGCCAACAACAAAGGAAGTGTCCAAGCCCGCTCGGCGACATTGTGAGTTAATTTTTTTGCTTTTCCCTGTGCTTCTATTTTTTGTCTTTCATTACATTGAGGACAATGCAATGTTTAAGCATGGGGGAGAGTTCTATTCTTGCTACGTCGTTGAGGAGAAAAATGAATAAAGAGAAAAGGGCAAAAATTTGAAAAAAAGGCTATCATTGAAATCCTGGGATAGGTCGAAAACCCGAAAGGGCGGCCTAGGTAATAAACAGGTGGCTTGGACCAGCATTAGGCTGGGATAATATGTGGTCAAGAGTGACGTGAGCTTATGTGAGTACATCTATTGGAAAATGAAATGAGTGGCTTGGTGAAAACCCGAAAGGGCGCCTTGGCAAAACGAGCGAAAAAGAAGAAGAGTGATTTTAGGATTTCTCATTATTCTTGGTGAGGCGTCATAAGAAGATGAGTCAAAGAAGGATTGTCGGGTAGGTTACTCTGGGAGACATAAGGAGCAATATATGGAGGCTAGGATTAGAGGTTACTCACACTATTGGATGTCCAGGTTTAGCTTGGGGGAAATACTCTGCTTGCCCCTTAAGCTTAATGAGTGTTGATGTGTTGTAAATGAGATTGGTGCTAGGAGCTTGGCATGGGTTAGGTTACTCTTAGTTGGAGGATATGCTTCCTGAGACCTTGGATGCTGCATTGGAGGAGTAGGCTCTTTATTAGTTTACTCGCGGACGAGCAAAGGTCTAAGCATGGGGGAGTTTGATAAGCACTACTTTGTAGGGCTTAACTAAGAGTCATTAGAGAGTTTATTGGTGCCATTCGGGTAGATTTAGACACATTCATGTGTATGGCGTTTGGGGGCGAAGTTGGTGTTTTTGGAGGTGTTTGAGCTGTTTTGGAGATCATAGGAAACACTGAGGATGAAGCCACCAGTAGAAGATGCCAAGGAGTTATGAAGTATTGGCGAGGAGGTGCTGAAGACACACTTTTGGAGGCCTTGGGAGCATTCGGAGCTGAAGAGACGAAGACACTGAAGGAGTGGCTTCACGGCGGCCGCCGTTCACATCGCGGCGACCGCCGCCAAAGGAGTTCCAGCGACCATGGCTATGGCATTGATCCGGCGACCGCCGTTTAAAGGCGGCGCCGCCGCTGTCAGAAGCCCACCGAGCCCGTTTTCCTTAATTGTTTTATTTGGACTATTTTAATTACGTTTTAATATTTCGTTTTATGTTAATTCTGGAGACTTTATTTCTTTTTAGTATTTAAGGGTTAGAAGGGAGCTTGGTCATCCTAATCTCTTGAACCCTAATTTCACTTTTCATTCTACGTACTTTGCTATGAAGAACTAAGCCTCTCTGGCTTAGTCAGACGCTGAAGCTTTCGTTTTGATTCAGTTGTGAGATTCTCGTTCTTAATCTATTGCATGGATTTTATCTATTCTCTTGCTTGATTGCTTATGATTGATATTGATAATTTCTAGTCTGATCAACTAGGTTTTGTTGTTATTGATCTATTGCTAGATTTAGATTGTTACTGGTTGAGCATATCTATTTCAGAGTAGCAACTGCATCGTGCTAGTATATGGTTGTGCTAGTCTTATGCAGAAGAGAACTGATTTACATTCTAGGATAAAAGCTGGTTGTTTTATGCTAGAATTGTATCCAACTATATTCCTATCCGTAAAGCTGCTGTTAAACTGAATCTTGATAGTTTCAGGGTTGTTTAATTAGTTAGTGCTAATAGTATTTGGTTGTGCTATTAGTTATATCTGAAAAGGAATTGGAATTTCCATTGCATGAGATTTTGAATGAGTATCTAGGATCAACTTGTCATACGAATAGTGGATGTTGTTTGACTAAGTGCTTTTTCCATCACTGAATTCATCAACTTTTAGTTTGTTTACTTTTGCAAGCTTAGATTCATTAAAACATACAAAAACCTCATTTGGTTACTTTGGATTGACATACAAATTGTATATTAAGATAGACTTTGTCTCCCTGTGGACTCGACCTTTACTTACCTAGGACTACGGTTTAAGGTTTGTTTGGATATTTTGCATAGTAGGAATTAGCATGACAAATTCCTGTTATCACGTATGTATTATGTCAATTTCTCATGTTCTTTACAATGATTTCTAACCCCTTTATATACACATTTAACTTCCCAAAGATCTGGCTAGACTAGCCGTTTGGTCTCCGTGATCTTCGCTCACCAACTTTTATTGCCAGATTGTCATGATCTTGTGACATTTATGGTGGGTTGTAACTGCTATGTGGGAAGATATATTAACCTCCCTAATCTGGTTTTAGTAACGTCTTCGATCCTGTCATTGCCGTGAACTTCGCTTGTCGTCTAATCACTGGTCGCTTCAAAACGGGAAAGATCACTTCGTTCATTGGGCCGCTTCATTTGAGAATCCATTAAAAGTGAGGCCCAACACTTTGTACTACTAAAATGGGATGTCAAACACTTATTTTGAACAAATATCATTAGATCACATACCTAAACCATGTAAAATATATTTATCAAGAATTAAGTATCATTGCACCACTTAATCAAACCACTATGATAAAGCTATTTTTTGTTACCCTTACCACCTAATTTTGCAGTCCTTTAATTTTCTAGTAAAATTTCATAATCTTATCCATAGTCAATCCTATACCCTTGCCAAATTACAATTTTACATAGTGCCTTTTTGGTTACTATTGCAAGAGGCAATGGACAAACTTTATTGAAAACTGGAAGCCTACAAAAGTTTAAATAAAGACAAAAATTAGAGGGGAAATTAGAATTTATTTTTCAATGCTTTTGATAACCATATTATAAATGTACCAATCTATCTCATATCCAATAAATTTAGGATAAATAAATAAAATTAAATCAATATTTATACATATATAATTTCTTATATGTATGTCTGAATATTGAGAAGCATTGAATCGGTGTGAGGCTTTCCCTGGATTGTTTGGTTCGAGATGTTGTTTCGGTTGAGGTCGTTGGCGTGGTTATGTGGTTCCTGTAGTCTCCTTGTGTCGGAGTTCTGCCCAGAAGTTTCATCGTACTTCCAGTTCAGTGCCTGGAAATTGCTCTCCGGTGACACAGCATACACCATGGTAGGTTTTTTTGTTCGAACTCGCATTTGTGTCATTCTCAACCAGTCCCCGGGTTGTCTTAGCCCTTCATTTATGCTTGTTTGCTTCTCCAACGTCGGAGATTTTGGGAAGCTCTTAGCGGAAAAATCATGAAGCACACCGGCCCTCTGTTTGTCGGGGGAGATTTCAACTGCATCCTGCAAAGGGAGGAGAGACAAGGAGGCTCGGGGGAGCTCCATCAAGATACGCCTGAGTTCCAGGGCGTTATTAATGATACCAGGCTTATTGATATGGGATTTACAGGATATAACTTCACGTGGTCCAGGGGGACTGATCCAAGGACCATAATTGCTAAAAGATTGGACAGGTTCCTCATGAACATGGCTGGGTGCCTCGCTTGGCCCAATGCATCCGTTCACCATCTCCCGAAGTTTGGGTCGGACCACACCCCCTGCTTCTCCAACTGAATCCAAGAACGCAGTTCGACAGAAATCGGCGCCCTTTTAGATTTGAAGCGACCTGGATTACACATCTTGATTTCTTGCCTTTTATCCAGAGGTCCTAGAATAGGAATTGCCCAGCGAATGATGCCCTGGTGCAGCTTAAGAACAAGCTCGTCGAATGGAATAATAAGGTGTTTGGAAACATTCAAAAGAGGAAAGCCAAGCTCATGGCTGACCTGGAGAAGACAGATTGAGCTAGAGAGAGACCCTAACGCTGCTCTGTTTGAAACCGAGGCCAAAATCCAAAAAGAGTTGAATGAGGTGCTTGAACAAGAAGAGATCTTGTGGTTCCAAAAGTCAAGAGAAAACAGGCTTAGCTCTGGCGATAGGAACATGACCTTTTTCCACGCTTCAACTATGATCCGGCGTAAGCGCAACTGTGTTCAGGCCCCGCGGGATAACGAGGGGGAATGGGTTGCAGACAAGCAATTGCTTGAAGATTTGGTGGCGGGCTTTTATACACAATTGTACCACTTACCGGAGGATGAACTCTTCCCCATTGCAACTCCATATGGCATGTTCACGGAGCTGCAACAAGGTGTATGGGCTAAGCTCGAAGAAGAATTCACGACATAAGAGATTTACAAGGCTGTCAAGCAGATGGGAGGCCTCAAAGCGCCGGGCCCGGATGGGTTTCCTCCCCTGTTCTATCACAAGTGCTGGACCACAGTGGGAGCTTCAGTCATAAGCACAATTAAAGATTTCTTCCACAAGGGTTCCCTGTCTGCTAGGGGTGGGCGTGGTCGGTTAATCGGGTTTCGGTTAACCGAACATCAGTTAACCGGAGTTTCGGTTAGTACTTTTGCCATACCATTAACCATACTGTTAACCCCGGTTTACCGTATGTCGGTTAACCTACGGTTTCGGTACGGTTATTCGGTTTACCAAATAACCATAACATTATAGAAAACTTCTACGCTTTAATGCCTCATGTGAAGCTTGATGCTATTAGTTGACAACTTGTTGCCATACATTAAGAGTGAAACATATAACAATATAACGTCATCATTCATCATGTTGAATCAAAAAAACTTAGAGCTATTTGGTTTCACTCAATAAGTTGGACTTAAACAGAATAGAAAAATGCTGAAAATTAATAGAGTAACATAACTCTTAATACATTGATATTACAAAATAACATATCATCTTCAAACATAAAACAAACTCCTAATCAAAACAAATTTAACCCCATATCAATCTCCATTGAGCTTGTATGCTTCTTCAAGGAACAAAGTTACTCTTCTACTACGATCACAAGATGCTCCATCATCAAGTTCTTCATGCCTATCATTTGTAATGAATAAAACAATATGAGTAAACTAGAGATGACATACCAAATTGTGAGCATTAATAGTAATAATCAAATATAAAAGGATACGTTTCTTATCAATTTGACAGTAGTCTTAATATGAGAAGAAATTAAATTGAAACTAATAGGCAATAAATATATCAAGACAAGGCTTTTAGCTAGTAAGCAATAGTAGATACAACTCTAACAAAAAACAAGATTTTCAACAAAAAAGAGAAGCAAAAGGCTGATTACTAACCTTCTTCCATGACCTCTAAGTCAAGCAGATTTTCTTCTATGGGAAGACGAATATTAGAACTACGGTACCAATCCTGGGCACATACTAAGGCTTCCACAATACGAGGTGTCAAAGAAGTCCGGAAAGAATCAAGGACACGACCCCCAGTACTAAAATCTGACTCAGAAGCAACAGTTGAGACCGATATTGCAAGCACATCTCGAGCAATCAGCGCAAGAACAGGGTATCTTTTTTGGTTATCTTTCCACCATTCCAAGATGTCAAAAACATCATCATCTGGCTCACAATCATCAGACAAGTATTTCTCCAACTCACTCTTTCTCTCATTATTACTCGTTGTCCCCATTTTCTTTTTATACTTTATTTTGAGACGTTGTTGAGCATCCAGAACTTGCTCATTTGCACTTGTATCATGTGGAGAGGCACCAGATGCCGACAGTGCTGAATTAGAATCACTCAGTGACACATCTCTAATTTTCTTCTCCTGAAGTGCATTATAAATACCGAACAACGATCTCAATGTGACATCAACACTTGAACACAACTTTTCAGCCCTTTCTTGATCATAAAACTCCCCAATCACAAATTGAACGTAATGAAGTTTATGCCTTGGATCAAGAATGAAGGCAATAAACACCAAATGGTTCAAGTTATCAATGTTACCCCAATATTTTTCCAATTTGGCCTTCATCTGAAATGTCATACTCTTTATACCAACATCATCACTTTCACCATAAGCAGAAATCAGATCTCCAATCCCAAACATCTCAGGCACATAAAAATTACTAGTTGCATAACGACATCCGGAGAACTTTAAAGTGGCAGTATAAAAGATTTCCAAGAAAGGCAAGAAAACACCAACTTTGTCCCAATCATCATCCATTGGTGCACCCCCAATAAATTTAAACTCCTTAATGTAAGGACCGCCTTTAGAATGCATATTATCAAATGCCTTCCTAAACTTGATAGCAGAAGCAATCATTAAGTAAGTAGAATTCCATCTAGTGTCAACATCCAAACAAACAAGACCTTTGTATTTAATTTTCTCCTCTTCTATACAACTTACAAACTTTTGAAGTCGAGCAGGAGAAGACCTCACATATTTTACCGCGGTACGAATTTTCACAATTGATGAATTAAGATCTTTCAAACCATCTTTTACAACCAAATTCAGAATATGTGCAGCACATCTCATATGTAGAAATTTACTATCCAGCACACTACCACCCCAATGGTTGAGCCTACTTTGCAAATACTTCAATGCCACATCATTAGAGCTAACATTATCCACAGTAATAGTCATAACATTTCTAATTTGCCATTCAATCAAACACTTCTCAACAGCCTTTCCAATTAACTCACCAGTATGACCAACAATAGGGCAGCAATTCAGAATCATTTTATGTAACTTTCAGCTGTTATCAGTAAAATGTGCAGTAAGACACATATAGCTCAAATTCTGACCGGAAGTCCAACAATCTGTTGTGAGAGATACTCTAGACGATAAAGTAGAAAAGAAGCTCTTCAACTCTCTCCTTTGTTCAATAAAAAGGGTATAACAATCCTTAGCTATAGTTTTTCGAGAAGGGATAACAAACTCGGGATTTAATCGCTTGCAAAATTCACGAAATCCTTCATGCTCAACAAACATAAATGGCAACTCATCCACAATAATCATTCGAGCAAGTCCAATCCTAGCAAATTCTTGACTAAAAGACCATAACTTGGGAACATTTAAGGTGTGATTATTTCCATCTTTATCAACAACTAATCGAGATTCAAAAGCAATGAGCTTTTGCTTTTTATCCACATTAGGAGGATACTTTTGACATTTATCTAGATGATTTTTCATACCACTAGTACCATTTTTACTCAAAGCACGAATTCCTTTATCACAATACTTGCATTTAACATGTCCATCATCATCCACTTTCACAAAATGACCCCAATATGGTGATTTCCTCTTCTTACTCAAAGATCCAGAAACTGAAACACTTATAACAGATTCACTTACAACAGCAATTGAAGTCGAAGACTAAACAGATTTATTCAATTCAATGCCTCTTTCAACATCATCTTCCATGCTTTCATCACTTATTTGAGTTATATCCACTGGATTGATGTCTGGCATCTATATAAATAAAAAAAAAGATTAAAATCATAACATATAAACTTAAACCTCCACAACACCGTGACATTATAAGAATTAAGCATAAGAACCTACAAGGCTAAAATCCTTGACTCCTTCAAAATTAATCAACATCACTCATTGTTGCATTTTCAGCTTTGTATTACAATTTAATAAGTTAATACTTATATAATTCATTTATCAAAGTGAACATGCTCAGCGTACTCGTATATGATATAATAGTAACAAATTACATGTATATGATCCAAAAACAAAATATGAGCTACCTAATGAAATGGACATACGTTCAAATATGAATACATATAATATATATATATATAATTATATATGGATGGTCTAGAACAAGCTTAGACAACATGAAATTGAAATTGATATAGGTGTAAATGAGCTTTCCTCCACAAATAAGCTAAACCCAATTCTGCTATATTATATGTACTCAAATATGAGTGCATGAAGAGTGGAAAGTAAACGAAGAATATATAATCAGATTAAGCTCAATAGAACTCGTACCCAGTTCAAATTGAAACCCCATAATTTACAACAAAGAAATTGGGGGAGTAAGAAAGAGAATAGCATAATAAACTCATAATGGTGTGGAGACTGAAGATTGGAGGTACACTTGCACAGTTGCACCGGAATATGTCACCGCCCACCGGTAGACTCGGAGTCGGTAGTTCACGGAGAGAAGAGGTGGTGAAAGATTTGATTTGGTGGAGAAAATGGAGGTTGGAGAGTTGAGAGAGAGAACCCGTGACTGGGTGCGGCGCCTCTTTACTCTTTAGTCTTTAGGGTTTGTGTTTGTGCAGAATAAGAGTTGAAAGACCCAAAAAAAATATAACAATTAATTACGTATCAGGAGAATCGAACTTGGGCAAAATGCACATGTATCACTTTAGAATGTTTCTACTACCACTAGACCACTATAGTTATCTTGTTTTCATTCTAAAAATATATTTTTTATACTCTCGGTTAGTCGGTTAACCGATGCTAGAAAATTCCCTAACCATTACCGTACCAAATAACCGAAACCGAAAATCAGTTTTTCTTCGGTATGGTTAACCGAAAATTTGATCGGTTTTTCGGTTCGGTTTCGGTTTTTCGTGCCCACCCCTACTGCTTGCTGGCCTCAATGATACTCTCATCACCTTGATCCCCAAAACTGAGAATCCGGACAAGATCAGCATGTTCCGGCCCATTAGTCTTTGTAATGTAATTTACAAAATAATCACCAAAGCACTGGTGAACAGAATGCAACCGCTTCTCACTGAACTTGTTGTCCCCATGCAAGGGAGTTTCATTCTGGGGCGTCTCATCACGGATAACATCGTTCTTGCCCAAGAGGTGGTCGACTCCATGCGATACAAGGGTGGGAAAAAAGGGTGGATGATTCTTAAGATTGATCTTGAGAAAGCGTATGACCGCTTGCGATGGGATTTCATTGTGGATACTTTGGTGGACGCAGGCTTCTCCAAGAAATGGGTGGATTGGATGGCTGAATGCATCTCGTCTACATCCATGAATGTCCTATGGAATGGTGAGAAATTGGACAGAATTTCCCCCCGCAGAGGAATTAGGCAAGGAGACGCAATTTCACCCTATTTGTTCATCCTCTGCGTGGAAAGGTTGAGCCAAATCATTCTCAACTCAGTTAATGAGGGACACTGGAAACCTATTCACCTCTCTAGAGGAGGCCCTCCCCTCTCGCACATAATGTTTGCGGATGATATTTTGCTCATAGATGAGGCGTCGGTCACTCAAATCAAACTCATTACTCAATGCCTTGACATCTTCTGCAGATCTTCCGGCCAGAAGGTAAACCTCACTAAGTCTAAACTTTTTGTTTCTTCTAATGTGAGTGCAGATGTTGTGCAATCCATTCAGCATGAATGTGGCTTCCAAGTTACGTAGGACTTAGGGGTTTATCTGGGTATGCCTTTGTTGCACAAAGCCATCAAGAGAGAGACCTTTGAACCACTCCTGCAGAAAATCAATAAGCGTCTTTCGGGCTAGATTGGGCGTCATCTGAGTTTGGAGGGGCGGGTTACTCTTGCAAAGTCAGTGCTTCAATCACTCCCTGTTTACACGATGGCCTTAATTAGTTTGCCCAAGGCTATTTGCAAGAAGATTGACAAGTCGACTCGCTCGTTTATTTGGGGGAGTTGGGGTGACAGGAAAAGGATGCTACTGATCAAGTGGGAAGAGATTTGCAAACCCAAGCCTTTGGGTTGCCTCGGCCTGAAAAGCATGGAAACGTTAAATTTGGCTCTCACAGGCAAACTGGCTTGGAGATTCCTCACCATTGAAGGGAGCTTGTGGAGCCAGGTCATCCGGCACAAATACATTCGCCCCACTCTGGTTGCTCGCAACTGCCCTTCCCCGATCTGGCGTACCATTCACATGGCAGTCAACTCTGTCCTTATCGGGGGGACTAGGTGGCTCTTAGGGGACGGGAAAAACATCAGGTTCTGGAAGGATAAATGGCTGGATAATTACACTCTTTAGCAATATGCTGGGAATATCACTGACCATGAATTCCGTGAGGCTACTGTTGACAATTTTTGGAGCTCGGGTATAGGCTAGAAGTGGGAAGTACTCAGCCCAATCCTGCCCCCCTATATCCTTCTTCACATGGCGGCTATGGCGATTACTGAGGAGGACGATAACCCGGATATTATTTGCTGAGGGTTGAGCAAAGATGGAAATTACAGTGTGGCCTCAGCATATAATATGCTGCTACAACACAATTGCATGATGGAGATGGACACCCAGATTTTCAAGAATATTTGGTAGCTTAAGGCGCAAGAAAGGGTCAGAATATTTGCTTGGCTAGTCTTGAGGATCGGTGTCCTTACGAATGCGGAGCGAAAGCGCTGGCACATCAGCGAGAGTGATGACTGCCCGCTCTGTCCTGATATGTCGGAAGATATGTTGCACTTGTTCAGAGATTGTAAGCAGGCGAAGCTCGTCTGGAGACAGCTTCAGCCTCCCATGCGGTGGGATGCCTTCTTTGGGCTTAACTTTGCATAATGGTTTCGTCACAACATCACCCTCAACAGACCCAACAAGGAGTTTGGACTGGGCCAGCACCTTCGCTACTACCGTGTGGAATCTTTGGAAGTCAAGGAATGTTTGGGCCTTTAACAGGGAAGCATATTTTAGGGATAAAGCAGCTCGCATCCGGGGTATTGTGAAAGAGTACGGAGATGTGCAGGGTCTTCTCCAGGGGGACAAGAGTCAGAGTAAGTCGGAGATCATGATCAGGTGGAGTGCCCCGCAGGAATTCTGGGTTAAACTCAACACAGATGGCGCAGTTAGAGAGGGTCGTGCTACTGCGGGTGGCGTGTGCATGAGTCATGAGGGAGCATGGCTGAGTGGGTTTGTCCATAATATCTGTAGTTGCTCGGTGCCTATGGCGGAACTTTGGGGTATCATTTCAGGGCTCAAGCTCGCTTGGGAGAGGGGATACATGAGGGTTTGTTTGGAAACAGATTCGCAGGTGGCGATCCTGTTACTCAACAAACCTATGGATCGTTGTCACCCCCTTTTTAGCCTTGTCTCCAAGGCGCTAGGCTTCCTCAGTAGGAATTGGACTATCCAATTCCGGTACATTTACAAAGAGGCTAACTCGGTTGTTGATAGTACGTCTAGCCTCTCTGGCTTTTGATTTCCCTTTAGGCTTTCATGTTTTAGATGTTCCGCCCGATCGGGTGTTTTGTTTGTTGTTGGATGATGTGAGGGGCTTTGCTACTCCCCGCCTGGTGGCCAAGTAGTTTCTTTTATATATGCTCGAGAGTGCCGCCTCTCTTTCTATCAAAAAAAATGAGAGAGAACCCCAAAATAAAATACCACTTCATTATACTACATTTATATTACATCAATAGATCAATAGATGTATAAATTAGTTACATTGATGTTCCAAGCATTATTGAAGTTTCAATTTTATACTTTATGTTGTTTACTTATCTTACATCAATTTTATATAAAGAAGTGACTTAAACTTATAATTGAATTATTTTCTTTTTCATTGTTCTTCAAGATATTCCTTTAACTTATACTATTGTTATTTCAAAAGTTTTGTAGTTTGCATATATAGCTTACATCAATTATATGTATAAGCGTGACTTATTACACGAAACTAATCGTTATTCATAAACGCTGATTCACATTTGATAATAACTTAGTAACAAAAAGTATGAATTATATAAACTATTTCTTAGACAAACTTAATAAAAGTATATCTACATTGAGTGTACATATAAGAAGTCTCGTCCTTTAATATATTGTACAACATTAGCACTGAAAAACAACTTTCAATTATGGACTCAAACTAAAATTATAGTAAACAGCCAATGAACTATAACTCAAAACACCAAAAATAAATAAGCACGAAACAATTACTATGATTCTAACATCGGATCATAATAGGATTTTATATTCCTACGTTTGGATCATAGGATCTTGAAATTTTATCTATTTCATCATTCAATTTAATCTATGCCCGTATGGCATAAGTTGGGATTTTATATTCATACGTTTGGATCATAGGATCTTGATATTTTATCTATTCCATCATTCAACTTAATCTATACCCTTATGCAATAACTTAGAAAGATCATTTTATGTATTCTATCATTCAACTTTCTCCAAGAAAATAATGCAATAAGTTATGATTAGGCTGTTAATTTTCTCCTTTATTGATTCAATTAGCTTAATACACGTTTTTGCACTATTTGTATAAACTGAACTTATTCCATTATTATAAATGTATCATTTACATATTAAGAAAAACATTTATAGAGAATTATGTAGTTAAATAATGGATTTTTTATCTAGTTTGTATAGTTTAAATTATTTCTTACTTAGGTGAACAACATATTTCTCAATGCGATTCGGTGAGACACTCTTACCTTAATTTAATTTTTTGCTTAGCATTAATAAGAAAGTATAAAACTTCACAACTTAAATTGTTTCATGTGTATCAACTACATTTTTGTTAACAAAATCAATTCTTGTGTCTCATTTTCGCTTTTATAAATATTTTGATATGCATATATCATATGTTAGCTAAAAAATATTGACATTTAATTGTATAATTTATGATATTGTTAATTAATAGTTTTATATAATTTTGTTCCAAATTAGAAAATGAAAATTAAAGTATAAGAACAATCTTAATTTTGTAGCATGTTGTTAATCCAACCACTTATCTATTTTTAGTGATATACCATATCATAACCAAATCAAATGAAATATAATGAAAAATTAGATTAAATGACATGAAAAAACATGAAATTCACAAGTGAAATCAATGATGTGATGCGGTATATGAGTGTCATTTGGCCCATGCCGCTCCTACTTTAGTAAGTATATAGTAGATTGGAATTTTATTGTTCCGTATCTAATATACAACATTAGTATTTGAAGCGTCCATGAATTTAATTATAATTTTCTAATACCATTTAAAAAATTATAGTATGTTGAAATAGAGTGACTCGTCTAAGCAAAAAGCATACAATATGTAAATAATAATAACTCTTTGACATGTAATCAAATTCTATATTATCTATTAATATACTAAGTTTGAATATGGTATATGGTGATATTAATATTTTTTAGACATAAGACTAAAGTCTACTCATATTCATAAAATATACACATTAGATAGTATAAATGTATAAGTAAAAGAAACTTAAAACATTTGTATTTTGATTTATATGTTAATATTAAGTAAATGAAATATAAATAACTATCAAAAAATTCTCTTACCAAATAAATAAAATAAGTTTGTATTTCATTTGTCTATTCCCATAACCCGCTTCTAAGGAGAGTGATACACATATACTTGGTGTAAGTAAACGTAGGAAAATGTACCGGTTAGAAGTGTCTAAGTCTCCATATATAGAAACTAGATTAAATTAATATAAGGTTTTTTTTGTCATTTACAATAAAAGTTGGAAAGTCTCCATGGCCAAAAACATTGAATTTTGCTCCTCCTTTTCAGATGCTCCTCCCTTCTTTTTCTTCTCATGAAAGTTCATACTCCAGATGAAATTCTAATCTCCATGGTCAAAAGCTATGAATTTTTCAGAGTAATTGTATGTTTCCTTCTAACACCCAAAATAAATTTATTAAAACTTTCCTTCAATGATTATCAGTAGAAATTAGAGGAACTAATTAGCACCCCTATTAACTCTCTTATGTCAAGCCCACGGCCATGGACGTCTCTTCCTTCTCCAGCTTCACCGGAAAATTCACGACGTTGTCGTGGATGATGTCACTAACACCGAGTGATTCTTCCTCATCTCCATTGTTTGCTTCGCCATCGGCACCAGCGTCCTCCAATTGTTCAGATCCGGATATGGCGACAAAGGTATCCCCTCGTCGCCGCTCCTCCAGCGCTGATGGACAAGGGGGAGACCGACCTCGTCGCCATATGGATCAGTGATTCGTCCTCCGCTCCCACCGACGGGGTATTGAGAACCAAGAGTGTCGGCCATAAGAGCTCTGTTCCGATCGAATTCGATGTCGATTGCGAGCCATCCGCCGTCGAAATTGAAGTGGGCCGCCTCCGTTCCAACTCCATCGTATCCTTCCGGCACCTCCCTCTAGAGTTGGCCACGGTTCATGAACCGCCGGTTCAGGTTTAAGGGGACCTTGAACCGGAACCTGAACCGGCTACCCCCCAGAACCGGCGGTCCGGCTGGTTTCCCGCCGGTTCGGAACCCGGTTCAAAAAAAAATTTAGCATTTCTGAACCGGGTGAACCGCCGGTTTTAGCCGTTGTGAACCGGGTGAACCGGCGGTTCACAACAACTACTTTTTTTTATAAAAAAAGTTTTGTTTTTTTAGAAAATAATTAAGTTTTTAATGAAAAAAGGGGTTTTAGGAATAAGGGTTTTTAAGGTTTAGGGTTTAGGGTTTTTAACATTTAATTATTTGAATATTTTTTAATGTGTTTATGACTTTTGTAGCTTTTTTAAGATTTAAAATTTAAAGGGTTTCATTATATGATTTAGGTTAGAGTTTATAGTTTAGGGTTAAGGGTTATGTTAAGGTTTTGTATAGTTTATGGTTTATGGTTATGTTTTTTATATTTAATTAGTTTGATGTTTTTTAATGTATTTATGATTTTTGTAGCTTTTTTAAGATTTAATCATTTAAAGGGTAATGTAGGATTTAAGACTCTAGTTTAGGGTTTATAGTTTAGGGTTAAGGGTTTGTATTTTAAGGTTTTGTATTGTTTATGGTTTATGGTTAGGTTTTATTTTAAATTTAATTATTTGAACGTTTTTAATGTGTTTATGTTTTTTGTAGCTTTTTTAAGATTTAATCATTTAAAGGGTAATGTAGGATTTAAGACTCTAGGTTAGGATTTATAGTTTAGGGTTAAGGGTTTGTATGTTAAGGTTTTGTATAGTTTATGGTTAGGTTTTTCATATTTAATTAGTTTGATGTTTTTTTAATGTATTTATGATTTTTGTAGCTTTTTTAAGATTTAATCATTTAAAGGGTAATGTAGGATTTAGGACTCTAGGTTAGGGTTTATAGTTTAGGGTTAAGGGTTTGTATTTTAAGGTTTTGTATTATTTATGGTTTATGGTTAGGTTTTATTTTAAATTTAATTATTTGAACGTTTTTTATGTGTTTATGTTTTTTTGTAGCTTTTTTAAGATTTAATCATTTAAAGGGTAATGTAGGATTTAGGACTCTAGCTTAGGATTTATAGTTTATGGTTAAGGGTTTGTATGTTAAGGTTTTGTATAGTTTATGGTTAGGTTTTTTATATTTAATTAGTTTGATGTTTTTTAATGTATTTATGATTTTTGTAGCTTTTTAAAGATTTAATCATTTAAAGGGTAATGTAGGATTTAGGACTCTAGGTTAGGGTTTATAGTTTAGGGTTAAGGGTTTGTATTTTAAGGTTTTGTATTATTTTTGGTTTATGGTTAGGTTTTATTTTAAATTTAATTATTTGAACGTTTTTTATGTGTTTATGTTTTTTTGTAGCTTTTTTAAGATTTAATCATTTAAAGGGTAATGTAGGATTTAGGACTCTAGCTTAGGATTTATAGTTTAGGGTTAAGGGTTTGTATGTTAAGGTTTTGTATAGTTTATGGTTAGGTTTTTTATATTTAATTAGTTTGATGTTTTTTAATGTATTTATGATTTTTGTAGCTTTTTTAAGATTTAATCATTTAAAGGGTAATGTAGGATTTAGGAATCTAGGTTAGGGTTTATAGTTTATGGTTAAGGTTTTGTATTTTAAGGTTTTGTATTGTTTATGGTTTATGATTAGGTTTTATTTTAAAAAAAATTATTTGAACGTTTTTTATGTGTTTATGTTTTTTGTAGCTTTTTTGTATTTTAACCATTTAAAGGGTAATGTAGGATTTAGGACTCTAGGTTAGGGTGTATAGTTTAGGGTTAAGGGTTTGTATTTTAAGGTTTTGTATAGTTTATGGGTTATAGTTAGCTTTTTTATATTTAATTATTTGAACATTTTTTAATTTGTTTATGATTTTTGTAACTTTTTTAAGATTTAAATGGTAATGTAACATTATATGATTTAGGTTAGAGTTTATAGTTTTAGGGTTAAGGGTTTGTATTTTAAGATTTTGTATAACTATATGGTTAGGTTTTTTTATATTTAATTATTTAAACATTTTTTAATGTGTTTATGATTTTTTGAGCTTTTTTAAGATTTAAAAGGTAATGTAATTATGTAACATTATATGATTTAGGTTAGAGTGTATAGACATTTGACATAGTTTTAGGGTTAAGGGTTTGTACTTTAAGGTTTTGTTACTTTGTAGAGTGGTTTATGTTTTTTTTAATATGTAATTTTTTGAACGTTTTTTAATTTGTGTATGATTTTTGTAACTTTTTAAGATTTAAAGGGAATGGGTTTAGGGTTTTAGGATGTATGACTTTAGGGTTTATGGTTTTAGGGGTGTTTTGGATTTTAGGGTAATGGGGATATTTCATTTTTTTTATTTATATTACACCTGATCCGGCAGTTCAACCTTCGGTTCATGAACCAGAGGTTGAACCGCCTCCGAACCGCCGGTTCATGAACCGAAGGTTCAACCGGCGGTTCAACTATACCTTGAACCGGAACCTGAACCGGTCGGGACCTTGAACCGCCGGTCCGGTTCAGGGTTTGACCGGGTTTGACTATGTCCGGTTCCGGTCCGGTTCGCCGGTTCCGGTTCAGGAATGGCAAGCTCTACCTCCCTCCGTTGCTAGAACATCGCCGACCTCGATCTCAAAGATATGGTCAGCACTGGTCTGGAATAAATTTACAGATGTGTGAGGAGGAGGATGAGAGGGTGAAGAAGGGGGAAATGAAAAAAGAAATGTACACTGCTATTTTCTAAAAGCAAGTAGATGAAAATATATTTTTACCTTTTTACATAATCAAAGTATAAAAATAACAAAGTTCTCTAGTAACTCCCCCATCCTAATTAATGAAGTCGAAGTAGATTAGATATTTATAGTTAACTAGAAATCGAAGCCCGTGCTTCGCACGAGCCTTTTGTGTATATGTAGTGTCACGGTATAAATTTGAGTTTCTAATACATGGATTGTTGTTTCATGTTTTATCTTAGACGATATATTGTTTGATATGTATTTAAATGTAATGTTTAAGTCTTGACAAAAAAATGTAATATCTAAGTATTTTAGGTATAAAGTGCTATGATTGTACGAAGTACAATTTTATTTATTTATTTTAGTCAGAAGTTCAATTTAAATTTTGAATTAAGGTAGTAGTTGTTTTTTGTAGGGATGCGTTTTTTCCTTTGAAAATATTTGGGGAATATTTTGGAAATGTCTATCTAATTATATGTTGTGCTTGAACTCAAGTATTTATAAGAAACTTGTTACAACAACTCTCTTTTCTTACATGTGTTTTGGGGCGAAAAGATCAATCGACCTAAATCGCCTTAGACGGGGTAACGAGTCGATCGGATAATATAAAGTAAATCCAAACCAAATAAACAATCAACCACGTAAAGAATAGATGCAAAATTGTAATATGGTATATTGATCAAATGATGATAGAATCGGGTCGATGTACAACTTATCCTTGAAGAGTAAGGGATCAAGTCATGTTCGACAGGCGATTCTGATGGTTCGACCGGCTATGATCGGGTAGTATCCCAAGGGATTCGAGTGAGAGCGGATGTGCTGGTAAGATTTTTGGAGAACTGAGTGAATGAGTGTTGCCCGAGGACGTGTTTTTTGTCGATCGTTTCTTCGTGTTCTATTTATGGTATCTTCTTCTTTCGTCCGTTACTACCTTCGTAATATTCTCCATTTATTCCATGCGTGATGATAGGTGTCATTTCATGCACCTTTACTAGCAATTATTAGCATTATTTGGAGGAGTTTATGATCAGATTTGAGGCTAAGTCTGTAATCCAGAAGATGTGGAGAGAATTGAAGATATCCAGGGATTTACAGCTTAGATGGAGATGATGAAGATGGATGAGGATCCGCTTGAAGACTAATTGGAGAAGGCTACCAACACTTGGTAGTATAGAAGAGCGGAAGAGAAGAAGAAGAGCTGAAGAAAGGAGTGGGCGAATTGCTACCGCCCCGCGCCAGAGCCACCGCGACCCGGCGGTGGGTCTCAGAGAAGAGCTGGTCGCGCCAGAAGAAGCCACCGCCCCGCGGTGGATCTCACCGCCCCGCGGTGGGCACACGTAACGCCTCGCGGCCAGAAGACATTATTTCCTTATTTTTCATTTTCGGATTTCCTTTTTATTATTTTATTTCCTTTACTATTTTCGTTAGGTTAATCTTATTTCCTAAGCCTATTTAAGACCTCTTTCTAGGTTAAGAGGCTGACACTTTTTTACTAGAGACTTTATATTTTACTTTACATCAGACTTTTAGCATCGTTGTTTTCTTTCTCATTAGGGTTTCATTTGCATCTGAATGGAGCACTAATTTCCCTTGTTCTACTAGACGTTTGAAGCAATACAGTTGATGTGTTTGTGAGATTTCTATTCCTTGTTCCTATTCTTATATGTGTTGGTTTGATTCTCTTGGTTATATTGAATATTGATTCATTGTTATTCTTCATAGCCAGATCAACTAGGTTGAGTAATATTTATCAATTGCTAGGGTTTGCATATAGTGGAATACGAGTGCATATCTAGTAGCATACACGACTGTTGCATATAGTGGAATACGAGTGCGCAATTGTGAGTGAGAATCATTTGCATGTTAAGTAGTAACGTTTTCTTCTATTTACATGTATCTTATATCCTTGTGTGCATTGCTATTGCTTTATTAGTGGTAAGGTTTTCTTCCATTGATATTGTAGTAAGTACTATCAACAACTATCTGAATTGGTAGTTAATCAAGATCGGGGTGGAAACAACCATAAGAATAGTGAAAGAACTTGGATTTAATAGATTTATGTGATCAAATTACATCTCTGTATTGTGGATCTCGTTCTAGTGGAACTACTTTCCCCAATCATATTCTCAAATCAACTAAACCTGTTTACTTTGCTCTGCTTGATAACCAAAACCCCCTTTCCTTGTTACTTGTTAATCATAATTGCATACTTCATCAGATCTTCCATGTGGGTTCGACCCTTACTTGCTTGTTATACATCTGTTTAGTAGGTTGTTAGGACTTTTACTTTGACTAGGCCATTCAACGATATTTGCATTGCATATTTCGGCCACGTCAAATTTGGCACCGTTGCCGGGGAAGTTTTCTGTTTTGTTGTGTGTGTTTGTGATTGATCTTGGTGGAGACCTATCTTATGGTCGACACTCGTAGTACTGACTCTCCTCTAGCTGCTTTTGATCCAGAAATCGACAGATTTTTCCGTGCGAACCTACGCGGTCAAGGAGAAGAAGAAGTCGAGGTTGAGACCATTGAGCCAGTTGACATCCCTCCTGGTGCAATGGCCGAAACTCTAAGAGAGCTGACTGAACCGAACATTAGGGCACAATCCCCCTTGGCTGTCGTCATTCCTGCACTTGACGTAGGGGTGAACTTTGAGCTGAAATATGGAGTTGTTGCTTATCTCCCAAAATTCCATGGTTTGAGTGGAGAGGACCCGATATCTCATCTGGGTAAATTCCACAATGTCTGCATGACTATGAAGCCAAGGAATGTGACGGAGGATCAAATCAAGATGAGAGCCTTTGGTTTTTCTTTGCTAGACTCTGCTAGCGACTGGTATTATCACTTGCTGCCAGGGACCATAGATACCTGGACTAAACTGCACAAGGCGTTTCTTGACAAGTACTTCCCAACAAAGAAGGCGAATGCTTTGAAAAAGGCAATTGCTAACATTGAGCAGGGTGCTGACGAGATGCTATATGACTATCTTGAGCGGTACAAGAGGCTTTGCTCTAGCTGCCCGTTCCAAGGATACGCCAAGCAGGATCTTGTTCTCTACTTACACAATGGCCTGCTCGATCAAGAGAGAAGAATGGTTGACGCTGCATGTGGTGGGAGCATACTCAATCTGACACCGGACGCAGCCATGGAAAGATTTCAGGAGATGAGTGAGAGTACCAGGAGCTTTGGTAAGACGTACCAGAGAAAGGCAGTCAATGTTGTGACTCATGCAGGACCTAGCCCTGTGCTGAATGAGTTAGCTGAGTTGAAGGAGATGGTGAAGAGAATGGCGAACCAAAACACTCCTTAACAAGTCAAATCATGTGGGATTTGCTGTGATCAATTCCACCCTACTGATACTTATCCTCAGCTGCAAGAGGAAGGTACTGCTGAAGTGAATGTTGTAGGAGGTTACGGACCCCCTAGACCGCAGTTTGGTGGACAACCCAACTACAATCCGAGAGGGCGTGACCACCCAGGCTTCCGGTGGAGCAACCCACAAGGTGGTCAACAGCCGGCACACCAGCAATACCAGCAAAGATCCCCATACCAACAGAGGCCTCTAGGCCAAAACTCTGGTGCTACTACTGAAGAGTTGCTGAAGACCTTGACTCAGCACTTCGCCACTCATGTGCAGACTACTGAGTCAAGCATAAAGAATATGGAGAGCCAGATTGGCCAACTGGTTGATGTTGTGACCAAGATTGACCAAAGGACATCTAATTCCTTGCCATCTCAGACCACAGTGAATCCAAGGGAAAATGTGAGTGTCATCACCCTTAGAAGTGGTAAGCAACTGGTCGTTCCTCCTATTGTTGGAAAGGAGAGTGAATTTGAGATGGAGAATATCAGTCACCGCCCCGCGGTGGACTCCACCACGACCCAGCGGCGAGTTGGATCAGAGGCCAGTGAAGAGGCATGCATGTCACCGCCCCGCGGCGACACTGACCGCGACTCGGCGGCAAGCCTCAGTAATCCCACCGCGACCTCACCACCCCGCGGCAATGACCACCGCCCCGCGGTGAAACTACCGCGACCCGGCCTCCAAAATCCAAGCGCCACCGAAGAGGTTTGCGTTGATAATTATGTTCGTCCGGTTTTTCCCCCTCTCGGTTCCGAGAAGCCACCAGCACCTTTTCCCGATGCGCTAAAAGCTAGAAGGGTCGCCGACAACAATGATCTTTTCGAGACATTTCGAAATTGTGAGGTGAACATCCCTCTTCTCAAGCTTATTAAGGTTGTTCCTCGATATGCCAAGTTTTTAAAGGAGTTGTGCACCGTCAAGAGGACACAAAAGCTGAAGGTCCAGAAGAAGGTTCCGGTTGGTGAACATGTCTCGGCGGTATTTCAAAAGCGTATGCCTGAGAACTGCAAGGATCCAGGTACGTTCACTATTCCTATTGCTATAGGTGAGCATCGATTTGAGAAAGCCCTGTTAGACTTGAGTGCCTCTATTAATGTTTTGCCTTACTCATTACTTGAAGATTTAGGAGTAGGACCTTTGCATGATACCAATATTGTGATTCAACTTGTTGATGGTTCTTGTGTGCCTCCTAAGGGTGTTGTGGAAGATATTCTTGTTAAGATAGGTCCCTTAATTTTTCCTGCTGATTTCTTCGTAATGGATATGGATTATGATGAGCAGGTTGCTCCTGTTATGTTAGGTCGACCTTTTATGAAAACATCCATGACGAAGATTGATGTGGATAGTGGAACTTTAACTATGGAATTCGATGGAATAATTTTTTAGCATAACATTCATAAGGTCAACTCCATTGAATTGCATACCCTTTGCTGCATTAGTGATATTGATAATCCTACTCAGGAAAATGTTAAGACTAGTGCCGTAGAGACCATAGTTGAATACTCTGCTATTGCTAAACCTTTTGATTTGCATGAGCATGATGTCTTACTTGATGTCATAGGAGAACCTACCCCCTCTACTTTGGGCCATTTCCCCCCTGCACTAACCATACAAGGCAGTAAGCCTTCATCTAGTGTCGTGCAGCATGATCAGGTTGAGCCATATCGGCCCCCACATCGCTCTAAGTATGGGGGAGAAGCTCCAAAGGAAGCAATTATGGAGTCAATGGCCAAGAGGGAGCATGGTCTAAGGTTCAAGCCTTTCCATGGGAAGTTCCAGCAGGAGGAGACAGTTAGGAGGATTCCGAAGGGATCCTGTTCTAGGTGGTAGTTGGTTTGAAGTACGTCGAGCCAACGACGTTAACTAAGGCACTATCCAGGAGGCAACCCGAGGTAGTTTTCCTTAATTTTTCTTTTCTCCTAGATTAATTTTGTAATTCCTTTTGCTTTGTTTCGTTCGCCTATCACTAACATTTCAGGTACAAAAGTAAATGGAGAGGAGACGGTGCTCCCAGTTACCTCACCGCGACCCGGTGACAAGTCCATCGCCCCGCGGTGGATGTCTGGTATATTTCCTCCACTCTGGAAAAAAAAATCAGTGGTACATAAGAAATTGACGGATTGGGCCCTTTTTGGCCGAGTTTTCTCTTTGGGCCAATGTACATAACCGGCCCATCAACCCTTCTTCCTTTTCCCTTCCCTAACCTAGCCTCCACTCTCACAAACCCTCCATACCCAACACCCCTCTCAAGCTTTTCCAAGCCATTCCCCCATTTTCCTACCAACCCCTCTTGTTCTTGGTCCGAATCTAGCCTCAAATTACATTAACCTTGAGTTTCTTTGCCCAATTTGGAGTTAGCCTCACAAAAGAGCCAAACACAAACCCCGCCGCCTCGCGTCGCCCACCACCGCGTCGCCTGCCACCACCCCGTGGCGACCCCCACCGCGACCCGGTGTGAAGTCCCAGTTAGACCCGGCGGCACATCCACCGCCCCGCGGCGAGACTACCAGGCTGTGTGTTTTTCGCTCGTTTGTAAATCCTCTTTGGTTGCCCTTTGTTTTGTGCATCTCAATTCATTACTTATGGCACCTAGAGGTAGGAAGCAGGTCTCTACGAGGGATAAGAATGAGGTGTATAACGTTGTGAAGGAGAGAAAGGTGTTGGCTATTAAGTTCTTTGACAAGCCAACGTTGATTGAGTTTGGTATATTGGAGTGTGTATCTCTTTGTTTAGCAGAGTGTGGCCTGGGGACCTTCCTGAACAAGTCCGATGATGCTTACCCCGAGCTATGCTACCAGTTCATCGCCTCTGTTAAGAGGTATTCTGATGGTTCCGCCGACAAGAGGTTGACGAAGATCACGTTCACATATAACGGTCGTGAGTATGCTTTGTCTGCTGAGGAGATTCGTGGTTCCCTGGGCATTACAAAGGAACCGTTTGATGGGTGGTCTGGTGGTCTGATTGAGACGGATATGATGGAGTTTTGGGAGGCTGCCACGCATAGGAAGTTCAAGAAGGGCCGGGAGGTGAATTCGAAGTTGGTGAACCCTTGCTTAAGGTTGATCCACAAGGTATTGATGAGAGATTTATGTGGCCATGTTGATGATGGTAAGGTCCCTCTGAAGGACTTCCAATGGTTTTTGAGCATCTTGTCTATTGTTACGTACACCCCGTGTTGGGCTAGTCTTTTTCTGAGTTCCTTGAAGAGGATTCGTGATGGTGAGCCACGTGATATTTGTGGGGGTGGTTTGATCACCCTTCTTTGTGCTGAGATTATTGCCACCGATCGTATTCCTAGGCCTATTGCTCATGCGGTGTATGACATGGCGCACATGAGAGTGTGCTCGATGCTGAAGCCATTGGGTAGGGATGGTGATTTAGTTTGGTCTTCATACGATGGTCATTTTCTGATTCTTCCTCGGGTTTTCACTTATTCCCCTTCATTTACGGGATGGTGGATTCCCAGTGATAGCAGAGTTATGGTTGATGTTACCCCTGCTGCTGCTCCTTCGGATCCGTTTGGAGAAGGCCCTAGTGCTGGTGTTGTTGTTGCTGACTATGTGGGTGAGGATGCTCATCAGCCTACCCAGTTTGATGCGCCTTCATATTCTTATGGTCCTGCCACACCTTGGCAGGAGTTGTACGCAAGATTTGATGCATTCTCGGTGCAGCAGACTCACTGGAACACTCGAGTAGAGACCGGTCTGCAGATTTGGCAGACCCAGTTCCGTGCTGATGTAGATGAGCGTCTGGATGCTATGGACGCTCATATGAGAGACTACTTTGGGAGGTTCCCACCACCACCACCATCCGACCCACAGTGAGTTTATTTCTCCTTCCCCTATTTCATTTGTTGTTCTCTTCTCTACATTGAGGACAATGTTCGGTTTAAGTATGGGGGAGTGATTTAGACTGTACTGTCTATCTAGCTAGTGTACATAGCTTTGTTTTCTGTAATTTTCATTCAAGTATTCTTAAAAACAAAAACGAAAAAGCCATAAATATGAGACAAGGCATCAAAATCCTAGGATGAGCTGAAAACCCGAAAGGGCGGTTCAGGTAAAAAGCAGGTAGTCCGACTGGTATAGACCAGTGCAAAAATGGACTGGAGTGATGCGAGTATTTATGAGATATCTAGCAAAATGAAATGAGTGGCTAGGTAAAAACCCGAGAGGGCGCCTGGGCAAAATGAGCGTAAAGAAAAAAAAGAGTGATTTTAGGATCATTCTGGAGGTCGGCGTCATAAGAAGGGGAGTCATAAGGAGGACTCGGGTAGGCCACTCTGGAGCGATAAGGAGCTAGATTGGAGTTAGGATTAGAATAATCTTTGCATCACTTGATTTGGTTGTCTGGAGCTGATGGTTGAGATGTTATAGTTGCTGGTGTCATATTTTCTTGTACTTCCTGAGGCCTTGGTGTTTGATTGAGGGAGTAGGTTTATCATTAGCTTACTCGGGATGAGTAAAGGTATAAGTATGGGGAAATTTGATAGGTGTCATTTCATGCACCTTTACTAGCAATTATTAGCATTATTTGGAGGAGTTTATGATCAGATTTGAGGCTAAGTCTGTAATCTAGAAGATGTGGAGAGAATTAAAGATATCTAGGGATTTACAGCTTAGATGGAGATGATGAAGATGGATGAGGATCCGCTTGAAGACTAATTGGAGAAAGCTACCAACACTTGGTAGTATAGAAGAGCGGAAGAGAAGAAGAAGAGCTGAAGAAAGGAGTGGGCGAATTGCTACCGCCCCGCGCCAGAGCCACCGCGACCCGACGGTGGGTCTCAGAGAAGAGTTGGTCATGCCAGAAGAAGCCACCGCCCCGCGGTGGGCACACGTAACGCCTCGCGGCCAGAAGACATTATTTCCTTATTTTGCATTTTCGGATTTCCTTTTTATTATTTTATAGATTTCTGTGATCATTATTTCCAGAAGACATTATTTCCATAAGAATAGTGAAAGAACTTGGATTTAATAGATTTCTGTGATCAAATTACATCTCTGTATTGTGGATCTCGTTCTAGTGGAACTACTTTCCCCAATCATATTCTCAAATCAACTAAACCTGTTTACTTTGCTCTGCTTGATAACCAAAACCCCATTTCCTTGTTACTTGTTAATCATAATTGCATACTTCATCAGATCTTCCCTGTGGGTTCGACCCTTACTTGCTTGATATACATCTGTTTAGTAGGTTGTTAGGACTTTTACTTTGACTAGGCCATTCAACGATATTTGCATTGCATATTTCGGCCACGTCACGTGATCTCCGGGATCCCTTCTAAATGTCATCACAATCTTGTACTCAATGTGTTTACCGTTTGCCTTTGATTGAGCAATTAATGCTCTAGGCGAAATCTTCGGAGCTAGTCGGATCCCATGCGTTCGAGGAGTGTCCGACGCTTCTCTCTAGTCTCTTCCGGCCTTCTTCTTTGCTTGGACCTTGGCCCAATCTGTTTGTACCGATTCCTTTGGAGCATGTTGGGCCCAACAATAGCCCCAAGTTGTTTTGGGCTGAAGAAAGCTGCAAATCGGAAGTCCAAACAACTTCCCTTCTACATGATCTCCACCCTCCGATCTGGGCGCGACAGGCGAGGGCTACGTGGCGATAATCCTGCAACACGATGGGATGTCTCTGCGACCTGACGATTCTCTCCATAAATCTGAATTAAGTTCTGACGGTTTTGCTTCATCTTCTCCATTTGCTCTCTGATCTGGTAGGCTCTCTTAGGCTTCTCAAAAAATTGCTTTTCGATTTCCTCCCCTTTCTATTCTGGAAATGGTTTCCAATGATTCGTCCGAGTCGTCTGCTACTCACTCGAACTCGAGTAAGAATGAGGCTCCCCCCTTTTCCTTTTGAAGGAGGCTGACGCTCTGACGGGGACGTTGACGGAGGCAGAGTTGGAGCAGATCCTCCAAGTCGGAGGCTTTCCTCCTGAGACGATCGTGAGGTTACCGCATTCGGATGAGAGAGTTGACGCCCGCTATGAGGGATGGGTTTGTTTCTATGCCTACCCATTCCGGATAGGTCATACGTTTCCGTTTTCCCCTCTTGTCAGGGATTTTTTAGCGACTTTGGCGCTTGCGCCGTGTCAGGTCATGCCACAAGCGTGGCGGATCCTTAGGGTTTTAGATCTGTTGAATTCTCAGTCTGGGACCGGTTTCAATTTCGACGCCCTATGGTACAATTACTCTATGGGGTCGAAGAGTTCCTCTCGGGTACAGTTGCGCATTCGCCCGGGTCGAAAGCCCTTGGTGGCTAACCTTGATGTAAACGATCGTGGATGGGGATCGAAGTTCGTCTTCGTCGAGCATTCGTCTCTGGAGAAGGCGGGTGATTGTTCGTTTTTGCTGTCGGAGTGGCGAGTTGAGAGTACGTATTCGACTTCTCTTTGCCCATTTATGTGTTTTAACCCTTTGCTTAACTCTTCTTTTTTGTAGTCCCTGAAGCTGAGGAGTTGGAAATGGACGCTCAGTCGGAAGGTCTGACAAATATTATCCTCGGCATCCCCGCGTCGGAGCTGAAATTCGTAAATGTCAACCTGTTGTCGATCGCCCCCACCACTCAGGACGTCATGTCGACTCTTTCGTCATCCCGGGTTCAGTGTAAGTTTTTATTCGACTTATGTATCTTTTCGTCGTGTGCTTGCGTCTTACGTTTTGTCTGATATGTCAGCGTCTCCAACTGGTCGGTCAAGTGCACGTTTGAAGGGAGTGTCTGGGAAGGGTCTGATAGAGCAGAGGTTGGCGGCGGCCAGGGCCTCGTCGAGTAAATCGACGCCGACGGAGTCGTCGCTTCCAGCCAAAGTCGGCTCGAAAAGGAAGTCATGTGTTTCTTCTGACGACGTGAAGGGGGTGGACACTTCGAAGAAGAAGTCGACGGTCGCTCGTGGAGTTGAAAAGATCGACTCGGTCGATCGATCGATCGCCGATCTTTTTCATGCTCAGGGCCCGACTCTGAAGTCAATGGCGGCTCTCCCTTGGATTGTATTGGCGAAGCGGGTGTTCTGCGTGGAAGGTAAGTCGTCTTGTCGGATCTCAAGTTTATACGTTTTCTTTCTCATAAACTGGTTCGTTTTTTATTTTTTCGATCTTGTCTTTCTTTTTCCAGACTTTTCAGTTTCTCTTGGGTGCGTATTCTGGAGTTAAAGAGATGGTCGCTAAGGCCGAGGATAGGGCTGCTAGGTCAGAGTCCGACCTGGCATCTTTGAAGACCAAGGTGGAAGGAGCCGAGAGCCGCTTTAGGGACGCTGAGCGCCGCTTCGCTAGGGAGTTGAAGAGTTGCCAAGACAAATTGGATGTTTGTCGGAGGGAACTCAGCGAGAGCCAGACAAGTGTTGAAGAGAAGGTGAAGCAGGCTAAGATCAAAGTTGGTCGGGTCATAGGCGACGTAGGCGCTTTTTACGGGTTGAAGTCGCGTGTTGAGATGATCGAGGAGTTTAAAGAGGTCAAACAGGAGACTTGGGACTTGAAGGCGGAGAAGGAGACCATGGATACCCTGTTTCCAAAGGGGAATCCTAGTTCGGAGATGTTCCAGTTGGCCGGCGTCGGAGAAGAGTCTCCAGACAAAAGTGTTGGTGAAGACGAGGTCCATTCTGGCGACACCGTGTTGATCGAGCCCCAGCCTTCTTCCGACCTGACTCCTACTGAAGGTAACGCTGCGACCCCTGACTCTTGACTTCTTGCGTAAATGACTTGTGATCCCACTTGCGTGTGGGTAGAATGTTTTATGGTTTGGCGACCCGTCCACCATCATGGGTCGCAGAATGTGTTTCTTATGGATGCTTGAAGTCCTACATGTGTGTAGGCAGACAATATGTTTTGGCGACCCGTCCACCATCGCGGGTCGCATGGATGTAAAAAAAAAGTTAGACTTTTATTAACGTAATCTGTTTTACAAAGGGTCGAACTTGTTTCGTGTGTTTTGTCGGATTCTTCTAGAGAAGATAGCCATGACGCCTTTGATTTATGTGTCGGGTTTGCCCGTGTGCTTCGTCAAGTAGGGCTTTCCGCGTCGTGTAAAAAAGGAGGCCTGCAAATGTATATGTTTATGTTTAGTCATGACTTAGTGTTATGCCGAGGAGGAAAGCAATATGTCTTTATTGCGTAGATGTAATAAGGTGTTTTGACCTTATGTATTGTATAAGGCAGGCGGTGTGCCGACGCGCCTTTGGTATTTGTCTCCCCGTGTTCCGATCGATCGTGTAAATGTAGTGTAAGCGCTTTTGTTTGTGATTGGATCCAGCGTGTATGTTGATGTCGTCATGTACTTAGGATCGCAAGGAAAATGTCCTTGCTAGATGTGAGTACTCAGGTTTATGAAATAGAATTGAGTTGGTAACAACGAATAGTACATGACAAGTGAAAGAATGTTAGTGCATTACTTTGCTAGTCTAGAAGTGATATAGCTTCAGATGTGTCGCGTTCCAACTTCTTGGGATCGGCCGTCCGTCTCTATCCTCCAGCTGGTACGCTCCCTGTCCGACCACTTCCTTGATGAGATAAGGACCTTCCTACTGAGGCGCGAGCTTTTCGTCGGTCGGATTCTTGGTGTTCTGAAATGTCTTTCTAAGGACCCAATCGCCAACTTTGAAGACTTTGGCTCAAACGTTTTTGTTGTAACTTCTTGCGACCTGTTGTTAGAACTTGACCATTCTAATTCTGGCTCTTTCCCTAGTCTCATCCACCGTGTCCAAGTTGTGCGCTAGCTTGACGTCGTTTTGTTCATTCATCTAGAGACTGTAACGGGCTGTCGGAACCAGTAATTCGGCGGGAATGACCGCTTCACTTCCGTAGACGAGTGAGAATGGTGATTGTCCAGTCGCGTTCTTTGGGGTGGTCCTGTCGGACCAGAGGATGAGAGGAAGTTCGTCTGCCCATTTTCCTTTAGCCCTTATGAGGCGTTTCTTGAGGTTGTTGATGATGATCTTGTTGCTAGACTCGGCTTGTCCGTTGGATTATGGATATCGAGGAGTGGACGTGACCAGTCTGATGTTCCACTGGTCGTAAAAGGCTCGAGTCTTATGACTGATGAATTGGGAGTCATTGTCGCATACGATTTCTGATGGGACGCCAAATCTGTACAAGATATTGCGTTTTATAAACGAAATGACGTGTTGATCTTTTACCTCTCGGTAGGCTTCAGCTTCGACCCATTTGGAAAAATAGTATGTCATGGCAAGGAAGAAGACTCGTTGGCCCGACGTAGGTGAGAGTTTCCCGATGATGTCCATCCCCTATCTCATGAAGGGCCATGGTGCCAAAGTCGGATGGAGGAATTCCGAGGGTCGATGTGGAACGGGTGCGTGTCGTTGGCAAGCGTCGCACTTTCTGGTGTACTCCATCGCGTCTCTATTCATTGTAGGCCAGTAGTATCATGTTCGCAAAGCTTTCCCTAAGAGGCTTCGTCTCCGGTGTGGTTTCCACATTCTTCTTCATGTAATGATCGTAAGATGCGTCTGACTTCTGGAGTCTTGAGGCATCGTAGGAGTATCCCTGTGATAGATCTTTTGAACAAGACGTCACTTACAATATCGAAGGAAAGAGCTCGTACCTTTAGCCGTTTTGCTTCCGTTTTGTCGTTGGGTAGGATGCCGTCTTTTAGCCATTTGACGTAAGGTAGCGTCCAGTCGTCATGATCGTTGATGATGTCTTCTTCTGGTCAGTCGCCTATCTCCAACGTGACAAGTTCGTCCAACGGTGTACTTAAATCCTTGGGTGTTTTTGGAACAGTTGGTGTTGTGATGTGTGCCAGTAGGATGTTTGAGAATTCCTTTGGGTCCAAGACGGACCCCAAGTTGGCTAGTGCGTCAGCCTGAGCGTTGAGATTTATGGGAACTTGTCTGATGTCGAACGTTTGGAATTGGACGATTAGCTTATTGGCCACGTCCAGATAAGCTATCATTCTGTCGTCCTTGGCGTTGTATGATCCTTGTATTTGATTTACGACCAAGAGGGAGTCGCAGATGACTTCGATTTCTGGGACTCCTAGGTCGCGTGCCAGAATGAGCCCGAATATGAGCGCTTCGTATTCAGCTTTGTTGTTGGTCGCGTCCCATTCGCATCTTACGGCTTGGGCTATCTTGTCCCCTTGTGGTGATTTCAGCACGACTCCTAGCCCCGATCCTCTAGCGTTCGACGCACCGTCAGTGTGGAGTTCCCATTTACTTGTTTCCTTCATTGCGAGTAACTGTGTTACTTCTTTGACGGCTTCTTGTTCCAGGGTCGGGCTGAAGTCTGCCACAAAATCAGCCAAGGCTTGCGACTTGATCGCCGTCCTGGGCTCGTATTTGATGTCATAGCCGCTGAGGTGTATGGCCTATTTGGCCATTCGTCCTGTGAACTCGGGTTTCCTCATGATTGCTCTCATGGGATGGTTAGTGCGGACAATTATAGTATGAGATTCGAAATATGGTTTGAGTTTATCTGATGCCATTACCAGTGATAGGACAAGTTTTTCCAACGACGAGTACCTTGTCTCCGATGGCAGTAGCGTTCGACTGGCATAGTAGATTGGCAATTGCTTACCATCTTCTTCTCTGACCAGTACTGCGCTCGCGGCGGACTCCAACACTGCTAGGTACAGCAATAATGGCTCGTCGTCTTTGGGTTTGGTCAACAACAGGGGACTAGCCAGGTATTTCTTCAAATCCTGGAATGCGACTTCATGTTATTCTGTCCATTGAAAGGACTTGTTCTTCTTGAGAGCGTCGTAAAAGGGTTTGCACTTGTCGGACGACTTCGAGATGAATCTATTCAGAGTTGTTATCTGACTTGTCAGCTTTTGTACGTCCTTGACGCATCGAGGGGATCGGAGGTTGATGAGGGCTTTGACCTGTTTCGGACTGGCTTCTATTCCTTTTTGTGTCACCATGTACCCCAAGAATTTTCCCGACGACACTCCGAAAGAGCATTTCATAGGATTCAATTTCATGTTATATCTTTTTAGTACCTCAAAGTTGTCGCGGAGGTGATCGATGTGGTCCTTTTTCTTTTTTGATTTGACCAGCATGTCGTCTATATAGACTTCCATTGTGTCCCCAATCTGATCTTTGAACATCTTGTTGACTAGTCGTTGATAAGTAGCCCCTGCATTTTTAAGTCTGAAGAGCATTACTTTGTAACAATAAATACCTTGGCTTGTGACGAATGCCGTTTTCTCTTGGTCTTCCGGTTCCATGAGGATATGATTGTAGCCACTGAACGCGTCCATGAAGGATAGCATTTCGTGCCCTGCTGTCGCGTCGACCATGGTGTCGATATGAGGGAATGGGAAGGAGTCCTTGGGACAAGCCTTGTTAAGGTCGGTTAAGTCGATACAGACTCTCCATTTGCCATTTTTCTTTTGGACCACAACCACGTTGGCCAGCCACTCGGGGTAGTTGACTTCTCTTACTTTTCATGTTTCCAGTAGGCTCCTGACTTCATCGTCGACGATCTTATTTCGCTCTGGGGTGAATTTCCTGCGCTTCTGCTTTACAAGGGGGTGAGATGGATCTATATTCAATTTATGAGTAATAATGTTTGGAGGTATTCCGACCATGTCTTCATGTGACCACGCAAAGCAATCAACATTAGATCGGAGGAAATCCAATATTTGTTGCCTGGTCGAGTCATCTAGGTTCGACCCGACCCTTACCGTTTGGTTTGGCTTTAAAGGATCTAGTGCGATCTCATCAAGTTTTTCCATCTCTGGTTCGACGTATCGACTGGATCCTTCGTCGAGCTGTGATTGCTATGCGATCTTGGGCTCGACCGCGCTTTTCATGGAGGCGACATAGCATTCCTTGGTCATCCTCTGATCTCCCTTGATCTCTTGAACTCCCCACTTGGTAGGGAACTTGATGATTTGATGGTACGTCGAGGGTACCGCCTTCATTGCGCGTATCCATGGCCTGCCAAGAATGCAATTATAGGGAGATGGACAGTCTAGGACTAAAAATTTCACCTGTTGGTTTACTCCTCCGATGTATGTCGTAAGAATGATTTCGCTTTTGTACGTCCTTGACGCATCGAGGGGATCGGAGGTTGATGAGGGCTTTGACCTGTTTCGGACTGGCTTCTATTCCTTTTTGTGTCACCATGTATCCCAAGAATTTTCCCGACGACACTCCGAAAGAGCATTTCATAGGATTCAATTTCATGTTATATCTTTTTAGTACCTCAAAGTTGTCGCAGAGGTGATCGATGTGGTCCTTTTTCTTTTTTGATTTGACCAGCATGTCGTCTATGTAGACTTCCATTGTGTCCCCAATCTGATCTTTGAACATCTTGTTGACTAGGCGTTGATAAGTAGCCCCTGCATTTTTTAGTCTGAAGAGCATTACTTTGTAACAATAAATACATTGGCTTGTGATGAATGCCGTTTTCTCTTGGTCTTCCGGTTCCATAAGGATCTGATTGTAGCCACTGAACGCGTCCATGAAGGATAACATTTCGTGCCCTGTTGTCGCGTCGACCATGGTGTCGATATGAGGGAGTGGGAAGGAGTCCTTGGGACAAGCCTTGTTAAGGTCGGTGAAGTCGATGCAGACTCTCCATTTGCCATTTTTCTTTTGGACCACAACCACGTTGGCCAGCCACTCGGGGTAGTTGACTTCTCTTACTTTTCCTGTTTCCAGTAGGCTCCTGACTTCATCGTCGACGATCTTATTTCGCTCTGGGGTGAATTTCCTGTGCTTCTGCTTTACAAGGGGGTGAGATGGATCTACATTCAATTTATGAGTAATAATGTTTGGAGGTATTCCGACCATGTCTTCATGTGACCACGCAAAGCAATCAACATTAGATCGGAGGAAATCCAATATTTGTTGTCTGGTCGAGTCGTCTAGGTTCAACCCGACCCTTACCGTTTGGTTTGGCTTTGAAGGATCTAGTGCGATCTCGTCAAGTTTTTCCATCTCTGGTTCGACGTATCGATTGGATCCTTCGCCGAGCTGTGATTGCTATGCGATCTTGGGCTCGACCGCGCTTTTCATGGAGGCAACATAGCATTCCTCGGTCATCCTCTGATCTCCTTTGATCTCTTAAACTCCCCACTTGGTAGGGAACTTGATGATTTGATGGTACGTCGAGGGTACCGCCTTCATTGCGCGTATCCATGGCCTGCCAAGAATGCAATTATAGGGAGATGGACAGTCTAGGACTAAAAATTTCACCTGTTGGTTTACTCCTCCGATGTATGTCGTAAGAATGATTTCGCTTTTGTACGTCCTTGACGCATCGAGGGGATCGGAGGTTGATGAGGGCTTTGACCTGTTTCGGACTGGCTTCTATTCCTTTTTGTGTCACCATGTATCCCAAGAATTTTCCCGACGACACTCCGAAAGAGCATTTCATAGGATTCAATTTCATGTTATATCTTTTTAGTACCTCAAAGCTGTCGCGGAGGTGATCGATGTGGTCCTTTTTCTTTTTTGATTTGACCAGCATGTCGTCTATGTAGACTTCCATTGTGTCCCCAATCTGATCTTTGAACATCTTGTTGACTAGTCGTTGATAAGTAGCCCCTGCATTTTTTAGTCTGAAGAGCATTACTTTGTAACAATAAATACCTTGGCTTGTGATGAATGCCGTTTTCTCTTGGTCTTCCGGTTCCATAAGGATCTGATTGTAGCCACTGAACGCGTCCATGAAGGATAACATTTCGTGCCCTGTTGTCGCGTCGACCATGGTGTCGATATGAGGGAGTGGGAAGGAGTCCTTGGGACAAGCCTTGTTAAGGTCGGTGAAGTCGATGCAGACTCTCCATTTGCCATTTTTCTTTTGGACCACAACCACGTTGGCCAGCCACTCGGGGTAGTTGACTTCTCTTACTTTTCCTGTTTCCAGTAGGCTCCTGACTTCATCGTCGACGATCTTATTTCGCTCTGGGGTGAATTTCCTGTGCTTCTGCTTTACAAGGGGGTGAGATGGATCTACATTCAATTTATGAGTAATAATGTTTGGAGGTATTCCGACCATGTCTTCATGTGACCACGCAAAGCAATCAACATTAGATCGGAGGAAATCCAATATTTGTTGTCTGGTCGAGCCGTCTAGGTTCAACCCGACCCTTACCGTTTGGTTTGGCTTTGAAGGATCTAGTGCGATCTCGTCAAGTTTTTCCATCTCTGGTTCGACGTATCGATTGGATCCTTCGCCGAGCTGTGATTGCTATGCGATCTTGGGCTCGACCGCGCTTTTCATGGAGGCAACATAGCATTCCTTGGTCATCCTCTGATCTCCCTTGATCTCTTAAACTCCCCACTTGGTAGGGAACTTGATGATTTGATGGTACGTCGAGGGTACCACCTTCATTGCGCGTATCCATGGCCTGCCAAGAATGCAATTATAGGGAGATGGACAGTCTAGGACTAAAAATTTCACATGTTGGTTTACTCCTTCGATGTATGTCGTAAGAATGATTTCTCCAATACTGTGCTGATAAGCACTACTTTGTAGGGCTTAACTAAGAGTCATTAGATGATTTATTGGTGTCATTCGGGTAGATTTAGACACATTCATGTGCATGGTGTTTGGGGGCGAAGTTGGTGTTTTTGGAGGTGTTTGAGCGGTTTTGGAGATCATATGAGACACTGAGGAGGAAGCCACCAGTAGTAGACGCCAAGGGAGTGCAATGAAGAGTAGAAGAACGGTAGGCTGAATTCAATTGGTTCTTTCTCTCTATTCAGATGTCCAAATGGAGTGATTCTAATTCGAGGAGTTAGATCTTGAAGTCTACTGCAAGTCCTCAAAATATGATCGCAATCCGAGTTGGGAATCAAAGGTTATGGCGTTTCTACGGAAGTGTCGCAGGAGCTTAACCGAAGAACAGCGACGGCGCCCGCCGTGCACATTGCGGCGCCCGCCGCCAATTCCCATCCAGGAACCTTTGCTACGACATTGTCACGGCGCCCGCCGTGGAAATGCGGCACCCGCCGTGGAGGTTGCAGCGCCCGCCGCCTCTGTTGGATGCACTGCCGAGCCGTTTCCTTATTTGCTTTATTTTGCATTATTTTATTACATTTTTATTATTTCATTTTAGGTTAATTCCAGACTTTATTTCCTTTAGTATTTAAGGGTAGAGAAAGGCTTGTTTGCCTATCGTCTTCTCTCGAACCCTAATTTTCATTCTACGTATTTTTGCTATGAAGAACTAAGCCTCCCTTGGCTTAGTCAGACGCTGAAGCTTTCATTTTGATTCAGTTGTGAGACTCTTGTTCTTAATCTATTGCATGGTTTTTATCTATTCTCTTGCTTGATTGCTTATGATTGATATTGATAATCTCTATCTTGGATGCAACTAGGGTTTGTCGTTATTGATCTATTGCTAGATTTAGATTGTTACTGGTTGAGCATATCTATTTCAGAGTAGCAACTGCATCGTACTAGTATCTGGTTGTGCTAGTCTTATGCATAAGAGAACTGATTTACATTCTAGGATAAAAGTTGGTTGTTTTATGCTAGAATTGTATCCAACTATATTCCTATCCGTAACGCTGCTGTTAAACTTAATCTTGATAGTTTCGGGGTTGTTTAATTAGTTAGTGCTAATAGTATATGGTTGTGCTATTAGTTATATCTGATAAAGGAATTGGAATTTCCATTGCATGAGATTTTGAATGATTTTCTATGATCAACTTGTCATACGAATAGTGGATGTTGTTTGACTAAGCGTTTTTCCCATCACTGATTTCACAACTTTTTAGCTTGTTTACCTTTTGCATGTTTAGAACTTACAAAACTCACAAAACCCCCCTTTGGTTACGTTGGATTGACATACGAATTGCATATTTAGATAGAATTTGTCTCCCTGTGGATTCGACCTTTACTTACCTAGGACTACGGTTTAAGATTTGTTTGGATATTTTGCATAGTAGGAATTAGAACGTCAAATTCTTGTTATCAAATTGGCGCCGTTGCCGGGGAGGCAATAATCTATTGTGTGTGTGATTTGTGTGTCAATCTTGGTGTGAACCTATCTTATGGTTCACACCCGTGTTACTAATAATCTACCTCTAGTTTTTGATCCAGAAATCGAAAGAACTTTTCTTCAGGCTCGCAGGGCTGCGAATTTACTACTTGAGGAAGCTGAAAGAATGGCAGCCCGTGTTACTCTTGAGTCCCTAACAGCTCCTAACTTGGAGCAACCAACTCGTGTTGTGCAATTCCCTGCCCTTGGTGAAGGGGTTAAATTTGAGCTTAAGACATGAGTAGTTCATTTACTCCCGAAATTCAGTGAAACCCCGCTTGAGGATCCTATTCAGCACCTGGATGAATTCCTTGAGGTCTGCACCAGTATGCGACCCTCTGAGATTACTGAAGACCAGATGAGGTTGAGAGTCTTTTCCTTTTCTCTGAAGGACTCTGCTAAAGACTGGTATCATTCTTTACCACCAGGGAGCATCACTACTTGGGTGAATTTGAAGAAGGTATTCCTTGACAAGTACTTTCCAACAATCAAGTCTAATCAGCTCAAGAAGAAAATCTACAACAGAGAGCAACTTTCTAATGAGTCTCTCTATGATTATTATGAGCGCTTCAAGAAACTGGTGAAGAGTTGCCCTTACCATGGTTATGCTAACCATGATCTGATTCTTTATCTGCATGGAGGACTCCGTGAAGATGACCGTCGGATGGTCAATTCTGCATGTGGTGGGAATATTCTGAAGAGGACTTATGAAGAGGCTCAAGAGATATTTGTTACTCTGGCTGATGACTCTAGGCAGTACAGTGGGAGAGGTTCCCAAAGCTTGGTAGTTGCTAGTTCTCAATCCAAGATTGATCAGGCTGATTTTGATGTGCTGAGAGAGGAGGTGAGGCGCCTGAAGCTGAAAGGTACGCCTCAACAGGCTAAGGCCTGTGAGATCTGTCATGACGACTTGCATCCTACTGATTCATGTCCTACTTTACAAGAGGAAGTGAATGCAGTAGGAGGATACCAGCAGAGGCCCAGGCATGATCCCTACTCTAGTACTTACAATCCTGGTTGGAGGGATCATCCCAATTTCATATGGAGAGACCCAGAGCAGAACCAAGGTCAAGTGCAACAACAGGGTAATCCTCAACAACCTAAGCAGCCATTTGTGCCAAATCCTCAAGGGCAGAACTCGAACCCTTCGTCGTCTATGGAGAATATGATGAAGATGCTGATGCAGAGCAACGTCAACCTCAATGAGAATGTTGCTAAGTTGACTACGAACCAATTGCAATTCCAAGAGACTACATAAGCTAGCATTCAGAACCTGGAAAGGCAATTTGGCCAGATCTCTCAAGTGGTGAGCAAGCTCGACGCAAAGGTTTCTGGTAAACTTCCATCTCAAACGGAAGTAAACCCGAACATTAGAAATGTCAGTGCTGTAACTCTGTGGAGTGGGAAGAGGCTCGAAGAGAATGATTCTGAGGTCAACAAGGAAGAGAACGCGGAATTAGAGCAGAACAGCGACGGCGACCGCCGCCCAATTCACGGCGACTGCCGTGAAGACCACGACGCCCACCGTGAAGACCACGGCGCCCGCCGTGACGGTGAGCCAAACTTCGATCTTTCTGATGATGTTCACGGCGACCGCCGCACTTCTTGCAGCGACCGCCGCCCCTCCGTTGTTGATCCTGAGGCTGAGAAGGAGTATGAACCTCCGATTTTTCCTGATTGGAAGCATGTTGCACCATTTCCGTCTGCTTTGAAGCGTACCAAGCCACTTGCGCAGGACAAGGACATGTTTGAGATGTTCAGAAACGTGGAGGTCAACATCCCTCTCCTAAATTTGATCAAGTTTGTCCCTCGTTATGCCAAGTTCTTGAAGCAGATGTGCATCACAAAGAGGAATCAAGATAGGAACAGCAAGAAGAAGGTAAAGGTAAGCGAACATGTTTCTGCTGTGTTTCAGAAGCGCTTACCCAAGAAGTGTGGCGACCCATGTATGTTCACCATCCTTATCACTATTGGAGGTACCAAGTTCAATAAAGCTATGTTAGATTTGGGTGCTTCCATAAATGTTCTACCTTCATCTCTTTGTGAATCCTTACGATTAGGACCCATGCATGCCACTAATATTGCCATTCAGTTAGCTGATAGATCTAGTATGCGTCCTATAGGGATTGTGGAGGATGTTTTGGTTGGGGTTGGTGATCTTACTTTTCCTACTGATTTTTATGTGCTTAAGATGGAACACGATAAGCATGCAGCCCCTTTTCTGTTAGGGAGACCTTTCCTGAAAACTGCTAATACTAAGATTAATGTGAGTACTGGTTCTTTAACCATGGAATTTGATGGCCAAACTATGAACTACAATATCTATGACGCCATGAAATCTCCTTCGGATGATCATTCTTTGTGTGTAATTGATGTACTTGAGCATGTGGTGCACGATGCTTCTGATGATGAGCACCTAGATGACATACAATCTATTGTTGATTCTAGTTTGGATTTTACTCTATCTACTGAGTTGCAGGAAGGTGTCAATGAGTCGGACGCTTACTATAAGATTCCTCCAGAGCTACCAGGCAAATCGCCTTTACTGCTGACCCCGAGCGAGAAGCTCGTTCCTTCTTTGGTGCAGGTCCCTGAAGTTGAGGCTAAACACCCCCCTGATCGATCTAAGTATGGGGGAGACGCGACTAAGAAGGTCAAGATGGAGGGGCCGCTGAAGAAGAAGAAGAATGGTCTAAGGTTCAAACCTTTCCATAATTGGTTCAGGAAGGAGGTATGGATTAAGAAGGTTCCTAAAGAGCCTGACGATATGGATTGAGGATTTTCGAGTAGTATGTCGAGCCAACAACATTAACTAAGGCGCTGATCGGGAGACAACCCGATGTTAGGTAGTTTATTTTCCTTCCCTTAGTCATTTTCTTTTGTTTTTCCTTTTAGTTTTTCCTTTATGTGTCGAACTAACCTGCAGGAAGCGTTTCAAAGTGAAGAAGGAGTTCACGGCGCCCGCCACCGACCTTACGGCGCCCGCCGTTTTCACCTTCTCCGACACTTTGCTTGCGGCAAATGACGGCGACCGCCGTTTAATTACGGCGATCGCCGCCATTTTCAGGTTCGTTTTCTTTCGTAAAAAAAAAGGGGGGGGAAATTTGGGCCCCGAAAAAACCTTAAACGGGGAGCAAAAGACGAAAATAAAATACCCCGAAAAGACCTTAAACGGGGAGAAAAAAGTCAAAACAAAAAAACAAAACAAAAAAAAACAAAAAAAGTTTTACCGGGCTGTCCAGATTTCCCACGAGAGGTGCGCATCATGTTGCTAACGGAGGAATACATTCACCCTACATTCATTTGGCAATGATGGTGGCCCTGCAGTCGACAGCTGGATAGGAGATACACCAGGGCCCAACCACGATGACATCTGGGCCCATTTTTGAAGGCCATGCAACCCCGTTCCCTTGATCGACCACTCATTCACCACAGTGGTTCATTATGGTTGCATGGTAGGAGCTGATGGAGTTGAAGGCCGCGCAGCCCTGCTTTCCTACATAACCACCACACCCCCACGGTGGATCCCTATGGTTGCACGGTAGATGAAGATTATGGCGTTGATGCCGACACCCGTGACATGGACGTTTATTGAGAAGACCTCCAGCGACATCTTCCGTGTCCAAGCCAGCTCGGCGACGTTGTGAGTTCATTTTTTGCTTTTCCCTGTGCTTCTATTTTTTGTCTTTCATTCACTAGTGGAAAAAACCCTTGTTGAGGCGGGCCTTTTGACACTTTTTGAGACGTACACCGTTCGCCTCAACCAAGGGGGCTGCAACAAGTGGGTACACTTTTTGAGGCGGGCGTTATATGCATCAAAAAGGACCTTATTGAGGCGGGCCTCCGAAGCCCGCCTCAACAAGTCCCTCACTTTGGCGCCAAAATGAGGGACTTGTTGAGGCGGGCTTCGGAGGCCCGCCTGAACAAGTCGCATTTTCCACCTTTTAGCCCGGATCTGGGTAAGTCCGGGCTAAAAAGCATTGTGTTTAAACAAAAAAAAACTGGACATTTTAGCCCGGATCTCTTCCACATCCGGGCTAAAAAGTCCATTTTTTTGCAAAAAAATCCAATCACAACTGTATACTTTACTAACAAATTCCAACTCGCCTTTCCACCAACAAATTCATGGCGCTAAACACAACAAAAACACTAGATGCAACAGATGTAATATGAACAGCAAAAAAATAGCAAGGAATTAGAAATGAAGAGAAAAACAATATACCAACTAAGACTTGTATTCCTCATATGTGTTACATTCAATATTCAACTATAAAATAATGATCTAGTGTAGGCATGACCAAACCAATGTATATAAGAGAAACAAATCACACAAATAAGAGTGTGCCTTGTACACTTGCAACTGCATCTCATGATATTAGGGTGACCAAAAAATGCAGAGATAGTAGGAGAAACACATTCCTATGTACAACCATGTAACATGGACGTTGGATATATCAGTACTTTCATTATTCAAAACAGAGCATGAAACCCTGGGCAAGTTGTTCAAATACCAGCCTGATTTGACATACTTCTGATCTGAAAAAGCTTATCCTATGGTCCTTGGAAAGCCACTTTCAAACTCGACAGTTTCCATAACAGCCCCACTAAGAACCTATGAAATCCAAATTCCAGACAAACACAAAATATTGCAACGACAATATGCAAGATGTATAATTAGAGCATATATGAAACTAAAATATACAAAGTGGTAGAGTTAAAGAAATAAATTACAACGTTCTGTTGGTAATATACCTCATAAATGATTTCCTTAGTAGGGTTCTCCACTCATCGCCATGATTCACCCTCTATAACGCTGCAACAAGGATTTGGCGAAGCTTTGTTGCCTGCGTAGAGTGTATACGAAATGAACAAATCAAACAAAGTAAAATATAAACAAATAATAATAAAATTACCAGAAACATAGAGGTAAAAGAAAAAGAAGATTATCTGGGATTGCAAACTCCAATATAGCTCAAATTAGTATTGCCAATGTTTGGGACAGTGCAATGTGCTTCCAGATTCTTATTCGTTCTACTCTACTTGATATCTTTCCTTTCTCGTTTTTTGAAAAAGTTGAAAATATAATAGCAGGAATAACAATCTTCAAGATTTGCCTACTAATTCTTTCTTATAGGTGTCCTCTAAAAAGACAGCTATTCTAGCACCATAGAAACAGTAGGCTTAATATCACCAAAGAATCACTATAATGAAGAGCTTTAGCATTCAACAATCTGATACCCCTCCTATTTGTTGGCAAAACATTCAATAAGAGATCACGAAGTACAGAATATAGTCCAGCATAACTGTTCAAACCATTAAAACAAAGGACAAGAATAAAATCAGTGCATACCCATAGAGAGCTTCCCTTATCATAGGAAGAGGAGGGCGCACTTCATCTCCATTGATAAATGCACATATACAACATTTAAGTTTTCAGCTCTTCAATACTGAAACAGAAAAACCTGCAGCTCAGTAGATCACACTTCATGTTGATTCAAAAGAAGCACATTCAAATAGGCATATAAGCAGGTACTTGTCAGACCAATTTACAAGCATACATGCAGCTCAGTAGATCGCTTTGTTTTCAGACTCAAAACAGTCTAGAAAAATTGAAAACCATTACAAATTGAGAGAACTCCCATAATTCCACGAGAAGCTCAAAAAAGAAGGCAACATACATAATACCTGAACTAAAATCAAACCAAAACGAAAAAGCGAACAAAGCAGCGAAAACAGAACATGAGATTTCGTAAATAAGTTAGCCCCAAATATCTAATCCTATATTTCGTACAATACAATGGTTAATTGAGTTGATAACCCTAAATCCCTAGAAGGCTGCAATCATTAATTCACAACCCTAAAATTTGAAGCCCTAAATCCCTAAATTAAAAACACGACATTTCGCACATATTCAGGACCAAAATCCATTAGCGTTTGGACACAAAATCTCAAAACAAAGCACACTTACCGTGTTAGTGAAATCGGGAGGCGAGATGGGCGACAGGCCGAAAGCGACGAAGATGCAGAGGAAAAGATGTGATTTCGGCGAGAAGCTTTGGCTGGAATGCCGGGATTGGGCGAGAAGTGGAAGAGAACACCGTTTTGAGGGTGGAGGAGAGATCGGCGATGGAGGAGATGGGAGACAGAGCAAGAGTTATTGGAAAGGGAGTAGAAGTGTGTTCAATGTCGGTTAGTAAGAAAGGGGTCGCCGGTGGTCGGAGTGAGGGAGAAAGAGCGTGAGGAGGGAGTTTGGGGGAGAGATGGAGGCAAAGGAGGGTTAGGGCTGAGAGCTGGTATCGGGGTTGGGAGAAAAGAAAGAGAGGAGAGAGAGAAAGAAAAGAAAAGAAAAGAAAAGAAAAGAAAAGAAAAGAAAAGAAAAGAAAAGAAAAGAAAAGAGGGAGAGAGAAAGAAAAGCAAAGAGGAAAAAAAATTGTTGAGGCGGGCTACTTGGCCCGCCTCAATTAGTTAGAATTAGAGGCGGGCCTTACCCTGGCCCGCCTCTAATACTTTAGCGGAAAATGTTTTTTCGGAAATTTATTGAGGCGTATATTAATTTGCCCACCTCAAAAGATGTTTTTGAGGCGTATAAATTAATTATCCGCCTCAAAAACCAAGAAAAGTGATTGCCTAAGTCATTGTTGAGGCGTTTTGAACTATGTACGCCTCTAAAAGGGAGCCTCAAAAAGGGTTTTTTCCACTAGTGATTACATTGAGGATAATGCAATGTTTAAGCATGGGGGAGAGTTCTATTCTTGCTACGTCATTGAGGAGAAAAATGAAAAAAGAGAAAAAGCCAAAAATTTGAAAAAAGGCTCTCATTGAAATCCTGGGATATGTCGAAAACCCGAATGGGCGGCCTAGGTAATAAGCAGGTGGCTTGGACCAGCATTAGGCTGGGGTAATATGAGGTCAAGAGTGACGTGAGCTTATGTGGGTACATCTATTGGAAAATGAAATGAGTGGCTTGGTGAAAACCCGAAAGGGCGCCTTGGCAAAACGAGTGAAAAAGAAGAAGAGTGATTTTAGGATTTCTCATTATTCTTGGCGAGGCGTCATAAGAAGAGGAGTCAAAGAAGGACTATCGGGCAGGTCACTCTGGGAGACATAAGGAGCAATAGATGGAGGCTAGGATTAGAGGTTACTCACACTATTGGATGTCCGGGTTTAGCTTGGGGGAAGTACTCTGCTTGCCCCTTAAGCTGTTGAGTTGTTGATGTGTTGTAAATGAGATTGGTGTCAGGAGCTTGGCATGGGTTAGGTGACTCTTAGTTGGAGGATATGCTTCCTGAGACCTTGGATGCTGAATTGGAGGAGTAGACTCTCTATTAGTTTACTCGTGGACGAGCAAAGGTCTAAGCATGGGGGAGTTTGATAAGCACTACTTTGTAGGGCTTAACTAAGAGTCATTAGAGGATTTATTGGTGTCATTCGGGTAGATTTAGACACATTCATGTACATGGTATTTGGGGGCGAAGTTGGTGTTTTTGGATGTGTTTGAGCGGTTTTAGAGATCATATGAGACACTAAGGAGGAAGCCACCAGTAGTAGACGCCAAGGGAGTGCAATGAAGAGTAGAAGAACGGTAGGCTGAATTCAATTGGTTCGTTCTCTCTACTCAGATGTCCAAATGGAGTGATTCCAATTCTAGGAGTTAGATCTTGAAGTCTACTGCAAGTCCTCAAAATATAAGCGCAATCTGAGTTGGGAATCAAAAGTTATGGCGTTTCTACGGAAGTGTCGCAGGAGCTGAACCGAAGAACAGCGACGGCGCCCGCCGTGCACATTGCGGCGCCCGCCGCCAATTCCCATCCAGGAACCTTTGCTACGACATTGTCACGGCGCCCGCCGTGGAAATGTGGCGCCCGCCGTGGAGGTTGCAGCGCCCGCCGCCTCTGTTGGATGCACCGCCGAGCCGTTTCCTTATTTGCTTTATTTTGCATTATTTTATTACGTTTTATTATTTTGTTTTAGGTTAATTCCAGACTTTATTTCCTTTAGTATTTAAGGGTAGAGAAAGGCTTGTTTGCCTATCGTCATCTCTCGAACCCTAATTTTCATTCTACGTATTTTTGCTATAAAGAACTAAGCCTCCCTTGGCTTAGTCAGACGCTGAAGCTTTCGTTTTGATTCAGTTGTGAGACTCTTGTTCTTAATCTATTGCATGGTTTTTATCTATTCTCTTGCTTGATTGCTTATGATTGATATTGATATCTCTATCTTGGACGCAACTAGGGTTTATCGTTATTGATCTATTGCTAGATTTAGATTGTTACTGGTTGAGCATATCTATTTCAGAGTAGCAACTGCATCGTACTAGTATCTGGTTGTGCTAGTCTTATGCAGAAGAGAACTGATTTACATTCTAGGATAAAAGCTGGTTGTTTTATGCTAGAATTGTATCCAACTATATTCATATCCGTAACGCTGCTGTTAAACTGAATCTTGATAGTTTCGGGGTTGTTTAATTAGTTAGTGCTAATAGTATCTGGTTGTGCTATTAGTTATATCTGAAAAGGAATTGGAATTTCCATTGCATGAGATTTTGAATGATTTTCTATGATCAACTTGTCATACGAATAGTGGATGTTGTTTGACTAAGTGTTTTTCCCATCACTGATTTCACAACTCTTTAGCTTGTTTACCTTTTGCATGTTTAGAACTTACAAAACTCACAAAACCCCCCTTTGATTACATTTGATTGACATACGAATTGCATATTTAGATAGAATTCGTCTCCCTGTGGATTCGACCTTTACTTACCTAGGACTACGGTTTAAGGTTTGTTTGGATATTTTGCATAGTAGGAATTAGAACGACAAATTCCAGTTATCATGTGCTTAACTTCACCGCTGAATCCGACTAGTAGAGTCGATTTCTTGATAAGATCATTTTCACCCAGACCCATCCCTTTGAGGGCGTCGAAGGTCAAGAGATTGGTCGAGCTTCCTGTATCAATTAGTACTCTACGTATCAAACAGTTCCCAATAGACAAAGAGATTACCAGACCATCGTGATGGCTTTCCGACCCGTCGGCATCGGACTCGTCGAACATGACCATTGGGAGGTCAGAGACCTTGGTTTGTTCGAGACCTTGCATCTCGGGTTTACTGCATTTGCTTTCTCTCGCATGTCTTTTGGCTGCGGAGTACGTGTTCCCACATACGTCTGAGCCCCCTGAAATGATATTGATATTTTTTGTATGGACAGGAGATGGAGGTTTATCCTGCTTTACCTGATCTCGTCGCTCCATGGTAGCTTTGGCCCGTTCCGAGATCACGTCGCGTAAGAGACCATGCGCAAGTAACCTGGCGACCTCTTTGCGTAAGGCGATGCATTCATCCGTCGAGTGACCATAGTCACCGTAGAATTTGCACCACTTTCTCATGTCCTTTTTGACGTTCGGTCGGTCGCTCTTTCGGGGCCATCTTACTTCTTTTCCATATTTATCGAAACTCTTGACGAGCTCCGACACGGAAACGATGAAGTTGTAAGATTAAACCCTAGGAGGCAACGTCGGACCATCTCTCCAGTCTTGAGACCTGTCTTGGAAGGAGTTTACCTGACTCTGCTCGTTTCGATTGCGAGGGTAGGGGTGATGACGTCTGTCTCGGCGGTTATCGGAAGAGGATTTGCGATCGGATTGGTCGGGTCCATGGGACGCTTTTCGCGATCTTCTTCCAAACCTACCTCGGCCATGGTTTTGGCTTGTACATCTTCGAAGCTTCTGCACGGGTACTTGGTGATCTCGTTGTAGAGGTTGTTGTCCTTCATCAGACCTTGTTTGAAGGCTTCGATGGAGGTGGTGACGTCGCAATGGAGGATCGCGACTTTTTCCTTATTTTACCTATTAAGATAGCTTCGGAGAGGTTCATTATACCTTTGGGTGATTCGATAGAGATCACTCGACTGCCTTTCGAGCCTCCGACTGCTGGCAAATTGGATCTTGAAGGAATTGACCAGATCCGCGAACGAGGCGATCATTCCCTGAGGCAAACGCATAAACCAGGTCAGTACGGGACCCGCGAGAGTCATGCCAAAGCTTTTGCACATGACAGCTTTGCGGCTCTCCCTTGGAACAGATGCAGTCATTAGTTTTTGTTTATAGAGAGAAATATGATCATCTGGATCGTTGGTGCCGTCGAAAGTCGTCATGTTAGGAAGGTTGAACTTCTTTGGGATTTTGACTCTGGCGATCTCCTCGACGAACGGAGATTCCTCATATCCGTCTGACGCTTCTTTCTCGATCGGTTGTAGAACTCCGGGAATTCTAGCGATGCGGTCGTCGAGTGCCTTCATATGCTGACTGAGCGTCTGCTGGACGAGAGCCAGGATATCGAGAGGATTGGTGACCTGCGGTTCGTCGATTCGAGTTTCCTCAGTATGTCCGGGGCGTCGGACGCTCGGGGGAGTCAGCTCGACGCTATCCAAGTTAAGGCGCGTCTGGATGTTGCTATGGATGGGCATCTGCCTGGATCCAGAAGCCATTGATTGTACTTGTAATCTAAGAGACTCATTTTCACGAGTTAGTTGTGCGATCTCGGTCTCAGATCGGGTGGATAAGGTAGCCAAGGCTTCGGTCTTTTGGCGTTGCTGTGCGAGCTCTTCTTGTAGGGTAGTCATTTTTTAGGCAAGCTCTTGGATTTGGTTCGGAGTAGGGTTTTCGGTTGTATTTCCTTGAGTTTGGGAGTCGTCTTCGAGGCGTGGCTCCTCTGTACCGGTAGGCGGGTTAATAGTCATGGTTGGAGGATTTTTGAGATGGTGATCAGCAAGTTTCCCTACAGTGGGCGCCAAATTGTTTTGGGGCGAAAAGATCAATCGACCTAAATTGCCTTAGACGGGGTAATGAGTCGATCGGATAATATAAAGTAAATCCAAGCCAAATAAACAATCAACCACGTAAAGAATAGATGCAAAATTGTAATATGGTATATGGATCAAATGATGATAGAATCGGATCGATGTACAACTTATCCTTGAAGAGTAAGGGATCAAGTCCTGTTCGACAGGCGGTTCTGATGATTCGACCGGCTATGATCGGGTAGTATCCCAGGGGATTCGAGTGAGAGCGGATGTGCTGGTAAGCTTTTTGGAGAACTGAGTGAATGAGTGTTGCCCGAGGACGTGTTTTTTGTCGATCGTTTCTTCGTCGTCTATTTATGGTATCTTCTTCTTTCGTCTGTTACTACCTTCGTAATATTCTCCATTTATTCCATGCGTGATCTCCGGGACCCCTCTTAAATGTCATCGCAATTTTGTACTCAATGTGTTTACCGTTTGCCTTTGATTGAGCAATTAATGCTCTAGGCGAAATCTTCAGAGTTGGTCGGATCCCATGCGTTCGAGGAGTGTCCGACGCTTCTCTCTAGTCTCTTCTGGCCTTCTTCTTTGCTTGGACCTTGGCCCAATCTGCTTGTACCGATTCCTTTGGAGCATGTTGGGCCCAACAACATGCTCCACTACTCAAGTATTTGGTCTGGAATATATATTGTTTTATTAGTCACATTGACTTTACATATTCTTATACATTAATATCATTTTAATTAAGATATATATTAGTCATTACTTCATATTCTTATTAAATACGGAGTAATATAAATAATTGGTGACTCTACATATTCTTAAACCTTGTTACATTTTATATAAAAGTACATTAGTTATTTTATCGGTACATGCTTACTCTTCTTAGCGAAATTATAATTCATAACTTATTCCTTGTATATTTCATAAGTGAGAGTGAGTACATGTCTATTATTTCGGCTAACATCCTTGATTAATTCCTCTAGACCAACACAATTGAGGGCAAATTTAGTATATATACATGATTAGTGTAAAATGAATATGGTTACAGCAGGCTGTATTAAGGCATAAAAAGCATTGTTTTACTTCTATTTAAAAGCCAATTAATTAAATAATCTGACATCACAAAATGGTAGAAAAACCAACAATTGAATACCAATTTCCTTGCTCGTGCCTATGGCAAACCTTAATACTTCCCAAAGAATGATTTGAATCCCTTCACATCTCTCAATTGGTATACATCTGTGTTCTAAGCTATCTAAAGCCAACAATCTTATTTGCCTTTATTCTTTGTTCCTACTGTTGTGGTGCATCAAATATTGTTGACTAAAAAGATACCCTTATATTTTCATATAACCCGGGTTTGGTACTTGGTAAGAAAATTATACACCATTCCCATAGTAAATATATTTATAAGAAATGAAGGGAGTTCGTCCAGCTAGGTCATCATGAAGTGTACTGATAATTTCTATTCATTGGAAATTTTTTGTACTATTTATTTTACCTGTATCATTTAGGTGCTGGTACAGAAAATGTGAATAATCTCGTAGACTTAATGCAAGGTGTTTAGTGTAGAGGTGTTATGTTTGAAGTTCTTTGGCCTGAGACGTATTTATATAATGATTTATGTCTAAAGTCTCCAATTGGAAATTATAAGCATAGTGATATCATTAATTAAGTAAAGATAGTTGGTCAACGAAATTGTAGGGAGGGAGGGAAATTATCTTTGCTATAGGGCTATCAAATGCAATATCATTCCAATAATAATTAGGTAGCATTTGATTATTTAGTTATGAAGTGTACTGATAATTTCTTATGATGGGTCCACGTTGAACATAGAAGATTTACTTGCTAGACTAACTTTACTTGGCGATCTAGTGTGTTGAATGCGACAAAGACTGAAATGACGATAATTGGATATTCAGGTACAAAGGTGTTGGTAGACTAACTTTTAAATCTATGTTTTAAAAAATCGTGTTTATTTCGCGATCAGACATGTGACAAAAACTGAAAGAGCCGAAGTATGGGAGAAGAATGACAAAAGGTACATTATTCAGGTACAAAGGTGTTGTAATTCTGTTTGTGTTAGATTATTTATTTGTTCATTTCAGTAGGCAGGTTTTCTTAGCCTTTCAGTTCATACAATTCGGCTCAAATTATGTGTTCAGGTATGTTCACATTCACTCATAATAACAGTACAAAGTTGTATAATTTGTACCTCTCCACTCTTTGACATGCATACCAGGCAGGATGAGGACGTAGTTGGGCTGCGCTTTAGCATTTCTCTGGACAAACTCATCGCACAGGTTGCCCCACAGCGTCACTCGGATCTGTATGCCTCTGCAAAGGTTAGAAGGTAAAAATTTTAATGCCGATGAAATGCTCAGGAAAATAAGGTCTGGAAAAGAGCGCATCACCGAGATAACTTGAACCCACCTTCTAGGAAGGGTTGCCCAAGTCATTTTGACTATTATTTGGACATAGGCTTTAGATTTTGATTTTGATTTGATATTTGCGACTGAATTCGATTGGTACGTTTTGATATCGAATTTCCTACGTACCCTTATTGGGATCAAGTCTTAACGTAGTTCTTGTACAACCGTTAACCTCTATTTTCTAATATCAGTGGCATGGTTTGGACCATCTTTGTGCGGTCCGATGAATCCTCCTTGTGGTTTCACTTTTCGAGGTTATCACAATTTGGAGCTCTTTTATAGATCTACGGATCTTAAAACTTTGCCTCGAAGGAGACATTGTCTTCTCCAACTTGGACAACATTTGATTTTTGGATGAGGAAACTTGATTGCTTCTTCCTCTTGATCCTCCATTTCTTGGTCCTTTTGATTTGAACCCTGTCGTGTTAATAATTTTCTAACATTTTCTTACACTTACGATCTTTCATCCAATATACAAGAAAACTTGTGTTTTTTTAATTTATTTAATGAATTATTCTTGTATTGTAAATAAATAAGTAAAGTATAAATCAATAATTTTGTAAAAGTTGTTCATTCCTCAAACATTTCATCCGACTGAGTAGGATTTTATTTTTCAATGTAAAGTTAGGGTTTTTGAATTGATAAATGCTCAAAACTAAAACTAAATATCACGAATAAAAATATATATAAAAAAATAATAGTTTTTTCCCCTGGTAACTCTAAGTTATTACCAAATTTGTGAAATCCCTGCATGTATGGACATTTTCATGAAGTAACCCTAATCGATGGTAAAATTAGTATTTAGAAATTTGTTATTTTGAGAGACAAATATAAACCCTAAAATTAAAACACTGAGTGCGGTTCCGGTGCGGAGCACTCTTCCCGTGCGGACATGCACTATAGGGCCTTATTTGTGCACTTTTGGGCCTTATTTGTGCACTTTTGCAAAAAATTTGAAAAATGCTTGGAAAAAATTTGAAAAAGAAAAAAAAAATTGAAAAAGTGCACAAATAAGACCCAAAAGTGCATGCTCCGCACGTCCGCACGGGAAGAGTGCTCCGCATATGATCCAAACTCTTAAAACACTCTCACCCCTGCTCCTCTTTGTTATTTTGAGAGACAAATATAAACCCTAAAATTAAAACACTCTCACCCCTGCTCCTCTTTCTCTCCCCCGACTCTGAACTTGTATCCTAACCAAATCAAGCCCCGGAATCAACAATTTCTAATAACAAAATCTTATATTCCTTCTCCAGACCACCTACTTACCCACTTCATAGCTACGATTCATCAAATTTCTACTTTGAAAAGCCAGAGAAATTGTACCACCATATGCAATTCCCACAAACCCATCTTCGATCTCGCTTTACCCAAACAAAAGCTCTCAAAGTACAAACCATCTTCGATCCTTTCGTCGCCATTGCTCTCTCAAATTGACTTAGATTATATTATAGAGGGCTAACAAGTGGTCTTCGATGTCGAATTGAAGGTCGGATTGGGCGTGGCTGGAGTCGGTGGATCGTTTTGGACATCCGGTGAGTCATCCCCTCATTTTGGGGGGAGGTTTGTTGCTATGGGTTTTGAGGAGGCTTCTGGTCTTTGTTCATCATTTGGGTTTTTAGGTTCTTTCCTTCTGATCTCATTACTATGACTTCTACCTTGAATCTTTAAATAATATCAGCCATATTTTGTTCTAACATTCTCAATCTTCACTTTACAGTGGAGGGCTATAGATTCCTATCATCACAAAAAGGTGAATCAGTAAATGTGTCACAAATCTGTAGTAAATAAGTGATAGCATGAATTGTGTAAAACTCACCATTTTATTATTTGCTTTTTGCTCCCTGCCCAGGTGCAGCAGCTGTAGGAGTGTTCCCTCTCTTGGGACTTGGGGCCTGAGTGGGTGCGCAATAGAAGGAAGGTCTGCGTTGCTAGAGTGAGAAATTCAATAAGTAAGTGATATCAAGCCACAATATGGTAAGTTTTAAGAACAGAATGTTGTACATCATCAATGTCTTAAATGCTTGTATCTCAGAGATTTCTTCCCTATCTTGTATCGAGGTTGTTGAAGTGCTTGATAAATATATATCTCCTGTATATGAATGAAATGAGATAGGGAAAAGAATACACAAATAGCTAAATGGTTGCAACAGGCTATTTTAAGGCATAAAAAACATTGTTTTATTTCTGTTTAAAAGCCAATTAGTTAAATAATCTGACATCAGAAAATGGTAGAAAAACGAACAATTGAATACCAATTTCCTTGCTCATGCCTATGGCAAACCTTAATACTTCCCAAAGAATGATTTGATTCCTTTCACAGCTCTCAATTGGTATACATCTGTGTTCTAAGCTATCTAAAGCCAACAATCTTATTTGCCTTTATTCTTTGTTCCTACTGTTGTGGTGCAGCAAATATTGTTGACTAAAAAGATACCCTTATATTTTCATATAACTCGGGTTTGGTACTTGGTAGGAAAATTATACATCATTCCCATAGTAAATATATTTATAAGAAATGAAGGGAGTTCGTCCAGCTAGGTCATCATGAAGTGTACTGATAATTTCTATTCATTGGAAATTTTTTGTACTATTTATTTTACCTGTATCATTTAGGTGCTGGTACAGAAAATGTGAATAATCTCGTAGACTTAATGCAAGATGTTTAGTGTAGAGGTGTTCCGTTTAAAGTTTTTTGGCCTGAGACATATTTATATAATGATTTATGTCTAAAGTCTTCGACTGGAAATTATAAGCATAGTGATATCTATAATTAAGTAAAGTTAGTTGGTCTACGAAATTGTAGGGGGGGATTATCTTTGCTATAGGGCTATCAAATGCAATATCATTCCAATAATAATTAGGTAGCATTTGATTATTTAGTTATGAAGTGTACTGATAATTGCTTTTGATGGGTCCACGTTGAACAGAGAAGATTTACTTGCTAGACTAACTTTACTTGGCGATCTAGTGTGTTGAATGCGACAAAGACTGAAATGGCGATAATTGGATATTCAGGTACAAAGGTGTTGCTAGACTAACTTTTAAATCTATGTTTTAAAAAATCATGTTTATTTCGCGATCAGACATGTGATAAAAACTAAAAGAGCCGAAGTATGGGAGAAGAATGACAAAAGGTACATTATTCAGGTACAAAGGTGTTGTAATTCTGTTTGTGTTAGATTATTTATTTGTTCATTTCAGTAGGCAGGTTTTCTTAGCCTTTCAGTGTATACAATTCGGCTCAAATTATGTGTTTAGGTATGTTCACATTCACTCGTAATAACAGTACAAAGTAGTATAATTTGTACCTCTCCACTCTTTGACATGCATACCAGGCATGATGAGGACGTAGTTGGGCTGCGCTTTAGCATTTCTCTGGACAAACTCATCGCACAGGCTGCCTCACAGCGTCACTCGGATCTGTCTGCCTCTGCAAAGGTTAGAAGGTAAAAATATCAATGCCGATGAAATGCTCAGGAAAATAAGGTCTGGAAAAGAGTCATGTTTCCCACGTAAATGATGATAACAAAGAAATTGAGAAAGTAGAAGCCTAATATTATCATTAATTTTTGCCAAACATTTCTACATATTAGGCTAGATGGAAAACTAAAGTAGTAGTATTACAAAATCTTAATAATACCTCCTTTCAAATAGTCTTCGTAATAATACTTATTGTATGTGTACTTATAATTTTAATTGTCTTATTTTTATATTAGGAAGGTTCATGCCTTGGATAAGGTCTGGAAAAGAGTCATGTTTCCCCTGGAAAAGAGTCATGATAACAGAGAAATTGATAAAGCAGAAGCCTAATATTATCATCAATTTTGGGCAAATATTTGTACATATTAGGCTAGATGGAAAACTGAAGTAGTAGCTACTATTACAAAATCTTAGGGGTGTTCAAATCTCGACCGGACCGAACCGGTGAAAATATGGTCTGGTATCCGGTCCAGATAATTTTCTTAATCTGGTCCGGTCCAAACCCGGAAAAAAACCGGGCCGGACCGGTGGACCGGATTTTAAAAAATATATATATTTATTTTAATTTATATGTTTTTTTGGAGATTTATATGTATTTTTTTATAGATATTTTTCTTAATTTAATAAGTTAGGAGTATATATGTTTTTTGATATTTTTGTAGATATTTTTTATAGATTTTAAATAAGAATTTAAATTATTTTTTTTTTAAAATAAAGTCCGGTCTAAACCGGTCCTAGACCGGACCGAAACTGGACCGGACCGAATAGGTCCGGTCTGGTCTCCGGTCCGGACTTTTGAAAAAATCTGGTCCATCGAACCGGACCGGACCGGATGAACACCCCTAAAAAATCTTAATAATGCCTTCTTTCAAGTAGTCTTCGTAATAATACTTATTGTGCGTGTACTTGTAATTATAATTGTCTTACTTTTATATTAGGAACGTGCAGGTCTTTATTTTTACATAGTTGAAAACCTATCACTGGACTGAAAATTTCATCCATGCATGATGCATAAAACCTACTTTACCTTGCTTTATCTTTATTGAATCTCTAAACTGTAATTTATTGATTATTAACATTGATAAGGCATTATTGGAACAGGTAACCTATATGCTTACCTTTCTCTTAAAGTCCTAACCTTAAAATTTCCTTTCTAGGTATATGTAAAGAGTGTTTTCTTCCCTTACTCTCCTACATCATGCCTCAGGTGAGCCTTTCTAATATCTCATATTCTATTGTGTCGGAAAGAGGTAATCATGTTAAGTAAGAGTCCATCCTCATTTCCTGGGTTTTTGTTCTGTGTAAGGGAACTTTAGGAATAGAAGGATATTTTTGTAGGTGGCTTAATCTCTATACTCTATTTATAGGCAAAGACTAAAAGAAATCATGCTTTAATTAGTTTGATATTATAAGTTCAATCTGAAATTCATTAATTAAGGATGGAATTGAGTTATACTCTTGTTTGGCCCTGTAAGAACGTATGTTGATGAAAGTATTACCTAGTCCAACAGTTTCAGCGTCACCCTAAACAAAGAATCAAAAGGTACCTTTCATTTTGAATATGGATATCAAGCAACTGAGAACTATTTCTAGTGGGATTGATATGCCCAATACGGCTCACAATGCCTATCACATTTGCACAATATTGAATCACAGATTAGTATAAATGGTTGGCTTTGTCATGCTTCAATATTTCAGGTTTATAAATAATGCCATACCGAGAAGGAACTTGGACCCATTCAATGCAATATCTTCAAGGGGTATTAGTTGAAAGGGATACCGCTGAAAGAGGGAAGCATCACATTGGAGGTTCTTGACTACGGTATTGCCTTCGAGGTGGATGCAATGTTTGTCACCGTTTCGCAGCCGGAATTTGTCCTTGTTTGGCTTCACGGTAAACCCTTTAATAATGCAACAATTTCCTTCTTCTAACGTTGTGGTAAAACGATGCGCAATTCCCCTCCATGCAGTACAATGTATAGCCCCCCTATTGTAGAGTCCAAAAAATACTCAAGTTCAACAACCAAAAACAATACATGTGGCTAGGAATAATGTACGTAGTAGCAAAAAGGCAATTGAAAATTAAGAATACAATACATGCTCATCTGATATGATATAGTCGGTGCTGATAGGGTTGCCTTTCAAATCGGTCGACTCTCATTTACGACAGACCATCACTCTTACTGTACAGGCCGTTCCAAAACTCATTTTGGCGAGAGAAACGTAGGAGTCGTCTGAGTGGACCACCGCTACACCAGATTCGTTCTTGTTAGGAGGTGTTGTGGGTCCGGTAATGCTGCCGACGAAGGCTTGCTTTGCGAGTCTTTAGAAGTCATGGTGTGTATGAGAGGATAGGTAATTCTTATAATTGCAGGGGGTGAAGGTATATGTGATTATCACCAACACTATTTAAAGGGCAGGTTTCTCATACGTTCCTAGTTGTGCAGGTGGAAAGGCAGCCTCATAATTCCAGTAATTCAATTCTGGATTTATCTTATGGCCTCTTGATGTTGGTGCAGCTGAAGGGGTCAATCGTCAACCTCTTGATGTATCTCATAATTGCAGAAATATTGTAACCTTATTCAATTACGATGTTTCACATTGCTCCCGTCCAAAGTGATGTACCAACCTAGACTGGGCCATTTAAACACACCGTAAAAGGTCCTTTAGGCCCATTTCACCATGAAGCTGTTTTAGCTCTCTCATTCTAGGGATTTAAAGAGCAACATTTATTGACGAGAAAATCAACTTTTAAGTATAAATAGATAATTATTATCTTAATAAAATAAATAAATTTGTTTTTTTAAAGTAATGTTGATTAGGCTGCTAAGTCATGAATGGGTAGTCTAGGATAACTAAAACATTTTCCATGTTAATAACTAAAGTAACAAATATTTTCGATAAACGGACTATCATTATTAACGTGTTATCATTCATATTAGATTAATCTATTTTTTACGACGAGGAATTCACTTTGCAGTGGCAAACTCCTGGTTCGTAATCCAATCGACAATAGCTAAAATAATAAATATTTTCGATGAAGGGACTAATATTATTAACGTAACATTACACACGTTGGGTTAATGTAATTTTTTGATGACAAGAACCCATCTTGTTGTTGGCAAACCCCTAGTCCAACCTCGTCTACAAAAGACACGAATCAGGTAAACCGGCTTGTACTGACCGACTTAACTCAACATATATAAAAATGGTAAATCTTGATTTTCACCCAAGTGAATGGTTGAAGGCATGAATCAAATTAGAAACCTTCCAACATCTCCCAACTCTCCTTCCACTAATGTAATTTGGATTATTCCAAAGTACAATAATTTTGACTATTCCATTTTGTGCCATACTCCATTATAATCTCTTGTGATTTATAAATTCTAAAATAACTAGTCAATTAAGCACATGTTAATTTCTATAATGTTTTCATTGTTCAACAATTGTTCTAATTCGTTAATTGCTTTCTTTTAGTTTTTTTATCTCTTTTATGAGATACATATATAAATTTTATGGGTTATTTAGATGTTGGTATAAATTGTCAAGATTAATAGTAGAATGCAATAATTAACTTGTTAATTTATTGAAATTTTTCAAAGATACAAATATTCTATATATGGATTATTTTCTATCTTATATCATTTTCGTTCTTATATAATATAGAAAAATATTTAAATTTTAACATGTTTATTATAAGCATAATTGTTACGTGGTACACGTAAGTCATAGAAATTGTATTTTGTTTGCTCCATGGTTATAATTTATAATTTAATATGACTTTAAGGTATGTTTGCTCAACTTATACCAAATACTATCTTAATAAAAAATACTATCAACATATTCATTTTCATTATATATGTAAGACACGAGAACTTAGAAGTGTCATCTCATGTCAACACAAGGACTTCCTAGGAGGTCACCCTCCTTAATACTACACCCGCCATAGTACGTTTAACTTCAGAGTCTTTTGTTCTCACTTAAACTTGAAAATGAAGAGCTCTTGTTCACATGGCCCACATGGATAACACTTCAATCCATATAAACCAAACTCAAGTCACAGGCATTACAAACTCTCTCACTTAAACTCTTAACGTCCTCGCCAAGCCCCAAAGACCGCCTCCTAGGTTGAGTGATCCAGACCTAGTCTACTCGTAACTCAAAGTCGGCTTAGATACCATATTTGTAACACCCCCGACTTATGTCGGAAGTGTCACATGCCAATGACCTCGGATTTTAATGTCCGAAGTCACCCAAGACTTATCACCGAACAAAGTTTTGTAAAACACGTATTAAAATCATACAAATAAATCAGTAGCGAAAACCTTTTCAAATAGAAACAACTAATATAAACTATCTTTATAAAGTACGAAGATTTAGTTTTAACAGATAATAAGCGATTAAGTATAGCGGAAGACTTCTTATTCAATTCGTTAATTCTAGATGACTTGAGACAAGCGGATCGATGTGCCATATAGGACAAATGACACCAGCCAACCAAGCAAGGAAAAATTAGGGTTAGTTAGTCTAATCAAAACTAAGCAAGAGTATTTATGTGAAATTTGTGTGGTCATATCTAGCCACTACCATCGATTCTCGAATAAAAGTCGATAGATGATAGGTAACTAAAATACTTTCACTGATGTGAAAGATGGACAAGAGAAATACACCAAAAGAATACCCGAAAGAAATGTGGGTATTATAGGAAGAAGATATGAATTTGTTTGAGAACGTTTTAAAATCATCACAGAATATATATATAACTCCATTGAATAATTGGGTCTGACTAACCTCACCGCATAGTGCGAATTCAGATTTGAAAGATGATCCGCTCAAACTGGAGAAAAAGTGATTTCTAAGTTGTACTTTTCGCTTTGGTTCATTAATTATGTGCTCACATCACTTATCTTATTTAGTTTCAACACACCACACATTATCTTAAAGCTTTTATCACATACTCAAAAATACCGAGACCAAAACGAGTGACTCGTTGTCAACCCTCACATTGCACTAGCTAGGTGCCCTTGACACATCTTATTCCACGGTGAATAAGAAGCACGATCATAACTAGATAAGTATTAAGGAATTAAGCTTCCTAATACCAATTATAAAGAGATCATTTAGAAGCCCCATCACATGCCAACTCGGGAACATTCTAGGAGGTCACCCATCCTAGTAGTACTCCTGCCCTAGCACGCTTAACTTCAGAGTTCTTTGTCCTCACTTGAGTCCTGAAAAGGAATAGATCTTGTTGACATGAGTAACACTTTTAATCCTTATAAACCAAGCTCGGGGTGTTACAATCACCGCCACTTAAACCCTTGACGACCTCATCAAGGCCCAAAGATTCAAGCGATTGTCCACCAAACCAAGTACACTCATAACCCAAAGTCGATTCTGATACCATATTTGTTTAATCCGAACAATTTATACGAAATTATACATACATTCAAAATAAGAGAAATAATAGCTCAAGACTTTTTAAAATGAATACCTCATATTTATTAAAAAATCTCCTCCTAAATTGAAGAGATTAGTTTTACAAGATGACATCAAAATTACAACGAAAGACTTAACAAAAACTTTAATTACATGACTAGTTTATCTAATATTATCACCTATTACATCATTTAAGAAGATTAAATTATATAACCAAAACAACATAGAAATACACTTCGAAACAAAATTTCAACTACAAGCCTTCTTCTTCGATTCATTACTTATAGATGACCTGAGACAAGCGGACTGATGTGCCATATGGGATGGATGACATCAACTAACCATGCAATGAAAAAGAGTGATGTGTCGGGTATAACGGTTATGTGCATTTGGTTATAACGTTGAAGTGCATATGTGTACAACGTTAATGTGCATTTTGGTATAACGTTGGTGTGCATCTGCTTATAACGTGATGTGAATTTGGTATAAACATGATGTGCATTTAGTATAAATGTGATGTGCATCTGTGTATAATATTTTTGTGCATTTGAATATAACATTAATGTGCATTTTTTTTTATGAGGTAAGAATTAGGCGGGACCTAGCGTCTATGCGAGGTCCGGCCTAGAGCATCCTGGAGGATGAGAACACGGAGTTCTGAATTGGAATTGAGAGCAAACACTGATGGGGAGAAGTTAAGTTTTGCAATTTTGTCAGTTGTACGATTTACCTCTCGAAAAATGTGCCTAATAAGGACTTCCTGAAAGGAATGAAGATCGATAAGAATATCAGCGATAACCATTTTAATTTCCCACGGACAATCCCATATGCCTAAAATGGAGTTGATAAGGCATAAATTATCTCATTCTATTTTAATTTTGGGTAGGTTGAACTGTTTTGTTGTTAATATGCTACTCCTTAGGGCTAGTGTTTATGTCATTAGGATTGAATAATTGTCGTATTCCTGACATGCCATATGTATGATATTTGCATATTCATCGCGAATAATGAACCTCGTTCTTGTTTTACCATTAGATATTTTTGTTCCGTCAAAATTGATTTTAACAAAGTTATTTTTAGGCGGTTCCCATTTAAGTTTCCTAGTTTTCCTTCGTCTTGTTGGGGATTGACTGGGATGTTTGTGATCCTCATCATCTATTCTTTTCGTTTTATTCCAGTTCAGAAGTAGAGTTTGTATATATGTCGTAAGATCCTTGATTTTTTTCCGAATGAGGTGTGTTGAAAATAATTTGGTTTCTGTGAGTCCAAATTCTCCACCATGTGGTTGCAAGGCAGATGGTATTTTTCTTACCTAATAAGGAATGAATTTCAGATAATAATTCTGCAGGTTTTTTGTTAGTAGTAGTTAAGTTCTGTATTGTGTGCGCAATACACGGGTTCTGTTTTTTAATTTGTGTGAGGGTAGCGGGGCATTCAAATAGTAGGTGGGTTATATCCTCATGTGTGTTATTGCAAGCATCGCATGTAAGTGGGACCGCTACATGTTTTTGTGCTAATCTAACTTTGGTAGGTAGACCATCATGGCATATTTTTCATAGGAAGTTTTTAACTTTATGGTAGATATCAAGTTTCCATATCTTTGAGTAGTCTTGTGCTGGGTTCAGAGAGTGTTTGGTGATTAATTCAAATGTTGTTTTGGTAGAGAATCAGCCATTTCTACTAGGAGTCTAGTATAATCTGTCTGGGATATTATTTATAGGAATGAGAATAGTAGTGATAATATCAACAATGTTAGTGTTAAGTATTCTGCACAGTTTGGTTCTATTCCATTGCTTATGTTCAATGAATTCACTTAGTTTTTCAGTGGGGTTGATTGTCGTATGTGAGAGTATATTATCGGTCAGGTTGACCGACTCCGTCCATTTGTCATGCCAGAAGCTAATTGATTTGCCATCTCCAAGAAGTCATTTTAATCCATTTTGGAATTCAGATCGTAATTTTAGTAGTTGAGATCATTGCCAAGAGTGGTTGGTTTTTTTGTTAAATTGAAATATTCCAGTGTTTTTTAGATATTTTTCATTGATAATCTTAACCCAAATATTGTTTGGTTCCGCTATTAGTTTCCAGATGAGTTTCATCTATAGAGCTTTGTTCATGTCCATCAACTTACGTAAGCCAATACCGCCATTCGATTTATTTTTACATATTTTGTCCCACCCTATTAGTGGTTTGTATGTTGGGTCCTTGTTCCAAAGAAAGTTCTTGTTTACTTTATCAAGTGTATTGTGTAAGGTTGAGGGTAGCATAAAGCATTGCATAATGTAGTTTGGTTTTGCAGCAAGGTTTGATTTTATGAGGACGGCTCTTCCTTCGAGGGATAAAGAACTTGCTTTTCATTTAGCTAATTATTTAGTTGTTGCATGTATGGTATCTTGAAACGTCGTTGGATTGACTTTTCCATTAGTAATTGGGCTTCCAAGATATTTTTCAAGGGACGTAGAGTTGGGGATGTCGAGTACTGATTGGATAAAGGCTTTCGTGTTATTGGTCGTATTTAGTGTAGTTTGAAATATAGATTTATGATAATTGACACACTGTCCAAAGATGGAGCAATATTCTTCAATAGTGGCTTTAAACTTAGAGCATGTTGTTTGGTTTGCCTTAGCAAATATTAGAATGTCATTTGTGAAGGCTAAAAAAGGGATATTAGTCCCTGATCGACTGAGTTTAAATCTGAGTTGTTTGTCGTTCATGTTTGCTTCTTGTTGTAATTTTTTGGCCAGTACTTCAGCTCCAAGGATGAAAAGAAATGGAGATAGAAGATCCCCCTGTCGTAGTCCTCTTTTTGGGTAGTTAATGTCAGTTGGACCGTTATTGACTAGTACCGAGAATGATACAGTTTCAATACATTCTTTAATCCAATCAATAAATTTGGGGGCAAAGCCAAATTTTTTGAGGACTGCAAGGATGAACTCTCATTCGATTTTGTCATATGCTTTTTCCATATCTAGTTTGATGGCAACCCATCCTTCTTTTCATCTAAATGAGTGGAAGATTTCATGTGCAATCAGGATGTCTTGTATGGCGCGGTTAGTGACAAAGGCGCCTTATAGGGGGTGTAGATATAGTTTAGTATGGATTTTAATCTTTCTGTAAGGATCTTGGAAATGACTTTGTAAATAGTTGAGCATAGACTAATTGGACGGTAGTGGTTAGTAGAGCTTGGGTTATCACATTTGGGGATCAACATAATGAAGGTATGCTTGATTTGTTTTAGAATTTTTCCAGAGTGAAAGAAGCTTTTGACTGCTTTAGTAACTAATGGGCCAACAATGTGCCAATATTTTTGATAGAAGTAAGCCGACATACCATCCGGTCCTGGTGATTTATCACTCTATATGCCAAATATAGCATTTTTTACTTCTTCATTGGTGATGGGCTTGGTTAGATTGGCATTGTCTTGGTCGGGAACCTCATGAGTTAGATTTTCCAAAAGGGATTATAGTTTAGTGTTGTTGATTGAGCCCTTCTTGAATCTACGCTCAAAATCATTTTTAATCTCATTACGAATATTTTCGAGGCCAATAATAATTGTCCCTTCCTGTGTTGTTATTTCCTTTATTATTTTCCTACTTTTTTTACCCGTGGCAATTCGATGGAAGTAATAATATTGATGTGCATTTGGTTATAACAAGAGTACTAACTTATATAATGGCTCAATTCTCTTGCACTCGAGTCACCTTCTTTCTCTTCCTTCTCATTTCCATGTCCGTGATTGAAATTTCCACGGTAATAAGATGCTTCTATATATATATATATTAAATTGATATGTCAATTATCGGCTATCAAAGTAGAATTACATGTAATAAGTTAATTTATACTAATGCAAGATTTGATTACAATAATGGTTATTAATTTTTCTAAAAACATAAGTTAAGATCTCATATACAAAGAAGAATAAATTAAATTAAAAAGGCTTATCATTGTCATAGAGTTTAGTTTACTAAACCATAATTCTTAAAGCATAGATTAGAAAAATATCAAATTTTTTTTTTCTTATAACGTGCTGGGACGGAAAAATCATTGACTAAAAATGCTAAATTTACACCTCTTGTCTTGTTCGTGCGTAGATATATCTTTGTACTTGTGTTGAATCACTTACAGGATAAGATCAATTCAAATCCATCGATCCATAATTAATCGTGACAGTTATACATATAAATTGGTTAATTTTTCAGAATGTGGTGGTGCATGTGAACGAGGTGAGATCTCAGAAACACATTACAAAAAGGTATTGCAACGAGTGAAAAATGCTTGTATAGTTGTGTGATCGAGTAATTTTTAAAGGGTACGTACGTTTATTTGGCTCAATTTGCTTGGCTTCGGAGGATCAACTCAACTTTTAAAGTGGAAGGATTTGCATTCCATGGATGAAGTAACCGCATGTACGTGTTGATACTCCAATTTACATGTGCAATTCGATTCGACTTTGCATGTATAAAAATGGAGATTAAGAGAACAAAATAGTAGAAGTATATTGTTTCTTAGTAAACATGTGATGTTACTAATATTTTATAAATTTAATTGCATAAAGGATTATTTGATCAGTTAAATATCAATATCTAATATAAAGTTGTCCTGTTGAAAAAGATGGAAACTTTAATCTAATTCAAACTCCTCCTCCTAATTCATAAGGGTCAAAACTGAAACTTGCAATAAAGGCTAATTGAGCTGTTACACAATTTCATTCATACGTTATCAAATTGATTAATTGAAGAATACAATTTCATTCATACGTTAACAAATTAAAGAGGGTACAATTAACTCCCATTACTATTTCAATCTACAGCTCTCAGCCATAAGCCCATAACATCAGCCCTTAACAAATTAAAGAGGGCACAATTAAATCCCATTACTATTTCAATCCACAACAGCCCACGTTACAATTCTCAAGCTGGCAGCCTCCCTATAAATGTGGGTGACGTTGCATTAGAGCCCGTTTTCCAGCCGCATTGCCCCACATACACTCAAAAATGGCATCATCTTCCTCCTCAAAAAAAAAAAGAACGCCTCGAGCTCCTCCAAGAACCCACCGCAGAAGGGGATGTTAAAGGCCATCGATGATTTCCTAGCGGCGTCGTTACCATCGTACACCCACTTTTCTAATCTGGCCCTGGGCATGGACTGCACCGTGAAGGCAATGGTGCTCCGCAAGTGGGATGCCATCACCTTGCAAAAACATCATATAAGCTCAGACTATATCCTAGCCGACCATACGGTAATAACAAAATGCACCTAGGGCCACCCCCACTTTAAAAATGCCTTAACGACTAACCTTTTTGGCCGTTTGTCGCAGGGAGGCGCCATCCACTGCGTAGCGAGGGCCAACATCAACCACTGTTTCGCCGAAAAACTCTTGGTGGGAGAGGTCTACGCCATTAGCCGGTTCACCGTTGCACCGCCGAAACCTTCTTATCGGGTCCGCAACGGTGCCCCGTTCGTGATCCAACTCGAAGGCAGCACTGTTGTGAGACGTCTGGGCTGTCCCCCGGAAGGCTTCGAAAGGTATCCACTCCAACTGGTCCCGGTTCAAGACATCGAGTACAACGGTTCCAAATTCCTTATAGGTCAGTCATGCTTCAATTATACTCCGCTCCATAGTATCCTTAACTACACCAAAAAAACTGTACACAAATATCAGCAGTTGGTTAGGAAATAGCGACAGAGTGAGAGGTGGAAGTCTTGATTCGAAACAAAACAGCGAACTCAAACCGTATATATTAAAACATACTGTAGGAATAATCTATTTATATCCGACACTATAACCAAACTCCAACTTTAACAAAACCATTTCCTAAATAAAAACAATAGCAACTATAGTATAGTCCTAATAATAAACACCCATTATATTCTGCAATAATATCAGTTAGCAAGTGCCGGAGATGGTAGTGACCCCCACCTAGGAACAACACAGGCATATAAATTTAGTCGGTTCATCTATAAGATGAGAACCACACAAGAACAAGTTACTTTTTTGAAAAGGACAGCTACACAAAATGTACATACACAGTGCAAAAGCTTTATCATAACACAGTAGAGCAGACAAGTTTGCATCTCAAAAAATAGCAAAGACACTAACATAAATATAAATACTTCTACAAACTTCAGCACATGCAATCTACTAGCTGACAAATAAACTAATAAAAAACTATCATTGTGCTTTCACCAAGCTCATCAGGTCAAATTGACATCTTACTAGCGTGTGATTAAATAAATAGACATACCTACAGCCTACAGGTTCAAACATATTTCATTAACCATGACCTATTTTGTAACTTCAAAGCAACAACTCTGAAAGCGTTGATTTAACAGAGATGATAAATATGTATATATCGAAACTTATTTAAATAAATAGATATCCATATCAGATGTGTCACAAGATGTAAAATTTGATTGTACTAAATCCCTAATTTCTATTGGTAACAAACAAAAGCATTGATTTAAAACAGCAGATTTGCTTCACAAATTTCAAATCAGAGAAATAGATGGAGGATACAACTATCTGAAACATGAAAAGTTTAGTCTGCAACTGTGAGAATTCTACTGGCAGAGGGTTTTCCAATCACTAATGTACCTCTAAATGTCGCAGAGTATCTATAAGTTGCCATTGCTTCTGCTTGAGCAACATAAGCTGGCTTTGTAATGCTGCAAACTCATTCCTCATGCTCTGTTCACTATCCTGAACTGCTGCCTCACTCACACCCTCTTCCTGTAGACGCTGCCTCGACTTTTCAGTTGATACTGCAAAGTTATTTTCAGGTTCCATTAACTCTCTGTTGGATATCAGAGGGAACATATCCTTCACAGCTTGCAATGCATCCATCCATGCAGTTCTATCTTCTCGACATTCTGCCCTTAAATGTAGCCTCTTTGTGCCAGTGAAAATTGAAAACCTCTTATCATCTGAACGACTCTCCCTAATCGATGTAACCTACAATAGTTACCACTTGAAAAATATAAAACAAGATAAATTGAATGGAAGCGGCAGCTACAGCCTTCAACAATAACACCCAGTCAGACATTATGTAGACATCATTTTTGCGGAGGCACAAACCAAGCTCTTTAAGTGCAAAAGTTCAACAGGAGAGAGGGAGATAGAGAGGCTGAAAGAGTAAAACTCAAATAATTCTGGTTTACTCAAAACAGTTTGAAGAACAAAGAAACCCAAAACCAAAATCAACCAACGAAAAGTAAACAAGAAGTCAAGATTTGAGCACAAAACCTGAGCGGGGAAACGAAGCGCCATGGAGAAGAGTGAGTCCTTGGAGAAGTCAGCAGCGTAGAAGGCGGCGGTGCCGGTGGGGTTAAAGCTAGCGCCGCCGAGGATTTCTCCGTCGGCACTGAAGATGAAGACAAGCGTGGCGACAAGGGAGGTGGTGATGAGGAGAGTAATCGGGCCTTTGACTCCGATCGCGCCGGCGATGACAGAAGTGGAAGCCCCAAGCGTTGCGGCGCCGAACACCCACATAAAGGTCAATAAACAGTCGCCGATCGCTAGCTTGATGGCACGCGCCGCCAGATCCGGCGATTTCGGCCCCCTCCGCTCGCTTATCTCCTCCCGTCTGTCCAGTTCCAGGAGCGGCGAGAATAGAGTCGAATGGATGTAGGGGGGATTGGGGATAGGGGTGAGTGGTTGTCTGGTGGAGCCTGGGATCTGGGTTGCTCATCTGTCACCGAAGGAGGAGAGAGACGGAAGATGCGTAATTTTTGTTAAAAAAACCCTAGGCTGAATTTCTTAGTGTTATAGAAAATACCCTATGTCGGTGCTATGCCTCCTATTTAGTTCATTATATAAGTTTTATAATATTACATAATTAATTGAGAGGAAAACTAAACCAAATAGAAATTATTACACTTTTGATTAACTTAATAAAACACATATGAAACTAACAAAAATAGTCATAATTTTTTTACTCTTACGTAATTTGTGTTTATGTGACTGTATATTTATCTAGAAATTTAAAATTGTCTAAAGATATGTATATGAATATATATATAATATAATGAATACTGAATAATTTAGTTGTATTGTAATCATATAATAACATAAATTTAAAATTTATTAATATACTAATCACCAATGATAATTATAGAATAAATGTGTTATGGAACTAAGTTTATATTGTCTAATATAAGAAGAGGGGTGTACTATATCGATATTCAACTTTGAGATGTAAACATATATATATGAATGTATATAATATAATGAATAATTTAATTGTGTTGTAATCATTTTATAATATAAATTTATTAATATATTAATCACCATTAAAAAGTATAGAATAAATGTGTTATGGAAATTAGTTTATATTATCTAATATAAGAAAAAGGATGTACTATATCGATATTCAACTTTGTTTTTTTTTTCCATCCAAAACAAATACGTCCACACCGCATTTTATGTGTGCACTGTGGTGCGCATACAAAAGTGAAATATTTTTAATTATGTTCCATTCTATGCGTAGACATTGACTTATTTCATGCCTTCTGAATGTAATGTCATTAGGTTCAGTGATACAATGTTAATTACCTACCCGCTAATGTTTCTTCTTTCTGCCAGATGTTGTAGGTTGCCCTATTAATATTGGGACCGTGCGAACCACTCCTATAGGTGCTCAACTACTGGAGTTCCACCTCATGAACGAAAGGTACAATTTACTTGTCGCTCTTCATGCCATCCGTCGTATACATTGCGCATATGTTTCACTTACCATGCGTTTGGCCTATTGTGATACGCACAGGGGGAACATGATCAAGGTCTCCATGTGGGGCAGCATAGGCGAAGACTTCCTTCAACGCAACAAGCTGGCCAAGACCCCATTCATAGTTGTTTTGGCCTCCATGAACGTGCGACAATGGAATGGTACTCTAACCCTTTTTCAATTATTGTCATTTTTGAAGCCTACAAACCAAACAACTTTAAGCCATTTGATCGATGCATGCGCAGGTGATGTCTATTTGTCCACCACCTCGGCCACGACGCTGTATGACACGGAGGACATACCTGCTATCAAGCAATTGTCAGAGTCTTTCCAGATTTCATGGCAAACGAAACCAACCCGTCATACCTCCAAGACAGAGCTATTCTAACCCCTTTAAATGAAGATGTCGATCAGATAAACCGCTACATGTTCAACCGTCTGCACGGGCAAATGAGGACATACAAAAGCGCTGATGAAGTTTGCAAGGCATCTACCGATGTGGCTGAACAAGAGCATTTGTACCCACCCGAATTCTTGAACATCCAAGATTTCCCTGGTACATTTCCCTTACCTTTCCATACACTATGCCTAATCAGTTGTAAACTCATCAACTAACGAAAATAACATGGACACTAAATTACAGGAATCCCACCACACGCACTTGAATTGAAGGAAGGGTTGTCGGTGATGCTTCTAAGAAATGTAAACCCTTCACAAGGACTGTGCAACGGCACTCGTCTCATCATTACGCATTTAGGGGAGTGGGTAGTTGAGGCTGAAATTATTACTGGCACGTGCGTAGGAAACAAAGTCCTAATTCCTAGGATAACACTAAACGCCATCCAATCTAAATGGTCATTCGTCATGAAACGTCGTCAATTCCCACTAAAAGCTTGCTATGCTATGACTATCAATAAAAGCCAAGGGCAATCACTCAAGCATGTGGGGTTGTATTTACCAAGGCCAGTTTTCTGTCACTGCCAGCTCTATGTGACAGTCTCTCGAGTTACACACCCATAAGGACTCAGTGTCCTGTTACTACCAACGGGGAAAGAGCCAGCTAACTACACACAAAATATAGTTTTCAAAGAGGCATTCAATCACTTGGCCACCGAAATGCATGTAAGTACTACAACCCACTACGTAAAATATGTCCGGACCCACTAAACTCTATAAACTGGGCGGAAATGATCAGCACATAGGATTATAATGTTACACAACACATACTTGGTGCGCACTATATCCATCATAATATAACGCTTTTACCATTGCTGGCTCAGATATATTTACTCATGTCCCAGGTCTAGCACCGTATGATACAACACATTTGTCACCATTGCATAGCATGGAACGCATATCAACCAATTCGACAAACATGAGGTACGTGAATGCAATGTTTTATTCAAATATGCGCTTTGAGAATCTTTTTGTGCTCAAACATTTAAATACCTTTAGAAGAATAAACCCACTGGCTTAACCAGGCGAGCTTCTATTGTCGCAGGTTTGGGGCATCGTCGACTCCTCAATTGCTTCATTTGCAAGCTCTCACACTGAGGATCGTGCTCATTCAACATAATGCATTGTTGCATAGCATTTCAATTTTAGGTATCAGGCATACAACTTCTCCCGTTGTCCCGAACATGGAAATTTTAATACACGAAACGTTTGACCCAAGACAACGCCTTTTAATCTCTCAAACCAAAGACATATAATCAAGCATCATACCATTGCGCATACAACCAAACTTTAAACATTTGATTGCAAAACCAACCAAATCCCCAACATAAACTCAACAATACATTAGTTTAAGTCGTTCTACATACCCCCTAACGACAACGCTTCACCGCACACCCAAACACTAGATCAATACGTTCTCAATAAAAGTAACAAATGGCCTCGTGCGTAGCACGGTGTTCTGATTTCTAGTTATTGATATATATTTATCTAAAATATTTAGGAATGTGCTCTAATAATTTATTATTAAATAAAAGTTTATTTACATATTTTTAATACTTTACATGACCACGAAAAATTAAATGAAATAAAAATACACTCCCGAAAAATACAGCGTATCCTTGAGATCTTATATAAAACGCAGTGTATTTCTTTTTACTATAATTGTACCCGGTTCGAGTTCTTGATTTTCTTTCATTTCCCTCTCTCTCCTTACCCGGCAAGGAAGATCCAAACCCGCCAGTCCAAAACTCTGAACCAAATTGTCTCTCTCTTAATCGTCCCTCTTTTCATTCTCTCTCTTCGTATTTCCCATGCCTGTATCCAAATCTCCCCAAATTTGTCTTTCCATCTCCTGTTTTCTGTAAATTGGAACTCGAATTGGTCTCTCAAGGCAATCAATTGCATGTGTTGTAGCCTGCCATGACTGTTGCGAATACTGTGGACATTGAATAGAACGAATTTCAATTACACGAAGTCAAGAACACAACAACCCTAACTGTTTGATTTCCCAATTTAATCTCCCTGGTCGACCCGTTCTCCCGACGACGCCCCTTCACGGTGAGTCGACACTGCCCCGCCAATTTTCGGCTATCAATTCCTAGGTTTCGATTTGTCCGAATCATGATCTAAAACCCTAACTCGGTCAATTCCGACGGGAAAAATTCGAGGTTTTTAACAAAATTGTTCGACGGGTACCATATTAGGGTTTGTTAATATGGGGAAACCATTCGTGCTGTCGTTAGATTGGTCTAAATTGGTGAATTAGGGTTTGCTATAGCTCTTTGATTAGGGCGACTCGTTCTTGCCTGTTCTTCTGCTGCTCTTCTTCCAACACCTGTCCTTTCCTGCTACACTTCTACTTCGTATAGATGTGAATTATGCTACAGCTTTGAGTGTTGTATTGTTCAGTGATATTCAATTTAAATCCCTAATGGCTAAGGTAAACATGCCTTCATGATGAGTGATGAGTCTGATGACAGTTGCAATATACTTTTGTAGCTCAATCAAACCAATGTTGCTATCCTTGAAGTGCATGATTTCTACTTATGGTATTGGCATTAACTAGGGGCTCTTAGGGAGGATTACTTTCTTTTCCCTCTGAAGACACAATTATCTGCTGTACTAACAGGTGTTCTTTTAACATCTGTTTTTGTTAAATCTACAAACGCTTGTTATTGTTAGCACATTGGGCATCTATCTTCATTATGGCATTGAACATTTGTTTCCATGAGCGCATTGAACATTTGCTTCCATTAATGCATCCAATACTTGTTTCCTTTTAAGGCATTAGATTCTCTTGTTAACACATATCCCTGTAAATGTATGGTTGTTACTGTGTGTTTGATTTCCAATAGTTCCATGTGAGGGGCATAAATTGCATGTATCTAACTTTTTTTTTCCTCATTATTTTAAAAGATTATATTATATATTTTATTTTTGTCTCTGTTGCATGCATATCTATCATTTCTAAGTCATTTTACCTTTGCTATTGGTTACTTCTCCTTCAGTTGTTCCTGTACAGCCTGCTAATGACCAATCAATCATTTATGGTGTCTGAGTTGCTTAATGAGCACAGATAGTCTTACAGCGCCTTTTAGGGTCTTTATCCGATGATGTCAAGTAATGTTTTTGCTCAGATTTATTTATCTTTCTACTTACCGCTTTAGTCTTCTATATACCAATTGTATTTTCTTCACTCTTGCACTGTCATTTGAACGATGAGCTGCCTGCATCCTTCTTTGGGGCAACACCAGTATGAACGCGTCACTTGCTATATATTTAAATGCTTCCCTATTTACAAAAAGTTGAACATGAACATTCTTTCAACTTTGAATTGTAGAAACTGTTGTTAGGATACGCACACCTTAGCCTCTTTATTTTTAAGAGCCACAAACCATTTCATCAATTATCATAGTTACATTCCTTGAATTTTTTGCTAACTTAAAACTTCTTTTTAGCAAATTGTCGTTCAGATTTCAACTAGCACGAGTTGATATGCTAACTACGAGAATCTTGATTTATGTTGCAACTCAATTATATGCATTCAAGCTCCAACGTCTTTCGTTTTCCTATTTTATGTTGTCTTCGAACCCTTTCTCTCTATTTATTATGCTCCTATTTTATTCAGAAAGTTGCTATTCTGGAATTGATGTGGACCTGTAGATTTTAAGCCAGTAGTGCATGGGTTTGGCTTAGGCTCTACTTTCCTAGTAAATGCTGAGGTTGATTCCATGGGCGGCATTGTCGAGGGTGGAGTTGGTATTGGTACCAAAACCTCTCCACGCCGAGCTGCTATTGATAAAGCTCAAGCTGAGTTAAGGTAAAGTGACGTTATGTTTGAGCTTAGGAAGATTTTATTGTTTTTCTTACAATGATTTAAGTCTATTTGATAGCAGATTGGAGTATGATATTCGTGAGGAGAGGAGAAGAGAGCTTGAATTTCTGGAGAAAGTAAGAGAATATCGCATTGTTTCTCTCTCTGGTGACTTTCTTGCGTGCTGTGTATTAACACAGGGTACTGGATTATTTCTCTGCAGGGTGGCAATCCCCTTGACTTTAAATTTGGGATCGCAGATCCTTTGAGTGTCCAATCTTCCTCGCTTCGAAACTGGTAATGCCTATTTTTCGGCTTTTGAAAATTCAATGAGCTGATTTATATTTTTTTTACTGTATGATTCTTTTTATGGAATAATATTTCATCTTGCTTTATAGTGAAGCAAAAGGTGGCTTTTCTTCAGCTGCCTCTCCTCTTGGAGATTCTATTGGAAGTAGTGGCAGATTGGGAGCTACTGTGGCTTGTGAGCCAAATGGTGCTGATAATTTTGTTGGAGAAAATGAAATAATTGAAAGCAAGTGGAAGCATAGATATGCTAGCAGGAGTAACAATACCCCGTCAGAACATTCTTCCCAGCTCGGTGGTAGTCAAAATGTAAGAGAGTCAGAAGATTCACCAATTTTTCACCCTAAAAGGGCGTATAGGAGAAGGAATAGGTCAAAGACAATTCGTGATAGTGCTCGATTGAGTGCCACTGATATTAGTTCTCGTGGTGGTCACAATTCTTCTTTGTCTGATCGCCATAGGGCGGTCTCTGAAGCTGTTGTACATGAGTCTCCATCTGATACTGAGATGGATGGTTCAACTGCTGTTGTCCCAAATAATGGCGGGTTGTCTGAAGGTAAAGATATGTCTAGCTCCAAACACATCCATGATGACCCACATAATCAGAATATAAAAATTGGCGGAGTTTCAATTGCTATGACTTCTATGGAACCTGATCCTTGCATGGGAATAGAGCAGAAAATTACCGGAGTTAGTGAATTACTTGCTTGTTCAGATGCTGAAAAATCTGAGAATGATGTGTGTCTTGAGCAGCAGAGGGAACCAGATCGGTGGAAAGGTGATGTGAAGTGCCTTCAAACTGAAGGTGTTGATAGCACCCTAGCAGTCATTTTGAAGGGCTTGGACTCTGAGATATCTTGCACCCAGACTAGTGGTAGTGTTGATGGAAATACTGACAGTAGATTATGTACTATGAAGAATGTAGACATTATTGAGGAACAAATGGAGCAAAAGGCACCTCTTGAGCTGACAGAAAATAATAAAGCTGAAAAGATCTTAAAAGATAGGAAAATGGATGGCATTGCAGAAAGTAATTCCTGCATAAATGTCAGCCAATTATCTCAGAGCTGCCAACCCGATGGTTTTTCTGGCCAAGATCAGGAAGAAACAGTGAAAAACCATTTTTCTGCTCAGTATGAAGCCAAATGCATCCCTTGTGAGGAGGATATACAACCTGATGAACACAAAGATTCTAAAGTAGGTTTGCAGCAAGGTTCATTGCATGACTCCATCCACAAACTGGAGAGCCATTGTCCAAAGAACCAACAAGAGCCTCAAAGTATACACGAGCTTACTAAGACTGATATTTCCTGCTCAGTTTCTGCTCCTGAGCTTGAACCATGTGGTAACCAGACAAAAGTGGTTGATAAGGCACAAGAAGACCAGATTTTGGAAAAGGCCTGGAATATAACGGTAGCTTCCATGTTGCTGCACTTTTTGATGTCTAGTCTGTTAGCTCCATAAGCTATTTGTCCTTTGAGGGTGTTGGATTTTGAAGATTTAATATCAGGTTTCATGCTATGCAGGCTAAGCGTAAAATAACTGAAGATTTATCTCTTGGTTCACTGCCCAAGGAGTACCGCAGTAAGACTCATTGGGATTTTGTCCTTGAGGAGATGTCTTGGATGGCTAACGACTTTGCTCAAGTTTGAGACTATATCCTTCTGTCTATTTTTATCTTCTTCTTTTTATTGTCCTACTTACTTTGTTATTAGGGTTAAATAATAGGGCACAACCTTCTAACTGCTCCATGTGATCCCTATTTTTTCTTTAGGAGCGTGTCTGGAAGAGGACATCAGCTTCTCAATTATGCTACCGGGCTGCTTTTGCTTCACGGTTAAGGTTTGGGGAACAAGATAGACATGAGAGAGACAAGGTTGTGGCCCGAACCTTGGCAAAGGCTGTGATGGACTTCTGGCATTCTGCTGCATTGCTTGTAGGGGTTAATGGTAATGGTTCTGCCTCGGAAACTTGTGAATATGGTACAGCTATGTCTGAAAATATGGATAGTGACAACAATACCAAAGTTGATAATGACAGCCATAATAAGGTAATATTTCTTAGAATTTTGTATGTGCCAATCATGCTGTTAGTTGCTTAGATATATTAGGCCCATATATGTTCTTGTTATTTTTGGTTTTGGACATGCATCACTTATTATTATTATTTTAATTTTACTGGGCAAAGTTATTTGAACTTCTTTTAATATTTCTTCAGTTTCTGACAAGTTTCTAATGATCAGGAATATGTAAAAGACAACATCAAACATGCTCTTCAAGGGTATGCTGTCAGATTCTTGCAGCTTAATAGCTCTGTCATGCCAATTGTCAAAGATTCAACTTCACAAACTCTGGAGGGAGCATCCACTATTGGCACACAGGAGATGAGATATCAGAATCAGCATGCAGAAGTAAGTATTGGCCTATGATAAGTTGCTTGCTTCTTCAATCTCATAGTGATCAAGCCTTCTCATTTCTGTACCTCTCTCGTCTCTGTAAGTGAACCTTTATGAGGGTATGGTATGTTTTTGGATGCTTTGGAGGATATGTGGGTATTTTGAAGTCTGCTTATTGATATCTTGTGTGGATATTTAGTATGGCATGCTAGTGTTTGTCATAAGAAAGTAATATGTTTGCATCTGGTTTGTGTTTGTGGGAAGCAGTTATACTTAATGTGTAAAACTTCATTTTTCTCTTTTTATTGCTACTTTTATTAGCTTCTTAATATCATGTTTGTGCTGGTGGCTTCATGCTTTTGTACTTTCTTCTATTTGAATTGAAAGGTAATGAGGTAGTTTAGTTGGGCAACGTCTTCTTGCTGGACAGCCTTTGGACATTCTATTTTTTCCTTATCAGTGCTCTCTTACTTGCAGGAAGATCTTTTTTATGTGGTCCCACATGGTGCAATGGAAAGTTATAGAAAATCCGTTGAAAGACATTTGGTGCAGTGCTTGGTAAGAAAATCTTTATTTTTTCTTTGGTTCTTTCCTTTCCAATTTACAATGGAAGGAGGAACTTTGAACCAATCTGATAGCTTTTTGCTAGTAAGTAGTAACTTGAGTTTTTTTTTTTTTATAAACTGTAGTGTTCCTCTTTGTTGTTTTCTAATTTTTGGTGGTTATGTTGGTGCTATCATCCTGCAGAGAGCTGGTAAAAATATTCAAGAAGAATTTAATTCATCCATGTATAATGCTGTGGGAGGTAAGCTGAGATCATCTACTTATTGATATAAATTTCTTGGCTGTAAGACTAGTACTCTTTTGTTTGCTCAATAAGAATATATTCAACGTTCAGAGTTTGAATACCAAGAGAATGGATCTGAAGAGGATGAAGGAGAAAATGTGTATTACTTGCCTGGGGATTTTGAAGGGAGCAAGGCATCAAAGTCTGCTGACAAGAAACGGAAAAATCCCAAGTTATACACTCCTGGTTCATATGAGGTGGGAGGCGATCTCTCATATGGTCGCTGCATCAAAAACAAGATTAGGATTCCACAGTCTGTTATGAAAAGACCCGCTAATGGGCTTAATGTATGTCTTATTCCAACCAAACGTGTACGTACTGCATCTAGACAGAGAGTTGTAGGTCCTTTCAGCAGTGGACCTGCTGGTTTTATGCCTGTCCCTAGTAGGACAGATGCCTCCAGTGGGGATACTAATTCCTTTCAAGATGATCAGAGTTCTCTTCATGGTGGTTCACTCATCGCCAAAGGCTTGGAAGTTGAGTCTGGTATGGACTATGATAAGCAGTCAGCATTTGATTGTGCTGAATTTACAGCTAAACCCAAAAAGAAGAAAACTAAACATCAGGTATGTTAAATAATAAGTGTGGCAGAAATTCCTTTATAATTTTCTTCTTTTCTAATTAGGGGGGGGGGTGTGGTCCAGCCTTGTTCATTTTGGCTGGATAATTTTGTGTGTTTTATTTACTACCCAAAAACAACCGGTGTTGCCATTCTTTAAGCTTGATTATCATCTTCGTTTATTATGGCTGAACTCTCTGACATCAGGGTACGGCATATGAACCGAGATGGCAGGTTGACTGTAGCTTGCAAATTAAACAGGTTAGTAATATTTTAGGAAAAATGTTACATTGAAGAGGTCATTACGGATTGATAAACAAACAGTATGATAAATAGCTGATCCCAGCACGACGTGAATATCAAAACATTATAATTTAGCAATGTTGGTATATATAATTAAAATAAAATAAAATATATTAATAGAAGAATGTATATGAACTAAACAATAACATTATATTATCTAATACGGACTATTTCTATATAACTATAACCTAAAATGAAATAGAAATAAATAACATAAATCCTAAAAATTATAATATAAAATATGTAATTTTAATGTGTAATATTTCCTAAAAGTTTAGGCATTTATACAAAATTTCATATTTTTAATAAATGTTTAGTATAGATGATCAACATACGGCAACATATTTATACCAATATTTACAAATGTATAATCAGACAAATATGAAGAAAGAACAAATGACTAAAATTGAATTTACCATCCTAAAAACAAATATATAAAGGACGGAAAATTGTCTCTATAAATTTCGTAGGCATGCTAATTCCTAAGACAAAGGAATCTTCTTTGTCAATCTTCAACACTATCTTTCTCTTAGAAGTAGATAGTACATTTTTTGAGAGGAGAAGTACTTGAGTTTTCATCTTATCTAAGCTACTCACGAGATAAGTACGATTCTATTGAATCTATATTTTCATTCTAATTGCATCCAACGGGGTGCAAATTATTGAATCAAATAAGCAAGCACACCGTAAAATTTGGAACTAAGAGTGGATCTCCCAATTAATGGATTATATTGCTTTAAATCTGAAGTTTAATGCAATATAATGTATTTATGATGCAATTTATGCATTAAGTACGGTGATCCAAACACACCATAAATCATAAAACGTAAGAATTAGTTTCTAAACTGAGCAACATTAAAAAATTATTGAATATATGTCCGAAATAATAAGTAAATAGTTTATAAAAGAAGTGTATAGGTTAACAATAAATAAAATACACCAGCTTTCTTGTGGGACACTTTAACAAACTTAGTAGATCTGATTGGATCTTTTTTGGGATGAAAAAAGACGGCGTAGTATAAGAAAATCCAGGATTTAAAAAATTGATCGAGAGCAAATTATGGAATGTCCCATCCAAACAGGGTGGTTTATTTTGTTCTGGCTTGGACTTCGGTCATTTTTGTTCCAGTTGGCGCCCCTACATTACTTTATGTGATCATGTAAATTGAAGGGAGCACTTTTTGTATTTGAATGGCTGATTTGTTTGCTAATACTAAACGACTGAAGTCTTACATTTACTCACTTGTATATCTCGGGGTGTTGGACACTTGGACCTGTTGGTTGTTTAGACATTCATGTAGTTTTTGAAGCATCTCATGATTTTGTTACTATGCAGAGGGACCATTTCAAAAAGAGATTGGAAAGTCATCAAATTGATTCTAACAGCAATTATGGTAGGACATCTAGTTCATTTTATTTCTTTTTTTAATTTATTGCCTTCGTCCCATTTATTGTATTAGATGAAAGCTTTTTTGTTTGCTAATGTTCTGTTCTTTAGATCCATTTGTTCCTCGTGCCAAGAAACCCAAGATAATGAAGCAATCATGGGAAAACTCATTTGAAAATACAACTTTGATGACTGGATCTGTTGCTTCTCCTGTGGGTTCCCAAATGAGTAATATGTCCAACCCTAACAAGCTAATTAAACTGATTGGTGGTAGGGATCGTGGCAGAAAAACAAAACCACTCAAGGTACTTATTTTGAATAAATGGTGGGAGCATTCTATTGTTCATGCGTCTTATTTGTTATGTTTATGTGAATTGAACATCAAATCTTTCATGTAGATGCCTTCAGTACAAACTGGGTCAGGTTGTCCGTGGTCTTTATTTGAAGACCAGGTACTGTATCTTGTTTTTTTCTTGCAATTATTGCCGACATTAGTGAGCTTTGCCTGAGATGATTCCAGTTTTCTTGCAGGCGCTTGTTGTGCTTGTACATGATATGGGCCCTAATTGGGAACTTGTTAGTGATGCTATCAGCAGTACCTTGCATTTCAAGGTTACCACTCAAATCCTTGCCTTTTCCTTGACAGTTTCTATAATGTAGCAGAGTGGCCTTTTCTTGTATTTCGTTTTTCTGATGAGTTAGAAATCTTTGTTTCGAAAGCCAATTGATAAGGCACATGAACTTGTGTGCCTCGTGGAAAGTTACAATACAAGGACTTTTTTAATGTGTGCCCATGGGCACAGGCTAAGAACTCCAAATATATGATAAGCACATGGAATCTAATTTTTTGTTTATATTTTTTAATAATTTTCTAAGGCTCATTAATTCTGATTAAGGTAAAAGTTTGGATATTGTTTCCAACTTTAACTTCTTAACAATGTGACTGATGATACAAAACTAAACCCATATTCTTCATTCAATTTTAAATTGTTGCTGGATCCAACCCAACCCAAGTATGCAACCATAGAAAAGATCATATCAAGACTGGATGCATTATGATGTTAACTAATTCAAATAGGTGTGACACAAAGTTTGATGTGATCAGCAACTGTTTCTTAATATCCTGAACAGTTGTGGAAGACACTTGCTGGGAATGCATTCATTTGTGTTTTTGATACACTACAGTAAGGGCACACAGCTTAAAGTACCTAGACTGTATGGGCCATTGTAGTTCATCTATTGAAGACAGACCTAGATGCTAAATTTTAGGTTTGCACCCTCAGATAGATGGCTTGCAAGAAATTGCCCATTTTCTTATCATTTAATTTTATAGAGGGAAATATGGCCTATTATAAGTGAACAAAATGATGATTAGATCATGAACAAAGACACTGACTGGTGCTCTTGATTTGAAAACTTTACTCGTTTGTACAGGTCATGTAGTTACCTAGTCCTTGCATATATGCCTATTGCCTGTGATGTTTGCTGAATAAGCTAGTTTTGGTCAAGTTAATATTTGTAAGATCTTTAGGGAAGAATCCTTTTTGTGATATTTGCTGATGCCTCTTGGCATTGCCTTAAGTATCTTTATGGGCATGATTATACTTGTTAATGTTTTTATTACATTGGGTTTAATAATTCAATTAGTTCTTTTTTCTTCTGAATCTTTGCAGTGCATTTTTCGAAAGCCTCAAGAATGCAAGGAACGCCATGCAATTTTGCTGGAGAAAAGTTGGGGAGATGGGGCTCATACTGAGGACTCGGGATCTTCTCAGCCTTATCCATCTACATTGCCAGGCATCCCAAAGGCAATAACTATGTTACCTGTGGAAGTTAACATTCTAGCGTTCTATTTGAGCTGTGCTCTAAAGCAGCTAGTGAGTATGCACGTGTCTATCAAGGGATTTTCTAAAGCACATGTTTCCATGCTACAGGGAGGCGCCAGACAATTGTTCCAACAGCTGCGTGGACCAATGGAAGAAGATACTATTAAATCTCATTTTGAGAAGATCATATTAATTGGACAGCAGCTGCATGGCAGAAAGAAACAGGTACTTGGTAGCTACGTAAAAGTAAAGCTGATAATAGTAAATCATTGATGGTGTCCGCTATTTCTCTTACTTCTCTTTCATGATAATTATTGAGGGTAAGCAATTATCAAACTGAGAATGAGATATGTCGTAGCTGCATGCTTTGTTAGCTACTTGAAAATAAAGATGATGAGAGTAGATCATTTATAGTGCCTGATGTTTCTCTTACTTCTCTTTCATGATTTTTTCATTTAAAGTTTGTCCTCAATTGTGGTATGGCTCATGTGCTGATTTCATAAATTGCTCTCGCACTCCTTGGCTTTTCCTTATTCAGGAGCCAAAACAACTGGTTTCTGTCCACAGTTCACATCCTGCTGCACTTTCTCAAGTAATCCCAAACAGCGTCAATGGAGGCATTTTAACGTAAGTTTTGTTTTTAAAATACATACAATCTGTATATGAACTATGGGGCTTGGTCCTCCCTTTGATCTTGTTGCTCAAGATATTTAGGTTAGTTTTATTTTATCCCTATCACATTTGTTGAATGATGCACGTAATTTTCAGCTGTTGTAAATGTTTTTGTGAAGGCCTCTTGATCTCTGTGACATGGCTTCATCAACAAGCCCAGATGTATTCTCTGGTAGTTACCAAAGTCCCCATAATGATAGTTTACCGTTGCCCAATCAGGCTGCCGGCCAGCCAATGCTCCCTTCTAGCACTAGTTCCTCCCTCCAAGGTCCTCCGGGTAGTAATATGGCTATACCATCTCCTCAAGTCAATCTCCCCGTCAGGTAATGTGCTGAAGATGAAGTCAAGGCTGTCCCTTTTACTTAGCAGTGCAGTTATGACATTGTTTGTTTGGATATGTGCCACCTTTGTTAGGGATGGAAGACATGGTATTTCAAGGGCGAATTTACCTATTGATGAGCAGCAAAGAATTCAACAATACAATCAATTGTTATCTAGCAGAAAGATTCAGCAATCCAACATGTCTGTTCCCAGAACGTTTTCAGGAAATGATCTGGGTGGAAGGATATTACCTGGTGGAATTGGCATGTCAATGCCAAGACCAGGACTTCAAGGGAACATGGTGGGGACACCAAGCAGCTTGAATATGCAGCCTGGGGCTAGTGGCAGTCAAGGAATCTCGATGCTAAGACCTCGTGAGGCTTCAATGATGCGAGTAAGTGGTGTTCTTTTGTCTCGTAGCTTTAAATGATGTACTATTGCCTGCAGTAATTCATGAAACTTCGTTTAGTGTTCTGCTCTAAAATTAGTCAAAGTCTGATTGTTGCAACTGAGTACAATTTAGGTGGTATTTCAGGAAGTGTAAGATTTTTTTTTTCTCCTTGTTCCATAGCGTGCTTTTCTCTTTCGAGAAGGTGCTGAAAGAAGTTGCTACGAGTCTTAATGACCAAGTGGAACTCAAATAGATCAGTTGGTTGATGAAGATTATTGATTAGAAAATAGCTCTTGCATCACAGGCTGATACTGTCATGTTGAGATGCAAATGCAGGTGTCACATGGTAACAGCCGAGGAGTCCCTAGTTTTAGTGGGTCAAGCTCTTCATTCCCTAGCCAGTCTGCTTCTTCTGGTCCGACATATCCAGTTCAGCAGCAGCATCTAATGCATCAACAACACTCTAATGCACCGAGCAATTCTCATTATCCACATTTACAAGGTTCTGCTCATTCTGGCAGTACAGAACAGCAAACTTTTGCTATGAGCCATGCTAGGGATAGACAGTTGCAGCAGCGTATGTTACAGAGGCAGGAGCAGAAACAGCATCATCAACAATCACAATCCCAGCTCTCAGTATCTACTTCTCTACAGAATAGCTCTGAGATACAATCACAAGCTACTTCTCGACCAGTAACGTTGCCGCCACTATCACCGTCTTCTCCGGTAACTCCTGTTCCTTTTCAGCAGCAGCAAAAACATCAACTTCCACGTGGCCGGACTGCTCAAAGTGCTGTGGGTGGAATGATGAACCAAGGGGGGAAGCAAAGACAACATCAAGCTCAACAACTCCAACAGCAATTGCAGCAATCTGGCAGACATCATCCTCCACAACGCCAGCCGCCGTCTCAACAGCAAGCTAAACTTTTGAAGGGAATGGGAAGAGGCAACACAATGATGCATCAGCATCATCCAATAAATTCATCTCATCTGAATGGTATTTCTAGTAATCCAGGTAGCCATCTGGAGAAAGGAGAGCAGTCAAGGCACTTGATGCAAGGACAAGTTTACCCAAGTCAATTATCTAAACACGCTGTACCTCCACCGTCAACTCAATCCCATCCACAACAATCTAATTTAGCACCTGCATCATCAAAGCAAGTGCAGCAAATGCGTTCGCATGCTGATAGTAGCTCACCAAGCCAGGCTCCAGCAGCAGCATCTGCTTCTGTAGTTCTGACTTCAAATCAGGGTATCCCACCACCAATAATGCCACCTCCTAATCAGCAAGTAAAAGTGCATCAGCGTCTTCCTGTGAAATTGGTAAACCATGGGCAGCCTCACATTCCAAGTGCTGTTTCACAAAACCATGCTACAAATTCTGAACCTGTGACAGAACGACAAACTGATCAAAGTCAAGTTGAGCAGCAATTGGCTAACGATACTTCTCCTGTGCGAGCAATCTCTGGGCTTCCTCCAATATGTGTCGAGCCTGCAAATACTGGCCCAGCTTCAGAAACACTAAGTGGTTCGGTGATTCCTAATTCCCAGTTGGGTCCCATTGGTAGCCCTTCTATGTCGAATTCATCAGGGAAGGATGAACCTGTAGCACCTGGTGCTCATGTTCTAGCACCAAAGAAACCACCAAATAGCTTGGCTCCTAGTCTTGAGACACAACGGAAGCAGCTCCAACAATTACAAAGAACCTTGCCCAATCAAGCGTTGCCACAACAAAAGCGTCAGCCTTATCAGCAGCAGTCACTAGAACAATCATCCCAGAGGCAGCCGCTGCTACATCAGCATCCTCAGGCTCAAACTTCACAGAGCAATACCATCACAAAGTCTCCCAACTCTACTTTGGAATGACGTGCCAGGTGGATGGGTAGCTCTTTGGATAGCTGGTGCATCCCAGGATCAAATTGTTCATGCCCATTCTAAAGCAATGTACAGGTAAGCATTTCTTAGTTCCAATGTTCAATTCATGCAATATCATTTGACATCGAAGGATGTAGTATCAGTCCAAGTGCAGTAAGGCTCTGATGTCATTTTTCCTTGGTTGTGGACTAATTTGTGGTGTTGGCCCATTGCAGATGAAGCTTGACCATGCTGGGCAGGATTCGTTCTTGGTAATCATGTATATTATATCTGGCTTAGAGCTTTGCAAGACAGAGACAGGTAGAGGTATGTGTACAGGGGTGTCATCTGTCTGTTTTTCTGCCTTAATTTTTTAGCTGTTATTCAGGCTCTCTGCTGATCATGTGGGGCCTTGTTTCATGGCGCCCCCATAGTGTAGTGCATGTATTATTTATTTGCTTACTACTTTTGACGAATAGGGGTGGGGTTGTCATCTCATTGTTACGGGGAAAAGAGCCTCGGAAATTTTGTGAATATGACCTCTCTAGTGTATACATCAACAGGCCCCTTCAAGAACCAGGGCAAGCATCCCGGCTGAAAATTAATATTACGGTTTTTTCGCCTGATATCCCTTAGATAAGGCGAAATTCGCGAGGTACCCCAAACATTCATCTATTTCACATGCTACTCTCTAGTTTTATTTTTTTCGCCAAATGTCCAACCGTTAATTTTTTAACATTTTCCGTTTAAAAAAAAAACCTTGCTCTGTGCATCTCCCTTTGGGCAAGACAAGCAATCATGCTGCTCAAAAAATGCACTTTCTATGGAGTAGTAAACTACAACAGGAATAGAAGTCAAACATAAATTCCGTCATTTGATCCACCACAACAAGACTATAAATCTCAATTTGATACGGCGCAAATTGCATTCAAAATCAAGTAAAAGGACAACTATGAAATTGAGTGTAAATTGAAGGAGGAGATTAGATTTGAACTGATGAATCAATTGGTCTTCGTCCGACATTGCCGGCGCTCCTGGGGGGAGAAAACCCTAACAACTCTTGGAGGGAGAGATCGCGATTGGCGTCCTTGAGGGAGTTCTCGACGCGATCAAATTCTTTGTCTTGGAGGCGGAGGAGGATAACATCTTCTATTTGTCTAGGGTTTACATCGAATCGAGCTTGAATCTGTCAATGGCGGATCGGTGGGACTTGTAGGAGGCGGTGCGGTAGATGAGAAGCCAGCTTCGCAGACAACGGCGGTGATGATGGAATCCCGAGAACGGTGAGGCCGTGGAGAAATAGGGGCGCCACCATTGAAGAACTAGGGAAACTGGGAAAGGATTCTCGCTCTTTTGGGTGAGCCGATGATTTTTTTTTAATGGAAAATATTACAAAGTTAATGGTTGGGCATTTGGCGGAAAAAAAAAACTTAGGGATACCGTGTGAAATAGGTGAATGTTTGGGACACCTCACGAATTTTGCCTTACCTTAGGGATACTAGGCGAAAAAACCGTTAATATTATATCGGTTCGGAAAATAGGTTGTTCATCGGTCTTGGACCGAACCGAATAAAACTGAATCGAACCGAAATCGAATTTTGTATTTTTGTGAATCGAAAACCGAACCGAACATACTCAGTTTGGGTTCGGTTCGGTTCGGTTCGGTTGGTTTTGGACCGAAATAACCGAGCATTTTGAAATTAGGATAATTTAGGTTATTGAAGCGGGTTTTAGTGTACAAAACCGAATTAGACCGAACCGAACTTGGATTGAACTAGACTGAATTGGACCGAACCGAATAAGGTTGTACTAGTTTATCTAGAAATCTAGGATTTTATTTTTATTTTAAAAATAACCGGTTTTGAGCGAACCAAAACCAAACCGAATATTGTTTTTATGCGAACAAAAAACGAACTGAATATAGATCGGTTCGCCTTTGGTCCGATAGGTTCGGTTCAAAACCGAATAAAAGCCGATCGATGAACAACCCTAGAAAATATGGTCATTTTAGGCTTTTATTATAGTTAGCGATATTGGATAAAATTGATGTAACCAAGGAGAGCTTTAATTAATTTGTCAATCAATTATCAATCTTATGTTGACTCAATTTGATGAGCTAATTGTTTGCATGGGCACTGCGGAGTTTCCCGGTGCTCGGGGGAATAATTAATTGTGACAACGACGTCTAACCAACACCATATGAAACTTTTTAAGAGCTTTTAGGGGAGAATTAACGTGATCTAGAACATGTTTAGGCTCTATATCAACGGAGCATGTGATCGCATTATTATTATTATTATTATTATCTTTATCATGAAAACATATGAATAGCTTACTTGAATCCAACCAATCCAACGGGAAACCCTAGTGAATCAATGAATTATAAGATTGGGGATTTGTTGTAGCAACAACATTGGTATTGGCCAGAATTGGGGGGTGACTCGGTACATTCGCCGCCGCCCAAGTTTTGACAGTCGTTGTTGCAGCGGAGGACGTCGGGGCTGAATCCTTGCTGGCACTCGTGAATGCAGGGCCCACTTGGCTGCTGCCCTTTCACCACTGCGGCTTCTGCATCAGCAATCACATATGTCATATGTCAATCCAAACCCAATTGCAACATTATATATATATATATATATATATATATATTCTAATTAAATTACTGCTAAATACCTTGTCCCACCAACAGAACAATGCAGATGAGTAGTGAGATGGGGACGGTAAAGGATTTCATACTCATTTTGATTATTGTTTTTTACGAGTAAGACAATATTGTGTGAGTTGTGTGACACTTGGTACTTATAAGAAGTGTTTACAATTACAAAAGGGTATATGATCTTTATTTATTTATTGATGATCTATTAATCAGTATATACCAAATGCAATAAGAATTACATTTGATTCTATAATATGTTGTTTTGGGGAAATGATCTCTTATTTCCTTTTGGTGAGGAAATAGATCTTTTATTTCCTAATAAGTTATATTTGCTGAGGTGATCGATAAGTGATTCTATACTGTCATTACCGTGTTCCATATTGATTTTCCTAAATAAGCAGCGGATCATTTACTTGCATCACGTACAAATTCTAACTGTATTAGTAGGAGGAGCCTAGCTCATTCCCAGTGAACAATTTGGAAATTAAACTGAACAAGCAAGGTATTAATTAAGATGAGTCCCCAATGGCTACAAATAGAGATGACTAAATACAATTCTTTCCGAATCGCTAGATTACCGAAGCTTGATCAACAAGCAACCCTTCTATAACAAATATTGAACAGTCGAATGAAAAAATAAGCTTCCCTATGGTTTATCAAAACCATCTGGAACCTTTAAATACGATTTTAAGTTTCTAGATGTCATTCATTTGGTTCATATGAGTTGAAAACATGGCAAAAAGTTCGAATATGTTATATTTTATAGAATATTTATATTATAAACTATAGAAGATTTAAATACGATATTAAGTTCCCACCGTAAAGGCTACATATTATCTTCGTGATTCAACTTAGGAAAACTGATATAGTATTTTTTTTTTCAAATCGCAGATAGTAATCTACTAAAATATCCGACCAACCCAAAGACTTGGCCCAAAAGAGCTAACTAGTCAATTGGGGAAAAGTTGTCACATGAGAGAGGCACATGACTAGGAGCTAGACTTGTCAAAAAGTAACCGAACCCGTTTTATCGACCTAATCGATCCGTTTTTGAACCCGATCCGATCTGATCGAAATTTTTAGTAACTCGAATTTACCGAATCCGAATTAACCGAGACCGAACCCGACCAACCCGAACCTGACCCGATTAACGAATAAATGTAGAGTATTAATAAAATATATATGATAAATGACATATAAATAATGGTAATATGCTCAATTATCCTACAAAAAGAACATTGTTGTACTTATATATTTTTTTATAATGCAAAACTTTATAATTTAATATAATATAAATTAAAATTAAAAATAAAATATGATTTTGGTCTGCTAATATCAATTACATTAAAATAATTAATAATATTATTATTATTTTAATTCATTTCAACTTATTTTTACAGATTTAAATTAGTTTTTAACTATTTCAATAGTGAACAAAATATTTAAAAAATGACGCTCTTGACCCGTTGGTCAACCCGAACCGCCCGTTGACCTGTAATAACCCGACCCAGCTTGACCTGTTATCCGAAATTACTCGACCCGTTCTCAACCCGAACCCGAAATAACCGAACCGAACCCGACTTGACCGACCCGATAATTCTACTAGGAGCTCAAGATTTTAATACATCAAAATTGGGTTGATTAATTATAGAACAATAGCACTTCATGCCCCATTTCATAACCACATTTGCACATATGCCTATTACTTTTGGTTTTTGCAAAGATACCCTATACAATTTTTTATCTCAATTTTCTTGTAAAAATACTCTAAAAAAGAAAAGATAAATATAAATTACAATTTCTTTTTAATTATGCAATACAATAATAACATGTCTAAAAAAATTTAAAAATTAAAATTTAAAACACTAAAATCCCAAATTTCCAAATTGGTCTTCTCTCAAACATCAAAAACTCAGTGAAGAGGCCAAAATCCTAAAACCCATTGAAGAGGCAAAATTCCCCAATTCTGGTTGGAAATCTGTCTTCCAAGATCGAAATCGATGAGTTCAAAATCAACCGCTCCTTTGTTCTTCTGATTTAGGGTTCTATCCACAATTGGGGCTGGTTTGGCATCGCCGACGGTTTTTTCTGCAAGGGGAGTGATGTCACACGGCTCTAGCCAAGGTCAGGCGAATGTCAAGGCGTTGGAGCTCGAACAACCAATTGAGGAACAAACAACGTTGAAGGCAACAAAGTCAAATCTGGTTGCAATGAACGTACTTCACATAGTGTTGATTATATATGAAGTACGTTCTTAGCCACAAGTTAACATTTTATAATCATTAATTAATAAATACAACGGTAAAAAATGGTTATTATACACACATTACCAACCTTGAGTACCATTTTGATGTTTGTACCTCTGTCTAGTTTAAGTACCTTTTGAGAGGACCCGTGTTTGGAGGCAACATGCTCCATAATGTATACCCCAATTTTCTATTAGGGCATATGCAAATAACCACATATATGAAATTTGGATGTCTGCTATGTTGATTAGGAATTCAAGTTTATTATTCTTAAGAATTGTCAGTTTTATGAGTGATCAAGCTCAACTTGTGATGCAGATTAGCCTTAGAATATATTGATCTTACTCCCAGCAGCATTTAAAAAAAAAATAAGTAAGACAATTTGAAAAGCCATTACAACAGAATACCAAAGAACCAAAGTTTAGACCAATCTTGCCCTAAACTAGGGTTGTTAAAGACATCAAAATTTATGAGCAGGAACACATGGAAACAGAATAGATATCTAAATATAAAAAAACTGTCTACACTTTGACAAAATGGGAAGAGAGAGATCCTTTGAGAAGTTAATACTTGACTGCAGCAAGAACATCTAGCTGAGAGCCAAGCTTCTCCACAGCAGCCTTCTCAGCCTTCACCCTCAGCTTAGTCAGTTGCTTCCTCCTCTCATAAACAACCTGGGCTCTCTCTTTTCTCTTGACCTCAAGTTCCTGTTTTTCCCCAAAAAATAATAAAATGACAGTCAGATCAAATTTCCCAAAAAAATGATGATGAATTAAGTAAAAATACTGTTCGCATAACTCAACCCCCTTTAATAATATCTGCATAACTCTGTTCAGGAATACAAAACTATGTTTCAAATATAATATGCATTGTCAACTAGCTGCCAATCAATTTGACGTTTCCTTACTTCCATTTTATATGGTGCTATCCCATTTTCTACGATGAAATACGATACAATTAATCAAACATTTCCTATCACACATACAGCTGTATCGAAAGTAAAAAAAAAAATCTACTTAGAATTACAAAATGACGCGTTTACAACATCAACTCAAATGACATCCCAATCCTAATTCCATTAAGCAAATTAATAGAATTCTAGATGATATAGATAAATGAATGAGACAGAAACATAAGCTTACCTTAATGGTCTCATAGTGGTTCCAGCCAACTTCACTTGATAGCCTTCCAAGCAAGCAGTACTTGTGGCCCTTTTGCAGCCTCAAGACCCTATAAATCGGAATAATGTCTTCAACATAGCTTGGAAAAATACATTAGTACAGTGAGCATTTACAAATGATTACTTACTTGAGAGCATCAGGCACCACCATTCTCTTAATCTTGTCATATGGAGGAGGAACGCCCTCGAATACCTTGAGCCTTGCCAAAGCAGCAGCTCCTCTCTTAGTCTTGTGGGGAATCATCCTGGATCAGCAGAACAACAATCATCAAAGCTTTTATCTTTTAGCTACCTAAATAAAATACAGTAATTCCCCATGTGAACAAGAAACGAATGCTCTAAGGTCTACATAATTCACAAAATCTCCGTAGCAAATAAAAAATGCAGGCATTAACTTAACTACGCAGCCACATTGTGAATCAAGAGACAGCAATTATCAATCATTTCCACAGCACCAACAAATTAGCTGAAACTACACTCTAGGTATTATATCATACAAAGCTACAACCTGGACACCAATGCTATGCCAAAAGAAATCCCTTAACTGATCAAAACCATAATACTAGAACCCTATTCAGACTAACTATTTCCTAACAAATCCATCAATTAGCACCAATTCCAAGGTACCGTCAAACAATACAAATCAACGAAACAGAGAAAGAACGAAGAGAAAAGAACAATGTACCCTCGGACTGTGCGCCAGAAGATCTTGGCGGGAGCGCGGAAGTGGATGGGGCCATGGGAGGGTTTGGTGTTCATCCTCTTCCTGAGAAAACGGAGGTACTTCATCTTCTGACGGACGAGTCCTCCGGAAAGAGCGATCTCCTCGCAGCGGACCACCACAACGCGCTGGCCGGTAAGGAGCTCCTTGGCGACGATGGAGGCCAAACGGCCGAGCATGTGGTGCCTGGCGTCGATGACCACCCTGCGAGCCATAACTCCCGATCCCGACACCATTTTCGCTGACAACTTATTCGTCTGTCCTCTGCACAGGTGTAGCCGTTTAGGGTTTAAGCAATTGCGGTTTGTGCGTATATATCTCTAGACGGTTGGAATTTGGGAGTGTTAGTGTTACAGAGTTAAACCAGATTTATGTGGTTCGACATGGGCCAAAATTTCATAGGCCCATTAATGAAATTTGGGCTTGGGAGCTTGTACAAAGCGTGCTGAGATAGGCCCAACATTATTTCTATAAATTAACATTTATATAATTTTTAAAATATTATAATAAATATAACGCGTACACCGTGCACGGCAGGGCAGTCAACCATAGGATGCCTATGTATACAGTATACTGGAAGTAACATTTAAGGAGGCCTTGTTCGTTGTTGACTTGTTGCACTTTATACAGTCTTGCATTAATGAAAAACTTCAATAAAAACGGTGGGCAGAAATATAAAGTCTCTATTAGTTTTTTAACTCAATAAAAGTATTAAAAAACAATCAATTTACTTCCTTCTCAATTCCTTTTTACTTGGTAAGATCCTTCTCACTTCCTTTACCTAACTCTAAAGTTTTTGTTGTTGTTGTGATGGTGGTGGTTTGAATAGAAGATATTAGGTGTCCGTTTAGATTCTCTCAAATAATACATTATCTTACATTAGTTTGTATTAAATTATCACTTTAATGTAAGATAATGTATTTTAATACATTATATTTGGAATCCAAACGAATCCTAAAAATAGAATAAACAGGAAAATAATACATACACTAATCTCCCTATTATTTGATATAAAGAATGAAGTTTAATTTTAATAAATATTTAATAATATTTTAATTTCAAATTTTATTAACTAGACTCGTGCAAGGCACGAAGACATATGCTAGTTTATATGTATAGGGGAGTGTTCGGGTGATAATACTCTTCTAAGAGAGAATAAGGATTCGTTTGGATAGATAAAATAATGCATTAAGTTGCATTATCTTGCATTAAATTGACAATTTAATACAAGATAATGCAATTTAATGTATTATCTTCGGGAATTCAAACGGACCCTAAAAATTAACTTAATAAAACCTTTATGTGCATTTGAATAAGGGCACAATGTATTTCCATAACTCATTAAAATTTTATTTTATTTTTTGAATTTTTTTGGGATGTCCTAAACCCTAAGCCCAAAATCCTAAATCCCTAAGTCCTAACCCTTAAACCCTAAACCTGAAACCACTAAATCCTAAATCTCCAATGTGCGTTTTTGAAGGCAAACTTACGCTATCTCAAATGCACATTCAATACATTTCAAATGCACATATAGATATTCTCAAGTTCATGATTATTCTCGCGGGAGGAGATATTCTCACCTGAAGTATTTAATATATATATATATATATATATATATATATATATATATCAAGTTTGTCAATACATAAGAAAATACAACACATAAGAATCATATGATATAATACATGTGGCGGGTGAGCAAAATAATCTGATCCGCCAACCCGATCCGGAGTTATTCGTTGTTGAAAATATCCGTTAAATTTTATCTGTATCCGATCCAGATGATTTTTTCGGATACTGGATATCCGGTACTATTGATATATTTTATACATATTTTTAAAATAGTATAGAATATTTTCATAGCTTAGATAGTCACGCGATTATATTGCAACCTTGTGAGCAATTCTCCACAATAATAGTCTTTGTATTTTTTACAAATATTGCTAATTTCTTTTAATCAATATTTTCTAGTAACGAGATATTCCAGTCCAATATCCATTGATCCGAGAAAATTTGATTCGATAATTACATAGATTTTAGCAACCAAACCGGATATCCGGTCAAAAGCAAATCGCATACGAATCGATATTTTACACTAATAAATATCGGATATCCGATATACCGGTCAGATCGAATCGAATATATATGTTTACTCAGTTGCCCATGGTTTCAAATTTCATTAGTTAAAAGAAGTAATGAAAGAAAGGGGTTGGTGAAACCCCAAGTGAAGTGTTGGTATGAAAATGCAATCCAATTCTACCAACCATCTCTCTTTTGACCCACCAACCAACTCACCACTCTCCTACTCTGCCCATTGAGTTTTTTTTCTTATAAGCTCGTCTCTTGTCTCATTCGTGCCCACTACCTCTGCAATTTCTCAGTTGCTTAAGTAGGAGTTTGTGAATCTGAATCTAATCTCTTTCCATTTGCTTGGTTCTTTTGAAGCACTCCCCAAAGATGAGTAACAAAGGAAAGGTTTACACATTGGCAGAAGTTGCCCCTCACAACGACGCCAAGGATTGCTGGCTCATTATTGGTGGCAAGGTTCTACACTAATCTCTTACCCTTATTCGTTTGGTCTTCCCTTATTATCTGTGATATGCTTATTAATCATGTCTAACTAAACATTAATGTGTCAAGATATGATTTTAATCATGTTTGAAAAGCCTGGCTTTGTTAGCTTTATGCCTTTATCCTATAGCTTGTTGTGATTTCTTATGCTAATTATGTTGGACTCTCTAAAGTACGTGTAACAGGGCTAAAGTCGTATACCCAATCAAAGAAATCCTAAAATACCTACTAAAGAGTATAGCAAGCAAGTCAGGGTCGATCCCACAGGGAGTCAGGTTATCTATCTCTGTAAGGTTCGCCGCGGGGTGCGGTCATCCCACCGCGGGGTGCGGTGACGGTGTCTTCTTCAGCTTCTGCGACACTTTAGTAAAAACGCCATAACTTTTGATTCATATCTCGGATTGCGCTCATATTTTGAGGACTTGCAGTAGACTTCAAGATATAACTCCTCGAATTGGAATCACTCCATTTGGACATCTGAGTAAAGAGAACGAACAATTTGAATTCAACCCATTGTTCTTCTACTCTTCAATGCACTTCAAACTTCTGTAAATCTCATGATTTCTTCACTTCTAGTCTCTAACTCTCAACTCCACAATTGTGCTCTAAATCCATCCAAATGGCACCTCAAAACTGGTAACAATCCCTAGATATGTACTATAAAATAGTGCCGATCAAATCCCCCATGCTTAAACCCTGCTCGTCCTTGAGTAAGCTAAAGTAAACCTACTCCTTCAATCAATCCCCAAGATTTCAGGAAGCATAGAAAAATCAATCCCTCTAAGAATCACACCTAACAATAAACTCCAGGCACCAACACAATAAGCACAGCACAACATACAACAACACAACACCACCACACACAACCAAGCTAAAAGGAAAGCAGAGTACTTCCCCCAAGCTTATCCCAAACACCATAGAGTGAATAAATTCTAATCCTAGTCTCCCATCTATCTTCTTATGCCTCCCAGAGTGACCTACCCGAATCCTCCTTATATCACCTCTTCTTATGTCGCCACGCCAGGTAAAATGATGATTCCTAAAAATCACTCTTCTTCTTTTCACTCATTTTGCCAAGGCGCCCTTTCGGGTTTTCACCAAGCCATTCATTTCATTTTTCAATAGATGTGCTCACATAAACTCACGTCACTCTTGACCTCATATTACCTCAGCCTAATGCTGGTCCAAGCCACCTGCTTATTGCCTAGGCCGCCCTTTCGGGTTTTCGACCTATCTCAGGATTTCTATTTTAGCCTTTTTTCAAATTTTTGGCTTTTTTCATTTTTCTTCTTCTTCTCAACGACATAGCAAGTATAAAACCCTCCCCCATGCTTAAACATTTCATTGTCCTCAATGTAATGAAAGACAAAAAGATGAAGCATAGGAAAGGCAAAAAATAACTCACAAACGCCGCTGAGTTGGCTTGGACACTATCGTTGTTGCTAGCGGTAAAACAATGAACGCTCAGGTCTCTGGTGTTGCGCGGGATCTTCTTAATCAATAATCTTCTCCTACCGTGCAACCAAAAGGAAACCACTTTGGTGAATAGTGGTATATCAAAGAATTCGGGGCTGCACGGCCTTCAGCGAACACAAAAAATGGGCCCAAATGTCCTCGTGGTGTGGGCCCTGGTGTTCCTCCTCTTCAACTATCGACTGTAGGGCCATCATCGTTGCCAAATAATGTGTGGGGCGAATGTCTCCTCCTTGGCAACATGATGCACACCTTCTCCTTGGGGAACCCGGACAGCTGGCTCCGGTAGAACTCTTTTTCGTTTTTTTTTTTTTGCTCCCCGTTTAAGGTTTTTTCGGGGAGTTTATTAGTGCAGGGAAAAAAGACTTACATTGGTGGTAAACACCTTCTTCAATAGGCATGGGTTTCTTCCCTGTAGGTTAGTCGGAAACAAAAACAAAAACAAAAACAAGGCAAAAACAAACAAAACTAATGCAAAAATAAAGAAGGAAAAATAAGGGAAGAAAAAACATACCTCGGGTTGCCTCCCGGACAACGCCTTAGTTATTGTCATGGCATGACATACTACTCCATCCTCCTCAACTTGGGTTGCTCATAGCAACTGAACTTCTGAGATCAATATCAGGGGGATGTCTCTTTGTATACTCCATGTCGAGTCTTTTCTCCATTGTCCTGCACTTCATGATAGGTGGACCGCTGTGTACGTCCATGATTGCACTTGCCATCTTCAGAAATGGCCTACCCAACATCTCAGGGGCTGCATGTTTGTCCTGCCCCGTATCCAACGTGTAGAAATCCGCCATTTGTATCAATGCCTCCTTCTTGTGCTTCCCCTTTGGTTTCTTTTTGATCTTACCCAGCGCCCTTAAAAGTTCTGTGTAGCACGTGGCGCTATTTGCTAAATGGACCAAAGGGATGGTTGCCTTGCAGCTACTGAAGGTGTCAAATAAGCATTTGTCGTTCTTCACCTTTTGGGTGTCCTTCAGAGCCTCAGGGAAGGGTGTAACGGGGTGCAGCGAGACAAGTGGGAAGGAGTCTAGATGCACATATTCATCATAGGTAGCCTCGAGAGGGTCGGGGGCTGCCAGGGCATTTTCGAGAGGGGCGGGCATCGCAGGATCGTTTCCGCAATCGCGGCTCTCCTCCTCTTGGTCGCTGAATTCCTCCAGTCCCAAAAAATATTCTTCCTCAGAAAGCACCTTGCGGTCCCAAATATCGTCTCAAAGGCCCAACTCCTTGAGTGAACCGCTGGTGTGGTCAGATTTCACCGCGGGTGCGGTCATGTTCACAGAGGAATTCTCGGAAAATCCCACAACGCCTCCGCGGGTGCGGTCAGATGACCGCGGGTGCGGTGAAGATGCAGGACTCTCAGTTTGTTCCGCCGCTGGGTGCAGTGAGAGTGGCGCGGGGTGCGGTCGGTCTTCTGGAGTCCCACCACGGGTGCGGTCCGCCTACCGCAGGTGCGGTGAACTCGACAGAGAGTTCTCGCCTTCTGTGTCGTCCTCTTCAGCACTAGGAGCGACGTTCAGCTGCTTACCACTTCTAAGCGTCACGGCACTAACATTTTCTCTCGGGTTAACTACCGTTTGAGACGGTAGAAGTCCCGAAATCTTTGCATCGGTTATTGTGATAGCTTCAACCATTTGTCTCATCTGCTTATCTAGATTCTTGATGCTTGACTCCCTAGTTTCAACACTAGTGCTGAAATGTTTATCCAGAGCTTGGAGCATATCTTCAGTTGACATGGAGGAACTAGGATTGGACACTGGCGGGCTATGCTCATAGGCCGGATTGTACTGTTGTGGAGCACCCTGCTGGTAGAACAATTGTGGCTTCGGGTAGAACTCCAGGTAGTCATGACCATATGGAGGATATTGTTGGTACCCATAGCTCGAATTGGGGTGATCTCTCCACCCTGGAGTGTATGCGTAGGAGTATGGGTCATATCGTGGCTCTCCCTAGAAATCCATATCTGTATCAAAATCAAAAAAGAAAAAACAAAAATCAGTAGCACGGGTGTAGACCGTAAGAGAGGTCCACACCAAAGTTGGTAACAAACAAAAACACAAAAACAGAAATTTTGACTCCCCGGCAACGGCGCCAAATTTTGATAAGGCGTTGTCGTGACACCTAAACAAAATAATCCTAAACAAACCTACTAAAGAGTATAGCAAGCAAGTCAGGGTCGATCCCACAAGGAGTCAGGTTATCTATCTCTGTAAGGTTCGCCGCGGGGTGCGGTCATCCCACCGCGGGGTGCGGTGACGGTGTCTTCTTCAGCTTCTGCGACACTTTAGTAAAAATGCCATAACTTTTGATTCCTATCTCGGATTGCGCTCATATTTTGAGGACTTGCAGTAGACTTCAAGATCTAACTCCTCAAATTGGAATCACTCCATTTGGACATCTGAGTAAAGAAAACGAACAATTTGAATTCAACCCATTATTCTTCTACTCTTCAATGCACTTCAAACCTCTGTAAATCTCATGATTTCTTCACTTCTAGTATCTAACTCTCAACTCTATAATTGTGCTCTAAATCCATCCAAATGGCACCTCAAAACTGGTAACAACCCCTAGATATGTATTATAAAATAGTGCCGATCAACGTGCTTCAGAGATCATTGATTAGGGATGAATTGGTGTTGAGAACAATGGAAGAGGCGTCATGATGTGTTCCAATCTTCGAGTGCCATCCAAGTTGTCGCGGCGGCATTGGATCTAGGCCTTGATGTGAGTCGCTCATCTCGGAAGTGAGGTTCACGTGGTGATTGAGGGAACGCGTGGGGAGTTCCACCACACGGTGAGGACTACGCGATGAGTGGAGACACGATGCGAGCGGTGGCGATGGATAGGGATCGCGGCCTTAGGACTAGGCGCGATGGAGTGATAGGACTCGATGATTCGAGTGTGGCCGTAGCGTCGGCGGCGGAGTGAAGGAGATGAGAAGATAGATTGAAAGTTTGTGACGTCCGATCAAAGGAAGGAGGCAATTAGGGCTCTCAACTTAAGCTTTGATTAAAATAAGACGTAACCTAATACACAAGGTTGAGATGGCCTTATATAGAGGTCGCGGGACTCGGATGGGCCGAGTCTCACCTAATGGGCTAGCCCACTCAACATGAGTGGAACACACGCCGAAATAGAAAAGTACTAAAAATAGTAACTTCTAAAAACAGATATTGCCAAAACTAGAAAAGTCTTAAAAAAATAGCACAAGAATCTCTAAATGCCACGCAATCATTGATTGCGGTCAACGATGGAAGGGAGGGGTGCATCAACGATGGTGGCGAGGAGTTTGAGAGATACCACGTTCTCTGGCGCGCCTTGGCTAGCGACGACGCGCACGATTAATGATTGTGTGGCATTGGCGATGGCCTTGGCATGCGATCTTGTTATGGTCCCTTGTGAGCGGATGCTCATGGCTTCCTTCTCCTCAGTTGCAGTCATGGTGGGCAAGGGCGCATCACCCTCCCTCACTTGGCTGAGAAGCGTCCCCGCTTCACCATCATCGAACTCGGGCTCCACATAAGGCGCTAAGTCGGCGACGTTGAAGGTCGCGTGGATGCCGTAGTCGGTTGGCAGCTCGAGCTCATAAGCGTTGTCTCTAATTGCCTTTACAACGCGAAAAGGACCATCACCGCGCGACGCTAACTTGGATTTGCACTTGGCTGGAAAGCATTCTTTGCAGAGATGCACCCACACCATGTCTCCAGGTGCGAAGATGACACGGCGGCGACCGCGGTTGTGATGTGACGCATACTGAGTAGCGCGGCATTCTTGCTGCTCGCGAGTTCTGTGATGGAGATCCTAGATTTGCGCAGCGCGGTTGGCCGCGGTAGTGTGCTCATAGTCCTTGAGTGGACGCGGCAGCATGTCCAGCGGTGTCAAGGGGTTTCCGCCGTAGATGACCTCGAACGGGGTGAGCTTTGTCGCGGATTGCCTGGACCTGTTGTCAGAAAACTCAACAATAGCAAGTAAGTCTTCCCAACGTTTGGGGTTGGTCTTGAGCATGGTCCGAAGGAGGGCTCCTAGGGTTCGATTGGTCACTTCGGTTTGGCTACCGGTTTGTGGGTGGTAGCTAGTGGAAAAGAGTAGTTTTGTACCTAGCTTTCCCCAAAGAGTTTTCCAAAAATGCCCCACAAATTTAGTGTCCCTATCACTCACAATAGATCTAGGGATCCCATGCAAACGTACCATATTCTCAAAAAACAACTCGGCTATGTCACTAGCATTATTGGAGGTTTAACACGCGACGAAATGGGCCATTTTGGAAAACCTGTCCACAATAACAAAAATGGAGTCCTTACCCCTACGAGAGAGAGGCAAACCTGTAATGAAGTCCATGGACAAATCTTTCCAAGGGCCGAGAGGGATGAGCAAAGGCGTGTAGAGGCCGTAGGGACTGGAACTTGCCTTAGCGCATTGACATGTCACACAACTCTTATAATAACGCGTCACTTGGGTAGTCATGCGCGGCCAAAATAAATGCTCGCGAAGGGCCGCCAAAGTTTTTGTAACCCCAAAATGGCCGCGACCTTCATGCGCTTCCTGAATTAGGAGGTTCCTAATGGATGAGTGATGAGGCTAAAGTCGTGATGCCTATCAAAGTAAACCTCAAAAACCTAACTAATGTAGTAGGGTAAATAAGGATAGATCCCACAGGGAGGTAAGCAATCTTCCTAAGTACAAAGGTTGTATGCCAATAGTAACAAAGGGGGGATTTTGGTTTGTGTCACGTAACAAAGTAAATCAAAACAAAAGATGTAATCAATGGGTGAGAAGTAACTTAGCCAGACAAATATCCACACTTCAGTTTGATTGGTTGATGCTAGATTATCTCCAATTCTTACCAATGAATATTCTTGTCCCGATCTTATGTATATAGACAAGTCAACCAACCCTGAAAATACTTACCATTAAACAATCAAGAAACAATCAAGATTCAATCTAACGACCGCAGTAAACATAGGAATTAACCATGATACATGCAATACTTAACAACCCGTCAGTACTCGACATGTAATCAATTCTCTTTACAATAAACATTCACAACCAGGAAGTGTAAATTGCGGTTGCTACACAAGATAAAGGATTTCAACCAGAAATATCCAAACCCTAGCAATAGATAATCACTAACATCAACTAGATGATCAGACTAGTCAAATCAACAAGAATCATGGGATGAAGCACAAAGAGAATCAATATAATCAAAGAAAAGGAAATAGAGTTATAATCTCACAACCAAATACAAACGAAGGCTTCAATCGTCGGACTAAACAAAGGTTGCTTAGTTCTTCATAGTCTTCAAAGCATAAAAACTCTAAGGGAAAAACTGAATGATAATGTGTTGAATGAAATATGAAAATGCTGCTAACAAAAAGATGTAAATAACCTAGCAAACCTAATTTCCAAAAGATAGGAAATATAATCTTCCTAAAAGGAAATAAACAAAATAAAAGAAAAGAAAATATAAAAGAAATAAAGTAAAATAAAACTCGGACGAAATAAGTTCTCGGCTCCGCGTGTGAACAGTAGCCGCGACCGCGGAAAGAATTTCGCGCCCGCGGATTGGTCTCTGATGCTCTCTCTACTTCTGGTGTAATTCTGCGCCCGCAGATTGTCCTTCCACGCCCGCGGAAATGCTTCTGTTGCGTTCTTCAGCTTCTTGCTTGCGGTCTTCTCTTGTGGCTTCGCCTTCATCTCCTTAAGTCTTCATTTAAGCACTCAAAACCACCAAATCAACACTTCTTATCCAAAACTCCATTCTCCTATATTGTGTCCTAAACACACATAAACGGCACCCCAAATACTAGTAACAACTCCTAGTTACGCACTACAAAGTAGAGCGTATCAAATTCTCCCATGCTTAAACCTTACTCGTCCTCGAGTAAGCTAATAGAAACCTACTCCTCCAATGAAATACCCAAGGTCTCAGGAAGCACATCAAAACTCTCCACTAAGAACTGAACCTAATCATGAATCTCCACAGTACCAACACATCAACACAACACACAAGCTTAAAGGAAATCAGAGTACTTCCCCCAAGCTTAACCCGAACACCATAGAGTGAAAGTAACCATTTAATCCTAGCCTCCATCTATCTTCTTATAACTCCCAAAGTGACCTATCCGAATCCTCCTTATATCACCTCTTCTTATGTCACCACGCTAGGAAAAATGAGGTATCCTAATAATCACTCTTCTTCTTTTCACTCATTTTGCCAAGGCGCCCTTTCGGATTTTCACCAAGCCACTCATTTCATTTTTCAATAGATGAGCTCACAAAAACTCATATCACTCTTGACCTCTTATTACCCCAGCCTAATGCTGATCCAAGCCACCTGCTTATTGCCTAAGCCGCCCTTTCAGGTTTTCGACTTAGCCCAAGATTTCTTTTTTTGTCTTTTTTTTTTTCATATTTTTGACTTTTCAATTTTTTCTTTCTCAGACGATTAGCAAGTATAGATCACTCCCCCATGCTTAAATATTGCATTGTCCTCAATGTAATGAAAGACTAAAAGATGAAGCACAAGGGAAGGCAGAAAAGTACTCACACGTCGTCGAGGTGGCCTGGACTTGGACGTTGGTGCTGACGGTTAATCATTGAAACCACAAGTCTCTGGTGTTGTGGCGGTCATTCTCAAGTAAACTCCACATGCAACCAAATAGATCCACTGTAAGGTAAAGTGGCACATCAAAGAAACAGGGTTGCACGGGCCTTCTATGAACATAGAATTGGAGCCCTGATGTAATCGTGTAGTGGGCTCTGGTGTTCCTCCTCATCAGCTGTCTAATGTCGGGCCATCAACGGTGCCAAATAAAAATGTTGGGCTAATGTCTCCTCCTTGGCAGCCTGATGCGCGCCATCTCGCGTAGAAAAGCTCAGACAACTGGGCCGCGGTCGCGAAAATCTTTAGACTTTTTTTTTCTTCAGGTAAGGGGACTTACAGTGGATAAACCGCGGTCGCGGAAAAGTTTCCACAGTCGCGGTTTTGCATCTGGTGCGAGATGAACACTGTCTTCGAATTTGGCTTTGAGTCTCCTACCTGCAGGTTAGTCTAAACACAAAACAACACAAATAAAAACTTGGAACGAAAAGACATGAAAAGAATTACATACCTCGAGTTGCCTCCCGAGTAGCGCCTTGGTTATTGTCATGGCTCGACATAGTGCCCTTCGAATCAGCTTGGGTTGCTCACATCAACCGAACACTTGGGGTCACAATCAGGAGGGTGTCTCTTTGCATCATCAATGTTGTATTCAACCCTCACCCCATCAAACTCCATGGTGAGCGAACCACTACTCACATCAATCTTTGTATTTTTCGTTTTCATAAACGGCATACCCAACATCACAGGGGTGGCATGCTTGTCTTGCCCCGTATCCATCACAAAGAAATCAATAGGGAAAATCAGCTTATCGACCTCTACCAGAACATCCTGCACGACTCCTTTGGGATACACATAGGATATATCCGCCAATTGAATCACCGTCCTTGTCCCATGCAATGGTCCAAGCCCCAAAGATTCATACAGCGAGAAAGGCAGTACATTTATAGATGCACCCAAATCCAACATGGCTTTATCGAATGTGGTGTCACCTATCTTGCAAGGAATACTGAACATGCCTGGGTCACTGCACTTCTTGGGCATCTGCTTTTGCAGCATAGCGGATACATTCTCATTCACCTGGACCTTCTTCTTCGTTTTCTCTTTTGTCTTCCTCTTGATCTTGCACAATTCCTTCAAAAATTTTGCAAAGCGAGGAATGCTCTTAACCAGCTTGATCAAAGGAATATTTACCTCGCAATTACTGAAGGTCCCAAAGATTTCCTTGTCGTTCGCCGACCTTCTAGTATCCTTCAGTGCCTCAGGGAAGGGCGCAAGTGGCTTCAGCGAACCGAGCGGAGGAAAGTATGGACGAACATAATCGTCGTGGACGTCATCAGAGAAACCGCGGTCGCGGTTTGGGACCCGCGGTTGCAGATCAGCGTCTGGAGTTTCAGATGTGTCAAGAGACAAACCGCAATCACAAAAAGTCAGCCGCGGTCGCGGATTGACTTTGAGAATTTCTGGCGTCTCTGGAGGAGTTCCGCGGTCGCGGAAATTCTTCAGAAATTTCTCCGCCTTCAGGGGCGTTTCCGCGGTCGCGGTTTTCGTTCTGTTGCCCTCTAACTTCCTCGTCAGTAAGCAATCCGCGGTTGCGGATTTCGATCCGCGGTCGCGGATTCTCCTCTGCAGCTTCCGTCACTTCATTCAATTTTGGTCCACTCCTCAGCGTCATCGCACAAACATTCTCTCTCGGATTTGCTACCGTTTGAGATGGTAGTTTCCCCGAATCCCGGGCCTCCAGTGTGCTCACTGCCAGAGAGATATGCCCCACCTGCTTCTCCAGTTTCTGAATACTAGACTTCATCTCTTGATTTTGTTGGACCATAGTATTTGCCAACGTTGATACACTCTGAGCGAGAGAGTTATTTTGTTGGACCATAGTGTTTGCCAACGTCGATACGCTCTGGGTGAGAGACTTGATCATGTCATCACCGGACATAGACAAACTTGCGCTCTGTCCTTGAGGTCTAGGGTCATATTGTGCTCCAAATTGTTGTTGTTGACCTCCAGGCCGCTGAAATTGTTGTTGCTACTGTAAGAACTGGGGCGGCCTCTGGTGAAACTCCTGGTCATCACGACCCTGAGGAGGATTCTACTGGTTCTCGTATCTCAAATTAGGGTGATCTCTCCACCCTGGATTGTAGGTGTTGGAGTATGGGTCATATCTCGGTCTAGGAGGGCCGAAACCTCCTATAGCATTTACTTCAGCAGTAGGCTCCTATAGCGTGGGACACGCATCAGTAGGGTGCATCGTGTCATAGCAGATTCCACAAGACTTGACTTGCTGCTGGTTGCCTTTTATCATAAACCTCCTCATCATCTCCTTCATCTCAGCCATCTCAGAAAGTAGTAAGGATGATGGATGAGAGTCTGCGACCTTAACTGCTTGAGCGCTTGCTCTCTTGCTAAACTGTCTTGAGCCCTCAGATAGCTCAAAGAATATTTCAAATGTTGCAGCCGACGTCTTGTTTAGAATGTTACCGCCACAGGCTGCGTTCACCATCCGACGCTCATCATCAAGAAGTCCACCATACAAATATAGCACGAGGTCTTGGTCAGAATAACCATGGTATGGACATCTTGATATCAACCTCTTGAACCTCTCATAGTACTCATACAACGTCTCAGTAGCATGTTTCTCGATGTTGCTAATGTTCATCTTTAGGCTATTGAGCTTCGTTGTAGGGAAGTACTTCTCCAGAAAGGCTTTCTTCATCTTTGCCCATGTATCTATGCTTCTTAGGGCCAAATAATAGAACCAATCATTGGTCGAATCCTTCAGAGAGAAAGGAAAGGCCCTCAGCTTGATCTGGTCTTCAGTAATGTTCCTTGGCTTCATGCTGCTGCAGACAGCGTGGAATTCAGAAAGATGCTTGTTGGGATCTTCTCCACTCATCCCATGGAAGTGGGGTAGTAAGTGAATCAACCCAGATTTGAGCTCAAAATTCACGCCACCCGCCAACTTTGGAAACTGCACAGCAAGTGGCTGCTGCTCTAGATTCGGTGCAGTCAACTGCCTCAACGTCTGTTCTGTAGCCATCTCGAGTTGCGTACGGGCTGTTATTCGGTTCCTGGAAAGTGTTCGCTCAATTTCTGGATCAAGATCTAAAGTAGGAGAGTCAGTAGCATGGGTGTGGACCATAAGATAGGTCCACACAATAGTTGGCACACAAACAAACAAAAAGAAAAATTGAAACTTTGCCTCCCCGGCAACGGCGCCAAATTTGATGAGGCTAAAGTCGTGATGCCTATCAAAGTAAACCTCAAAAACCTAACTAATGTAGTAGGATAAATAAGGATCGATCCCACATGGAGGTAAGCAATCTTCCTAAGTGCAAAGGTTGTATGCCAATAGTAACAAAGGGGGGATTTTGGTTTGTGTCACGTAACAAAGTAAATCAAAATAAAAGATGTAATCAATGGGTGAGAAGTAACTTAGCTAGACAAATATCCATACTTCAGTTTGATTGGTTGATCCTAGATTATCTCCAATTCTTAACAATGAATATTCCTGTCCCGATCTTATGTATATAAACAGGTCAACCAGTCCTGAAAATACTTACCATTAAACAATCAAGATTCAATCTAACGGCAGCAGTAAGCATAAGAATTAACCAGGATACATGCAATACTTAACAACCCGTCAGTACTCGACATGTAATCAATTCTCTTCACAATAAACATTCACAACCATGAAGTGTAAATTACGGTTGCTACACAAGATAAGGGATTTCAACCAGAAATATCCAAACCCTAGCAATAAATAATCACTAACATCAACTAGATGATCAGACTAGTCAAATCAGCACGAATCATGGGATGAAGCACAAAGATAATCAATATAATCAAAGGAAAGGAAATAGAGTTATAATCTCACAACCAAATACAAATGAAGGCTTCAATCGTCGAACTAAGCAAAGGTTGCTTAGTTCTTCATAGTCTTCAAAGCATAAAAACTCTAAGGGAAAAACTGAATGATAATGTGTTGAATGAAATATGAAAAGGCTGCTAACAAAAAGATGTAAATACAATAGCAAACCTAATTTCCAAAAGATAGGAAATATAATCTTTCTAAAAGGAAATAAACGAAATAAAAGAAAATAAAGATAAAAGAAATAAAGTAAAATAAAACTCGGACGAAATAAGTTCTCGGCTCCGCGTGTGAATAGTAACCGCGACTGCGGAAAGAATTCCGCGCCCGCGGATTGGTCTCTGATGCTCTAGCTGCTTCTAGTGTAATTCCGCGCCCGCGGATTGTCCTTCCGCGCCCGCGGAAATGCTTCTGTTGCGTTCTTCAACTTCTTGTTTGCGGTCTTCTCTTGTGGCTTCGCCTTCATCTCCTTAAGTCTTCATTTAAGCACTCAAAACCACCAAATCAACACTTCTTCTCCAAAACTCCATTCTCCTATATTGTGTCCTAAACACACATAAATGGCACTCCAAATACTAGTAACAGATCCTAGTTATGCACTACAAAGTAGAGCGTATCAATGAGCTAGGGATACATAGGCGGCCGGCCTTGTATAGGTAACCCTCATGGAGAAAAAATGTCTCAAACTCGCGGTCTCTAAGGCAGTGCTCAAAGATAGGCTTAAAGAAGGGATCAGTCAAGTATAAATCATTAATTAAAGCAAAGCCAAGAACCTTAGTTTGAAGATGAGTAAGGAGGGTATACCTGCGAGAAAGGGTGTCGGCGACCACATTCTCCTTACCTTTCTTATGCACAACGACGTAGAGGAATGTCTCCATGAACTCCACCCATCTGGCATGGCGGCGGCTTAGGTGGGCCTGGCTCTTCAAGTAGCTAATGGCCGCGTGGTCCGAGTGGATGACGAACTCGCGCGGCCAGAGGTAGTGCTGCCAGGTCTTGAGCACGCAGACGAGGGCGTAGAGCTCCTTGTCGTAGGTGGGATAGTTTAAGGTGGCCCCGGTGAGCTTCTCACTAAAGAACGCAATGGGCCTCTTATCCTGGTACAAGACACTGCCAATGCCGACATATGATGCGTCGCATTCAATCTCAAAGTGTGTGTTGAAGTCTGGAAGTTGGAGAAGGGGCGCGTTGCACAAGGCATCTTTCAACGCGACGAAGGCTTTCTCATGGTGTTCCAACCAATTCACTGCGGCGCCCTTTTTTGTGAGCTCATGGAGGGGCGCGACGATGGAGCTGAAGTCGCGGACAAACCTCCGATAAAAACCTGCCAAGCCAAGGAAGCTGCGTACCATGGTTGGAGTTGTAGGCATCGGCCAGTCCCGGATTGCCTTCACCTTGTCTTCATCCACGCGGAGGCCATCTTTGGAGACCACGTAGCCCAGAAAGTTAGTGGTGTCGGAGCAAAAACGACACTTGCCGAGGTTGGCATACAATTGCTCACGTCTCAAGCACTCTAACACAAGCCTAAGGTGCTTTACGTGCTCATCAAGACTACGTGAATACACCAAAATGTCATCAAAATAAACCACAACAAATTTGCCCAGAAATTCTCTCAAAACGTGGTTCATCAACCTCATGAACATGCTTGGGGCGTTGGTGAGTCCAAAAGGCATGACGAGCCATTCATATTGTAACACCCCAAAATACCCTTTGGAAATATTACCGCCAGTGACCTCAGATTACACATCTGGGGTCACCCAAGGCTTAACCATTTTATAACAAACTGTATGATAAACTAAACTTTATTAAATGACATATAATTTGCCCAAATAATATTTTATTTCAAATGATGTAATTACAATTTGACAACAAAATTGAATACAAGTATTTATTACATCGGAAGTCTTGAAATAAAATGACTCAACGGGTATTGACCTTACGATCTTACGCCTAGGATCTCAACCTTAGAAAAAGACACAGAAAACGCCAACTGCCTTCACGTCGAGTCTTCGCCTTCACTGATGCGAAACTTATCTGATGTGCCGTATGAGACGGATGACACCAGCCAACCATGCAAAGGAAAATAACCGGTTGGTTAGTCTAATGAAAGACTATGCAAGGGTACAAATAAAAAGGTTCTAAGTAGTCGTATTAGGTTACACTCGTCGCTTCTCGAATAATAGCCGATGACGACAGTGAACCTCAACACTTCTACGGAACATAAGAAAAGGCACGATCAAGAGAAGACTCTAAAGGAATTGAGTCTTATGGGAAACGTATGACAAGTGTTTGGGAACGTTAAGTTTTCACACAAGTTTAAAACACTACCTTGGTTATTTGGGTCTACGACCAACCTCACCGCGCAATGCGAATCCAGATTGGAAAGAAGACTTACTCTAAAAAGAGTCTGAGCGGTTTCCACGTTGTACTCCTCGCCCGAGGGTATATTAATTATGTGCATAACAACACTTATCTTATTTAATTCCAAAACGTACATTCACGTTAAAGCTTTTATTACATATCATCTCGATACGAGAGATATCTTGGGAATTAATCCTGAATGTTGGCACCAGCTGAGTGCACCACCACCTATATTCGGATAGGGGTAGGTCATGACTAGAAAGTACTAGGGAAAAATCCTCCTAATACCAATTATAAAGAAACGACTCGACCTCGCAAGGTACATAACGTTCCTACGAATACTCATTCTAACTACACATGTAAGTTCACACAGATGTCCACACCAAAACCATTACGGTAATATCATGTATAATAGCGTTATTTCTAGCAATATATACAACCTATTTTAGATTCATATTTTAACACATTGTTTTATTAAATCTGTTCCCAAACATAAAACAACAACCTTTTATCCCATCTTAATTAACAATCAATTAATTGATAATCAAGGGAAACATGGAATAATGAGCAAGAGCGAACCGCCACTTGCCTTAGTCTAGACGAACATAGTTTTGATCTTGCGGATCGAGAAGATTGGACACCTGCTCAATTGCCTACTGGAATTCCCGTCGAAATCCACCGTCGTCCCGATGACGCATGCAAAACGAGGTATGTACACTCTAGTTAAATATGGTACAAATAACCAAAACAAAACGAAGGGAACAGAACTGAGCCGCGGCTGGTATGGCCACGATCGTGGCTTTGCTGGTAAAGCCGCGGTCGCGGAATTCTGGGCAGAGCCACAGTATTTCATAACCGCGGTCGCGGTTCTCCCTCCTGACACGGCGTGAAGTCGGCTTCAAATCTTACTGACAATGAAGGCTCGAGTTCTTCACTCCCGGATGAAAGCGCACTACCACCACCGCTTCCTAGACTTCACAGGGCTACCACGACCTCCAGCGATGCTCCGACGACCACAAGAAACTCTGGCGACACACTTAAATGAGGGAGAGAGATGAAGATGGATTGCAGATGCTTGGATGAAGAATTGGGTGGCGGAAGGCCCCTATTTATAGGGTGGAGGAAGCCCAACGCCGAGCACTCCAAGCGGTTCACCTCCCCCACCGGCGAAACGCCGGCAAACAAAGCGACGCAATGCGGGGAAGAAGGAAGAAGAAGACGAACAGAAATCCGTGGTCGCGGAAACGGAGCCGCGATCACGGATTGGCTCTTGGGCGAATCCGCACCCGCAGAAGCAATCCGCGGTCGCGGAACTGTCGCGATCGCGTCCATGGGTCTGTGGTCGCGGGTCTCGTTTGAGGACATGCTAAATTATATTCTTAGGATTCTCAATTACATTATGACCCAAAATCTTATTAAACGTATAATAATACATTCAAAAGATTATTACGGAGATTACAAAAATTGCCCAATACGTCTTTCTTACAAAACGACAGTTTGGGACTTTTAGGGGTTATTACACATATAGCCCATATTTTGTTTTGAACACGGTCTTCCATTCATCACCTTCCTTCATGCGGATTTGGTAATAGCCGCTCTTCAAATCAATTTTAGAGAAGAGAGTCACGCCGTGGAGCTCATCGAGCATGTCGCCAAGGCGGGGAATATGGTGCATATATTTCACCGTGATTTGATTAATGGTGCGGCAGTCAACACACATTCGCCATGACTCGTCTTTCTTTGGTACAAGGATCACCGACACGATGCAAGGGCTCAAGGATTCCCTCACGTAGCCGCGATCCATAAGTTCTTGCACCTGGCGTTGCAACTCCTTGGTCTCCTCAGGACCGGCGCGATATGCGGCTCGGTTTGGCAGCGAGGCACCTGACACTAAGTCGATTTGGTGCTCAATGTCGCGCAAGGGTGGGAGTCTTTGGGGAAGCTCCTCTGGCAACACCGTGGCGAACTCATCGAGCAACGCAGCGACAGCCGGTGGCAAAGGATTGGCGATGGGCGCGCTGGGCATGATGGGAGTTGGCACCAACAGGAAGCAGGGTGCCTTTCCGTTCAAAGTGGCAGTAAGTTCGCTTGGACACGCGAGAAGCAATCAGTGCTCACAAGGACCCTACAACGTGGGGCTCTTCGACGCGGTACTTTCAATGTCCCCATAACGCGTTTTGTTATTGGACGCAGTGTTGTTTGTAGCGCGTTCAGTACTGAGAGAAGCGTTGTTGTGGCCTGAAGGAGTATGTGATCCCTTGTTCCCAGTGTTTGAGTGAGTTGAAGAATCGCCAGATTTGGGTTTGGAACGGGGCGGCGCGGCCTCGGTCGTGGCTGATTCGATAGCCTTCTGATGATCTCGCTCTACCTGATCCTGTAAAATCTCATGGGGAGACATGGGTAAGAGGGTGACGCGCTTCCTATGGTAAGTAAACACGTAAGTGTTTAAATAGCCATCGTGAAGAACGCGCCTGTCGAATTGCCATGGGCGCCCCAACAAGAGATATGTGGCATCCATCGCAATGACATCACAGAGGACCGAGTCTGAATACTGACCAATGGAAAAAGAAATAAGACATTGATGAGTGACAGTGTTACCTGAACTCGAGGAAATCCATTGGAGACCATAAGGCTGGGGGTGAGGCATGGTCGGCATGCGGAAATGGTTGACCACTTTCTCATTGATGATGTTGCAGCAGCTGCCCCAATCGATGATGACACTCAGGGATGTCGTCTTGACCAGGCAACGCGTGTGGAAGAGGTTCTCGCACTGGTCGACCAGAGTGGCCTCCTTGATGGTGAGGATGCGGCGCGTGACAAGGCTGAGAGGCGTGCCATCATTGAGCGCGGCAGCTGCACACGTGTAGGCTTCCTCGGTGTCATCCTCGAATCCTTCTTCGATGGTCTCAAGCTGGGCCTCTTCCTCCTCATAAGATTCATAGCCTGCGGCAATGTTGGAGAAGAGGACCTTCTTGTTGTTTGGACAATCCTTTTGGTAGTGGCCTCGCCCTCCATACTTAAAGCATTCAACGTCACGTGCGCTGTCATTGCTCGGGGTGGCAGCCTTTGGCGCGGTCGTGCGAGCGGCCGTTGAGTTTGGCGTCGTGGTCTTGGCGTTTCAGCCTTGGCTGGACGCGGTGGATCCTGATGGTGGCGCACGCACATTAGTAGGAAGGGATTGACCAGGGTTAGAATCATACCTTCGTTGGACTTGATTTTGCCAAGATGATTGCCGGCGACGCGAGAGTTGATTGTGGATTTGCATCGCGGTGTGAGTCAAGGTGTTGAGATCTTTGATGGGTAAAATCTCAAGTTGGTCACGGATTGACACATTCAATCCACTAAGAAACTTTGTCTGAAGTGTGGATGGGGTGACACTAATGATTGCCTTGTAGTACATGTCCTCCAAGTGAGAGAAGAACTCAAGAGGCGTTTTATTTCCATCCGCATCTGGTTTCTATAGTCGGCAGACACGTACTTTTGTGTCATGACATAGACAAGTTGGTGCCACTCAGTGATGGGGACAAGGTGTCGACAAATGCGGTCATCAACGAACTTGTGCCACCAAACGCGTGCAGCGCCTCAGAAGTGAAGCGTTGTCGCGTCCACATGCTCGTCCGTGGGGATGTGACAATATCTCAAAGTGTACTCTGTAGCCTGCACCCACTCAAGAAAAACAGCCGGATCATATTCACCAAAGAAATGCTCAATTTTTACCTTTACCTCGTGGTGGCTAAGCCGTGGTGCGGGTTGAGCAGGTTGGGGCGCATAAGCGCGTTGTGCAGGGGCTTGGGCGCGACGAAGTTGACGGCGAGCGCGGCCATCCTGGACATCGTCAGTGGCGAAGACTGCAGTTTACACATTGTACTCGGCGTGTTGCTGTCGTCGCGTAGGGGCATGGGGAACGTTGCGGCGACGAAAGTCACGCGGCATGTCCTCGTGGTTTTGGCCATGAGTGTCACGCGTATTGTCGCCTTGGACGTGATGTTGTGGGCCTACATGCTGGTGTGGAGGCGGAATCCAATCCGTGGGCCTGTCCTGGAGCTCAATGGGATCACCAAGGGGAGGGTGGTAGGATCCTGGGTTGATCATGCATGAGTCTTCCATCTCCTCGTCTTTGAACTCATCGAAGTCATCATGTATAGTCGGCGTAGTCGAACCATAGCCATCGGAGCCGTAGTGCGGTGTGCGCGTGCTTTGGTGGCCAAGATGGTCGTTTACGTCGAAGGGCACTGGAGTTAGGTCATGGCAACGTGGCTCAACGGCTGTGGCGCAGAAGGATCTACACGGTAGGCCGGATTCGTGTTCATCGCGGCGTGCGCGGCCAGTAAGAGGCGTTGAGGCAATCTCGCGGCGGCGGCGAGTACCTCTGGTTGCATACCTGTCATGAACGTCAAATGGTTCAAAATACTCACCATGTGAATCATGATCGCGGTCGGAGCCGCTTTCGTAGCCGACATGGGTTGCTCGTGGCGCGTATCGTGCGCGTTGTGAGACGTATCCTTGGCGGCTTTCTATCACCGATTGTATCCGTTGGAGGCATGGTTGCGGGTTGGAGGTGGAAGGCATCAACCCTTTGCCTTTGTCCACGCGCGGTTGGTTTGGCCCAACTTCAGTGGGACGCGGCTAGAGATGGCTCGCGGTTCAGTGGAACCGGAAAAATCAGAACCGGAACTGACTCGAACCGAAACCGGATAAACCTCCTATATCCGGTTTCGGTTCCGGTTTGGCAAAACTCAAAACCGGAGAACCGGATAAACCTTCGGTTCTCAAGTTATATATATAGGGGTTTTTGCAGCAAACCACCCGTTATATGTCACTATTTGCACGAAACCACCCGTTATATCGATATTTATTTTAAACCACCTATATATCTATCTCCGTTAACACAAAACCACCCAGAGCCATCTGCCGTCCACTTTGCCGTTAAATGTGTAAAATGTCCCTTTTGCCCTCGCTTTTTTTTTTTAAATTACAAAACTACCCTCATCCCCTACCTCCGGCCATCGACGGCGAACGGTGGCAGAAGGTGGTCGGATTTGTCGATTTTCAGAGGGAAAGGTTTGAGCGAGACCGAGAGAGTTTTTTTGGCGAAATTGGGTACCTTAGGGTTTTGAAGCCCGGCGCGCTGTACGTCTCGTACGAGTGGGTGACGACGGACAAGTACAAGGGGGAGGACGCCGAGGTGATTCAGGGGATCGAGAGGGGCGACGTGCTTCCGGGGCTCAGGAGCTACTCCGACATCGGGGAGACGGAAAGGAATGTGTGGTTCGAGGTGGTCCAGGAGAGGGATCTTGCGGCGCCGCCTTCACAGCCTTGGTGGACGAGGCTCAAGATGGGGAGGATCGCCTACTAGCGCAACCACGTTGTGGTGGTGGTGTTGTCGGCGCTGGGACTCGCGCCCAAGGGGACGGTGGACGTTCACGAGATGCTGTTCAAGACCGCCGATTACCTCACACGAGATGTTGTTCACGAGATGCTCTTCGTGTTCTTGGCCTGAACATGATTTAGATCTCTTTTGGTCCTAATTACAAAAATATTCTTGTTTTTCCAAAAGTGTAAAATTTGCCCCTAAAATCTAAAAAAAATAATTTAAAATTAATATCTAAAATTCCCATTAGTTTATACAAATAAAATTTAAGTTATTTACATAGCTTAGCCAAATTTTGGATGTAAGGAATAAAAGATTTTTTAAAAAAAGCGAGGGCAAAAGGGACATTTTACACATTTAACGGCAAAGTGGACGGCATATGGCTCTGGGTGGTTTTGCGTTAACGGAGATAGATAATTGGGTGGTTTAAAATAAATATCGATATAACGGGTGGTTTCGTGTAAATAGTGACATATAACGGGTGGTTTCCTGCAAAAACCCCATATATATATATTCTATTTTTAGTTTTTTGTCAATTTATTTTATAAGTCAAATTAAGTTAAATTGTAAGTTTAAGTTTTAAAGTATAAATCTTTTAAGTTTAAAGAAACATTCACTTTATCATTTTTTTTAAAATGTCTTTTATATTTTTTTACAAAAATAAATGTTTATTCATTTTATATATATAAAAAGTGTATATTTTTCGGTTCTGGAACCGAAACCGGATAAAACTGAAACCGGACAGAACCGAAACCTCCGGTTTCAGATTAATTCGGTTCCGGTTCTAGTTTTCATTTTTCCGGTTTTGGAACCGGAGGTTCCGGAACCGTGCCATCTCTAGATGCGGCCATCCCGCGGCATCCATCGAAATCATCGTTGTCGGCGTGGGCAACACTGGTGTAGCGCGCTGCGTGGGTTGGAGGTGAGCAACTTGGCGTTGTAACTCTTGTATCTCGTGTTGCTCAGCCGAGAGCTCCAGAATGTGATCTTCAAGGTTGGGGTCATGTTGGGGAACCAAGGAAGGGTTCGGCGCGTTGTCGGTGTCGTTGTCGTCTCTATAACACCCCCAAAACTTAACCCTTTTGGAAATGTATTACCGCCAGTGACCCCAGTGTTCCTTACCGAGATCACCCAAGGCTTTACCAAATAAATACAATTTATGAAATGCAATTGATACACAAAGATCAAGCATTAAATTCCAAAACATAACATTGTTGAGGAAACAAGAGTTACGGGATTACAACCCAATCTCGAATAGGTCAAAACACAGAGTTCAAACAAAGTACAGCGGAAGACAAATAAAAGATTTTACAAACGGGATTGTGATCGTGATGATCACCTGCCCAAGGATCTCAACCTGATTAAAAGCAATTATTAAAACATCCAAAAACAACCGTCGTCTTCATAGTCAATCTAGTCTGCTCAAATCTTCACTCTATCTGATGTGCCGAATCGAACGGATGACACCAGCCCACATGCGGAGAACAAAGTTCGTGGGTTAGTCTACTTGAATAGACTAGCAAGGGTAAAAAGCAGAATGGTTCGAGTGATCGTAACCGTTTACTATCATTGTCCCTCAAATAATAACCGAAGGGACGATACATAACCCGTCACTTTCACGGAATAACAACAAGAGGTATGCATGAGAGAAGATTCTGGAAGACTTCATCTTCACAGAAATCGACTCGAAAAGAGACTCCAAGAGATTGAGTCTTTAAGGAAAAATGACAAATCTGGAATGATTACAGGATCATACAACGATGATTTAAAACTGACTGAGATGCTTCGGTTCACGACCAACCTCATCGCCTACAGCGAATCCAGATTGGAAAGAGAACGTACTACATTCGAGTCAAGATGAGTTTTCCTAGCTGCACTGAACTTAGCTGCACTACTCGCCCAAGGTATATTAATCATGTGCACTCGGGCACTTATCTTATTTAATTCCAAAACGAGCATTACGTTATAAGCTTTTACATCTCCACACAAGAGATATCGGATCTCCTCACAAGAGATATCGGATCTCCTCACAAGAGATATCAGATCTCCTCACAAGAGATATCGAAGGGATGAACCCTGGAAGATTTGGCACTAGCGAAGTGCGCCTACCCTATGAAAGGGTATGGTCATGACCAAAGAGAAAGTACTGGGGATGAACCACCAAGTACCAGTTATAAAGAAACAGCTAAACCCCCTCAAGGTACATAGCGTTCCTAGCCACTAGTGCTAACTAAACAGTACAGCACAACAACCGTTACTGGATAAATCCACATAAAGGCCCGAAAGGCGATCACAGATAATAGCGTTGTTCTAACAGATATACAACCTATTATATGATTTTCAAAACAGTTTAACAAAACCGTTTCCAGACAAACAGAATATTCATTCCAAATTAATTACTCAGATAAACTACTGATAATTAATGTAAATATGGAACGAATGAGCAAGAGCGAACCGCCACTTGCCTTAATCCGCAGAGTTTGAACGAAGTCTAACGACGGGATTCCGGGCTCGACACAGAGACGAATCTGCCAACTCCGGTACCTTCGGATCGACCCATACAGAAACCCTAAGTTAGATTCGACAAACAACAATACCGATCTACGAAAGAACGAAAGGAATCGAAGGAAACGAAACCCGAACGAAGGCTACGGAAGCCAACACCAACAACCCGGCCAACAACAACTCGTCGGCGGGCGCCACAACAATCACGGCGGGCGCCGCCCAAATCACGGCGGGCGCCGCTCAACCACGGCGGGCACCGCTCAACCACGGCGGGCACCGCTCAACCACGGCGGGCGCCGCTCAACCACGGCGGCTGGCCTCCTTCATCACGGCGGTCGCCATTCACCACGGCGGGCGCCGTCTCATGCCGGCGGTCGCCGTGTTCCTCACGGCGGGCGCCGTCTCATGCCGGCGGTCGCCGCCTTCGAGCCGGCGGTCGCCGTGATCCTCGCGGCGGTCGCCGTCGCGAACGAAAACAGAAATACGAGAGGAGAAAACTCACCCTCGACGATCGATTTGGCTCGTCTTTCGCCTTGCTTGGTTTCTAGGCTTCTAAGGGCCTCCCAAGCTTCCCCTTGGCCACCGAGAATGACACTAAACGAGCTCCGACGATCCACTTAGAGCCTTCTCGAGAGAGAGCGTTTTCTTTGAGAGCGTTTTTTAGAGTCGAGAATCTGAGAGCGCTTTCGCGTCTTTCGCACCCTCTTCCACCCTCACCCAACACCTCTATTTATAGAAGAAATTAGGGTCCTTGCCTCTTGGACAATATCCAAACCCTTTTGCCCCTTGGACAATGGCTCTTGGACAAAAACCTTTGGATAAAGAATCTTATACTATTGCCCATTAGATAACAACTCTTGGGTAATAAACTTGTACCAATCTTAATCCGCGTTAACGAAAGTCGTACACGAACGAGTATAAACTCCCAACACACCTCGACTGTATAATTCTTCACTGAGAAAAATATTACAAATACAGAGCACATTACAGAATGTCTTAAGCTCTCAGAATTAAATCTGACGTACCAAACGGACGTTCGGGAAAAATCCATAATTCCCAAAATAGCCTTACAAAATTACGGGGTATCACAGTCTCCATTATTATGAGTCATGCTACCTATAACAATATGACCAGACATCGAAGTAAGACGAACAAGAGGCACAAGCAACCTACAATCAAGCAAGCACTAAACAAGACACACAAGTCCACGAAGGTGGGCAGTTTAGGAGTGCCGAGAGGGCGGCTAAGGGTAAACACAATAATGGTGTGAGAAGCAAGCACGGAAAGCAAACAAGACCTAAGCAATTAATCCTAACCTCTACGCAAGCAATCAACAATAGCTAACATAACTTACCTTCTAGGAGGAACCTAGACGGTGGATAGGTGAAGAGATGAGCCAAGGCCGAGAGGGAGAAGAAGGGTTGCCTTATTTTGGCTTTCCACTTCTAAAAGATCGGATCTTTTTTTTTAATGCACGAGATCTTTGACTTTGACTTGGACCAGATCTCGGATAAGAAGGAATCAAAACAAATAACGGCCTTGGTAACTTAAGAAAGAAAATCACACAATATTTCGTGATTGGAGAAAAAGATTTTGTAGATTTGGTGGTTACAACTAGAATTTAAATTACGCAAGATATTAGTGATATTTTACGCTAGAAAATCTGAAATTAAGCACTCAAATCTAGGAAGATCTCCGAACTAACAAATCACACCAAAAATCGCGTAGAATGGAGAAAAAAATTTCGGCCAAGTGCTTGACTTGAGAAACCGATGGGAATTGGATTTTTTTTTTAACAATGGATAACAAGAAAAAAAAATTGTGAAATTGATGGCGGAAGCAATCGAGTGGGTAAGAAAAAATTTCGTGAACAAATGCACTTGAAATAGCGACTTACAAGACCAAAGGCTCTGATACCAGTTGATGCGTTCTAATCTTTGAGTGCCGGCCAAGTTGTCGTGGCGGCGTTGGATCTAGGCCTTGATGTTAGTCGCTCGTCTCGGAAGTGAGATTCACGTGGTGATTGAGGGAACACGTGGGGAGTTCCACCACACGGTGAGGACTACGCGATGAGTGGAGACACGATGCGAGCGGTGGCGATGGATAGGGATCGCGGCCTCAGGACTAGGCGTGATAGAGTGATAGGACTCGATGATTCGAGTGTGTCCGTAGCGTCGGCGGCAGAGTGAAGGAGATGAGAAGATAGATTGAAAGTTTGTGACGTCCGATCAAAGAAAGTAGGCAATTAGGGCTCTCAACTTAAGCTTTGATTAAAATAAGACGTAACCTAATACACAAGGCTGAGATGGCCTTATATAGAGGTCGCGGGACACGGATGGGCCAAGTCTCGCCTAATGGGCTAGCTCACTCAACATGAGTGGAACACACGCCGAAATAGAAAAGTACTAAAAATAGTAACTTCTAAAAACAGATATTGCCAAAACTAGAAAAGTCTAAAAAAATAGCACAAGAATCTCTAAATGTCATGCAATCATTGATTGTGGTCAACGATGGAAGGGAGGGGCGCATCAACGATGGTGGCGAGGAGTTTGAGAGAGACTTCGTTCTCTGGCGCGCCTTGGCTAGCGACGACGCGCACGATTAATGATTGTGTGGCGTTGGCGATGGCCTTGACACGCGATCTTGTTATGAGCGCATCACGTCATAAAATAAAATTGAGAAGGTTCTTTATAGTTTATGGTAGATCATTGATTAGATTTTATGAAGGTTGACTGCTACTTACCGGACCGTCCAATGAATTTTGGAGGCCTTGTGCGAAAGTATCATTAATTTTTAATTTATATTTCATAATCAAGTACTTGTATATAATATTCAAGATCTTCCCATAATTCATAGAAGTAGATTTTTCTATTTATGCTCCAAGATTTCTAATTGAAAGTATTATAAAGTAAATTAACAGCCAATTTTAATTTTATAAAAAACAATTATTAGATGGAAAATATAAAGAATTTAAAATACTGGATAAATGAATTTGGAATGGCAAGAGGAGGGTAATTGGGCCTCCATGAAATTCGGGGGGAATTTGTGGGGCCTAGACCATTTTGAGTGAGGACAAGGGAGTCCAAAGTCTTTGGTTGACATAGGCTAGTAGCTCGGTGACCAAGAATCTTAGAATAGCGTTGTGAGTTGGTGAATGCCAGCATGACTTGTTAGATCAATGTAGTATCAGTTGCACAGGATTATTTGTGGCGGCGTGACACATTGTGCATGATATGATCCAGGTATATGATGTGACAAAGTTCTTGGAAGACCATCCTGGTGGTCCTGAGGTTCTCATCTCCGTCACAGGTACATCTTCTGTTACATTTGCTCACTCTAAGCTGAAGCTGAAGCTGATGCTGATGCTGATGCTGATGCTGATGCTAAAGCTGAAGCTGATGCTGATGCTAAAGCTGAAGCTGATGCTGATGCTGATGCTGATGTTGAACGTTGCAGGGAAGGATGCAACGGATGATTTTGAGGATATTGGACACAGCAGCTCAGCAAAGGCGATGATGGAGGAGATGTACGTAGGAGAGGTTGACACGTCAACCATCCCGAAGAAGACCAAGTACACCGCCCCCAAGCAGCCCTACTACAACCACGACAAGACAATGCAGTTTGTCATCCGACTTCTCCAGTTCCTCCTTCCCCTTGTCATCTTGGGTGTCGCCGTTGCCCTCCGTTTCTACAACAAATCAGCTTGAAAATTGGGATGCTCTGGAGTCCGAGTACAGGATTAACAGGTGGAAGTGGGATGCAAATCCTCATAGGGGAGTGCCCTTTGTACCGTTGAGCTTTTGGCTCATTGGTGAACAGAAACCATATCAAATAAAAGCCTTTTTGGTTGTATGTGTGAAGTGAAACTGGTTCAGTAACTTCAGTTCATAAGCCAAATTGAGACCCAACTTTCTACAATCTTATCCGTAGTGAAGATGACTTAACTCTTAGATAGTAACACTAAAGACAAAGAATATATCACCAGCTCACAGAAATTTCTCACTTTACAGGAGGATTACACAAAATGTCCTTTTTCAACAACTATAGATCACATTGCAAGTTGCAACACCTCATTTACAATTGCAAGGTCAAGATGTATAAGATCAATAGACAAGGAAGACCCAGGTGAAGACAATCATTTAAAATCGAAAGCAAAACGCTAAGACAGTTCACAGGGCTCAAAAAGTAGTATCAGTCACCTTAGAATCTGTCCTCTGTGAAAGCTTTGAAGGCGAGCTCGATCCCCTGGAGGAACTATGTCCAAAGAAGCTCAGCTTGCTAATCTTCTTTGAGAACGAGCTCATGAACGTACGCGAGCCTGGCTTCTCCATGCTGTTCTTCATGCAAACATGGTCCTTCTCCAGATCATTTAGCCTCATTCTCATCCGAGCCAGCTCCAGCTTCAGCTCCTGGTTCTCCCGCCTCAGGGAAGCGTAGTTGTCTTTTGGTGACATCATGGATGCACTGAGTGCACCGCTGTTGACCCTCCAGGACTGGAACATGGGCTTGGGTTCGTCATCTGGGTAAGAGCAGAACAGGGCGCTTCGAAGCCTTAGCTGCTCGAAATAGAGAACTTGCACCATGGATTGTATTGGCAGTCTTTCGTTCTGAGCTGCATGTGCACCGGCTTCTTGTGAGAGCTTCTGGAAATCAATTAGCTTGCAAAGCTTCCTCCTTCCCCCTTCTGATAAATCCTGATGGGCCTGCAAGATATGCATTCAAAGGAGATCAAATCATAGGAAAATCACACAAAGTCGTCTAACTGAAGCTGCTATTGATAGCTATTCTTAGTGAGCCTTGTAGTAACGACACGCTATTTGAGCAAAATGGAATACCTTAAGGTATATATCAATAGCTCGATACAGTCCATCATGCAAGGTGCGAGCATGTGCCGGTAAAGACTCAGCAATGAGCATGAACTTGGCGAGCTCAAGATTCGTGTCAGGGGCAATCTCAGCGAGGTAAGTATCAACCAACTTTGAAACCTTAAAGAGTGCAGTTTGTGATGGTGAACGAGGACTTATATCTGATTCGAAAACAGACGAATCCTCCAATTCATCTTCGCTGTCATCTAGCTGGGAGAAGTTCACCAGGATCCTGTGAACCGTGTCTACATCAAACATTGTATTTCCAGCATGGTGAAACGAAGGGATCAACAGATCATCTAAGGTGGCCATATCCAACTGGGACGCAATTCTCCTCTCCAGATTCAGCCTGCAGGTGACAGAGCAATCGAGCATCACAGCACTTCGGAGTATCCCAAACAGAAAATTGATAGGAACCATGAGTTTCTCCACAGGCAAGAGGCTCACAATAGTCTCAACAACAAGTCTTTCGTGTCCTGTTGATTCAGCAACAACATCTGGCCTTGATTGGCTAGGCAGGTTCCATAAGCTTGGCCTCCTTGTCAGCTCCTTTTGCGCGTAGTTCACGAGTGCAGCACCTATGCTCTCGGGCCTAACTCCTCTGCATTTCATGGCATTTATGACTCTCTGGAACAGATCAATCCTAAGAACTGAGAGATCCTCTATCCACCAATCTCCCTCACATTTGACTGACCGGCTCATTTGGAGCCTTCCGGAGCTGCTGTATTCCAGCCTCGAGAAGCTTGAAGCAATCTGCTCGGCACACGCCTTTGAGGCAATGGAATCTATGCAGCGGCTGACTATTCTTAGCTCATCAGCAAGGGGAAGGAGGTCTTCGCACTGCTTCAACACCTCAACACACATTTCAAGATTCTTGCATACAACACAATCAAGGTACTCTTCAGCACGAGAGCCAAGGTTATCTTTTGAGAAGACCTCATTCATTTCCAGGTAATCAGAGGCACAGCAGAGCTGAGCAACGTTTGCAGGCGTTATCTCAAAGTTAATACCATAACAGAACTTTGCTGCCAATTCGAATGCCTCAGCCCCGCCAGGTAGGTTGGGGAGCTCCATCTTTGATGTGTCAGAAACCCGGTGTTCAGCTACTAGCTTCCGAATTCGCCCACTTCTAGAGACCAGTGGGAACTGGGTTCATCCAAATGGATAAGAAGACTTTGAATCAGTACATCCCTAAAGTTTGCAAAGCAGAATAAAGGCAAATGGGGAAGAAATGCATAAATTCTGTAATGAGTTGGACCAAAGCTCACCTTGTGAAGTGCAAACGTCCCTCCTGTGACTTCAATTATAATATCACTAGGAACGTCCCGAAAAATCCTGCAGTAGAAGCAGGATATAATTATATTACAACTGAAAAAATAAATCAAGAGAACGAAGAGTATAATTTTCCGTTTGATTTTGAGCACAAGGGCATCTTTCTTGGATAACTAGTACGAAATCTCTTCATTCTTGTGCCAGATAAGTGATAGCTAAAGCTATGTTCTTGTTGAGTAAATGACTAATTGCTACCCAAAGTTTTCTCAAAAGAAGGAAAAAACATGTCTAAATAATACCTATTGTATCTCATACTAAACTTCACAACAGAAAGTATTAGTAGTAAGGCTAGACGAAGAACCACAACCCTCTGAGCATTCATGAAGGTATTTTGCCAGGCTGTGTAACAATTCAAAAGGGGGAAGAAAAAAAGTAAAATGAAAAAGAGAGATCCAGTTGAAAAAAAGTTACTAACTCAGATAAATAAAAATATATGATTTCTTATTTAAGTGATTTGATTGGTAATGAATCCACCAAGAAAATTTTCAAGCTGCCACTGACAGTTGGTTGGTAATCATTCCCCCATCTCCACCCTTTGAGATTTAAATGTTTTGGATGATCACATTATTGAGTATTACAGTACTGACTACTGATATATAATATATAAGATAAGATGAACTATTCTGCAAGGATCCTGTAGCATTAGCCATCAGCTCCATAATTCTCCTAGCAACTAAATTTGAACTTCTTTAAATGTGATGAACCATCCAGTTTCTCAGTTAGAGTTCCACTTTCCATTTTCAAATAGGTAAGACCCTCCCTTTCCTTGAGCACAAAGTAAGATCACTCTTAAAATTGAAGTGTTATAAGAAACTCAAACTTTGCTTCCAATATAAAAGAAAAAGGAAACAGCTGAAGCTTTTGCCCATCAAGCAGGCACCATATTGATCTCAAAGAAGTGCGGATTTGGAATTGTGGAAAGCAATTGAAGAACACCCATCACAGAACAGGGGGAAACCCACAAAAAACAGGCTCCATAAATGGCTAAGCATAACAATAAAAAACACAAGAACAAACCATTCACTGCAACGCTGCTGGTGGGAGCTTTTGGGCAACACCGAGTGCTGATGCAGCTTGCTTTCACCCCTCTCCATGGAGAAAGACTACACAGATGAAGCGTGGGAGGAACAATCACACGGAGCCAGAAACAGAATAAACAGCAAACAGGGGTCACGGAAAGGAAGACTGGCAGTGGAGAGAAAGGGAGAGGACCCAGCCAGATGGAGACGTTGGTTTTGGGGAGGAATTTTTTCCTGTGAGGAAATCCGTCAAACAGGTGGTGTGCAAAAAGAAGGATAGGTATAGTCCAAAGCACTGGGCCTCCTCCTCCTTCTCTCCAGTGATTGTGGGTCATCATCATCTCTCGGTTTCTCTCTCCTAGACCATGGTTGCTTGCCTTGACAGTGATTTGCACACAGTGCCCTGCAATTAGTGGGTATTGCTGGCCGTTAAAGAGGCGCAAAAACAGGGCAGATAAGATATACAGGGCATAAACAATTGGTTTGTTCAACCTGAAGTCAAGTCTGCCGTGTGGGGAAATTTGGAAAACACACACAAAAAAGCGGGGGAAAAGGAAAAGCTTGTTACAATTTCACGCTTTGCCTTTTCTTAAACAAAAATAAAATACATGGATAAATAGCACATTCATTAATGAAGAGCTAATACATGCTCAAATCTCTACAAACTTTAATTGTATAGTGATGTACTAACATATTTTACAGAACTCCAAGAAACAGTGTTACAAAGATTTTTAAAACCATTTTTATAATTCAAGGTGTTAGAAAGCATAATATCCACTGTGTTCGAGGAAAATACGATTTATTTGTACTTATACAATTATACATGTCTTATATAATTATAAGATGTTTGTAAAAAAAATACCGTGCTATTAATTCTCTTTCAAGATTTATTAGTTTATATCAGAATCGTTAAGTTTATTCGCACGGACATGCGGTATTTGTGGATACTGATTGTATTCTTAATAAGCGTTAGTGGAAAGTACAAATATTATAACTATGTAAAAATATTTCAAGTAATGAAAAAATTCTACTGCAAATATTCATTTAATTTGGAGTTTAAATAGTGTTCTATAGGTTTTAATAAATAAGGTGATTCACAGTGGGGGTTCATATTCATTAACAACCGTATAACCTAATTTAACACTTGAAGAAGATATCTGTCAATATGATTAGGCAGAGGTCGTTCAAAGAGTTCATTCAAAGAGCTCGTTCAAAGAGCTCTAAGAGCCCATTTAAAGAGCCCGTTCAGAGAGCTCTAAGAGCTCCTCATTCAAAGAGCTCTTAGAGCTCATCATTCAAAGAGCCCGTTCAAAGAGCTCTAAGGACTCCCCATTCAAAGAGCCCGTTCAAAGAGCTCTAAGGGCTCCCCATTCAAAGAGCCCGTTCATAGAGTTCTAAGAGCTCCCCATTCAAAAAGCCCGTTCATAGAGCTCTAAGTGCTCCCCATGCATCCTGGAGGTCAAGAATATGCTGAATATTTGTATGAAGGGTAAGTGAAAAGGCAACAATGTTTCAACTGCATATAACTAAGGATTGAGTGAGGTAAAACCATCATATGATGCACCATTATTTGTGGAACACATAACTGAAAAGCCAATATTGCAACAATAACTTTACATCCATGATGACAATATCAATAAATTCCAACTCCAGAATACTGGTATAAAAGCTGCCTTTAGAGAAGAGAGGCTATTTTTTACCTGATAAAGATTTGAATTAACCTCGGCACAGGTTTGATGCAACGTTTCGAGTGGTGCACCACTAAGCTCAAATTGACCACCGGGTTCAAGAGATATGCTTTGTTTACCCTGGAAATACAGGAGGATATTATATGTAAGATAAAGGATTTTTAAGGTGCATGTAGAACATGTTAATAAAATGATAACTGAGTTATTTTCACTTAGTTAGGTAAACACATGTTGGCTGGTTTTGGGAATGGTTTATCTTATTAGAATTAGCATAGTTGGCTGTCTCAGCAAATGGAAGTTCAACAGAAATACCCCAAATGGAAATGTAATGAAATAAACAGAGAAGTGCAAATAAGGAAAAATAGTGACAAAGTACACAATCAAATTACTTGCTTTAATCCAATTATATGGTCACCTTCCATCACTTTATCCCAATCAAATCTCTCAGCAATACCATTAAGCAACTTAGCAGACTTCATTAAATATTTATTTATTTCTAAATAATTAGATTTTCTAACATTTTTTATATTAGTAGGGAGATATATAGCATACTTTTTTATCAAATTCTAGCAGATCGTTATCAGTCAAATTGACACCAAGAATACAGGATACATGCAAGTTAGTAAAACGAGTAAAAATAGTTTGCCTCTTCAGATTTACAATGTTATAAACACTTCTTTTTTGCTGTAGGTTATTGTTAGTCAAGAATGGGAAAGAAACTACAACATAAGTCTGTACATCGCATCTTGATAGTTTTCCTCCTGTCCCTATTTGAATAATATAGAATGTTACATACAGACTCACAACTTGTTGTTATGGACTTCTCTGTAGCTCATGTCATTAGTGTCGCCAATTATATGTGAATCGTTCATTAAAGCACTTAATCTGCAACATAAGTCTGTACATCATCATACGTGAGAGAAATTGACGATGATAAGAAGAATATGTGCAACACAGTCCCAGGGCTCCAGTAATTTTCCTAGGGCAGCAGAGCCCTTGACAGCTAATAATGCAGATGCTAGCCATTGTTCCAAGTGACATGAATCTGACTTTGCATTTAATCTTATTTCAGTATGGATCAGAATTAGTCTCTTGCAGGTACAAACTTATCATTGTTATCTTGGTTGTTCTACATGGTAGTAATTTTGCATGTCCTTTTAATCTAGTAATGGGTCACCGTAACTCTACTTGAAGCTTGATTCACTGATTTGAGAATTTGAAGGTTAGAATTAAACATTTTTCAACTTCTACCTTAAAACTGTCCTACCAATAAATTTCTTAATTCAAAATTAATCTAAATCAATTTAATCCAAAATCGAAAGTGAGTAGAACTTGAGTTAGTAAACCGTCCACATATCAAACCTGAGAAGTTTAGGATTACAATTATACATTTTTATCAAAACCTAAAAATACATAGTATAGTTTTTAGTGCGCTTAACAACACCCGCCAAAAGTTTAGTTCATCTCTTGGCTAGAACCAATTGAGAATTATTCCTAAAATGTGAAAACGAACCAGTATGAACATGTAGTGCATACTGTGATTTGCATCATATCAAGAACTGTGTAGTATTCTCTTCTATTACAAGCAGTAATAATCTTATTATGTTTTATCACCACATAAAAATGTATAACTTTGAAAAACGAAAATGACCCAAAATCTATCATAAGACATAGAATTTACATACAACTTGAAATGATTTAGGATCACTTGTGCAAATTCATACCCAGAATAACACTATTCAAACCCAGATTTCCGCTGCTTGTCCATGATTGTTGCACCTGAATCGAATACTGAAGGTACCACAGAACGTCCTTCATTGGAGGTCGCATGCTTGGATCTTTGTTCAAGCAGTTGATGGTGATCTCAACTGCCGTACTCAACGATTGGTACGCAAAAGTACCCCTAAGAGACGTGTCTACTGACTGTTGTAGGACAGCTGCAAATTCACCTAAACTTGCCTCAAGCTCCAAAATAATGGAAAAGCTTTGATCAGTGTCGTCTATACAGCTAGAGAGGATGAAATGCAACAACTTCTAACACGAATAAGTTACCACTTGCTTGAGCTCATCTAGCTCGGGTCTCTTATGAGACTTGTTTCCCTGTCAACACTTCAATCAGGATCACTCCCAGCTTGTAAATATCATTCTTCTGAGCATTCCCTTGTAAAGTTGAACAATAAAATAGAATCTAACTTCTCGTTTCTAGTAATTCCTCTTAAAGATACATAATTTTCACTAATCACGCTATCAAAATGTTTCAAGCTAAGAGCAAAGAGCTTTACCTGTCCTTGAGGCCCTTCATCCCTCACAATCTGTTCCGGGTCAAAACCATTCGTAGCTTCCTCCAATGTGAAATCATGGAAGGTCAGGAGACTTAAGAGCCGACATTCTCAACGTCCTAGGCATAAACTCTATAGCCAAATTCACAACCACATTCAAGACTCTAATCACTATAAAGTATAAACTATATGTATTTGAGTTGAGAGGCCAAACTTCTCCTTACTCGAATTTATAAAGGGCGCTGTGGTGTGAGTAGTCGTGTTTGTTGAAGCAGGCTTGCTGATCATCTTACTTTGGTCCTCTGAGGGCCCTCTTCTCCTATAGATGATCCAGAAATCAAAAGCACAAACAAAATCAATAAAAGAAAAAACACTAAGAAAGAATTTTGCATCTTGTAATAAAAGAGAAGATCAACAGAATAGCAGACTTTGAAGGCATTACCCGAACGGGATAGTAGCCAAGCACTGTCCCACCAAGGTTTAAATCAGTTCTTGCTCTACCTGTTGATCAATGAGGGAAAAAAAACAAACAAAGATGAAGGTAAGGAATAATTACTTCTGATTTTTCCACACCCAATTTTGCAAATATACTAAAATTGACAGATTTGCAAAGGCACAAGTAAGCTGCACCAGATCTTGTTTATATGATACATACATCGATACAAAGCAGATTCAACTTAATCTAACTCCCAAGCACATAACTCGAAGATTTTACCAGTAAACCCCTCCGTGAATTAGTTTGTGAAATACCTCAGGGTTATCCCAAGCACATAACTCGAAGATTTTACCCTTCATCAAACTAATTTTTGATGAAGGGTGTGAATTTTTTTGAGCAAACTCCCCTGCGAACAATACATAAAGACTACGTAAACTCAACAAAATCGAATAATATAATTGTTTATTTATTTGAAAAATTAAAAAAAATGATTTTGGTATACCATCATTAGTCACAATGATCAACCCAGTTGTGGCAACATCCAAACGACCAACAGTAAATAAACGTGGTTTTGGCTGCCCAGGGTTTCTTTTGTCCTGCCAAGCGTCACAAGAGCAACTTCATAAGTCGAAACCAAACAGCTAAATGAATTTAGTCTGAGTATAGGAATAAATATAAACATACCCAAATCTTTAGATAATCATCAAGCAGAGATACGACAGATCTAGTTTCCTTTTCCCCGGAAGAGCAGATGTAACTACAAGTAGAGTGCAGCTTGTGAATTGAGACTAATGTTCAAAGACCTTAGTAAAAGAGATACAAATCAAATGTCCATTGTGAATAAATGATTTTAAATGAATATCTGACCCTTTAGGCTTGTTCAAAGCAAAATACACTTTGGGCGGAAGCTTTTTTGGAAGACGGTTCTCATTGATATAGATGATATATCTACCAGGATCAACTCTTGTCTGCATATTACCAGATGAAATACCACCATATTACTCATAGAATTTCACCATTTAAGTTCACAAGTTCTGAAAGGACTTTCCTCAACCTAAGCACAGAATAAGCTAGCAGATAGCACAACAATTAAGTGAAGAAGATATTCTCAAGAAGGAAAGCTCTGCACTTTTTAGCATACATATGAAGAATCAGAAGGGCCATCTAACCTGTGGTAGCTTGCAAATAGAGCCATTAACAGTCACCTTGCCTTCAAATATAAGCTCTTCACAACTCCTCCTAGCCGCCACTGCCAATTTTCTTCTTTTGGTGAGCGATAATAACATGATGATAAAAAGGCCACATTTTTAACAACCAAATACTCTAACAAAACGCCTCATCTACAATTGCCATAGTTTTCAACCGTTTCTTTCTAATTTATCATTTGACGAGTATCGAATCACTTGTGAATACATGATTAAGACCACGCTATAATATCATAAAAACTACTACTAAATCCATACAAATCCATAATTTCCATATCCCCAATTGCAATGAGTTATTTAAAAACCTAAAAGATGAGAATGAACTTCCAATTTTACCTCCAGAGGCGGCGAGAACCTTGCTAAGCCGCTGAGGAGGCTCCCAGAATCTCTCATTGTAGAACCTCCGAGCGGCCTTGGAGTACTTATGTGCCTCAACACCAGATCTTGTTTATATGATACATACATCGATACAAAGCAGATTCAACTTAATCTAAATCCCAAGCACATACCTCGAAGATTTTACCAGTAAACCCAAGTGGGTTCGGTCTGCGAAGTCAAGTCGGGGTCTGCGAAATCTGGGCATGTGGTCCGTGCGCGAGGCTAGTCGTGGGTGGTGCAAGATGGGCAGATCTGGGTTGAGCCGAGTTGGTGGTGGCTCGCGCGGTGGGTCCGAGTGGGCAGGTCTATGCGAGGCGGGCGCGACCAGTCTCGGTGCGACTCGGGGTCTGCAAAATCTGGGCACGTGGTCCGGGCGCAAGGCTAGTCGCGGGTGGTGCGAGATGGGCAGATCTGGGTTGAGCCGAGTTTGTGGTGGCTCGAGCGGTGGGTCCGAGTGGGCATATCTATGCGAGGCGGGCGCGACCATGCTCGGTTCGACTCGAGTGGGTCTGCGGTGGGCGGGCGTGACCAGGCTCGGTGCGACTCGAGTGGGTCTGCGGTGGGTTCGATCGTGGTGGCTCGGATCCGGCGCAGTGTGGGTTAGATGGTGGTAAGGTGGGTGTGGGCAAGAGGAGGAGAGGGAGATAGTGGAAAGCTTCAGACGGCAGGTCCTTGAGGTGTGTACGTTCATATATTGTGAAAGTACAGCTTTTAATTCTCATTATTGTAGGTTTTTCAAAGCCTTTTCACATCCTCTTCAACGTTAAGAACACAAGAACAACCTTCACATATGTTCATTTCACATCCTTTTCACATCCTCATTTTAGGGTTTTAATAGTTAGCATTCATTGTATCAGAATGCTAACTTTTTATTAGATATAGATATATAGTCTACAAAACAAGAATATCATAAACTTTTGGTTTTTCACTAGCAATAGTTTTTTTTTGAAGGGTACTAGCAATAGTGATGCTAAGTTTGAGTACGTGATCAAATAAAACTATACACATCTCATAGACTTATATAATTATAAAGTATTTACATGTCTTATATAAGTATATATACCGTATAAGTGTGTTTGTATTTGAATCATTACTTGTTGACATATAATAAATTCAACTCATAAACCTATAATACCACAATACAATTTGCCTAGGTATGATAAGTTTCAAAGATTAAATAAAACTCTACACATTCTCCCATTTTTATTTTTTTACTAAACAAAATTCTACACTTTCTGCCAACTGTAAAAGTTTTTGACAATATATGAACGATTTTTCTAGTGTGTCCATGGACAAACTCTAGAAAATTATCTATAAAATATTTCCTAATAGAGAATGGATAAATACTTAAGAAAAAAATTAAATTATTGACTAAAAAAATTATTACTAAAAATGGACTTATTAGAGTGTGTTTATGGACACACATTAGAAAAAACCATATATGAAAGAACATGTTGGATTCTGTTTAAAATTACTTTAAACAAAAATCTGCTTTTCTTCTTTTCAGGGGTAACTTTTCAAAATTATACTGTAGTCATTAGTATTGTAATTAACAAGATTTTATAATGTTGAAATATTTGATCTGAATGCAAAAAAGTCGAGCAATAGATCTGTCGACTATACATGCAAGATCTCCATAAGGTCAAGCTGTACTGCTGTACATTAGATTGATTTTTTTTGTTTTATTAGCTGAATTCTCTAAATTTTTAAGTCAAAACTAAAATAAAACGAGTTCTACATTTTGGCAACTCCATGGAAGAAGATAGAGCTAGCGGAAAATCATTGTCACTTGTCAGATCGAGGTCAAAAAAGAAGATGATGAAACGGTGAAAAAACAATAAAGCGGGCTTTGATTTTGAGATTTGAGAGTAAAATCAATGATTATCCACTATTTCTGGTGGGCCTTTATTGTCTTATTTCGGTAGGCCTGTTGCTCCTTGGCCCGATACTAAATCATTTTTTCTAAGAATTTTGATATTCCTCATTCATAATCTATATTATTTGGTCCAAGAAAATTAATATTTATATTTTTAGGTTTTGACTGTCAAATTTGATCGAACGGAGTCCATTTAGAGATTAACCCTTTTCAAAACCAAAAAAGAAACCCAAAACGCTATCTAAAACGCTCTTTTTTTTGAAACCCTACCTCCACCTGCAAACCCTTCTTACGCCGCCGCCGTCGATATCCATCCTTTGGATCTCGACTACTCGCTGCACACTGAACCCTCAAATCGACCAAACGTATGACGATCCTCCGCTTTACAACCTAACATGTCCTTGTTTGATTCACGCCAAGAAGGCGGATTTCACGGAGTAGATCTGGGAGGAGTTTCTCTTTCTGAACCTGTGTGTCCTCTATAATTCCTACCTAACCCGGAAAGTGAATCCTGACTTTGACTCCGGGAAACCTACTAGCCACCTTCTGGGACGTTTCCTGTTGGGAATAGTGTGTTGGATCTCGCCGAAAAGCAAAAGCCACGATGGGACCTGGGCTAAGACGATGGCTTCTTTGGATACCACTGTTGCGAGTTTGGGGTTTCAACACAGGTTGTACTTGCTTCGCCACTCCAAGCATGGACTACTGTGTGTAGAGGGATGGGCGAGAAGGAGTGGATCTTCGACACTTTGGGGAGCTTGGGCGGATTACCACGCCACCAATCCAAGGTGCTATCTCTCCTTTTCTCCTTCCTGTGATTGCTTGCTTATTTGCTCATCTCCCTTTATAAATGCTATCTTTGAATGGTTAATTTTCATATTCCACCCCCAAAATTATAACTCTCTCTGTGATTGTTTTTTTAAGTGCTCTATTTGGTTTTTGTTTTCTGAATCTGTGCTCCTCCTTGCTCTTCCCGTATCCAATTCAATGGGTAAGGGGAAGAAAACCTTGAAAGATGTTTTGTGTTCGTTACCTGGAAACCCTAGCTCATCCACTGAGGCCGCAAAATCTATTCCTGAACAAACCATGGTGGATTCCATTGAGGTAACCCCTCATCCAGTGGCTACCCCAACCACACAAAAAAATCTGAGACTCACAGTCTCCCCTCTTATGAAAAAACGAGATTGACATGGTCCTTTATCTCTCCAAACTCTCTGGGGTTCGAAAGAACATTTCTAAGCTTAAATAAACTTCTCTTCTGGGGTATATTATTAGGGAACCATTTGATTTTTCTAAAATGAGATCTAAACTAAAAAATGATTGGAGGTTTGTCAAGGGATCCTTTGAAATCCTAGAAAAGCCCAATCTGTGGTTTGAAATTCGTTTTGCTAACCCGATAGACCAGGAAAAAGCCTGGGAAGGGCGCCCCTACCATGTGTTTGGGAAATTAATGCTTCTTAAGCCTTGGTGTGCCAATTTCAACCCCTTCACTGAATCTATCTCCACTGTGGACATGTGGATTAGAATTCCTAATCTGCCAGTGGAGTACATTAGCTTTGATGTTATTAACATGATTCTTGAAATGAACAAAATGGGCACTCTTATAAAACTTGACCCTTTCACAGAAAAAAAAACAGAGGGTTAACTATGCTAGAGTGTGTGTTAATGTGGATGTTGAGAGTATTAATACAAAAAGATGGTGATTCCTGATGAGGAAGGGACATCAAAAGTTTAAAATGTATGGTTTGAGGAAAGCCCAGTGGGTTGTGGTAACTGTGGGGCTTGTGAGCATAGCTTTGACAAGTGTCCATTGAGGAATGCTAGGCCTCAGTCACTGCAACTGAATTTCCAAAGGTTACATGTAAGCACTCCTGCAGAAAAGGTTGTTTCCTCTGCTGGTGAAGAGGAGAATCAATGGCAAGAGGTCACTAGGAAAAAGATAGGGACTTCCTCGGGTGGTGTTAAGTCTGTCATGCATAATACAGAACCCATTAGGGCTGAAAAAGAGGTTCATCTAACAGGGGGTGAGCAGGCCTTTGAGGTTTCTGCTCCTCCTGTTAGGGTGACTGAGATGGTGGAGGAAACTCATGTAAATAATACAACCCCTCCCTCCTATGTCTTGGACACCACTGATGCACAAGGTGTCGAGCAAGGTGGGAAAGATAATGAGCTTCCTCCAAGTCTCACTCCCCCCCTTCACACTCACACACTCTAATGATGATCTGCCTGGGGTGTGCCTGGGGGCACCTCATGCTTCAACTCCAGTGCTAGACATGGCTGAGAGTGAGCTACAGGATTTCTTGGAACAAGATGACTCTTAGATGAGTTTGTGGAATGTGCTGAAGGGCCTAACAAGGAGATTGAAGAGACTGTCATGGAAGGGGCAGTTTCAAATGGCAATAACATGCCTCCTAGTGAAGGTGTTGTGTCATCTTTGCCAAAATCCTCCAACTCTGAGCCTAGGAAGCACAAAGAGCTGATGCAAGAGGAAGACACCGCCACCTCGGGGCTGAAGGGTCCCAAAAAAATAAAAAAATAATTTTATGTATTTCTTTAGTAATCTGGTTAGAGGTTCTGCTGTCACAGGTTGTCAGTAACCTTGCAAAAAGGGTAACCCCCTTCATCATCCTTTTGATCCTTTATTTCTGTTGTAGCGGAACCTATCAGATTACTACTGTTGTAGAATGGCTTTGGTTTAGTGTGGTAAGTCAGAGGCCTTTTAGTAGGTTCTCTGATTATTTTGTTGTTGTTTGGAAAGTCATCTCTTATGAGAATTTGAATAAGAAATGGAACTGGTTTAGGTGTTATCACTGTTATGCTTGATTGAATCCCATTAGATTTAAATTGTTGTTTTTATGGACCACTTTATATTTTAATTTTCATATGCAAACATGTGACAGGTACTGGCTTGCTGTAATTCAATGGACATTTGGCTCCAGGGTTGCACATGGCTGTAGAAATCTAATCTGGATACATCTTAATCATGATAAGTTTCAGGTATGCACCCTCATGGCCTACTATAGATGTGATATGGAAAGTATGTAATATGAACAAAACTGTTTGATACATAGAACACATGAACTCAAGAACAAAAGGTTTGGGCAATCTAGAGTTGACTGCAAAGTCAATAAACCAGCAAAATGGGAAGCTGTGATTCAAACACAAACACTGTTAACCTATAATATACCAACCATATATGCGAGGTTATCCTCAAATCTTAATGTCCTTACATGGATCTTCATACAGGATATAGAGTCTTGCAAGAATGTTTGGATTACTAACCATCATTTGATGGCAAGCTGTTTTGGTGGGATCCGAAATCTCCAAAATATGGGTTGCCTTGCATGTCTAAACACATGCTATCAGTCAAAAAATACCAAGAACAAAGACAACAACAGGGAAAACACTTTCTGGACAACAACAACAGAAACAAAACAAGGAAAACAGGGAACTGATGCTTCCATGTCTGGTGGCACTCATTGTAATAATTACAAGATCATCTTTTGGTGTTGGTCTATACTTGTCGTTTGGATGAAGCACAATCACAAAAAATGTAAAACATTATCTTTTTATGTCATCAGTTTGTAAATGCTATGCTATTATAGCCATTTATGAATTACAAAACCAGCCCTTTTTCTGCCTTATGGGCTGCTGCATTAGGAATGCCAAACCGAAGCATGAAATGTACCACTACTAAAACATGTCCTGGTGGATAAAGAAGGCAACTAAACACATCATAATGTTATCATATATATATATGATAAAGTTTACACAACAAGAGGCACAAAATGGGTATAACTCGCACAACAATAGAATTACATATGATATCAGAATACCGACTGAAGTTATATCTCAGAATATGGAACAAGGTCTTGTAGTAAAGCAAATTAAAACAATAAAATGGAAGAATAAGAATGAAACTAAATTCAAACATAATTGGAATCGACCAATTAAGACCCCTAACTGTCTTCGGATATGGGGCAACATTACAGATGGTTTTTTATGAAGATTTCCACTTGGAACTGTCGTGGAATTGGTAAAACAAATATATGGATGGATTTAGAATCCTTCTGTAAAATTGAAAGGATCCAATTACTAGCGCTATTTGAAACACGTACAAATAAAGAACCAAGTGAGAAGGTTTGGAAAAAAAGCAGGATTTGACCAATTCCACTGCATCCCGGCTACTGGGTTTTCGGGTGGAATCTGTGTTATGTGAAAAACTTATCAACTTGTAAATGAAATCCTGGAAATCGATAAGATTGAAAAAAGATTTATTAGTGTGTTGTACACCAACCTGTGTACCAATACTAAAATACTAATAATTTTAACCTATGCTCCCCCGAATGAATCAGGAAAAAATGACTTCTGGGAATCAATAATCACCTTTATTAAAAACAGTGCATATCCGTGTATTGTTATGGGCGATCTGAATGAAATCCAAGACCCTACTGAAAAACTAGGAGGGGCCTCACCAACCTTATCCAAATTCACTAGACTCAAACATTTTAAAAATGAATGTAAATTATTAGATATCCCTTTCCAAGGTAACACATTTACATGGAGAAAAAAAAAACGGAAATAGATAATATATATGAAAAGCTGGATAGAGCCTTAATTCATCATCAAGTATTACAATGGTATCCAGATATCTGTACTAAACACTATGCTTTTACGACCCCTGATCATTGCCCTATATCAATTGAGCTAGCTTCAGCTAATTCATTTAAAAATCAACCTTTTAAATTTGAAAAGATTTGGATGACAAGGAAATATTTTAGAAATGTTGTAAAACAAGCCTGGAGAACAAATTATCACGGATCAAGAATGTATGATCTAATCTCTAAGACAAAATTACTAAAGAAACATGCCAAAATTTGGAATAAAACAACGTTTGGTAATTTATTTACTCAACTCAAAGAAATAGAGAAACAATTATCAGAAATACAAATTAATATTTGTACAAATGGAAACAACAATGAATTACAAAAACAAAAAAGACTCATTGAAAAAAAAAAGAAGTTACTCAACTTCCAAAAGATTTTTTGGAATCAAAGAGCAAAAGTTAAACACATTAAACTAGCAGATACTAACTCCAGTTATTTTCACAAAATAGCAAGTGGAAGACGAAATAGGAAAATTATCAAGGAAATAAAAACACAAGAAATAACTAGTATTGTTGGGGAAGCAAATATCAGAAATGAAATCAGAAATGATTTCATAAAAAGATTTAGAAGTGAAGAAATGAATGATGCTTTACTACAAGAAAATCTGAAACTTATTAACCCTGAGATATCCATAGAAGATAATGAAGAATTAGTTAAAAATATCACTAATGATGAAATTAAGAAGACAGTTTTTGATATTGGTTCGGGCAAATCTCCTGGACCTGATGGCATGACAGCAGAATTCTATCAAAAATATTGGGATATTGTGGGACCCTCGGTAACTCAAGCTGTAAAAAGCTTTTTCCTTTTAGAAAGATTACTCAAATAGGTTAATCATACATTCATATCTCTAATACCAAAATGTGATAATTCAAACTCAACAAACCATTATAGACCAATAAGTCTATGTTCGACAATTTATAAAATTATATCCAAAATTTTACCAAATAGACTTAAAAAGACTATGGAAAAATTAATCCACCCTCTTCAAGGTGTATTTGTAGCTAACAGAGCTATTCAAGATAATATCTTAATAGCTCATGAAATTTTCCACTCTTTCAAGTCCAAAAAAGGAGCTGAAGGTTTCATAGCTCTAAAGTTAGATATGGAAAAAGCGTATGATAGAATTGAATGGAACTTCATTTTAAAAATCATGGAGAAGTTTGGATTTCACTCCAAATTTATAAACTGATAACAAAATGTATCATGACAGTATCTTTTTCGGTACTTGTTAATAATGGGCCAACGAAAATATTTAAACCAACTAGAGGACACCGACAAGGAGATCCACTCTCCCCATTCCTTTTTATTTTAGGATTTGAAATTCTAGCAAGAAAACTACAGAAAGCAACGGATAGACTAAGAAAACCAATTGGATTTCAAATCTCAAGACTGGGCACTCGAATCCCGTTCTTGACTTTTGCAGATGACATTATGATATTCTCCAAAGAAAAACAAGAAAATTGTAAGGAAATTAAGGATATTCTGGATACTTATTGCAAAATATCTGGACAGAAAGTAAATTATCATAAATCGGCTTTCCAGGTGACAAAAACAGTCACAACTACTAAAAAACTAGCAATACAAAGAATTCTCACAATTACAAATATGACATCTCTAGATAAATATCTGGGATGCCCAGTCATTAATGGAAGGGTAAATTCTAGCACTTTTGCTGATCTGATAGTTAGTACACAACAACAACTAACAAAATGGAAGGCTAATTCGCTATCTCAAGCATGCAGAACAACCCTAATCAAAGCAAACATAGCATCAAGACCAAATTACCCGATGCAAAGTTTTATGCTTCCTACTCAAACACATAACGAACTTGATAAATTAAATAGAGGATTTTTTTGGAACAAAGAACCTTCATATAAACCATTGATAGGATGAGAAAAAATATGTAAACCAACTAACCAAGGAGGAATTGGTTTGAGAAAATCAAAGGATATGAATAAAGCGTTGCAATTTAAATTATTATGGAAAATTTTGGCTGAACCAGAAAATTACTGGGTTAAAATTATTACTGAAAAGTATTTGAAAACAAAACATATTTTACAGTATCAGAAAAAAGGACAATGCTCTTGGCAATGGTCCAAAATGTATGAAATCATTGACGAATTCAAATCAGGACTTATTTGGCAAGTGGGGAATGGGGGAACCATTAGATTTTGGACTAATAAATGGCTTTCTACGACTCCTCTTTGCGAAATGATTAGCATGCAACCAATACCAAACAAAAATGCGTTAGTAGCAGAATTCATGCTTCCAAATCGTACCTGGAACAAGGAAATGGTTGAACAGTATCTACTAGCGGAATTAGTTAAGAAGATTATATCTACACCAATACCTTTACACAATATACATGATAGAATGTACTGGGAATCAAACAAAAATGGCTGGTTTTCAACTAGATCAGCTATGGATATGCTCATTAAAAAGAAAAGATACACATCACATGATACCTCATGGATTTGGAAAATGGACACTTATCCTAAAGTAAAAAACTTTATTTGGAAAATCATAAAAAATGGTCTACCAACTAAAGCACGACTAGCCGAAAAGGGTGTTGCAATCCCACCAGGTTGCATCAGATGTAATACACAAACTGAAGATTCTAATCACCTTCTATTCCAGTGTAATTATACGCTAAAAACGATAGAAAAGATGAACACAAAAACGTACAGAATAATAAGATCCCTAAACATTGGAACAAAATCAACCCATGAAGTTATTGAGGATATTCGAAATAAATTAGACCAATCACAATTTATTGAACTGACAGTGTCATGGTGGGGGGTCTGGTTTGATAGAAACCAACAAAGCTTTGGCAGAAATAACAATGACAATGACACAATAAGGGATGTACCTCTTTATATTAAGCATCAAATTGACAATTGGAATCATACCAACAAATGGAATCCGGATTGTCTAGCGGATACAAAACAAAATAATACAAAGGCTACAAAAAGGAAACGTCAAATGCAAAAATGGAAAAAACCACCTAAAGACATCATTAAAATAAATACTGATGGATCTACAAAAACGAATGGTGAATCCAGTTACAGATTTATCTTTCGAAAGAGTAATGGCGAACCGACTCTAATCTTTAGAGAGAAATGTGGAATATCAACACCCTTAAGACAGAAACCATAGCGGTTAAGAATGCTTTAATCAAAGCATATGAACTGGGTGTTACTAAAATTCAAATGGAATGTGACAACTTCACTATTTTTAATGTAATAAATAAGATCTGGCACTGTCCATGGGACATTGAAATTTTAATTTCTGATATCCTTTGTCTTTTACAACTGTTTTCTTCAGTGTAAATCTTTCATGTCTTCCGAGAAACAAACACTGTGGCCGATTGCATCGCGAAGCTGGGTCATCATAGTTCTTTGGAAGACATTCAGGATAATTTAGAACTTTTAGTTCTCATCCGTAAGAATGCTATAGACTGAGAAACCGTTTCTTCTGTGGTTTCCGGTCTAATTTTTACTGTATCAAAAAAGAAAAAAGAAAAAAGAGATTAACCCTTTCCAATATCAATTTCTTTACCTTCATATACGCCTTTATAAAAAAATCGGATTTGAGACCCTTAAAGCCTATGAACTAGGCTTACAAAATATTAAAATTGAATGCAACAACCTTACTATCGTAAATGTCCTAAATAAGATCTGACATTGTCCTTGGGATATTGAAATGCTAATTTCGGATATCATTTGTTTGTTACAACTTTTTTCTACAGTACATATCTGTCATGTCTTTAGAGATTCAAACGTTGTGGCCGACTACATTGTGAAGTTCCTTGGAAGATATTTAATTTAATATAGAGCTTTTAGTTCTCATCCGAAAGGATGCTATAAACTGAAAAATCGATTTTTTTGTGATTTTCTGTCTATTTTTTACCTTATAAAAAAAGTACGAGTAAACACGCAATATTTAGTGGGAGTTAAAAGTTGTTACATGCTTTTCGTTCGTAGTTCGTACTCACTTATTTGCTAAAACCAACTTTCATTAGGCCAAAAATCTTGATCTTATGCCAAAATATAGGCAAGTCAAATTGCTTGATAAATTATTATTTTTTGAAATCAAATTGCTTGATAAATTAACCTACAAAATACTTGGAAAAATACTAATAAATTATTGTATATTAAAATAAAACATGATAATGGGACTTCCATTAGGCAAATGGGCCCACCAAATTGAAGTTCTTTTACCCTGAATATTAAACTGAGATGATAATGTAGATGAGGCACGCTCATAGTCATATTTCTACTTATATCAAGGGTAGTGGTATGGTCAACATTGTGTTGCATTCAATAACTTGTTTGGTCTTGATTTAAAACACTTCTATTCTGTTATGTTGTTGGGGAGTATTTTCTTGATTCTTACATAAAGTAATTGTCTTGGATTTTGTTTCCCCATTTGCATTATGATCCTGCGTGCAATTTCATCCTAATTATTTTATTTGTTGTACAATATACAGAATTTTCTTCTGATACCCTTGAATTTATACATAATTCACGAGATACCCAAATGTTTGATTATTTTCGCGTGGTGCTCCTAAACTATTGTCACATTTCGTTAAATGTCATTCCGTCTTAAAAAACGTTAAATTCATTAAAAAAAAAAAGTCCTCCCTCAGATACCTCCTCCCGATTAGTTTTCTGGGTAAAAAAAAATAGAGGAGAGCCATTGGAGAGGAGCTCAAGCGCGTCGATGGTGAGGCATTGGAGAGGAGCTCGAGCGCCGACGGTGAGCTAGCGGAGGTGGTCGGTCGTCTTAGCGGTGGCTAGGCATTCGAGCGAGTGGTGGTGGCTGCATATTGTACAAAGCAGGAGAAGGACGACAGAGACACCGGCAGTTGTGGACGACGGCGGCAACAACCAAGGTGGTGGACGACGCGGCGGTATCTTCTGCAGCTTCAAGTAAGATCCCTACGATTTTGAAGGTTTAATTTGAAATTGAGGATGAAATTAGGGTTTAAGTTTGAAATTGGATTGTAACTGGGGATGAAATTAGAGTTGAAATTGGACTGAATTATGAGTTTTGGATTTAAATTGGGGATGAAATTGAAAGATTTTATCTCCTTTGCTTACTTGATTTCATGCTTTCTACTTGCCATGCTTGCTACTGTCATAAAGATGTAGGAACCTTGTGCCTTGGATTTTTGCTGTTGCAAACCCAGTGGAGACAAATCTCACAATTTAAATGAAATAATCGAGAGGAGGTTATTGTGGGAGGACTTTAATTGAGGGAGGACTTTGTGTTCTTTTTATCCAGAAAACTAATTGGGAGGATGTAATTGAGGGAGAACCTTAATTTTAAATTTTTTATTTTATTTTTTTCATGAATTTAACGTTTGGTTAACATTTTAAAGATGGAAGGGTTCTTATCGAAATATGACAATAGTTAGGGGTACCACGCGAAAATGATCAAACCTCTGGGTATCTCGCAAATTATGCATAAACTCAAGGGTATCAGGCGAAAATTCCGTACAATATATAATGATATGTACTAGCTAGTGAAAAGTGGGTAATAAGATACATGTTACAAATGGAATGTTAGAAGGTAGAAAGATAATCTACTCTCACATGACATCTCTAATATTTAATTTGTCACATGTCATTTTCTCTTCTTTTTTTAAAACATAAATAAATTTAATTATATATTGAAGATTTTTATCATAAACCTATTACTAATCTTGCCTTATTTAAGTACAAATCAATTAGGAAGATTATAAATCAAACAATTAAAAAGTTACAAAGCAATTATCAAGATTACAAATCAATTATGAATAGTATAAATAAATTACAAAAGATTACAAATAAAAAATTGGACTGAACAACACGTGTCTTCTTCAACGAAATATAATCGACAGAACCACATTTGAGTTTTCCATGGGTTCTAGATCTTTATTTGCAGAAGTAAAAAATTAAGGTTAGCTTATATAAGGTACACAGTATTTGATGATGCAAAGAAGTCAAATCTACTGAACTATATAGTGCACATTTCCTTGGATGATTAAAAAGATTCAATTTTGTATTGTTCAATGAACACTTAAATCTGTTTCCCAAGATATCAAACACAACAACAAAATGGATGAACACACTTTCAACAATAGATTAAGTAGCACATTGTTCTACTAAACTTCAATTTTTATTATTGAAGAACTATTTTTCTCAAAATTATAAGGTATTTAATTCAGACCATTCTCAAGTTATACTCTATAGACCGACTCAAATAGTAGGTTCATAATAATTATTGGATTGAACTAAGAAAATAAAACTATCATAACCAAATTATTTTTACAATGAGAATTGAGTTTAAACGAATGATTGAAGAGAACTCAAGATGTAAGAAGTCTCTATTGTAGTTTTTCAAACTCTAAATTTGGTATGATCATATTCCTACAATGAGATTTTAAATGTTGTAATTAATAGTATTCAAGTATCTCAAAACATTTAAGTAGATAATTATTATTCGTGGAACAATATTATTTCAAAATTAATTTAAATAGTGTTAAGGGACTACGTATTATCATATCTTTTACTAATTTGTCACGCATTCATATTTCTAAATTTACAAGGTTATTCATTTATATGATTGGTTTGAAGCTTTGATTTTTAATCTACTATTATCGAAAACCACCCGTTAAAATGGTCATATTGTCCAAAACCACCCTTTTAATTGCCCAAAACCACCTTTTTAATTCGATATTACCGAAAACCACCCGGGTATCACCTGCCGTTAACGAATCACCACGCCACCACATGAGCCGTCAAAAAATCGTCAGCGCGCGTGTATGGACGCACTTTTTCCCTTTTTTTATTTTTTTGTTCTCGTTTTCTCCTCTGTAGATTGTTGCCATCACCGTCTTCCCCTTTGTAGCCTTTCTTCCTTACCTCTGCTAAACCAGAAAAAGAAAAAAACCCATTTGGCCTAGTTGAGTTTTCTTGGATCCACAGATTATGGGGTCTTCTTACTTTATTTCCATTATTTGAATTAAAAATTCAAATTAAACAACACTAAGCTACTTATTCTTCCTCCTCTTGCCATCTCCAAAAGACATGGTTCTTGTTTCTCCCTCATTGTTCTTGCTTCTCCCACCTCCCAATCCCCAAGAACCCTAAAAACAATAAAAACTTCACCTACAAATACACAACCCCAATAAACCCCTAATTCCTCATCTTCTTCCTCGAGGAGTTGTACCTCAACACTAACCGTCTGGTGGGTCCCATCCCGGCGGGGATCGGAAACCTAACTAGCCTCAAGTTGCTGATACTCTACGATAACCAGCTAAGCGGCACGATTCCGGCGAGTATCGGAAACCTGAGGAATTTGACGGCGATTAAGGCGGGAGGGAACAAAAACCTCGAAGGTCGGCTGCCATGGGAGATTGGAAATTGTGCTAGCTTGGAAATGCTCGGATTAGCTGAGACTAGCATCTCCGGATCTCTCTCGGCTTCGCTCGGCTCTTCTTCAGCGAGATTCCGCAGGAGATCGGAGACTGCGAGAGCTTGTAGGAGCCATCCCGCCGACACTGGGGAAGTTGAAGATGCTTCAGAATCTCAAATGGACAATGTGAATCGACTAACCCTTGTCTCCAATTTCACAGCTTCAATCGATCAACGCAACTAAGAGAGAGAGGCCACCATTGGGTTTTCAACTTTTACCCCAAAAGTAATTTAACAAGGGTAATAACCCACATTAAAAAAAAGGAAAAAAAAGTGATTTCCACCCGTTGAACGCGTGCACTGGCGCGTTGACGATTTTTTGACGGTTGTTGGGGTTGGGTGGCGATTCATTAACGGCAAGTAATATCCGGGTGGTTTTCGGTAATATCGAATTAAATGGGTGGTTTTGGGCAATATGACCCTTTCAACGGGTGATTTCTGATAATTGATCCATAATATTAAAGTAAAACCTAGCTAAGACCATTTATCGTTTTGACATTGCGATACATCATTTTTTCTCACATGTCTACTCAATATTATGTCACATCACTAAATTATCTTTTATTGTTATTATTATTATTATTTTATAAAATATTTAAGATATGATCCTCATTTCCTTTTCAATATATAAATTATTCACATTTGATAATGACTTTCATATTATATAGAATATATTAGGTATTTTTTGAATATTTTTTTTTAATTTTTTTATTTAATTAGTCACATTTTATTCAAATTGATTTTAATTCATTAATTTCTAGGTATAAGACCGAATTCGATATATTACGTATGTACAAAATTACATTGATCTTTATTAATTGATTATTAGTATATAATTCTTTATGTTATGGTACTTATCTTAATTTTTCAAATATATTATCACTAAATAAATATATTTTTCATTTATTTAATATTTTTAAATGTAAAATAGACATATTTTCAATAATTAAAAATATGAACATAAAATTTTATCTAAGCATCGTACATGGCACGAGAACTAAGCTATTTTATTTAAATATGTTTAATTTTGAATTGATATAGACCTTGCAAAATACTTATCATCTCTTGTTCCAGATCCTACTTTAATTAAATATTGTTGATCTACATACTTCAGTCCGAATCTGATGCGGAGTGGGCTTACAACGGGGACATGCGGACCACTTTTCACCTATTAATTAGGGAAATGAAGGGATGTGATTAGAAGATAAAAAAATGGGCATGTTCAGCGGAAAAAATGGAAGAAAACAGAGCTGATTCATTTAAAGTGGTATTCTCGTAAAAATATGAACAGTGCACGCGGAGGGACAATTTTTTTTTCAGAACCATTTTTTTTTTTGTTTCTGAACCCAATAAACTAAAATACTTAGGTTTATAAATTTTGTACAGTAGGTTCATAATATTTAGACTAGAGGTTCACAAACTTTCTATCAGAGGTTCACAAACTAACTTTATACTAAGGTTCACAAACCTTAAGCTAGTGGTTAACAAACTTATACATATATTGGCAATACGTTATTAAAATATACTAATGTATAGGGGTGTTCATTCGGTCCGGTCTAGGACCGGATTTTATTTTAAAAAAATAAAAAATTAAATTCTTATTTAAAATCTAAAAAAAAAATATACTCCTAACTTATTAATTTTAAAAAAAATCTATAAAAAAATACATATAAATCTCCCAAAAAATATATAAATTAAAAAAAAAAGTATTTAAAAAAAAAAATCCGGTCCACCGGTCCGGACCGGTTTTTTTCCGGGTTTGGACCGGACCGGACCGAATTAAGGAAATTATCTGGACCGGAGATCGGATCGTATTTTCACCGGTCCGGTCCATTTTTTAACACCCCTACTAATGTACTTAGGTTCATACATATTATGCGAGAGGTTCATAAATTTTAAAACTCATGAATCTACCTAGGATCACAAATGTGCGATTGAACTTAGGTTCACAAACTTTATACGAGAGGTTCACAAACAAATAAAATTAATATAGAAATTCATAAACCATATTCTAGAGGTTCATAAACCCTAAACGGAGGTTCATAAGCCCTATTTTAGAGGTTCATAAACCCTAAATAAAGGTCATAACCCTATTTTAGAGGTTCATAAACCCTAAACAGAGGTTCATAAACCTATTCTAGAGGTTCATAAATCCTAAACGAAGGCTCATAAACCCTATTTTAGAGGTTTATAAACCATATTCTAAAGGTTCATAAACCCTAAATGGAGGTTCATAAATCCTATTCTAAACAGAGGTTTATAAATTCTAAACAGAGGTTTATAAATTCTAAACAGAGGTTTATAAATTCTAAACAGAGGTTTATAAACCCTATTCTAAAGGTTCATAAACCATGTAATAGATGTTCATAAACCCTAGAATAGAGGTTCATAATTCTATACTACAAGTTAGGTTCATAAATTTTATATTACATATTCACAAAATTTATACAATAGGCTCACAAATTTTATACTACAAATTTATTACGGAGGTTTACATAACTAATTGCTCTTTCAGCATACAAATCAAGCAATCTCTTCGGCAATGGCCAAGACCGGCTACGTGACTGGGGGTCTATCCACCCCTGCACCACCACTTATTCACCGTCGACGCAACCGACGTGGTGAAATTCATGTTGAGACAAGTCAACCTTGATGATAACTAAATCTTACCTCATCAAAAATTAAATCACACAAATTAATATTCTTTTCAGCATATAGAGCATATAAACAAAGGAAGAAGAGAAAAATGTGTTCCATTTCACATAAAGACATTCTACGTTGCATTAGAGATAGACAACTTGTTTCGACCAGAAAAAGGTTCAAAGTCAAGGAAAACGCAACAGAAGAACAAGATCAGAGGATGAGAGGCAGAGGAAAAACAATAAAACATAAAGCAGCAACAACAACAACAAAGCAAAAAAGTGCTCCTTCCCATGAATTCTCCTTCACAATCTCTATTTTTTCCTCCTCAACAACAACAACAACCTCCATTGGCCATTGATCTAACTCCGACAGACGACATCTTCTTCCATGGCCTTGCTCCCTCTCCACCGGATCGGAGGTCGGTATCCCTGTTGGCTACTTTCACCACCGCCTGGAGCAAAATTCTACCCCTCCTCATGAAATTACCCGCGTCATCACCCAAATTCGGGTCAAAATCCCCGATCTTGAAGTCCACCGACATGGTTCATTCTCGTCCGCTATCCCCATCCTCTCCACCACAGGCACCAGAGGAGATGGCGACGACAAAAGTGGATTCATTTGGGAGAAGAGAGGTGAGATTCAGTTGTTGGACGCCGAAATTTGGGAAGAGCGCGGTGGTCTGAGAGGGAGTTCCGGCGAAGGAAGGGAGGGAGAAGATTGAGGGATATGAGTTAGAGAAGTGCTTGACGTGGTAGAAGACGGAGAGGAAGCGTGAGGTTGTGCTCGAGATGACGATCATATGAGAGAACGAAGAAGCGCGTTTGATGGGAAGGAGAAAGAAGTAGGGCCGTTAAAAAATGGACCGGACCGGAAATGACCGGATCTGGCCGGTGAAAATACGGTCCGGTCTCCGATCCACCTAATTTACTTAATCCGGTTTCGGTCCGGTCCAAACTCGGAAAAAATCCGGTTCGGACCGGTGGACTGGATTTAAAAAAAAAATATTTTTTAAAAAAATTTATATGCTTTTTGAGAGATTTATATGTATTTTTTTATAGATATTTTTTTAAATTTAATAAGTTAGGAGTATATATATTTTTTAGATATTTTTTTATAGATTTTAAATAATAATTTTATTTATTTATTTTTTAAAATAAAGTCTGATCTAACCAGTCCGGTCTCCAGTCTAAATTTTTGAAAAAATTCGGTCCATCGGACCAGATGAACACCCCTAGAAAGAAGGGTTTCAGAAGCAGATTACCAAAATGCCCTTTAAATATTTCAAAAGCCTGAAATCCTTGTTTTATCCTAACCGTAGGATGAAGACGATGCAACAATGTACGTGTGGTCCGCATGATTTACAATAGTGGTAGTCCGCATTTGATCCTCTTTCCTACACACTTTGCTTAAATATGGATTTTAGTAACATTAAAATTATTATTAAAATATATACACGATCCGGTCTTAAAACTCCAACTCAACTCAAGAATACTAGACTTGATTATTGATAATAAAAGGCCGATAAACGGCGCACGCCTTTTTTTTTCGCCTCGCACTCTCTTATGGGCGACACTCATTGCCGTCCAGAAAATCCGAGTTTCTTGGGCGGCACGAATTGCCGTCCATGATGGATTCAGTTTTGGGTTTATTTTTAAAAATAAATTAAAATGTGTTTTAAAAATCCGGTTCATTGAAACCGGGGTTGTGGGCTGCAACAAGTGCCGCCCAAGAAACTGGTTCAGTGAACCGGGTTTTTTGGGGGGACAGGGTTCATGGGCGGCAAGACGTGCCGCCCAGTTTACTTCAAAAAGAGAGTCCTGGACGGCACTACATGCCGCCCAGTTCACTCCCAACGGTAAATGTGGGCTGCACATAGGGCCGCCCAGGACAGGTGTAGCCGACAATATATTTTGGGGATGGTGGTATTGTATTGTATCAAAATCTTGAAACTCCTTTTCATAAAAAATGTCGTCGTCAAGCGATTCTGGATGGAGGGGGTTGTCGGAGTCGTCTTCGAGCGTGCACACATCTGTAGATGATGAGGGTGATTTGCAGGCGCCAATTTCTCCCGAGTACTTCAAGGTATGTAATATTGTAATTTTTATTGTATAAAATAATTAGATCTTAAATGTACTTAGTCTTTGAACTGTTTTGAAATATGTTTAATTTTTTGATATTAGTTTGTAGAAATTTAATTATTAATTAGTCTCTAATGTAATAATTTTTGTATATAAATAGGGTGATTCTAGTGATGATGAATTTGTAGCAATCGACTTCTCATCCCATTTTACTACTACTGAGATATTTCCTAGTAAGGAAGGATTGAGAGATTGGGTGCAAAGGGTAGGTTTTAGTCTTTTTATGGTGATCACTACTAAATCATCAAAGCCTAAAAAGATTATATTTCATTGTGAGAGATCCGGGTTACCTAGGTCCGGCAAGAAGAAGGTGTTAGTCGATGGTAAAAAGGTCAGCCCGATACGAGTGAATAAAACTAGGTCAAAAAAGAAGGGTTGTCCCTTTTTGCTGCATGGTACTTTTAGGGAAGGAAATGCTATTAGAGATCCTGGGTGGACCATATCGGTTGTTAGTGGATCCCATAACCATATGCTTTCGAGCACCTTGATCGGCCATGCATATGCTTCCCGACTTACGAAGGAGCAGCGTAGGAAAGTGATGATTGATACTGCGGCGGGTGCAAGACCCAAGGTTATTTCTACACAGCTTAGGAATGAATATACGGGTTCAACGATTTCGAGGAAGCAGGTGTACACTGTTAGGGCTAAGGAGAGGTTGAAATCCCTGGGCAATCTGAATGTGACACAATGGTCATTGGGATATTTGAATGAGAAAGGCTATTTGTTGGACACTGCTACTAAGACGAGCGAAGATGTGAAGGAGGTTTTGGCGTGCTTGTTTATTTCTCATCCAGACGCTCGACATTTGTTGTGCATGTTCCCTAATGTCGTCATCATGGATTCGACATACAAAACCAACAGGTAAACCTTACTCTTTTTTGTATTATGTGTAGATAATGGTATTTTCTGCGTGTTTAAAGTATTTTTTATGTTGCATTTATAGGTACGGTATGCCTCTATTCCAGATTGTTGGGTTTACTTGCACCAACTACACATATTGCATTGCTCTTGTGTTCATGGAAAGGGAGACGACAAACCACTATACATGGGCGCTGAGACGATTGAAGTGGTTGTACGGGGAGAAAAATCCCGTATGCATCATGTCTGATCGAGAGCTAGGACTGATCAAGGCTGCCAAACTGGTGTTTCCGAAGGTTCGTCATCACTTGTGTCAGGTCCATGTAGACCGTAATGTGAAGGCATATGCTAAGACGATGAAGATTGACGATAAGAAATTCTCGGGAAGTGTTTGTCGGGTGATGAGGTCTCACACAAAGGAGGAGTACAGAGAGCGGCTTGCTCACTTTAAGGAGATATGGAGTGAAGGCTTGGTGAGATATGTGGAGCAAACTTGGTTTAATGAGCATAAGAAAAAGCTGGTTGCGACATGGTGTGATGATGTTCTCCATTTTGCCACAAGAACATCAAACATGTAACTTTCATACAAACATTTGCAATCAAATTGGGTTATAAAATTTATTTAGTTAATTGTATACGAATATATTATTGTCAGGGTTGAGGGTCAGCATTCTATGCTTAAGGACATGATTGAGACATCCGTCGGAGGGTTCGACACAACTGTGCAGCACATCGACAACATGTTTGTTGATCAGCATCGGAAGATCCGATTTGAGATGACCAAGAACTGCACTGCCTTTCCCATGGAGATAGTGAATGGCCCTGAGTGGGTTAAGGTGTTCTTCAAGCGCATCCTTGAAAAGTGCTCTGAAAAATGCCTGAGAATGTTGTATGCCCAAGCTGTGTTAGCAAAGGAGGGAAAAATTGGGAACAAATGTGATGATTTTTGGTGGAGGTCCACACTAGGGCTGCCTTGCCCACACACAATTAAGGTCTACGTGGAGACGGGTTACCCGTTAGTGCCTGAAGAGGTTGATATTTTCTGGAAGCAGATCCGATGGGAAGGGGTGGATGCTAAGGATCTTGATGTCGATGATGGTGTTTCACTGACAGCGGACAATGTCACGGTGGATGACTTCGTTGAAGAGTACTTATGTGGGACAGTTGAGGGATTTGATTTGAAGAAGATGGCGGAAAAGTGGCGTGAGTCAAAGGACCCTACATCGTGCGATATTCAAGACCCGCCACGTGGTGAGACCAAGAAGGGGAGGCCTAGGATGAATGCGAGAAAGACCGGTACCAAGAGGAAAATGGGTTGGGACGAGCATGTGGATGCAAAAATGAAGAAGATGAAGGAGAAGCAGAAGATGAAGATGGAGGGTGAGGAGCTGGGAGTGGATGAGGAGGATGAGCTTGCAAAGAAAGAGACGACCAATGTGAAATCGTCCGTGGGATCAAAGGGATCGAAAGGATGCCCTTCTAGCGAACGACCTCACAGTGGAGTTTCAACAACAAAGGGGAGTGCCACTAAACCTGCAAAGCCGAAATCTGCTTCAAGCAAGTCCAAGTCGGCTTCAAACAAGCCGGTCAAGTATCTCGGCTTTAACTGGGGACACGAGAATATTGATCATTTCATGCTCGCCTACATTTCTAGAGTTCAAAATGTCAAAGGTGATGGTCATTGTGGGTTCCGTTCTCTTGCCGTTTTGCTGTGTCGCCAAGAAGACGAGTACATTGATGTCCGGTTAGGGCTTTCGAAGCACGTCCAGGCACATGGAGCCAACTACGTAGCGATGCTTGCAGAGGAAGCGTTGACGTTGGAAGAATTTGTTAGAAAATTGAATTATATTCCTTCACCGTGCACGGCAAACTTCTGGTGTGTAATGCCTATTACTGGGTTGGCGTTTGCCACGGAACACCAAGTGGCTATTGTTGTCTTATCATGGTTCAGACCGCACACATGTCTTCCATTGTGGGGCCCCCCGGGTGCCGAGCCTCCGACAAAGGTTTATGCGATAGTACATGTAGGCAGGAGAGACCATTACGTATCGGTACGTGGAGTCATACTCTCTCGTATTTACTTATTCTTTCATAATTTTTTTTATAACTGTATTGTTTACGTGTACAGATTTGGCTTGTTAATGACCATTGTCCCATTCCACCGCCTCCAAGACAGTGGCGCATTTACAAGGATCCAAGTGTTGATGGATGGGATAGTCATGAGCGCTTTAAGGATAGGTTCAAGAATTATGTAGAGGAGCGAGCATATCATGGGCGACCTGACATACTTACCTAGGTTTTTTGGATTGTAATCGACTTTATATATGATATTGTATTTCCTTTTGTGTGAAAGTTTGATTGAGATTGATCGTATATTGTGTTTTGAATCATTTGTTTTTTCGAATTGAAAAAAATTGGGAAAATGCGATACGCGACAACAATATTACTAATCATTAACAAAAACACGTTCACGAAAATATTAAAGCGTACACTAGTTGTGGGCGGGTGCGTATTAATAGGGTAAAATAGGACTGTTGTGGGCGGCACACAGTGCAGCCCAGTAGGGTTCACTGGGCGGCACCTATTGCCGCCCAGTGTACTGTGTGCCACCCAGAAGGGTTCACTGGGCGGCACAGTAGGGTTCACTGGGCGGCACACAGTGCAGCCCAGTAGGGTTCACTAGGCGGCACCTATTGCCGCACAGTGAGATTCTGGACCCTTTGGGCGGCACTGTGAGCCGCCTAGCCAGCTTTTTTACTATATATAAGGAGAACTTCTGTTGATAGATTCATGACATTCGTAGGAAACCAAACACTACAACAAATAATTGCATCTTCCTCTGAATCATCAACAAACCCCACACATCGGCTATGCGAGTGTAAGATGCGTAGGTATAACCGCAATCTATATAATGATGTACATCGTATACTGTATTGATGTCGTATCTTTTGTGTAATGTTGTTTACGTACTATCAAACTTTGTAGGGAGCACGCCATTTTATCAAAGCAGAGATATGATATGCCGCAAACTTTTACCAGAGACTATCCTAATTTCTTCAAACGCAACTAGGCGATGTCATTTATATGCGAGTCAAGCGTCCTAGGACGAACCTCCTTGGGCCATGGCGTACATGCTGATCTGCTCTTTTTTCCTCGCTGCAGCACAGATAAAAACATGAGATCTTTAAATTTCGGTATTTGTAGGATTTCAAGTTTTTCTGTGATGCAGCTAGGAGAAGGAGCATATCAGCATGAACGCCGTGGTCCTAGGAGGTTCATCCCTGGGCTCTTGATTCGGTCAAGATGATAATGGCCACAGGGCAAGAGTTGTGTATGTCATTTGTTCCAGTGTGTATGTATTTTTTGTAGTGTGTAAGCCATCAGTGAATGTATATGTGTTTTTAGAATTTGTATATGTTTTTAGTATGTGTATGTATTTTAAGAATATGCATGTGTTTTTTTGAAATAACGGACGAAAATCCAAAAAACCAATAAACAAAGAACTCAAACTAGAAACGACGGAACAAATATCTAAAAACAACCAATAAAGCCAAAAGTCAAATTAGAAACGACGGAACAAATATCTAAATACAACCAATAAAGCCAAAAGTCATACTAGGAATTACTGGAATGTCAATCCCAATGTGAAATCGAACAAACACAAAAGTCATACTATAAATTGCTAAAAACAACCAATAAAGCCAAAAGTCATACTACAAACTCTCCGTCTCACTATCCGATGACTCATCTAAATGTGGAGTAGAATCACTAGCCAAGGACACACCTACACCCGAATCCACGCCCGGTGCCCATACTGGAGGAACCATCGGCGTCGGCTGAGACGCTGTCTACCGAGCTGATGCCTGCTGAGCTGCTGCACGCTCTTCCGCCATCCTAGATGATTCGGCTCTATCAAATATAGTAGAGTCTGCACTATATGCATGGGAAAGCATTTGTGAAGCCCGTACAAGCGATGGAGCTACAGGAATGACGTCACTGAAACGGATGTCATGCATATGCTGAAAGTGCTCCCTACACCTTAAACAACCTCCAGACATAAGCTCCTGAAGATAGGCCTTGCTCATCGCCACACGCTGCAAATCAAAACAAAAAATTTAATTTAAAAACATAGACTTTCATAAAATAATTTAAAAGAATAAAATGGGACAAAAAACATACCCTTTGCAAGTTGATAGCCGGAGGTGGTCCTCTACTGATACGAGGCTGCACTGGTGCACTCGGACTCACGTAAGGATGCGACACATGTAGATACCAGTCCAGGTACGCGTCGTGGACATCCCAAGCCAACGTCGCAGGAGGACTCGTCAAGATGTAGGGGCAAAGATGATGCTCAAGCTGGTCCCACCTGTGCCAACGCGGGTCAAAGTGCAACTGGTATCGCCTCGTCCCCCTGAAATCATGAGGACGCACTGCAACCAGAGGCTCTATGATATCCATCGGCCTGCTCTGTCGATAACCGAACTGGCATGTAAGCCGATCTGGCATGTATGGCTCCTCTACACCGAGAAAACGAATAGTCCCTCGATAAGTGGAGGACCTATGGGCACCTCGAAAATCAAGACCCTCGTACGGCATCCACCGTATCTGCAATTAACAAAACACGATGGAACATAAATTAATTCATTAAGCTATCTTAATGTAAATTAAAATTGAAAAAGAATACGTACATCTTCTGGCCTATACTCGTCCAGAATTCATCTGTAGTGTGACTGGTCACGGAGGGACCGGAGAGGTGTCCGGCCAATGCAGTATCGTCCAGCGCGTCGGAGGTCGTCGTCCGCACATTCCTTGAGGTTAGGGTTGCCCGGGAAGTATACGAAGTACGTCCAAATCCAAACCTGCGTGCAGAGAAAGACAACCATTTTTAAAAACAATTCAATAATGTATATTAATAATTTAAATTATAAGTTAACTATATTAAAGGCCTACCTCCAAAAGACGTGCGCAGCCGGCGAACTGTGCAGCTCTGCGCCGAGAACCCTCTCTGAGGTTCCTATAAAGGAGAGCTAGAACCCCAGTATCCCAAGCAGTATGAACGACACGCTCCCAGTCCACAAAAAGAGGTAGCAGTGTTGTCTTCAGCTTGTTCGTTGACTTGTCAACGAAGATGCTAGCCGACATGGCGTGCCATAAGAAACCGGCTGCTATATCCTCTAGGTAGGCACCCTCCTCAATCATCCTCATCACATGCCTCCCAAGCTGAAATTGCTTGACCCAACCCTTCCTAAGGTCGCGGACCATGTCAGCATCATCCTCATCAAAGCTGTAGTCCGAATCTATCCCAAACAAATAGCCGAACAAAGCCTCACACTCCGCCAGCTCGCTATCATGACCGGTCCATGGTGACGTCACCTCAAATCCCTCGATCGGCAGCCCTAAAATCATCAGCACGTCATGTAGAGTAGGAGCTATCTCGCCCCAGGGAAAGTGGAAGGTGTTCGTCTCTGGATGCCATCTCTCAACGAATGCTGAAATGAGGCTGTGATCAGCATTGCCGAACTGCAAATCAAGTAAACCGGTCAACCCCGTCTGCTGCGCAATCCAAAACCAGGACCCCTCCACAGGGACCCCTCTAGGAATACGATCCCTCCAAAATGCAAACTGCGTAGGGCGTGTCTGGACCCTCAAACTCCTAACAACGTCCTCGGGTGGGTCCAACGATGCCTTCCTCCATATCAGCTCTGCAATGTGCGTATCAAAGTTCCTCAACAAAGAAGGAAGCTGCTCAGCTGGCTCATGCGGAGATGGGGCCTGTGTGGCTGGCTCAAACTGAGACGGGGCCTGCTGAGATGGCTCATGATGTGGAGATGGGGCATGCTGAGATGGAGATGGGCCATACTGAGTCTCCTGATGTGGCTCAATCGGAGATAGGGCCTGTGTGGCTGGCTCAGGATGAGACGGGGCCTGCTGAGATGCCTCACGTGGAGATGGGGCATGCTGTTCATGTGACTCCTCCAGAGGTAGCCGCTGCTGAGGTGAGTCATCAAGATGTGGGTCCTCCTGATGTGACTGCTGAGGTGGGTCCTCCATAATCACGTCCTCATCTGAGCGGACGAGACCAACATCGTCCTCACTAGCGCCCTCACTATCGGCCTCAATATGGCCATGCGATACACCGCCAACCCTCCTCTTGCGAGCAGATGTAGTAGTAGGGCGACTATCTCGATCGGACCGTGCGATCTTACCCAAAACTTCCTATTTTTCCATAAAAAATATAGAAAATTGTTTTCTTACAAATAAAATCAATATATTAAAATTTGCATTACAATGACATATTTAATATTACAGTATAATTGAGCTTATTACCTATACTATTTTTTATAATGATTAAATACAATAAAAACCAAATTTACAAATATAACTATATTCATTTTACCCACTATAACATATTTACATATGCCCAAATATTGTTTTCTTACAAACAAAATCAATATATTAAAATTTTCATTACAATGATATATTTAATATTATTTAACAGTATAATTGAGCCTATTACCTATACTATTTTTTATAAGATAATGATTAAATAATCTAAAATCCAAGTATATAAATCTACAAGTGCAGTAATAATTTAATTAAATAAATTAGATTTAACGATTACAAATTTAAAAAACATCATACCTTTTCAGTTGGCCTCCGTTCATATTTTCGCTTTTGGCGAACGAGAATTTCACCCAAGTCTAACATAGCCTGCTGAGCAACCGCGCACGCGACGTCGAAGGCATTCTCCGCCGCGATGTCGCCCTCCTCGCCCAAAAAAACCCCGATATCGCCCTCCTCGCCCTCGGTCCTGGGCGGCACCACGTGCAGCCCAGATTCCCCCATAGTGGGCGGCACGTAGTGCAGCCCAGCCTCGCCTCCCTCCTCGGCCTCGCCCAGCCTCGCTTTGCCTCCTTCCTCCGCCAGCCTCGCTTCCTCCGCCGCGTCGCCACCCCTCTCCCTCAGCCTCGCTTCCGCCGCCTCGTCGCTGCCCCCCGTGAAACAGAGATTGGCCGCCGCCGCCACCGTCGAATCTGCCGTCGATTCTAGTACATCGCCGCCGTCTCCGCCAAGAACTCCTGCCGCCGCCATCTGATGGTCCCTCAGTTCTTCCTCCGCCAAGAACTCCCATATGTCGTCAACCGAATAATCGCCGCCGGGATCCATTTTCGCTCTCGAACTCTGCAAATCGCTCTCGGAGAAGACGAACCTGGGCGGCATTCAATAACGCCGAAGTTTTAATTTTTGGGCGGTTTGCACATGGGCGGCAATAGTTGCCGCCCAAGTTTCAAATTCAAATTCGCCATTGGGCGGCATGTTTTGCCGCCCAGAATTTTGGGTTTAGACTCGGCGGCTTTCAGTGCCGTCGAATTTTAACCCGGTTTCCAGAAAATCATTTTTAATTTTTAAAATAAATAAATTAAATTTCAAAACCGGATTCTACAAAACCAAAAACACTGGGCGATAATATGTACCGCCCGGGTCCAAATTGGGTTATAAAAAAACCGGTTTGCATGGACTGCACCTAATGCCGCCCAGGTGCAAACCGGTTTTTTAGAAGGGTTTTCTGGACGGCAATGAGTGCCGCCCATAGGGGAGTGCGAGGCGAAAAAAAGGCGTGCGCAGTTTTTCGCCGTAATAAAACTTGAAACAACCTATATATGTATCTTAACTTGGAGGGGTCTTTTCTTCTTCTTGTAAAAAAAAAAATGAAACTTATAAAATTATTTGACATGAAATTAAACGTGATCCACCTAACTTGATTTAATGATAATTTAATGACAAACACACATACAAATATACAATGATCACTCACGGGATTCCATGACGACTAAGGACGTTTACGACTTGATTCAAGCGTCCTTTGTCTTATAACCATATCTAGGGCCAAGAAGATCAAGGAAGCCACGTGTGCTTTGCTTCACTGTCTTGCAGCCACCCTTGGCGAGCCTTCCTTGTTCACACATCACGACGACTCTTTTCAGTTGAGCTAGTTTGTGCTTTCCTCACCCACATACAAGGGTTATTTGCATGTTTATCATAAGTATGTTAAAGTTTCAGTGACTTTTTGAGACTTTCCCGTGACAACGTAGCTTTCAAGGACTAAATTTAGTAGGTTTAGTCACTTGAGTTGTGACATGAAATACTTGCTCTTTTGTACTCTATAGTTTTAATACCTTAGCTTATTTACATTCTAAGATAGTATTAGAAAGAGAAAATAGCTAGAGTCGGCCATGTATGTGGGTGTGTCATCCCTCTCTTAGCTTTCTCTTTACTCCATGTTTTCTTATAAGTACTCTTGTTTTCATTTAATAAAATTCAAAATGGGACTCTTGAATAACTTGGCTTAGTTATTCGAGTTTCTTCCAGTCCAAACATATTTTTGTTCTTATTTTGTTCATCTTAAACTCACTCAAGTTCGTGTTCTTCCATAATCACCTTCGAATTTACTACAACCAATAAAGAAAAAGGAGATTTTTGAGGCTAAGGAGCGGGCTGAGTTCGTGAGAAAGCTTCATGAGAGGACACTCTTGTAGCTGGAGAGGCATGCTCACCAATATGAGTCTCAAGCCAACAAGGGACACAAGAGGGTCGTATTTGAGGGTGAAGACATGGTGTGGCTGCATATGAGGAAGTGTAATAACTCTCAATTTTAATAAGGGTATTTATGTAATTTCTCAACTCTATTTCTAATAAATGAAATTTTGGTATTTATTTCATAATTCCAAAAAATAGAAATGAAATAGAGAATCTTAATATAAGTTGTTACAACTTTAATGTTGTGAGTTATTTAAATTTTAGTTTAACATTATGTTGATTCTAAATTTAAATAAAACTTAACCTAGAATATTTAGATCAAGTTTAACAATTTTTGTTAAAGGATTTAAATATGGTTAAAGCCATATGATTTATAACTTAAGCTTATTTTAGCCTAAATTAATTTTTATAAATATTAATTTTGGGCTAAAATGATATTAGAAACATAGAATTATTATAATAATTAAGTTTGGGAAAGTTTGGGTAATTTTTGAAAAAATATTCAAGGGCATTTTTGCCCCAACTTGAAAAGTTGTGGCCAAAAGTGCAAATATGCAAAAGCTGGCCGGGTTGCTGTTCATCACCCTCCCCAAACAGCCCAACCAAGCTTCATGGTGCATCAATGACGGTTTTGGGCCATATTCGGTCTCGTTTTTGCCATAATTCGTCCAACTAAATTATAGGCTTTGAAGATATATTTATCCTTAACCAAATTATACCAAAATCGGGATTTCTAAGTTAAACAGCCCGATAAATTCAAAAGTTCGGTAAAATATAAAATTCGATATCGTTTGAGATCGGATTTGGACGAAATCGGTTGGGTAGGAAAGCTATCTTTAAGGGCTTCAAAAACTCTATAAATACCCCCTCACCCTTTGGAGGAATTCACCCAATTTCAAGCTCGAAGTTTCCAGCCATCCCAAAAAACGTTTGCGCATTTGCAGTAGCGATATCTTTCTCAACTCTGCACCTATAGTTACGGGTTAGGTATCAAAATCTTCATCTTGAAGTCTAGTTTCCAGAGCCACAAACCACGCATCATTTGGAGTCCGGACGAGGGAGATACGAAGCAAACAACGTGAGGGTGTCAATTTAATACTTATAAAATTAAGGACTAAGCTTCAAGCACTTCTCTAACTCATATCCTCTCCTTGTCTCATTTCAGACAATGGTGTTTTTGGTAGTTCAGCTAAGGACTAAGGAGGAATCTAAGATCGCTCCGACAATCAAGTTTGAGCCTGATTCTGTAGAGCTTGTTGTGAACGACGACCCAGTGCTTGAGTTCGCCCCGCTGATCGAAGGCTCTGAGTCCGAGAGTGGGGAAGAGAGGGAAGTGCAATCCAAGGGATCCTCTACCCCCGGGGTCGCTGATGAAGATGAGGATCCCATGGAGGATTCAGAGAGTGAGAAGGAGTCGTTGGATCCCTTCCACGAGTATTGAGAAGCGATGTTCTGGCTATTGCATCAGCCCGACAATGAGGATCTCTGGGGGCAAGCGTAGAAAGGCTCTGAGCCTCAAAAGGACGATATAGTCAAGTCTGGTGAGCCATCAGTGCATGCTGAGGGGTCAAGTGATCCGAAACAGAAAAGGTCATCTGATGACTCAGAGGATGAGCTACCTCCGAAGAAGGGGATGACGGCTAAGGCCTATAGAGACCTGTTTCGGGACCCCGAGAAGAAGCAGTGATATATAGTGCATTAGTTTTCTTCCAGTTTTTCCCACTTAGACAATAATGGAGCAGTAGTCTCCTGACGTTGTTTCCTCTTTCCTTTTGGTTGTTGTTTGACATTTGGGTGTTTTTCATTAATGAAAAGTTGAGTTTATTAATTGGTTGTCTTAATTATTGCATCTAAAGTATTTATTACTAGCAATATCATATTTGATTGGCTTATATATAATAAACGAAAATGCAACCAGATGGTGAACACCAGGAACACCACTCGTCGAGAAGTTGGTCTGAGCAACGCCTCCAGAATTCAGATAAGGAGTGCGGCAAACCAAGAAGACGAAATTGGGTTTGGATCACATAACAATCCAGCTGAGAATGTTCCATCTCAGGCTAACCCTCAAGTCGGAGGAGAAAGGGTACAAGTACCTCATGTTGCCCCAATTGTCTTCGACAATGCCGTTGTCGAAGCAATCAGGCAGATTGTGATGCAAGCAATCACATAGATGGGAGGACAAGGGATGCCACGAGCTCAGGCAACCCCTACATCGCATTCCTAATATGGAGGAGCCGGTGTACGTCACGCCTCCTATGCGAGTGCATAGAGATGAGGGGAGCTATGGTCGCGCTCTGAAGGCGATCAACTCTATGAGGCCGATTCCTATGACGGTACTGGAGAACCCATCAAGGTGGCCTACTGGTTCCTGCATATGGAATGACTATTTAGGAACATTGTTTGCACCGAAGCTGAGAAAGTGCACATTGCCTCTTTACATCTGAAGGATGGGGTGAGTGAATTATGGGAGAGCACGGGGTTAACTGATCATCCCAAGCTGACTTGGTCAATGTTTAAGACCAAAATAACTGATCTTTTCTTTTCCAGAGCTATGAGGGAGGAGAAACATAAGGAGTTCCTATACCCGAAGACTAAAGGGTTGAAGGTAACTGCTCTGGTGGCCAAGTTTAACCACCTGCTGCACTATGTTGGAAGTGAGGTGGCGATCGAAGAGCAGAAGATTTGGCATTTCCACAAGTGGATGAACCCAGACATTAAGCCATTGATGGTGCGTCATGGTTGTACCACTCTGGAGCAGCATATGGACGCTACTTACAAGCTAGAAGTGACTCTGAAGGAGTCGGCGAAGAAGCGCAATCGACAGAGGTCGATGAGTGGTAGGTAGCAGAACGATGGGTTCAAGCGGCCAACTCCGCTGTCCAACTTCTTGAAGGCTAGTCAGCCTAAGTCAGAAATGACCCAGTCTGGTTCTACTCAACGATCGGGTCAGAGTAAAGGCTCTGTCTAGTGTTACAATTATGGGACACCTGGACATAAGAGCATTAAATGTAGGAAAGGCTGAAAGGGAAACAGACGTACTTTACTTATGGAAAGGAATGGAATCATCAAGTTTTTTGCCCTAAACGAAAAAATAAATAAATCAGGAGGCTGAGTCCCAGCAAGGGTCGGTGAGCCATAATAACCGACCTCAGCCAAGGCCTGCAAGAAGTGCTGCTACACAGTCTACCGTGCAAAATAAGGGAAATGCTCCAATTGCATCAGACAGTCAGGGTCAGTGGCTCTACGAGATGCGTGAAGCCGATGGACCAAACACTCCTATTGCTCAGGGTACTTTATACATACACTCTACATCAGTCTGCATATTATTTGATTTTGGTGCTACACATTCGTTTGTGTCTGAGAGTTGCGTAGATAAGTTATGACTTAAATGCAATGAGGTAGGTGAACCGTTTGTTGTTAATCTTCCCAATGAGGAGCATTTAGTTGGAACCAAATGGTTGTCGGATTTTCCAATAACCATTCAGGGTCGGAAGTTCGAAGTTGACATGATCTGTATAGCCATGGCTCCATACGACATTATTCTCGGGATGGACTGGTTGACGCGTCACGAGGCGGTAATCGACTTCAATATGAGGACTATGACAGTTTCATCCGGGGGTCAGTGTGTGTGCAAGTTTAAGGGTCGTAATTGTTGGATCGTTAGAGTTACGTCTGAGGGAACAAAAGCTTTGTTCCCACAGAAGTTGCAGCGGATAAATATAGCAAGAAAGATAATAGAACGAACTCACGATATATAGTGGAAACTCCAATTAGCAAAACTAGCTAATCAAAGAAAAACCACTACCTTCAAGCTTCCCGCTTGAGAGGATTTTGAAGCGTCTACTTGTCTTATTGATTTCTTGTTCGATTACACTTGTATCCTGGACTCCAACATCTAGACTTCCCACCTAGATTTGAAACCCCTTCTACAACGATGAATCGAACTCAACCCTCAAAGACTTACACACACTTCACTCTCTTTTTCTTCTCAACTGAACGCTCTCGGTTCTTTTTTTTCCTCGTCGTGGTTACATTGAAATGAATCCCACATTCCCATATAAATACAACTCGACCAAACCCTAATCACAACAAGATAATCCTATCTTCCTAAACTTGGTAACAAGATGATATTAATTGATTTGAAGAATATTATCTTAACAACCGATATTATCTAAGGAAATAATTCCTAAGATAACATTAACGGATTAAGATAAGATTCTTCTCTCTCCAAATATATTATCTTAGGAAAGTTTTCCTAAGATAACACATTCGGATTCTCTCTCCAAATCTTCTTTTCGGCGAGATCCTTCCAGCCGAAATCCTATCCTTTGACCGCGTGATTCTTCTAGGAAAGTTTCCATAATCTTCACGCTGGATATCTTCCTTCCATTCGCAGCTTGATCTTGTTCGTCACTGATGTTCCTTGAGAGGTAACAAAGCACATGAACAGAGCTTTGTTCCCTATGCGATCCTTTGTTGTAATGGTTCCCTATAACAATTGTCTTTGTTCCTGAAACACTTAGTACCCATATTAGTTGAATGTTTGTTACCATCAAAACCTAAGGAATTCAACAAATTCCCCCTTTTTGATGGTGACAAACACCCTTGACAATAAATCATATACATACGAGAAAAAGACAGTTATGGAGAGAAAGGTTTCCCACTTAGGCAAAATTAGTTCCCCCTTAGTTCAGCAACATATGAAACCATGTTCTGTTCCCCCTCAACCAAAGCTACCTATCATTTTCCCCCTTTTGGCATCATCAAAAACATAAGTAAAGAGATAGAGAAAAAAAGACCACAACTAGATAAGCAACATTCCCTTTTGCATTAGATTGAAACGCACAAACATAGACTGCACAGAGATACAAAAACAATGTAAGCAAGTATAACATACATGATCAACATGCCAGTCAATGCAAGCACATGAAGCATGATCAAAGAAGTTCGAAGAGTAATGGATAGATGTGCTAGGGAACAAGAGAGGGGTTGGTTAGCGGAGATAGACGAATTATGCGCCACTGGAGCCAGCAGAGGGAGCCGAAATATGAATAGCAATTTAAGCATGCACTTACTTTGCAAGACGCCTTTGTTGTTCTCCCAACTGAGATGTTGCGTGAGACAAATTTCTCATGGCCCTTCACAGATAAATTCATCTTTTGTTCCTCCTGAGAGACTGCTCTTCATTACGGCTCTTCCTCAAATGCATTAGTCCTCTCTTTGTGTACCTTGTGATGTTCCATTTTTTTTTTGGAACAACACAATCTTCAGCTTTCCTTCTTTGACCAAAGATCACACCCAAGAGGATATTTTCCAGAAATAAATCTTGTAAAAGATTCTGTCCAAATCCATCAAAGCCCACAAAATCTCAAGCACAACAACCATCACGCAGCTACCACATCATCTTTTATGAACACTTCTCAAGCAGTTGCAAGCCGTCATCACACATCATACCTGTCAAATCCCAGCCACAGACCACAGAGGCGACAATTCGTGTTCTCGACTTTCCGAAAAAGTAGAAGAGTGTGATGCGGGGGTAATGTTACCAGAGAGGGTACAAAGAACATCACACATAAATATATACGAGAATTTTTAATGATGTTTAATCATAAATGAGAGGCTCCCAGATGTGGATGATAAGAGAGGCTCATAGGAAGCATCAAGCATGATGGCTAGGGTAGGCTGTAGAGTCAACAATCATTTGGGCTTATAATGAGGGATCAATGCATCAAGTTGACTCTTTTGGGCCGAAAGAAAGCTGAACCATGTATTAACAAGATAGCATAGAGAATCATGCATGCAATTTTGCACATTAGTGAAGTATTAGCATGAGTCTAAGCAAGGCGTTCAACAAATGATCAAGAGAATGAATGCAGATCAAGACATGATGATTAACCTTTCACACTTTACCATGTAATTTAGCCAATCATCGGGGGAACACAACAAATAAACATATGGTTAAGGGAACAAACCAGGCTTCGTATGAAACTGAATGTAGAGTTCCCCAACAAGTGTCTTAATGAGAAAACTGGCGTTTGATTCTTTGTTCCATGAGATTCCTTGTTTGCCAATCTTTCTCGACACAGTGATGTCTTTTCTAGATGTACATGGTACCTTTGTCACCAGGCCTTTGAGTCTCAAACATTCCTGCAGAAGTGAGGTGAGACTCGCTTTGTTCCTTGTCAAGTAACTGACCCTTGTACGAATGAAATACCGGGAACTTTCCTCACTTTATCCTGCACAGAAAGAGTTAGTTCTTGCGAACCCAGATAAGCTTATGCTTTCTGGGCACAGGAGCAACATATCTAATCTTAGGAGGTTCATCATTCATTTGCTCTCTAGTAGTGCTAGCAATCTCCTCATTGTGCTGCTTCAGAAGGCACTCTTGCTTGTAGTGACCAGAGTGTCCGCAATACCAACAAACCCTATAGCACTTCAGATCTGCATACTTTCTCTTTCCAGGCCAAATTGTTTTGTTAGCAATCCTTGAATGAAAATCAATATTATTGGACTTACTGCTTTGAGATTGCTTCAATCAGATAGCGTGAGCCTTCTGTCCATGATACCAAGCCTTGCCCTCCTCAGTCGAGTTTGAACAGTCTTTGCCTTTGTTCCCTCCGGAGGAACTGTCCCCCTTTTCTTTTACAAAATGTTTTCCTTCGACTTTAGAGCCTTTTTGCTTGGTTCCATCAATAGGAAGTTTGGGTTGATAGCCAATCCCAAAGCGATGTACTTCCTTTGACTCAGTCTTCTTTTCATTCTTGGCTGCAACAAAGACAATACCTTTTGGCTTGTCCTTCTGTTCCTCACTGAGTTTGGTTATATCACTAGAAAGTTTTGCATTTCCTAGTTTCAGCATTAATGACTCAGCCTCGAGTGAGGAAACAGAAGACTCCAGAGACATAATCTTTTCAGTGAGTTTGGGACTCTCAGAGCAAGAGTTTGAAGAGGAGGATGAACCTTTCTCAAGCTTGAGCACTTTGTCTGCCCAACCCTGATTTTCTTCGATCAAACCTGAGATCGATTCATCTTTCTCTTCCATTTGCTCACTGAAAAGACTATTCTCATGAACAAGTTTCTTAATGAGAGATATCAAGCTTTCTTTAGATTTGCTTTTTAAGCTTGAGATGAGTTCAGATTCACTTACCTCAGTTCCCTGCATACCGCCTTTTGATTTGTCATGGTCTTCTATGGCCATCAAGCAGACATCTCTTGAATGAGAAGATTCTTCATCCTCTGAGTCAGTATCACCCCATTTTGCGACTATTGCTTGCTTCCCTTCACGAACCTGAGGGTGACCGGCCTTTTTCCTGAAGCAGTTATTGGAAAAATGTCCCTTGTGTTGGCAGTGGTAACAAACGACATCCTTCATGTCTCTGTTCCCTTCAGAGGAACTCTGTGTGCCCTTGTTTTGAGACCATATTTTCTTCATAGCTCTAGTGATGAGAGTCGCATCTTCATCACCGTCCTCAACTTCGTCTTCAACTTGAGATAGATCAAAGGCACGTTCAACCTTCAAGGCAATGCTTTGAGCCTTCTCTTCTCCCTTTTTGTTCATCTTGTGGTTGTATACAGATGCGTTGCTTTCAAGCTTGGCAACAACCTCTTCCATGGTGAGAGACTTGACGTCAGTTTGGGAGTACAGAGTGAGAGCAATTGCGTCCCACTGAGAGTTGAGGCCTTGCATAAAGTGATGAGTGAGCTTCCAGTCTGACATCTCTTCATCAAGAAACTCCAATTGACCTACGATCCCCTGGAACCTGGAGTAGAACTCTTGAATGTGCTCATCCTCTCATTGAGAAATTTGATCGTACTCCTTCATCAAGGAAATAATTCTGTTTTTCTTGACATCTTCATTTCCATGATGGAGACGTCTTAGAGCTTCCCATATCTCCTTGGCGGTTTTGTAGCCGATGATTTTCTTGAGATCCGTGGGGAGAAGGGCCATGTGAAGGATCTTCTTGGCTCTGCAATTCTTCTCCAGCTTCTTCCAGTCTCCATCGGTGTAGTCGATCTTTGGCTTAGGCTTTGTAGCGTCCTTTTCATTTGGGATAGCCATGGGGCCAACCTCGATGATTCTCCATATCTGTCCATCGAGGGAACAAATATGGGATTCGATTTGCTCAACCCACCAATCATATTCACCTCTCTTCAGGACTGGTGGCTTCCAGAAAGAATCACCAATAGCGTTGCTTGACGACATCTTTCCTGCAAAGTCTAAAACGAAAACAATCTAGAGCACCAGGCTCTAATACCAATTGTTGGATCGATAGAGTTACATCTGAGGGAACAAAAGCTTTGTTCCCACAGAAGTTGCAGCGGATAAATATAGCAAGAAATATAATAGAACGAACTCACGATATATAGTGGAAACTCCAATTAGCAAAACTAGCTAATCAAAGAAAAACCACTACCTTCAAGCTTTCCGCTTGAGAGGATTTTGAAGCGTCTACTTGTCTTATTGATTTCTTGTTCGATTACACTTGTATCCTGGACTCCAACCTCTAGACTTCCCACCTAGATTTGAAACCCCTTCTACAACGATGAATCGAACTCAACCCTCAAAGACTTACACACACTTCACTCTCTTTTTCTTCTCAACTGAACGATCTCGGTTCTTTTTTTTCCTCGTCGTGGTTACATTGAAATGAATCCCACATTCCCATATAAATACAACTCGACCAAACCCTAATCATAACAAGATAATCCTATCTTCCTAAACTTGGTAACAAGATGATATTAATTGATTTGAAGAATATTATCTTAACAACCGATATTATCTAAGGAAATAATTCCTAAGATAACATTAACGGATTAAGATAAGATTCTTCTCTCTCCAAATATATTATCTTAGAAAGTTTTCCTAAGATAACACATTCGGATTCTCTCTCCAAATCTTCTTTTCGGCGAGATCCTTCCAGCCGAAATCCTATCCTTTGACAGCGTGATTCTTCTAGGAAAGTTTTCATAATCTTCACGCTGGATATCTTCCTTCCATTCACAACTTGATCTTGTTCGTCACTGATGTTCCTTGAGAGGTAACAAAGCACATGAACAGAGCTTTGTTCCCTATGCGATCCTTTGTTGTAATGGTTCCCTATAACAACTGTCTTTGTTCCTGAAACACTTAGTACCCATATTAGTTGAATGTTTGTTACCATCAAAACCTAAGGAATTCAACAGTAATGACGCCAATAATCGAAAGTTGATTAACGCGATGTCTGCATTTAAGTTATTTTGACAAGGTTGTATCAGGTACTTGTGTTATCTGAATAAACCCAAAAAGGATGATGTCTTGATTCACGATATTCGTACCGTGTGTGAATTTGCCGACGTTTTTCCGGAGGAAGTACCAGGGACCAGGGACCAGGGTTGCCCCCGAATTGTGACGTGTAGTTTACTATCGAGCTAGAACCTGGTACGGCACCGATTTCCAAGGCATCTTATCGTATGGCTCCAGTGGAGATGCAAGAATTGAATAAGCAACTAGAGAAGCTGCTTTATAAAGGATACATAAGACCGAGTGCGTCGCCTTGGGGTGCCCCAGTTTTATTTGTGAAGAAGAAGGATGGTTCATTCAGGCTTTGCATCGATTATTGGGAATTGAACAAGGTCACAATCAAGAATAAATACCCGTTACCACAGAGATGATCTTCTGGATTAGTTTCAAGGGGCTAAAGTCTTCTCCAAGATCGACTTGAGGTCTGGGTATCATCAACTCATAATTCGTGATGAGGATATTCCGAGGACTGCATTCCGGACAAGATATGGTCACTACGAGTTCGTAGTCATGCCATTTGGACTTACGAATGCTCTAGCAGTTTTCATGGATTTGATGCATAGATGTTTTCATCAGTATCTAGATAAGTTTGTGGTGGTGTTTACTGATGATATTTTGATCTATTTGCCGAATGAAAAAGTTCACGAGGAGCATCATCACATCACGTTATCAATCCTTAGACAAAATCAGCTATATGCTAAGTTGTCTAAGTGTGACTTCTAGTTGAAGGAAGTGGCTTTATTAGGCCATGTGATTAATGAGAATAGGATAATGGTCGACCCTCATAAGATCGAAGAGGTAGCTGACTGGAAGCGACCTCAGAATATGAAGGAGGTGCACAGTTTCTTAGGACTTGCTGGTTATTACCGACAATTCGTAGAGGGATTTTCAAAAATCACTCTACCCATGACCGGATTACTCCGCAAGGTCCACAAGAAATTTGTATGGGATGAGAAGTGCGAGGCCAACTTTTAGAAGTTGAAAGAGTGTATGACGTCAGCACCTGTGCTGGCACTGCTAGAAGGAACCGATGAGTATGTGGTCTACAGTGATGCTTTGAAACAGGGTTTGGGATGTGTATTGATGCAGAAGAGGAAAGTTATTGCGTATGCATCTCGGCAACTGAGGCCTTACGAAGCGAACTACCCGACCCATGATTTGGAATTAGCAACTGTGGTTTTTGCGTTGAAGATTTGGAGGCACTATCTCTACGGTATCAAATGTCAGATTTTCACCGACCACAAGAGTTTAAAGTATGTTTTTACTCAGAAGGAGTTAAACATGAGGCAACGACACTGGTTGAAGTTGCTCAAGGATTATGATATTGAGCTACCGTATCATCCGGGCAAAGCTAATGTGGTGGCAGACGCATTGAGCCAAAAGACGCCGCATGAGACTGTGGTAGCTCTACTCACTGCTCAAACAGAATTGCAGCAAGGATTGTGCGAAGTAGATGTCTTGTTTGATCATCGACATGGAAGTCTAAGTATGCTTGAAATTCAAGCAACGTTGCTTGATCAAATCAAGGAAAGACAAATCGATGACTTGGTTTTGGTGAAACTATGTAGCGAAGTTCAGGATGGGAAAGCTCCGGGATTTGTGATTCAGGATGATGGATCCCTTTGGTTTCAGGACCAGATCTGCGTGCCCGATGATGACAACATTCGTCACCTGATAATGAGGAAGACCCTTTCCTTTTCTTATTCAGTACATCCGGGATCTAGTAAGATGTACAAGGACCTACGAAAGAAATTCTGGTGGCCCAATATGAAGTGGGATGTAGCAGAATTCGTGGCAAGATGTTTGACCTGTCAAAAAGTGAAGCTTGAGCATCAAAGGCCAGGGGGAGAATTGAAACCTCTTCTGGTGCCAGAATGGAAGTGGGAGGACATTGCAATGGATTTTATTACGGGTTTGTCGAAGACACAAGGTCAGAAAGACGCTATATGGATGATCATTGACCGGCTCACGAAAAATGCTCATTTTGTGGCCATCAAGTCAACTTGGGAAACCCATGAGCTCTCTGAAGTGTTTTTACACGAGATTGTTCGTCTACATGGTACGCCTAAGACAATTGTATCGGATCGCGATGGCCGATTCATGTCGAGATTCTAGAAAGAGTTGCATAAGACAATGGGGACTAAGTTGAGATTCAGTACCGCGTTTCATCCTCAGACGGATGGATAGTCAGAAAGGACAATTTAGACACTCGAGGACATACTGAGAGCCTATGTGCTGGATCGTCCGACTAGCTGGGGGAACAACTTGAGTCTGATAGACTTCACGTACAATAATAGCTGGCATTAAACCATCAAGATGGCTCCGTTTGAAGCCTTGCATAGTCGAAAGTGCAGATCTCTAATCTGTTGGGATGAGAATACCGACAAGATTTTTCTAGGACCTGAGTTGGTCGAAAGAACTACCACAAACATTGTTTTGACTAGACAAAGGATGCTTACAACACAGAGTCGACAAAAGTCTTACGCTGATTTAAAGCGAAGGAATGTCGAGTTCGACGTTGGAGATAAGGTCTTTGTCAGGGTGTCACCAACTAAGGGTGTGTTCAGGTTCGGAATGCGTGGGAAGCCCAATCCGCGCTATGTTGGACCATTTGAGATCCTTGAAAGAGTTGGGTCTTTGGCATATCGTTTGTCGTTGCTACCATCAGCACATCTTGTGCATAATGTGTTTCATGTCTCTCTGCTGAGAAAGTATGTGCCAGATGAGTCTCATGTTCTGAGTTACGACGACATCGAGATTCAGTCAAATGGTACATACAAGGAGAGACCGGTGCGTATCGTAGAGAGTCGAGAGACACTTCTGCGGAACAAAGTGGTTCCATTGGTGAGGATTCTTTGGTCGAAGTCTGGAACCGAGGACGTTACTTGGGAAACCTAGGAGATCGAAGCTGTATGTGTAGTCGTTTCCCTGAGTTATTTTCAGCCTAGTTTCGCGGTCGAAACTTTTTCTTAAGGGGGTAGTAATGTAATAACCCTCAAATTTAGTAAGGGTGTTTATTTAATTTCCCAACTCTATTTATAATAAAGGAATTTTTGGTATTTATTTAATAATTCCAAAAATAGAAATGAAATAGAGAATCTTAATATATAAGTTGTTAAGACTTTAAAGTTGTGAGTTATTTAAATTTTAGTTTAACACTATGTTGATTCTAAATATAAATAAAACTTGTAAAACTTAACCTAGAATATTTAGATCAAGTTTAACAATTTTTGTTAAAGGATTTAAATATGGTTAAAGCCATAGGATTTGTAACTTAAGCTTATTTTAACCTAAGTTAATTTTTCTAAATATTAATTTTGGGCTAAAATGATATTAGAAGCATAGAATTATTAAAATAATTAAATTTGGGAAAGTTTGAGTAATTTTTGTAAAAATATTCAAAGGCATTTTTGCCCCAACTTGAAAAGTGGTGGCCAAAAGTGCAAATATGCAAAAGCTGGCCAGACTACTATTCATCACCCTCCCCAAACAGCCCAACCAAGCTTCATGGTGCATCAATGGCGGTTTTGGGCCGATTTCGGTCCCGTTTTCGCCATAATTCGTCCAACTAAATTATAGGCTTTGAAGATATACTTATCCTTAACCGAATTATATCAAAACCGGGATTTATAACCACATAGATTGATAGAATTTTATCTTCTAAGTTAAACAGTCCGATAAATCTAAAAGTTCGGTAAAATCTAAAATTCGATCTCGTTTGAGATCGGATTTGAACGAAATCGGTTGGATTGGAAAGCTATGTTTAAGGGCTTCAAAAAACTTATAAATATACCCTCATCCAGTCATCCTTTGGAGAAATTCACCCACTTTCAAACTCGAAGTTTCCAGCCATCCAAAAAACGTTCGCGCACTTGCAGTAGCGATATCTATATCAAATCTACACCTCTAGTTACGGGTTAGGTATCGAAATCTTCGTCTTGACGTCTAGTTTACAGAGCCGCAAACCACGCATCATTTGGAGTCCGGACGAGGGAGATACGAAGCAAACAACGTGAGGGTGTCACCAAGAATGAATCGAACGAATTCGGTAATGGCTATTTCGTACCCCTTTTCGGTTTTTGGTCCAATTATTCATGATTAAGCATGCTAATTGGGGCTAATTAGATACATACTGAATTAATTTAATTTTAGAAGTTTTAAAATTAAATTAATTATATCTTATGATATTATCTTAAATTGTAAGTTGTTAAGGAATAACACTGCAATTGGGTAATGTGTTGGGTTAATTGAGATGATAAATAAATTGAATAATTTATTTATTTATGCTATGATTATTTAGAATATACAACTAATGGATCTTAGTATCGTATAAATAATCGTCTTATCGAAAAGCCTTGAAATTGATTTACTTAGAGTTAAGTAATTCAATTAAAAATCAAGACTTGTACCCTTCAATTATTGTTATTGAATAAATTATCTAATCATAATTTATTTATGTTTTGTGACTTGGGTACATATCGGAATTGCATTTGGAACGGAAATCAAGCGGGAAGCCAATTTGCTTTTCGAAAGCAACCATCTCCGTACGTCGTTCAAATTCTTTATGATTCAAGGCAAGTGGCGGTTCGCTCTTACATATTTATTCCATTTTTATCTTAATTGTCAATGAATTGGTTGTGCTATTAAGTTGGAATAAATAAATTTTTTCGTGTTTAGAAACTTATGTGAATAAATGGTGTGATTAATTGAACCTTATTTTAGGTTGTATAATATGCTAGCTACGACCCTTATATATATTATAGGGTGCTAGATATACTTGGTGTGGATTTGTTGTGCATTGGTGTTGACATATAAATGCTAGTTTAACACGAGTATTCGTAGGAATGCTATTTACTTGCGAGGTTTAGTCGTTTCTTTATAACTTTGTGTTAGGAGGTTAAATGCCCTAACGCTTTTGGTCATGACCTACCCTATCCGAATATAGGTGGTGGTGCTTAGCTAGTGCTAATCTTCGGGGTTTATTCCCATTTTATATCTCACTGCGAGATCTGTTGTGGAAATTAAAAGCTTCAACGTTAATGCACATTTTGAAATTAAATAAGATAAGTGCCTTGTTGTACATAATTAATATACCCCCGGGCAAGAAGTACAACATGGAATCCGTCCGGACTCTTGTTATAAAGTAAGTTCTCTTTCCAATCTGGATTCGCATTATGCGGTGAGGTTGGTCGTGGACCCAATTAATCAAGGTCGGTTTTCTCTTGTTGCATTCCTATTTTTAATTTCAGTGAGAGTATCTGGGTTATGTATCGTCTATCGGCTTTTATTCGAGAAACAATGATAGTAACCAGATACAATCACCAGAACCATTCTGTTTGAGCCCTTGTTTAGTCTTTCATTAGACTAACCAACCTTTTATTTTCCTTACATGGTTGGCTGGTGTCATCCGTCCTATATGACACATCAGATACATCATCCCAGATTGAAGCCACGGAACGAAGACGTTGAAGGCAGCTGCATTTCCTTTGTCATTTGACTATTTTGAACAAGGTTTAGATCATGTTGGTGTTTTAAATATTTAAGTCTTCTGCTGATATTTTGATATACATTATTGGGTTGCCGCTTTTGCAACGTCATTTATAATACAATCTTGGTTTCTATATATATATGTTATTGTTTGTTTTAAATTATTATTTTGCGATCAATACCGTAAGCCTTGGGTGATTTTGGATATGCGAATCCAAGGTCACTTGGGTGATTTTGGATATGCGAATCCGAGGCCACCCTCGGCGAGCCTTCCGAGCCAACCATGGTCACCTTGCTCACACATCACCATGACTCTTCTAAACTTAGCTAGTTTGTGCTTTCCTCACTCACATACAATGGTTGTTTGCATGCTCATCATTAGTTTGTTTCAGTCTCAATGACTTTCTATTTTTAGATTTTCTCGTGACAACTTAGCTTTCATGGGCCGCATTTAATAGGTTCAATCACTTGAGTTGTAAGATGAAAACTACTTGCACTTTTATACTCTATCGTTTTAATACCTTAGCTTATTTACGTTTTAATATAGGATTAGAAAGAGAGGATAGTTAGGGCCGACCATGTATGTAGGCATGTCATCCCTCTCTTGCTCTTTACTCCATTTTTCTTATAAGTACTATTATTTTCATTTAATAAAATTCAGATTGGGAATCTTGAATAACTTAGACTAAGTTATTCACGAGTTTCTTCTAGTCCAAACATCTTCGTGTTCTTATTTTGTTCATTTAAACTCACTCAAGTTTGTGTTCTTCCATAATCACCATCGAATTCGCCAATTCACTCACAAACCCTAATTAACGTCAAACCTTCACATCTGCAAACCAATATAGGGCACTAACCATCTCGAGTTCCTCTCGTGTGTTTTGAACTAAATTTGAAAGACAAACAGAAGATCAATCTAAGAGAATTTTAACATTAGAATCATCGAAATTAGAGTCTCGTGCCAAAAGAACGGTTTCACTGAAGTTGGAACCAAATTAGAGGAATTTCTTGTGCACCAAGGGACATCTTTCACATCATATATAGCTTTTCATAAAGCCATAATGATGGCATGATGCTCATAATCCTAAATGTAGTGGCATATAATTTCATCATAAGATTTTGTTAGTACGAAACCATAATTGAACCAGATGAGACCTTACTGAAAATTGTGTGTAGGGCCGCGTTGAAAACCAATTGAAAAACCTGAACGAAAACCTGAACGAAAACTTGATGCGTCGCGGAAGCGATTTCGCCTTGACCCACCGGAGCTCTGTCAGATCGACATCGCCCCCCAAGGTTCTCACAGCGCCCTTCGATCGCGGGCTCTCGCCAATGAAAGACTGTAATCAGTCGGGTATGCTCAAAACAAAATCGTTTGAGAGAAGAGATTGGTTTTCGTTAGACCTGGGCATCTCCGGGCTCGGGCCGGATACGGTCCGGGCCTAAGTTAAATTTTTTGTCCGTTTATCCGTGTCCGGGCCGGACTGAGCCCGGGATTAGGGCTTGGACAGTTGTCCAAGCCCGTCCGCATTCCCGGGTCCGGGTAGCCCGCCGGGACCCGGATAAACTTGCCAAAATTTAGTATTCCTGTAATTCTGTAATAGGACCTGTCAATAACTAAATACAGTAAAAAGATAAAGACCAAATAGTAATTTAATCTTACAATAAAAAACATTGCATATCCAATATCAAATTCTACAAACTTTTAATAACAAGTTAACAAGTAACAACACACTCAAAGTCTCAAAATAAACAAAATAACAACAGAAGCCTTCAATCTTTCTCTTCGTCGTCTCCATCCTTGATATCCTCCGAGCCTTCATCACCAATCTTAAGTATCTTGGATGGACCTTAAGAATAAGAAAAGCAATATGTATTCACTCAAATAAAGTTATAGAAATAATTATTTAGTTTTATAGTTTGTAAAGGAAATATATTACCTATCATAAAACCTCTCGCTCGCAATTTACAAGCTCCAGATCAACAAGTCAACAAGCTCTACTCATTCACTACAGATCAGGTTGTGCTTAGTGCGTACTGTTTACAGATGAGATTGACAAATCAAAACAATATACAAATTTAGCAATTTAGAAGGCAGTCAAGGCAAATTCTGCACAACCCTAGCTGTAAATACTAACAATAGCCACAATTCCTGTAAATCTGTAATAGGACCTGTCAAGTGTCAATTGATGAGCTTGAATACACAATACTAACAATAGCCACATCAGAAGATTCAGAACATAATAAATACACAATAGGTCAATAACAAAGAAGTGAACAACTAACAAAGGAAATCGGGACATACCGACGGGAGGCCGACAAGGCGTGACTGCGTGGGGTCAGGCGACGAGGCGTGAGGTCAGGCGACGATCTCCGACGAGGCGGGTGAAGGAGAGGCGTGAGAACTGAGAAGGCGGCGAGGTGAAGGAGAGGCGTGAGAAGGAGGCGGGGTGAAGGAGAACTGCTTGAGAATGAGGCTAGAGAGTAGAGAAGGAGGCTGGAGAGAAGTGAGAACTGAGAACGAGGGTGAAGAGATGATGGAGGAGTGGAGGCTGGAGGAGTGGAGGCGGTAGGGTAAAGAGAGAGTGAGGCTGGAGGGAGGCAGTATAAAGTATAAACCCTAAAAAAAATTGTTATAAGTATTTTTTTTAATATGAATAATAATTTTATTAATTTTATATTATATATATAATTATTTATATATTATATACGGGCCGGGTTTACCGGCCCTATAGGGCTTGATCCCTTGTCCATGTCCGGCCCTTCCGGTACTCGGGCCGGGTATTTTCGGCCCTTTAGGGCTTGCGAGCTTGTCCATACCCGTCCATTTATGCGGGCGGGCGGACCGGGCCGGACAGGCCAACCCGAGTTTGCCCAGGTCTAGTTTTCGTTGAGTATTCTGTAAAGCCGGAAATTCACCTACTTAAAACAAACTCTGTAACTGCAGAGAGTTACTCTCATGAAAACGTGGGCTGTTACACTGAAATTAAGGGGCAATTACAACAAAGTTTGACCGGTTCAAACAAATTTAAATTTCAAATTTAAAACAAAACGGAAGAATCGAAACGTAATTAATTTACATTTTGAAACTTAAAAGGAACAAAAATTAATGTGACTCGTAAAATAGGTCCCACCCACGGACCAGAACCGAGCGACGGCGGCACGCGCAAGCCGCGGGGGACACCTTTCTAACTCACCTAATTTTAACAAGAAAAGCCCCAATGATATACTAGTCTCTCAACCTCCCAAAATCTCGATGTGGGAAGCAAAAAGCCCCACTATGCTTTTGAAAAAGTTATGTACACCCAACATATTTAAATAGTAATGTGATATTGTAATAGGGGTTGAAGTTCTGTACACCTAACATATTTAAATAGTATTTCTCAGCTGCAGGTTTGGTCCGACTGCTTGGCTGTTGTGCGTGCTTGTTCTTCTTCTGCTTTGCCTAGGACCTCGTCGGGTTTGTTTGTCGACATCATTAAGCAACTATTGTCCTTTTGTGCATCTCAGCTTGATTTTTTGCCTAGGAAATCTAATGTTATTGCTCATTCTGCTGCCCACTATGGGCTCTCCTTGCCTCCTCAGGCAATGGTTTTATTTTCGCATGTATCGCAATTGCCAACTGAGTTGACCAATAAGTGGTATTATAATAGGGGTTGAAGTTTGTAATTTGCTCTGTTATCAAAAAAATAAAATAGTAATGTGATATGATTATCATAGGCTAAGATTTTTTTTATTACCCTGTTCAGGTTAAATGACCCTTTAAGTCTAGTGATATTAGACAAATGTCCCCCAATAAACTTATTCTAAAACCATGACCCATGGTGATGTCATAATAATTCAATCAAACTAACACATTTGACCATTGATCGGCGAAATTTTTTCTCACCAAAAAAATATTTTTGGTGACGTCATCATCTTGATGACAGTAACGGTCATCAAAACACAAACTGTCATCAAAATACAAACTGTCATTAAAACACAAACTGTCATCAAAATACAAACTGTCATCAAAACACAAACTGTCATAAAAAACACAAACTGTCATCAAAACACAAATTGTCATCAAAAACACAAACTGTCATCAAAACACAAACTGTCATCAAATACAAATTGCATCGCAACTAGTTGATGACATATACTGTCATCAAAACACAAACTGTCATCAAATACAAACTGTATCGCAACTAGTTGATGACACATATTGTCATCAAAACACAAACTGTCATCAAATACAAACTATATCGCAACTAGTTGATGACATATACTGTCATCAAAACATAAATTGTCATCAAATACAAACGATATCGCAACTAGTTGATGACACATATTGTCATCGCACCTAGTTAATGTCACAAACTGTCATCACAACTAGTTGATGCCAATACAAATATCGTTTTGATGACAATTATCGTTGAAATGTCACCACCACTAGTTGGTGGCATTTACGAAGTGTCACCTCCACTAGTTAGTGCACGTTCAAAGTGTTATCAAGACTAGTAATTAGTGGCGCTTTCAAAGTGTCATCAAGACTAGTAATTAATGGCGTTTTCAAAGTGTCATCAAGGCTAGTAAGTGGTGATACTTTCAAAGTGTCACCGAGACTAGTTGGTGGCACTTTCAAAGTGTCACCGAAGCTAGTCGGTGGCACGTTCGAAGCGCCACCGAGGCTAGTCGGTGGCGCGTTTCAAGGGTCACCAAGGCTAGTCGGTGGCGCGTTAGAAGCGTCACCGAGGCTAGTTTAGTGGCGCATTCGAAGCGTCACCGAGGCTAGTCGGTGGCGCATTCGAAGCGTCACTGAGGCTAGTTGGCGACACGTTCAAAGTGTCACCGAGGCTAGTTGGCGGCGCATTCGAAGGGTCACCGAGGCTAGTCGGTGGCGCATTCGAAGCGTCACCGAGGCTAGTCGGTGGCGCATTCAAAGCGTCACTGAGGCTGGTCGGTGGCGCATTCGAAGCGTCACCGAGGCTGGTCGATGGCGTGTTCGAAGCATCACCGAGGCTAGTCGGTGGCGCGTTCGAAGCATCACCGTCGATGGCGCATTCGAAGCGTCACCATCGATGGAATGGAATGGCAAATCCACACGTAACGTGTGGATACTTTACGCACGTAACGTGTGGATACTCTCTACACGTTACGTGTGGATTTTCCATTCCAGTCCACCGACGATCAATTTCCGGCGAACTTCCGGGGACAGTTATTGATGTTTTAGTATTGTTGTTAGGTTATTGTTGTAGATCCATAATGTTTTCTTGTTTTTGATATTGTTTTTGTTGGTTTAGTGTAATTTTGAACTAGTTATTTGCATTTCTTGATTAATTTGATAAATATATTTGTATGAAATGGTAAAAATTTGAGAGATTTGTATGAAATGGAAGTTGTAGTTCTGTGAATTTGTATAGCGAAATGGAAGTTGTAGTTTTGTTGGATTTGTTATAATTGTTGTAGATGGAGCCCGGTGAGAGAACAAGACGTAGAAGCAGGAGAAACCTTCTCCGGGACGTTTCGTTCCGGACTGAAGAGGAGGTAAGAAGAAATCTTAATGGTGGTAGTCAAGAAGGATTCGGGCAGGACGAGGGCAATGCTGACCCCCCCTGTGTTCCCTGATGTGTCATCGTTTCCTGTGGTGCCGGGTGGTCGTGCTGACTCGGACCCGCAGTTGTATCGAGATTACAATGCGAGCCCGCTCCATGGTTACTCTGATACGATGAATTAGAGTAACTATTATGGCCCCCCATTTAATCCACCGCCCCAGCACAACCCTCACCCTCATCATAGCCCATCGCCCTATCACAACCCTCACCTCCATCAGAGCCCTCACATCCATCATCACAACCCCGTCTATTATCAGGGCGTAGATGATCAGATGCGATATAACTCATGGGAGAACCCGTGCCTCTACCCGAGCGCACCTCAGCCTATGGTAAGTGGCCTTAATATATTTAGCGGTGATCGTATGCCCTACATTTAAGTACTTATCATTTGTATAGTTAAAATGCAGGACGAGGATAGTCAGGCTTGGGCTCCCAGAGGTGACCCTGAATATGTGGCCGAGGATCCACATGAAGCCTCATCTTCGTGGGCAAAACCACCCCGTTCTAAGAGAAAGGGCAAATATGACCCTGAATTGGTGGTCGGACTACCTGGAGGTCCGCAAATACCTGAACTGTTAAAGGGCTTTCTGAATCACGTTGCGTACACCATTTACCAGCGCATTGTAAGTTGCAACAAAAACCTTATATGAACTTTCTCATTTATTTTAAATATTTCGTTACGTGGGTTGCTTACATATGTTAAAAATTCAAATATTTAAAGCCGGTGCCAGTGTTGAGGTTTCAGCAACGAGGCAAGCAGACACGTTCATGGCCTTTGCAACCAAATGCCATGTGGTGTCATGTGGCATCTGCGTCAGGGCTGTGTCATGTACCGGAGCTGATGCACGAGCATATGGGCGAGGCGCTGATTAGTGTGTTCGTTGAGCGCTAGCATCCAGAAACCAGCTCATTCCATATGCCATGGGGAGAGATGACTATAACTCTCCATGATGTATTGTTGATCATTGGGCTAAACATCCATGGAAAAGACATGGGACCTCCACAGAAATGGCACGAGCAGTTGAGAATCAATGATCTGAAGAAGGCCTTGGTGGAGGAGGCGGAGGTGTTTTTTAAGCTGCCTGATGGGGCTGTGACATCTGGTACCGTCCATGCTGCGGACTTTAAGAAGCATTGCGAAGACCTGAGTGAAGAACAGTGTGCGTCCGAGTTCTTGCTTCACTTGTTGGGCTCTTATCTGTTTCCAAACAAGTCCCAACACAAATTGCCCGTGTACTACACTCCTTTCGTCTCAGATCCCTCGTCTAGCATGAATTATGCATGGGGTACTGGCGTTCTGGCCCATGTGTACTGTAGCTTGGGCGAGTGCACAAGAAAAGAGGCAAGATTGATGTCGACATGCTACACTCTATTACAGGTAAAATAATAGTATTTTATTTATAATGAATTCTGTAAAAATTGTGTTGTTCACCATGGATTTTGTTCTAAATGTATTTATTCATTGACTCCATTTGGAACACATCATCATTTTCAGGCGTGGATCTACCAGTACTTCCCTATGTTTAGAGGTGTAGAGAGTAGAAGTTGTGATAACAAGTTTCTAGTCGTGTAAAAACTACTATGCAAAGTATCCAAACAAACCCTAAACCGTAGTCCTAGGTAAGTAAATGTCGAATCCACAGGGAGGAGAATTCTATCTAAATATGCAATTCGTATGTCAATCAAACATAACCAAAGGGGGATTTTGTGAGTTTAAGTAATCTAAGCATGCAAAAGTAAACAAAGTAAAATATGATGAAATCAGTGATGGGGAAAAGCACTTAGTCAAACAACATCCACAATTCGTATGACAAGTTGATCATAGATACTCATTCAAAATCTCATGCAATGGTGATTCCAATTCCTTTTCAGATATAACTAATAGCACAACCAGATACTATTAGCACTAACTAATTAAACAACCCTGAAACTATCAAGATTCAGTTTAACAACAGTCTTACGGATAGGAATATAATTGGATACAATTCTAGCATAAAACAACCAGCTTTTATCCTAGAATGTAAATTAGTTCTCTTTTGCATAAGACTAGCACAACCAGATACTAGTACGATGCAGTTGCTACTCTGGAATAGATATGCTCAACCAGTAACAATCTAGATCTAGCAATAGATCAATAACAACAAACCCTAGATGATCAGACTAGAGTTTATCAATATCAATCATAAGCAACTTAAGCAAGAGAATAGATAAAATCCATGCAATAGATAAGGAACGAGAATCTCACAACTTAATCAAAACGAAATCTTCAACGTTTGACTAAGCCAGGGAGGCTTAGTTTTTCATAGCAAATACGTAGAATGGGAATTAGGGTTCCAGAGAGAGATTCCAAGATTATGATGATAGGCAAACAAGCCTTTTCTCAACCCTTAAATACTAAAGGAAATAAAGCTAAGTTAACCTAAAACGAAATAATAAAAAGTAATAAAATAATGCAAATAAAGAAACGGCGCGACGGACTTCAGACATGCACGGCAGGCGCTGCATCCTCTACGGTGGGCGCCGTCTTTCCACGGCGGGCGCCGTAATTACATCATAGCCAATGTTGTTGGATGAGAATTGACGGCGGTCGCCGTGAACTCGTTTCTTCCTCCTTTGTCTCTTCAACTCCCGAAAGCGTGTATTCAGCACCTCCTCGCCAATACTTCATAACTCCTTGGCGTCTACTACTGGTGGCTTCCTCCTTAGTGTCTCATATGATCTCCAAAATAGCTCAAACACCTCCAAATACACCAACTTCGCCTCCAAACGCCATACACATGAATGTGTCTAAATCTACCCGAATGACACCAATAAAACCTCTAATGACTCTTACTTAACCCCTACAAAGTAGTGCTTATCAAGTTGGGACTTTAATGAGCCGATCCCATATGCTCGTAAATGGGACCTTTCAGAGAAGCCCAACCGGATGAGGGACTACAGAACCGAGCTTGATATGATGACTGCTGAGAGAGTAAGTGCATCTACGGTCTCTCTATATTAAGTTAGAAATTCAATGATAGATATGTAATTGTTTGGCATCCCATAATGTTTAGGTTGACTAGATGCCATACGGTCCGATTGACTTCAGCAAAGAATTCTTCACTCCGTCTCTCTTCCATGGAGTTTTGTCTTGTCTTTGGATCACGGAGCCGTACATGCCCGATCGTGTGGCCAGACAGTTTGCCCGGGTACAGCAAGTACCAAGACCGCCAATAGTGCCAATAAGGGCATGGAGGGACCCTAAAATCAGCTCGTATACTGTGGAATACGACAGGGCTCAATTTGTCTGGGATGCCCAGAACATACATTCCATGAGACTAGATGCGATGGGCCCTCCTGTCGTGCAAGGGCATGAGTGTAGAGGTGGTTACATGGGCTGGTACCTCCCACGTACACACCCATTCATCACCCCCCCGAGCATTGAAGATGCGACACATGTATGAAATTGACTAATTTGTAGGTTGTTTTTTGCGGTTAACACAACTCTTATTTATTTTACATATGAACGTTTTTGTGTTGTGTGCAGTGCATCGAATATTTCTATAGTCGTCTTCACCCACATCGCACCCATGAATGTGAAGATGTATCCGGTACGCCAATCACTGGATCGAATGTATCCCTTCCTACCTTGAGGACACTGTTATTATCGAACTTGTTATGGAAATTGTTGGTTTTATGGAAATCGTTATTGAACTTTGGATTATGGCAACAATGAATGTTTGTTATGTTTATGTACTATCAACCTTTATAGGGAGCAAACAATTTTACAGAAGGCAAAGAAACCGACACAAATCACATTCTGGTAAAGCGCACGATATGTGACAAATACATATCGTCTTCAGCTTCTCTCCAACCGCTTGGTTTGGCTTCGCCCTCATAGGCATGTATGTCGTTCCCACACCAGCACCGACGGAGACGAACACACAGTTGAATGCAGTTGCCACCAAACATCCCATATCCGGGAGGTCCAACCACGTCTCCCATGGGGCAGGCCTGTTGGGCGAAGGAAACCATGCAAGCTTCGCCTCCATTGCCTCAAGTGTCATCGTAGACATCCAAATTGGCGCGAATAGATCATACTCTTGTTTCAACGTAGCGATCATGGTACGTCGAACATTTGCCCACTGCTCCTGCCCTAAACCCAGACCATGCGCAATTGATCTGTATCCGCAGTTTCCATCACCCACTATTTCCCACCATCCTCCCACGTGTGGTTTCATACACTTGGGAAACTGGGTAATATATCGCTTAGGGTTCTTGATCAACGTCGTGTGACCCGAAGGCATAGACTCCCATGGTTGGCATGGCATGGTTGAAGCTTCCTTAGGTGGTCTTCCTTTTTGCTTCTTCGGAGGTGTTCCCTCCATCTGTTGGTTAGTGTACTCCCATGCTGACGGTTGTCTTTTGGTGGGAATGTTTAGAGCTCCTTGAGGGCGACCCTTATGCCTAACTTTAGCTGGCTCTTGCAGAGTAGTCCGCTCTGGATGTGCTATACTTGTTAGTGCAGAGACAACTCTATGTTGATCATGCACTGTCAATGTGGGCAAGACGCTTGCAACAAATTCTTCAAGCAACGACCTATTCACTCTACGTTCTGTGGCTTCTTCTTCTGTCCGTACTTCTGACAAGGTCAATTGCCTCCAGAACGGATGCAATGAGCTAGGTTCAATTGGTTCCTGGTTCATCACATTCCGCGCCATGTCATGCACGCAAGGCAAGCCATCTCTGACCCTCATCTGGCATATGCATATAGTATTCCACAATGGAGCTTCGCCTTTCTTGTATTCCTCAATCAACTGAGCTAGTGCAATCGCAGAGACCTTGTAGTGCAGCTTGCAGAAAAGATGTGCGTTTGTTATTAGCGTACATCGCTTTTCTATGCTCTCATTCAAGGCCCCTCTTATCTCACTAATATGAGTGCGCAATCGTGCATCATATTGATCGAATACAGTGCAAAGGTTGCCATCATTGCTAGTGATGAAGCTCTTAACACTGGAATGAGCCCCTTCAACCCTGTATTACAATAAAGAATCCGAAGTCAGTATGTTGTTGTAAAAGTCTAAGTTCAAATAACCAGTTAAATATTAAAACATAATGCACAAACATGTTAGTTGTGGTAGTTCCAAGAGTGAACACTGTATCTGTCCATACTGAGACGATTCTTTCCCTGTACGGGTTAAGCCAGTTTTTTTGTACGTATTGGAGACATTTTGGATATTTCCTCCAATCGAGCTGAATCTTCTTCAGTGTTGCTTCATACCCTTCTATGGTTGTTTCCTTGAATAGTTTCATGTAATCATTGGAAAACGTTGTGCCCCTAAACTTGTCCATGGCCTTCTTCCCGAAGTCTTCAATATTCTTCCTCACATGGCGCCTAGATAGAAGGAATTTTGCTTCTGGAAACTACTTCTCTAAGGCGTTCATCAACACCTTCTCCCGATCTATAACCAAGCATGTGGGTGCTCGTTGGACCTTGACAAACATTTTTGAAAGTTGTTCTATGGCCCACTTGTAACTCTCTTCGTCCTCATGCTCCAGAAATGCCCCGACAATATTGTAGTTTTTCCAAACAGATGTGATGCCGACAATTTCAAGGAATGGCAAATCGTATCTGCACACATAATGATATGTTATGGCATGCTAATGATTACATTAACAAGTGAAGAATATAATAGATATGTGTGTTACTAACCTGTTAGTTGCGTATGTAGAGTCTAGCAACACAATATACGGGAATGCCTTCAGCAGCGACAACTGGTCCGGGCTTGCGAAGAAGATATTTGTGATCTTATTGGTCTCCTTATTGAATCTATGCTCCATGAAGTATCCCTTCTCATTGCACTCATGGAAGAACTGTTGCACCACTATTCTTCCTTCCATGCCGTTTTTTCGTATGTCATGCATGATTTTGTACACTTGCTTCATCTTGGTCAAGTTTCCTGGGGACGACCTGATTGTAGTAAAAATCTTTTGAGGCTTGCAATGATTGACTGTCATCACCCTAATAACTTCCTTCTCTTCAACGTTTAGTCGCCCAGCTAATGCATGACCATACAAATTCTCTTTTATCACATGATTGTGAGTTCCATGTTGTACACTGATCTTCCATGATCCCTTCGGCCCTTCTTTCAACCTCAACATGAATGGACACCCACACTTCTTCGACTTTGTAATGTCCCTCACTTGGTCAGCTTGTTTACGGATGTTTTGTCCATGCCTATCGCACGGTAACCAAGTCCCCACAAGGGCTCTATACGGGGAAAGTTTATTCCTCCCCTTTATGATGCAGAACTTATGACACATAGCAGTCTCCCGCGCCCATATAAATGCTTCTTCTCTGGACTCCCAGATTTGGTCAATTGCGAAGAACTCTGAATAATCAACAAAGACGAAAACATCCTCTTCTGGTGATACACTAAACTGAGGCTATGTGTGTAGGGATGGAAAGCAAAATTGTGGGTTAGGAGAAGCCGAATTCTTAGTCTCTCCATGAGATAAAGATGCTTCTGGAGGCGGACAACTATAGTCAAACGATCCAAGTGAGAAGGATGGTATATCTTTTGGTGTTTTAGACTCAGATGGTGTGTTCCAGTCTGGTAACAGTTGATGAGGTGTTTCCCAACCAGAAAATAGTTTTTTTGGGGTGCTCCAGTCATCGAGGGAAATATTGTTTAACCCCTCATACAAATAATAGTTCGCCTGCATACACATGGAATCGTCTCATCAAGTAGTGAACTAATTATCAACTGTGAAACCATAAACCCCTTTAAGGAAGCATTCTTAGACAAGAATTTAAGGACACATAATAAATGTGTAATAACCCACCAGAAACCACATTCTGGTATAGGGCACGGTTTGTCACAAACCGTGCCCTAAACCATGCCCTTTTACAGAAGGCACAGAATCGGGTTGTGATTTCCCACGTAACGTGTGGAGCATGCGTAACGTGTGAACCACCAACTGGCACACATTCCACACGTTACATGTAGACATGCTCCACACGTTACATGTGGACATTGATAGGACATAACGTGTGAAACTGTATTTTAATGCAACGTGAATCTCGCTTTCTTACACATGTATCCCTCAAAATCTAGCATGTAAAACTTGGTTTCTAATACCTAAACAACAAATATCAAGTTCAAATCTGTAAAAATCTAGCATGTGAAACTTGGTTAAACCCTAAACAACAAATATCATGTCTAGTTTTCTAAACCCTAAAGAACTAAAGCTCAAAACTTTGAACATGTCCAAAACAAAAAATTGGAACTTTAACTTTAAATAAAGAAAATTACCTCATTCGGAAGTGGATCATCTTCAACATTGTTGTTGCAATAATCATTGTTGTTCATATTGTCCATTTTTTTTTTACAAAAAATGAGAGTGTAAAACACAAATTTTTTAGTGTTTGAAATGAAGTGTTTAGGCTCGAAATTGGGGCTTAGCCGGGGAAGATGAAGAGGGGACCATTAATTCAGTTAGGTGGGGACAAGACGGTTAATTCAACGCGTTTTACAATAGACGAAACCACACGTTATGTGGGAGCATCTTCCACACGTTACGTTTGGGAATCTACCACACGTAACGTGTGGAGTTTATTCACACTTAACGTTGGGTAGCCCTTAAGGGTTTAGGTTTAGGGTTTACATTTAGGGTTTAGTATTTAGGGTTTTAGGGTTTATGGTTTAGTGTTATGGTTTAGGGTTTTAAGGTTTAGGATAAAAGACTCGTGACTACAGCTGTATACAGCTATATAGAACAGCTGGTTATTAGCTGTCAAAGATTTGGCAATCAGATTTCTCCTTTTTGAGGCTGGTTATTAGCTGTCAAACACATTGCCATTTCACTATATAAGAAGCATTAGGGTTGTTTGTTCACTACAACAATTCCAACACAAGCGGCGCCTAAAGATACACTTTTGGGTAAGCTTCTTCTTCCAGTTTCTATCAATTTAGTAACCCTAATTTTTTATATTAATTGATTCATGATATTTGTAGGAAACCAAACACTATAAAAAATAATGGCATCTTCATCCAAATCATCAACAAACGCAGATAGGCTATGCTATTGTAATTTGAAAGCTGTTGTCCGAACTTGGGATTTGCAGTGGAACTACGGAAGGAGGTATTGGGGATGCCCAGAAGTGGGTGTCGTTTCATGGAGTGGATTGATCCAATGTACGAGGACATGGCACACGCGGTTATTCGACAACAATGGCAGGAAAAACAAGATCTTGTTAAGGAAAAAACAAGATCTTGTTAAGGAAAATCAAGATCTTGTTAAAGATCTTGATAAGATTCATAGGTATAACTTCAATATAGTAAATGATATACATCATAGGTGATTAATGTCGTATCTTTTGTGTAATGTTGTTTATGTACTATCAACCTTTGTAGGGAGCAAGAAAATTTAGCAAAGCAGAGATATCATATGAAGCGAACGTTTACCAGAGACTACCCTAATTTCTTCAAACGCTAAAGCAGTGTCATATATTTTCTCTAATTTTTTCTAAGTTTATGATCAATTTGTATTCTTTTCTGTATTGTGTGATAAATGAGGTTGTAGTCAACCAGCATAATGAACAATTTGTTTTGTCTTCTAGGTTGATGATCATTTTGTATTGTTCTTATAAAGATTAGAGAAAAGTTGGGCTACACAATGGGGGTAACCCTCTCCTAATATGCTTATTTAGAAACAATAGTATGGTTCATACACAACATTGAAACACAAATAAATACTACAAATAAACAATAGTATGGTTCATACACAACATTCATACACAACATTATATAATGTTACTTAAGCAAAAAACCACACGTTACGTGGGGATGAGATTCACACGTTACGTGTGGAGGATAATCACACGTTACGTGTGGATCACAGTCACACGTAACGTGTGGATCTATTTTCTTCTCACGTAACGTGGGGAGCCTCTCCTCACGTTACGTGAGTACCCTATGCGCTGAAAGACAATTTTGCCTATGCATTGAAAAGTAATCGTGTTTATAAACTGCATCTTTCAAATTGGGTCGAGGAATAAGGAGGGACTGTTACTTTCAGGAGGAAGATGGATGTCAACTGATCGATGCAGCGAGGCGGTGAAAAATCTACTAGTTAATGAAGAAATGCCAAACCTAATGCATAATTTGTACGGGTGTTCAAAATCGGCCCGGACCGGACCGGTGAAAATACGGTCCGGTCCAGATAACTTCCTTAATCCGTGATGTGACCCTACCTCCCATGATGGCCCAAGACGAGGAAGAAGCCATGAGCCTACGCTCAAAGGGCCCAGTAACAAGGTCTAGGTCCAAGGCCATCGCCGCCGCCGTCGCGTCACTTATCGCACGCGCCGCCGCCAGCCAAGGAAGCCCAGAGACCAATCCAAGGCTCGTCGTCCTCGCCACCATTGGAAGTTCTAAAGACTGTGAAAGAACGCGTTCTTCTGAAGATTTTGACACTTCGTCGTCTCACGCGATGATCTCTTCAAAGCCTTCAACGCGTCCATGAGTTTCACGCGTTCTTTTTAAGACATTATCTATATTTGGTATTTCCAGCTTGTTTAGATAGTTTCCTTATTTGCAACGTTTTAGATAGTTTCCTTATTTATAGCGTTTAAGATAGTTTCCTTTTATCTTTTAGGGTTTGTGCCTTTTGCATGCTTGCATAAGCTAGCCCTTAGGCTCGTTTCGACCCAAGCCCATTAGGTCTTGGTCGAGACCCCTTCCCTATTTATACCCTACTTTGTACTCTTTATTTCTCACGTTCAAGTTAAAGTTCAAGGTTTAAAGTCGAGTGTTAATCCCTCCTTCCCTTGATCAGACGTCACCCATATCCCTCTCATCCCCATTCACTCCGCCGCCGACGCTACGGCAACCACTCGATCTCCATCGAGTTTATCCCCTCCGCAGTCGACGCTACGACACTAACGACTTGTCTCTTCAAGTCGTCTATCCCTCCATTCAATCGCTTCCGCCACCGCTTCCATCATTCCATCAATCGTTTCCATCGCCACCGATTCACCGTGTTCTTCCGTTCGCGATCATCATCACCACATTCCACAGCAGAATACTGGAGACGAGTGACTTCTCAACCAAGACTAGATCCAAAAGTCGTCACCTTTGGCAATTCGACTTGTCACAGGAGATAAGGACACATCGACTGGCATCAGAGCCCAACAGTCTTGTAAGTCAAGAACTCAAGTTTCAATTTTTTTCACAATTTTTCTTGACCCCCATCTCTGCTTTCGTCCTATCTCGCGAGAAAAAGATCACGAAAAACCAGAAATTTTCCATCTTTGCTGACCCTTCGGTTTCTACAAGGTCACACCTTGGCCGAATTTTTTTTCCTTCCTTCCCAAGTTTTGGTGTGTTAGGTATTTTATTATCTTGCATGCTAGAATATTTTGTTTCCTTATTTCAAGCGTGGATAGAGTTTCCTTGTTTGCTCGATTTTGCTTTTTAGTTAAGTTTACCAATTTCCTTATAAGATATCATCAAAATCTTATCTTCTCTCTCCTCTCTCTACAAAGATCACACTTGTGATATTCTAGTTACTTAGACCTTTTTTTTATTTTGTTTCCTTTTGCAATCCGCAAAGATCAAAAGATAAGATCTCGGATATTAAAAAAAAAGATATCAAAAAGATATTAAAAAAAAATCAAACAAAAAAAGTTTCCAAAGTTAGGTAAAGCCAAAATAAGGCAACCCTAACTCCCTCACCCAGGTCTAAGCTCATCTTCTCAATCTCTCCATCGTCTAGGTAGCTTCCTAGAAGGTGATTTCTTGATACTCGGTTGCTTTGTTTACGTTTGTTTAGGGTTTCAATTTGTTCTTGTTTGTTTGATTGCAACTTGCTTGATACACCAACTCTTGTGCAAGCCAAGCCGCCCTCACGGCAAGCCCAAACAAGCCCTACCTACGTGAACTTTGTGACTTGATTAGTGATTTGCTTGGTTGTTGTTCTTTGTTGTCTTTTGGTTCGTTTTTACTCCCATGTCTGGCCGTCTTGTTATAGGCACGATGCAGATTGGATCCAGTCAAGACGACCGTGAAGTCGACACAACAAACCGAGATCAACCCCCACAGTTGGTTCTACCTCAAGGTCAACCACCACAAGACCAACAACGCGATCCAATCATGGAATTGTCCGAAGATCAAACCTTGATCCAAGCTCTAAGACAAGAGATCGCGACTATGAAAGCCCAACCACCAGTGGCACCCATCGTGCCGACTCCTACCCCTCCAAGTGCTATGGACACGCCGCCTCCACCTAGAGCTACTGACGCGGGTCCATCGAAGACGAGAGTCGACAAAGGCAAAGGCAAAGGCAAACTGCATTCGACGTCTCAACATCAACCACAACTCAACAGAATGCAGAGTGTCATCGAGAGTCGCCAAGGCTTCGTTTCCCACGCGGACCGCTATTTCCCCAGAGCCACACCTGCTGGCTTCGACGACGGCTCCGACTACGACCACGACGCCGAGGATGATCGAGGTGAGTACTCTGACCCTTACAATTTTGATGACAGGTATGCCTCTCGGAGAACACAACGCCATGTGGAAGCCTCTACACCATGCGATGGCCGACATCGTCAAGCTGCCCAAGCCGACGCGACGCCACGAAGACACAGCCGCCGCGATCGTGGAGCTGCCCCCCGCGATGATCCTTTGAGGACACCCCCTACTCAGCAACGCAACCATGATGTACGCGATCATCTATGACACCAAAGTGTCCGGACACCGCGTTATGACGATGGCTACACGTCGATCACACCCAATGTCCAAGACGACTTCGACGAGTATGATGACGAAGAGATCGAGGACTCAGGTATGGTCAATCCAAATTTTTTGCATCCACCTCTTGGAGATCCCATTGAGTTGCAGGATCACCCTTCAGATTGGATACCTTCGTCGCGTCTCCGACCCAGAGGAGAACGCGTTCCTGACATTGGCGGCGAGCACCGTGATGTTCAGCAGCGAGACAATCGACGCGACAACTATGATCCCCAGCCACGAAGACGTCAACGCGATGACGCCTATGCGCCCATGGATGACTTTGTCCGCAAAGATCGCGAACAACGCGATAGACACCACATTGGACGCGATATACCACATGGATTGCGCGCCATTAACAACCCTCTTTATGACGCTGCCCCACATAACGCGTTCAACCCAGCCCCAGAACAGCCTCGATACCAGCAACCCCACGTCAAGGTAAAAATCGAGCATTTTCATGGTGAATACAACCCCTCTGTGTTTCTTGAATGGGTGCAGGCTATAGAGTACACTCTTCGCTATAATCGTGTGCCACCTGAGGACCATGTTGACGCTGCGACGCTTAACTTCCGAGGAGCCGCCCGCGTGTGGTGGCATAGGTTCGAAGATGACTGTGTTCGACGCCACAGAGCACGAGTCACTGAATGGCATCAATTAGTCTACGTAATGACTAGGAAATACGTGCCTCCAGACTACCGGAATCAAATGAGATTGGACATTGCCATGGCTCACCAGGGATCGATGACTCCACTCGAGTTCTTTTCCAAGCTTGAAGACATGTATTACAAGGCCAACATCTCTGTTACACCATCTACTCTGAGGACCAAATTCTTGAGTGGCTTGAACACTAACATCCGTGATCAACTCGAGATTTTGCCCATCAAAGACATGAACACACTCACCCACACGGCGATGCAAATTCATGCACAATTATCTCGCCGAAGGTCTTACACATATTCCAATGGCCAACAAAGGTATTCTTCTAACTCTAGTGGTTTACCTTCTACTAATGTTCGCCCTAGTGCCTCTACCACAGCCGCGTCTAGCCGAGCCCCCAAAGCAAAGACCGCGCCACCGGCCACCACGCCGTGACAGAACGCGCCAAGACAGGTGCCAGTGAACAATGATCGCGCGCGTGATATTGAGTGTTACAAATGTGGTGGAAGAGGCCACTACAAGAAAGATTGTCCCAATGCTCGCAAATTGTTGTTCTCCATAGCCGCTGCCGGCTACGAGTCTTGTGAGGACGAGGAGGCCACACTTGACGCGATCCCTGAAGACAATGCAGAGGAGGATGAAGACGCGTATGACTGCGACCCCACGTCTCTACACGCGGGCACACCATTGAGCTTGGTGACGTGTCGTCTCCTCACCGTCAAGGAAGCCAACTTAAGCGATCAACGAGAGAACTTGTTCCACACAAGGTCTCTAGTCCAAACAACTTCCTTAAGTGTTATTATTGATGGCGGATCTTGTGCAAATATTGTGAATGAGAAGGTTGTCAACCACTTCAAATTGCCTACGATGCCTCATCCATAACCTTATGCCCTCCAATGGATTTCTTCTAGGCCAGGTAACACAGTATCTCGCCAATGTTTAATTTCTTTTTCTATAGGCCAATACTGTGATTCTATTCTTTGTGATGTCATTGCAATGGACGCCACCCATATTTTGCTTGGGAGCCCATGACAATTTGACAAGCGCGTGCTCCATGACAGGTATTTGAACACTTATGTGTTCAATTACCACGGGAAGCGCGTCACTTTGCATCCAATGTCTCCCCATGAGATCTTGCAGGACCAGGTCGAACGCGATCGCCAAAAGGCCATAGAGACTGCGTCTACTATGCCCCAATCTGGTCACACTTCATCTCCTTCAAGCGCTAGCAAGAAGAAGCACAACGCCATAGCTGGGACACCAAGTGCCCCACATCATTTGTTGCCCCCAGCGCGTCCTTTGCAAGGAACCTGTGAGCAACGCGTTCTTTTGGCCAGGCCCAGTGACCTCACTACATGTGTCACTGGAAAAGCACCATGTTTTCTATTTGTGCCAACCCCATGCATACCAGAATCGTGTAAGAACGCGGTCTTACCATCATCGATCGCGAAGTTGCTTGCCGCGTTCCAAGACGTGTTCCCAGATGAGTTGCCACAAGGATTACCTCCCCTGAGAGGCATTGAGCACCAGATTGATCTTGTTCCAGGTGCTTCTTTGCCCAACCGCGCTGCTTATAGAGCTGGTCCAGAAGAGACCAACGAACTACAACGCCAAGTCCAAGAATTGCTAGATCGCGGGTACGTAAGGGAATATCTTTCCCCTTGTGCTGTGCCTGTGATCCTTGTGCCCAAGAAAGATGGCACCTGGAGAATATGTGTTGATTGCCGTGCCATAAACCAGATCACAGTCAAGTATAGGCACCCTATTCCCCGCCGTGATGATATGCTTGATGAACTTCATGGCGCGACACTCTTCTCCAAGATTGATTTGAAGAGTGGTTATCACCAGATCAGAATGAAAGAAGGTGATGAATGGAAGACGGCATTCAAAACCAAGTATGGGCTCTACGAGTGGCTAGTCATGCCCTTTGGGCTCACGAACGCGCCCAGCACATTCATGCGCGTGATGAACCACGTGTTGAGATCTTTCCTTGTCAAGTTTGTTGTCGTTTATTTCGATGACATACTTGTGTATTCCCGGAGCCTCGAAGACCATCCCGATCACCTTCGACAAGTGTTAGAGTGTCTTCGCCAAGAGCACCTATTCGCCAATCTGGCTAAGTGTTCCTTTTGCTCCGCATTAACCAACTTTATGGGCTATATTGTTAGTAGAGATGGTTTATGCGTTGACGAGGAAAAGATCGCGGCCATCAGGGACTGGCCCACGCCTACAACTCCGACACAAGTACGAAGCTTTCTCGGTCTCACGGGCTTTTATCGGTGTTTTATACGCGACTTTTCCTCCATTGCCGCGCCACTTCACGAGCTCACCAAGAAAGGAAGCACAGTTTTGTGGCAGGATTCCCATGAACACGCCTTCTCCGCCTTGAAGACCGCATTATGCCAAGCACTATTGCTCCAGCTTCCAGATTTCACCAAACACTTCGAAGTAGAGTGTGATGCCTCTGACATAGGCATTGGTGGTGTGCTACACCAAGAAAAGAGGCCAATTGCCTACTTCAGTGAGATGCTCACATGAGCCACTCTCAATTACCCCACCTACGACAAAGAGCTTTATGCCTTAGTACGCGTGCTGAAGACTTGGCAACACTACCTCTGGCCGCGTGAGTTTGTCATCCATAGTGATCATGCCGCGTTGAGCTACTTGAAGAGCCAAGCTCACCTCAATCGCCGCCATGCTCGCTGGGTGGAGTTTCTGGAGAAATTCCCTTATGTCGTTGTTCACAAGAAAGGGAAAGATAACATCGTTGCTGACGCGCTGTGCCGCAGGTATGTTCTCTTGACTCAAGTGCAAACTAAGATTTTGGGTTTTGCTTTGATTAAAGATTTATATGCTAGTGACCCTTTCTTTGCCCCTATTCTTGAGCACTGCCTGAGATTGCATGAGTTTGCGATGTTTTACCTTTCTAAGGGTTATTTGTATAAGGCTACTCGTCTATGCATTCCTAGATCTTCCATTAGGCTCCTATTGATTGAGGAAGCACACGCGAGTCGTGGACACTTTGGGATTAGGAAGACCTTAGACGCGCTGAGAGAACATTTCTTTTGGCCTAACATGACCCACCAAGTGACTAGGTTTTGTAGGAGTTGTGTGACTTGCCAGAGAGCCAAAGCTAAGTCTAGTCCTCATGGCCTCTACACTCCTTTGCCCATTCCGAGTGCCCCCTGGGAAGAATTGTCTATGGATTTCATCACGGGTTTGCCCCTCTCTAGACGAGGTAAAGACTCTATTTTTGTGGTCGTAGATAGATTTTCTAAGATGAAACATTTTATAGTTTGTAAGACCACCCATAGTGCTAGTGAGATTGCTGATTTATTCTTTGAGAATGTGGTGCGTCTTCATGGAGTCCCGCGTACCATTGTTAGTGACAGAGATTCTAAGTTTGTTGGTCATTTTTGAAGAACTCTTTGGGGAAAGCTAGGAACCAAACTCCTATTCTCGACTAGCTACCACCCCCAAACCGATGGCCAAACGGAGGTCACCAATAGAACTCTAGGAGCCCTCCTTCGCACGCTGCTCAAAGTCAACCCTAAGCGTTGGGAGGACTTACTATCAATTGTCGAGTTTTGTTACAATAGATGCAGGCATACGACGACCAAGTTGACACCTTTTGAGGTGGTGTATGACATTAACCCCTTGACACCACTGGATTTGTCGCCGTGCCCTCTGATAGGTGTCATTTCATACACCTTAACTAGCAATTATTAACATTATTTAGAGGAGTTTATGACTAGATTTGAGGTTAAGTCTGTAATCCAGAAGATATGGAGATAATTAAAGATATCCAGGGATTTACAGCTTATTTGGAGAAGACTACCAACACTTGGTAGTAATGAAGAGCTGAAGAAAGGAGTGGGAGAGTTTCACCGCCCCGCGCCAGAGCCACCACGACCCGGCGGTGGGTCTCAGAGAAGGATGACGCCCCACGGTGGGAGCTGACGCCCCGCGGCCATCTGCTGAGCAAAGTAGCATAATTGATTTGAAGCCCGCGTGCTGATGCTGGAATTGAAGAGATGGGCCGTAAAGGAGAGTTCGGCCCAAGAAATGCCGCACGCAAATTGGAGCTGGAAAGTGAAGCGGAAGATGCAGCGGAGGGCTGACGTCAGCCATGACGTAAGCGCTGATGCTTGTGCTGTTGGGCCGCTGCTTGGAGATGGGCCGCGCGCTGCTGGGCCAAGCGAGATGCTTGCAACAAAGATGAGCTGCTGATTGGATGTGAGCCGAGCTGTTGAATTCGTTCGGACGGCCAATTTCGTTTGTTTATTTTATTATTGTTATTTTTATTTCCTTGTATGATGTGTTTGTGATCTTGGGCATTAGGTTAACTCTATTTAACCTAATTCCCACAGCCTCCATTCAAGATGACAATCGAGAGACTCGTTTTCTTTCTACCTCTAGGGTTTCAACCCATGGAGAGCTAAACACCTTTATTTTGCTAGACGATTGAAGCATTGCAATGGATTGGTTGTGAGATTTCTATTCCTTGTTCTATATCTTATAAAGTTGGTTTAATTCTCTTGAGCATATTGTCTATTGGTTTATTTTTATTCTTTTAGCATAGCTAACTAGGTTTTTCGACATCTATCAATTGCTAGGATTTGCATATAGGGGTTCCGAGTGCATATCTAGTAGCATACACGATTGTTGCGTATATGGGTTCCGAGCGTGCAATCGTGAGTGAGAATCATTTGCATGTTAAGTAGTAATGAAGCACCTTCTATTTGCATGTATCCTATATCCTTGTGTGCATTGCTATTGCTGTGTTAGTGGTAAAGTACACCGACAACTGTGAGAATCGGAGGTATTTTCCCATTGATGTAGTAATAAGTCTATCGACAACTGTGAGAATCGATAGTACTTAAGATCAGGGTGGCAACAACTATAAGATTGTGAAAAGAACTTGAAAAAATATTTATCAGTGATCAACCTGTTTCCTTTGCAGTGTGGATATTTGTCTAGTGGAATATTTCCACCCGTCATATTTATTTTCCCTCTAAAGCTTGCATCCTTGTTACTTTGCTTGATAATCAAAACCGCTTTCTTGTTACTTTGCATACTTATAAACACTTAGAAAGATCACTTCCTTCCTGTGGATTCGACCCTTACTTGCCCAGACTACTTGTTTAGGTTTGTTAGGATTATTTTGTTTAGGTGTCACGATAACGCCTATCACCCTCTCCGAGACCCAGTGCACATATCCGCCTCACATCGCGCTGAGCAAGTCCAAGAGCTTCATCGAAAGACAAAGGACCAACTGGAGAGGAGGGCCGCGCAGTATGCCTCGCAGAAGAATTCAGGCCGCTGCCGCGTCGTCTTTGCCCCCGAGGACCTTGTCTGGGTGCATCTATGAAAAGAGAGGTTCCCCTCGCGACGAAAGCACAAACTAGCACCACGTGGAGATGGCCCCTACCGCGTGATAAAGGCCATAGGGGACAACGCCTATCAACTCGAGCTCCCACCAGATTTTGGAGTCCATGCGTTCTTCAACGTGGCCGACTTGACTCCATATGTTGAGCCAGAGTTTGATGATGGTGAAACGGGGACGCTTCACAGCCAAGTGTGGGAGGGTGATGTGACCCTGCCTCCCATGACGGCTCAAGACGAGGAAGAAGCCATGAGCCTACGCTCAAAGGGCCCAGTAACAAGGTCTAGGTCCAAGGCCATCGCCGCCGCCGTCGCATCACTTATCGCACGCGCCGCCGCCAGCCAAGGAAGCCCAGAGACCAATCCAAGGCTCGTCGTCCTCACCACCATCGGAAGTTCTAAAGACTGTGAAAGAACACGTTCTTCTGAAGACTTTGACACTTCGTCGTCTCACGCGATGATCTCTTCAAAGCCTTCAACGCGTCCATGAGTTTCACGCGTTCTTTTTAAGACATTATCTATATTTGGTATTTCCAGCTTGTTTAGATAGTTTCCTTATTTGCAACGTTTTAGATAGTTTCCTTATTTATAGCGTTTTAGATAGTTTCCTTTTATCTTTTAGGGTTTGTGCCTTTTGCATGCTTGCATAAGCTAGCCCTTAGGCTCGTTTCGACCCAAGCCCATTAGGTCTTGGTCGAGACCCCTTCCTTATTTATACCCTACTTTGTACTCTTTATTTCTCACGTTCAAGTTAAAGTTCAAGGTTTAAAGTCGAGTGTTAATCCCTCATTCCCTTGATCGGACGTCACCCATATCCCTCTCATCCCCATTCACTCCGCCGCCGATGCTACGGCAACCACTCGATCTCCATCGAGTTTATCCCCTCCGCAGTCGACGCTACGACACTAATGACTTGTCTCTTCAAGTCGTCTATCCCTCCATTCAATCGCTTCTGCCACCGCTTCCATCATTCCATCAATCGTTTCCATCACCACCGATTCACCGCGTTCTTCCGTTCGCGATCATCATCACCACGTTCCACAGTAGAATACTGGAGACGAGTGACTTCTCAACCAAGACTAGATCCAAAAGTCATCACCTTTGGCAATTCGACTTGTCACAGGAGACAAGGACACATCAATCCGGTTCCGGTCCGGTCCGGTCCAAACCCGAAAAAAAACCGGTCCGGATCGGTGGACCGGATTTTTTTTTAATTTATATGTTTTTTGGAGATTTATATGTATTTTTTTATAGATATTTTTGTTAATTTAATAAGTTAGGAGTATATATGGTTTTTAGATATTTTTTTATAGATTTTAAATAAGATTTTTTTTTAAAAAAATCCGGTCTAAACCGGTCCAAGACCGGACCGGAACTAGACCGGACCAAATAGGTCCGGTCCGGTCTCCGGTCCGGACTTTTGGAAAAATCCTGTCCGGATGAACACCCCTAATAATTTGTATTTGGTTCTATCACTTTCTTCTTCTTCTTTTTGTACATAAATGTAGTGTCGATGGATTTTAATTATGGGATATTGTTGGGCTCAGAATATTATTGATGGTCCATCAAGCCGGCCCAGATAAACAAGAAGATTGGGCCACGATTTGGAGGAAAAAGAACGTTGAGACGGTTGAGTGAATATCGGACAGATGGAGCAACAGCCCGACGAATCCCTGAAAACTCGGACGTCAACGAATAGATTAGTTGAGTCTTGTGATTTATGTATAAAAGAGGTTAATCCTTCTCTTGTAAACACACAATTAATACTACTAATACAAGCAATCATTTGCAACTCTCTCGCTATGTTACAATTGTTCTCTAAGTTCGATTCTTCATTTCAAACTTGAAGCGACCGACGAGTGAATCATTCGATTCGACCAATCTCTTGTTCAAGGGAGATACGCTAGTCTTTGCATCTATTTAGCCTTATTTCATTTAGTTCTTTACTTGATTTGGATCATTTAGATATATTTAATACTGTCATAGTCTAGTTGCCCTCCTTAAGGCGATCCAGGTCGGTTCGATCTTTTCGCCCCAAAACAATTTGGCGTCCACCGTGGGGCATCTAGCCAACCAGCGATCCAATCATCAATCCGACATTCATCCCGTCATGGCCGAGATTGGGAACCCTGCAATCCTCGTCGAAGACCAAGCTCAAGGCAATGCCCAAATCGCGAACCAGACAGAGGAAATAAGTAACCAACCGATTGCAAACTCACGAATGCAAGAACTCGCAAAAGCCATGAGTGTCCTCTAAGAGGAACTGGCCCAGCAACGTGCCAGAACGAAAACGCTAAGTACCCAATCCGAATCCAAAATTGCTCGACTAACCCGTGAAAATGAGTTGTTGAAATCACATGTACACTCAGCCGCCTCAGTCCCCGGAGGCCCAAGATGTAAAGTCAACACATAAGGACTGTCTACTCGACTCAACTTGGATGGAGTAGATGCGACACCTACAACGACGACTAATGCCTCTCTACCTTCTGGTATGTTTCAGACTCCTCCAGTCACTTTCGTTACAACTAACATGCCAAGCTTTGTAGCCGAGCCCCCCGAAGCTCGAGCGATCCATCCACAGGTAACGGCTTCAGCCGATCTCTAGACCCTCATACAACAAGCTATCAACGAGCACATGAAGACCCTGGACGATCGCATCGCACGAATCCCGGGAGTCCCTCAACCAATCGAGAAAGAAGCAATCGATAGATACGAAGATTCACCCTTCACAGAAGTGATTGCACGCGTCGAGATTTCTAAAAGATTCCACGTCCCCAACATGCCCAACTATGACGGGACTGGGGACCCCGACGATCACGTCTCAATTTATAAGAAAAAATTAATGACTATTTTGATCCCAAGAGGGAACCGTGAGGCAGTCATGTGCAAAAGCTTTGGCACGACCCTCGCGAGACCTGCACTAACTTGGCTTATGCATTTACCACGGGGTTCCATCACTTCCTTCGCCGACTTGATCAATTCATTCAAAGTTCAATTTGCTAGCAGTTGACGACTAGAAAAGCAGTCAAGTGACCTGTACAGGATCATATAAAGGTATGGCGAACCTCTAAGGGATTATTTGAACATGTACAACAAAGAGAAGGTCGCAATTCCACATTGTGACATCCCAACATCGATCAAAGCGTTTCGTCGGGGCCTGGTCAGAGGTAGTGAACTCTACCGCGAATTGACCAAATACCCGTGCCGAAGCTTTGAAGATGTACAAGACAAAATCATGGTGCAAGTCAGACTCGAAGAAGACGAGGAACCCTCTAAAACAAACAAGAGTCCCGATCGAGTCGACCGAAGGGCATCTTCGGACTATCGACGCGATCGACGACCCCAACCGTACCCTAAGGGGCGAAGCGACCCCGGTCAGGTAAACAACTCTTATGACAAGAACCAAGATTGGTGAAACAACCCCACTCTCCCTTCGAAGCTTCACTCTTACAACTTCAATATCGAGAAAGCAAAGGCAACAAGCCGATTCAAATGGAAACAAGACAATTACAAATCTCCGACGCTCCCGCCATTACCTTCGACGACTCGGAAGCTCAAGAGTTAGGCGACCACCACGACGGTTTGGTAATTTCCCTTTCAATTAGTAATTGCCTTATCCGTCGTGTTCTAATCGACACAGGTAGCTCCACCATCTTGTTGACACTAGACGCCTTAAATGGTATGGGTTTAAGCGAGGATGACTTAACCAGAAACTCTACCTCGCTGGTCGGATTCAGTGGGGAAGTTAAGTATACCCAAGGCGAGATCGTGTTGACAACGTACGCTGGTGGAGTCAATCAACAGGTAAAGTTTTTGATACTCGACTCCCCGTCTCCATACAATGCAATCCTTGGCAGACCCTGGATCCACGCCATGAAAACTGTACCTTCCACTTACCACCATACAATAAAGTTCCCTACTAAGTGGGGGGTACAGGAAATAAAAGGCGACCATCAGGCTGCCAAAGAGTGCTATGTCACTTCAATGAAAGGGGCAGTCAACAGACCTTTTGCATAGCAATCACTGTGTGGCGAAAGGACCACGCAATACGTCAAACCAGAAATGGAACAACTCGACGAGATTGCGCTGGATCCTTCAAAGCCAACACGAACAGTGTAGGTCGGATCACATCTAAACGATTCAACCAGGGCAGATTTAATTTCTTTTTTATGATCCAACTCTAATTGTTTTGCTTGGTCACACAAAGACATGGTGGGGATCTCCCCAGATATTATTACTCACAAATTGAATGTAGATCCCACGTACCCTCCAGTCAAGCAAAAAAGGAGAAAGTTTGTACCAGAACGTAACAAGATTGTAGACGATGAGGTAAAAAAACTTACTCGAGACAGGTAAAATAAGAGAAGTCAAGTACCCCGACTGGTTAGCAAACGTCGTCGTGGTTCAAAAGAAGAATTTGAAATGGAGAGTATGCATCGACTTCACGGACCTAAACAAGGCCTGTCCAAAAGATTCTTTCCCATTACCACATATCGATGCCAAGGTTGACACGATCGTCGGACACGAAATGCTAACATTCATGGACGCGTTCAGCGGATACAACCAGATTCTCATGGATCCTGACGAACAAGAAAAGACATCTTTCATAACAAGCCAAGGTATGTACTGCTACAAAGTAATGCCTTTTGGAGTAAAAAATGCAGGGGCCACATACCAGAGGTTGGTAAACACAATGTTCAAAGACCAGATCGAAGATACCATGAAAGTTTACATCGACGACATGCTCGTCAAGTCCAAAGCGGCAGGGGACCACATCAAACACCCGAGGGAAGCTTTCGAGATATTGAAAAGATATAACATGAAATTAAACCCGACTAACTGCTCTTTCGGAGTGTCTTCAGGAAAAAAATTGGGATACATGGTCACTCAAAGAGGGATCGAAGCTAGTCCAGACCAGATCAAGCCCATCGTCAACCTTAGGTCCCCTCGATGCGTCAAAGACGTCCAAAAATTAACAGGACGGATAGCGGCATTAAACTGATTCATATCCAAATCTTCAGATAAATGCAAGCTCTTCTACGAATCCTTGAAAAAGAACAAATCGTTCGACTGGACGGCAGCACGCGAGCAAGACTTTCAAGATCTAAAGACATACCTAGCAAGTCCACTACTGCTAGCTAAACCAAAAGACGATGAGCCGTTACCACTATATCTGGCTGTATCAGATTCATTCGTCAGCGCAGTCCTAACAAGGGAGGAAGATGGTAAACAGTCACCAGTATATTATGTAAGTCGTTCCTTGCTTCCCGCCGAAACCAGGTACACATCACTTGAAAAATTAGTCTTGGCATTGGTTATGGCCTCAAACAAGTTACGACCCTATTTCGAATCATATGCTACTATTGTAAGAACTAACCATCCCATGAAAACAATCACGAGGAAACCAGAATTTACAGGACGAATGGTTAAATGGGCCATACACCTCAGCGGATTCGACTGTAACACCCCCCGACTTATGTCGGTAGTGCCACACGCCAGTGACCTCAGACGTTAATGCTCAAAGTCACCCCAGGCTTTAATCGGAACAATTAAGCTTAAATACATACGTAAATATTAAATATTGAAAGAATAACCAGCGGAAGACTTTTTAAATGAAATACAACTCAACCCTTTATTAAGATTCCCCTCGTAAAATGAGGAGGACGGTTTTACAACAAGGTATAATGACAGCGGAAGACTTTTAAGTTACAGCGGAAGACTTTTAAACATAGTCCTAATTACATGACTATGTAATACATTTATTTCAAATTAAGCATACGCGCCTTTGGAAATATTACTTCTGAAAATGAAAACTTCAACTGCAAGCCTTCTCTTCGATTGGTTACTTCAAATCATCGGGGACTAACCACTGATGTGCCGTATAGGACGGATGACACCAGCGAACCATGCAAGGAATAAAACCCGGTTGGTTAGTCTAATGAAAGACTATGCAAGGGTGAAAACAGAATGGTTCAAGTGATCGTAACCGTTTATTATCATTGTCCCTCAAATAATAACCGAAGGAACGATACATAACTGATCAGTGCTATTTTGTAGCACATTTCTAGGGATTATTACTAGGGTTGAGGCGCCATTTGGTGAGATTTTATGCACAATTGGAGATTATGGAGTTGGAGCAGAGAAGTATGGTTTTGGTGGTCTGGAGGAGCTTATTGGAGACATCCAGAAGAAGAGAAATTGACCACCTGAGGAGACAAGCAAGATTCATGAAGAAACCACGCGAGAAGGCGGTGAAGTGAAGAAACCGCGACCAAGCCGCGGAGAGCAGAAGGCCGCGGCAAGATTTCCGAAGGAGATGGGCGATAGCGAGGAGGCCGCGCCCGCAACCGAATTATCAGAAATTAATTATGCACTTCGAGAGTAAACCGCGACCGCGGCCAAGAGGCCGTGACCGCAGCCATCAGCGGGGGTCAGCCCGACGCGCTCCGAACTTCTGTTTTCTTTTTCTGTTTTTCCTTTTTCGTTGTTTTATTTAATTTCGAATATTAGTATTTTTCCTTTTTAGGGATGAGGTTTGTGATCTTGGGCTTTAGGTTAACTTATTTAACCTAACTCTCACAGCCTCCATTGAATATCATAGATGAACCATCGAGAGATCATCGTTTTTCCATTTAGTATTGTTTTTCCTTTGAAGATTATGAAGAGCTAAACACCCTTTGCTTAGCCCGGCAATTGAAGCTTTTTCTATGGTTTGATTGTGAGGTTAATTTCCTATTCCTATTTTCTTTGGATTTATATCTTTCTTCTTGAGCTTCATTCCATTGAGTTATATTGATTTCTCTAGATTAGCTACCTAGTTTTATTGATATTATTCATACTGCAGGATTAGGTTCTTGAATAGTATTGGTTGGATCTAACTCATCAGTTGTGGTAATTATCATTATTAATATTAGTTTCCCTAGCCTGACAACCTAGTTGAGATTAATATTATCTATAGTGTTAATTATTACTTTCTGGTCAACTTGTTGAGATCAATATTATTCATCCCTAATTCAGAAGTAGCATCCATGATTATCTAGGACTGGTAGGACTAGATTGTTATGAAAGAAGAATTGATTGCATGTTAATTATTGCGGGTTGTGATTATTGACATGTATCCTGGTTGATCCTATGCTCTATGTTGTTATTGTTCGGTTGTTCAATAGCAAGTGTTGCTAGAACTGGTAGGGCTAGTAACTATATAAGATTAGGGACATGAATAACTAAAGGAAAGGAATAGAGATGACCTAGGACCAATCTATCATAGAAAAAGTGGATCTTGCTTGGCTAGGTGTTTTCCCCATATTTGATTACATCCTTTGATTTGTTTATTTGCCTTGATTGCTTGTTATGAAACCAATCCAAAACCCCCCTTTGTTACTTGCATGCTAAGAAACACATAGATTGATTACTTCCTCCCTGTGGGATTCGACCCTTGTTTGCCTCTACTACTTGTTTAGGTTTGTTAGGTTTTATTTTGACCGGGTTAAGGACGACTGAAAACCCGTCTGTCAAATTAGCGCCGTTGCCGGGGAGGCAAGATTTGATCTTTCTGTGTGTTTGTTTGTGTGCGTGTTACTTTGGTATGGACCTATCTTACGGTCCACACCAGTGCTACTGATTTATGTCTTCTTTTTCTGATTTTGATTCACATACGAAATTCTGGGGAGAGCCATGCGAAAACCCCCCAAATCGAGTGCAGAAAGACCCATTCAGACCCTACAGAATCTGTCACAAAACGCTACACACCACTGATGATTGTCCAAGACTTTCCGAATTCGCAGCGGGAGTAAACTCGCAAAGACTGGGACATGAGCCGTATCCGAACACCTACACCTCAGGGTGGAGGGAGCACCATAACCCAGGTCTGAATGGAAATCAACCAGAGTACGGGCAACCATTTGCACATGGATTCCAAGGACAAAACGCAAGCTTGCCTGCACCCAATGCTGATGTACTCAACACTCTGATTCAAACCATAGCAACCTTGGCCCAGAACGTGTCCTCTATTCAAACAACCATAGCTCAGAGGGACTGATAACAGGAATTTGTCGTTCTAATTCCTACTATGCAAAATATCCAAACAAACCCTAAACCGTAGTCCTAGGTAAGTAAAGGTCGAACCCACAGGGAGGCGAATTATGTCTATGTATGCAAATTATGTGTCAAAGCAAAGTAACCAAAGGGGGGTTTTGTTTGTTTTGTAAGTTCTAAACATGCAAAGGTAAACAAGCGAAAAGTTGTGAAATCAGTGATGGAAAAAACACTTAGTCAAACAACATCCACTATTCGTATGACAACTTGATCCTAGATACTCATTCAAAATCTCATGCAATGGAAATTCCAATTCCTTTTCAGATATAACTAATAGCACAACCAGATACTATTAGCACTAACTAATTAAACAACCCTGAAACTATCAAGATTCAGTTTAACAACAGCTTTACGGATAGGAATATAGTTGGATACAATTCTAGCATAAAATAACCAGCTTTTATCCTAGAATGTAAATCAGTTCTCTTCTGCATAAGACTAGCACAACCAGTTACTAATACGATGCAGTTGCTACTCTGAAATAGATATGCTCAACCAGTAACAATCTAAATCTAGCAATAGATCAATAACGACAAACCCTAGTTGCGTCCAAGATAGAGATTATCAATATCAATCATAAGCAATCAAGCAAGAGAATAGATAAAAACCATGCAATAGATTAAGAACGAGAGTCTCACAACTGAATCAAAATGAAAGCTTCAGTGTCTGACTAAGTCAGGGAGGCTTAGTTCTTCATAACGTAGAACGTAGAAAGGAGAAGTAGAATTAGGGTTCGAGATTAAGAAAACAAGTCTTTCTCTACCCTTAAATACTAAAGGAAATAATTCTGAAATTACCCTAAAATGAAATAATAAAACGTAATAAAATAATCCAAAAAATAAAACATAAAAGGAAAATCGGCTCGGCGGACTTCAGACGTTCACGGCGGCCGCTGCAACCTTCACGGCGGGCGCCGTAATTGTGGCGGGCGCCGTCTTTCCACGGCGGTCGCCGTGGCTTTGTCGTAGCTAAGGCTTCTGGAATGGATTTGGCGGCGATCGCCGCCTCTTATGCGGCGGTCGCCGTGACTCCGTATCTTCAACTTTTGTCTCTTCAGCTCCTAAAGCCTCCAAAATGTGTCTTCCGCGCCTCCAAACACCTTACACATGAATGTGTCTAAATCTACCCGAATGACACCAATAAATCCTCTAATGACTCTTAGTTAAGCCCTACAAAGTAGTGCTTATCAGGGACCAACAACAGCAAGAGGCGATTTTCAATCTCCAAAGCCAGTTTACCCAACTGAGTCAAAAGTTGATTGAGTCAAAATCCGGACAACTACCAATTCCTGCGGTAGAGAACCCACGAGAGACTGTCTTGCTATGACGCTGAGGTGTGGGGCTGAGATTGAGGCTGAAAGAGTCAAGGAGAAGGAGGTCCAGGAGACCAAGGGAGAGCACCACGAAGAAAGGTGGTCGAGAGCGAGAATGGCAAGGGCGAACAGGAACCGCGACCGTGGCCCGAAGGCCGCGACTGTGGCTTAATCGCGGAATTAAATCTCCCAGAAGTCGAGAGCAAACCGCGGCCGCGGCCTGAAAACCGCGACCGCGGCCCAGCAGCGGGGGAAATCTTCGAAGATTTGACGTCGCCGCGACCGCGGCCTCCCAACCGCGATCGCGGTTCTTCCCTAGAAGCGGTTGTTCCTCCCGAAAATGCCCCCGACCCTCTTGAGGACGCCTATGATGAGTATGTGCATCTAAACTCCTTCCCACTTGTCTCGCTGCACCCCGTTACGCCCTTCCCTGAGGCTCTGAAGGACACCCAAAAGGTGGAGAACGACAAAGGCTTATTTGACACCTTCAGTAGCTGCAAGGCAACCATCCCTTTGGTCCAATTAGCAAACAGCGCCCCATGCTACATAGAATTTTTAAGGGTGCTGGGCAACATAAAAAAGAAACCAAAGGGGAAGCACAAGAAGGAGGCCTTGATTCAGGTGGCAAATTCTTACATGCTGGATACGGGGCATGATATACATGCAACCCCTGAGATGCTGGGTAGGCCATTTCTGAAGATGGCAAGTGCATTCATGGATATGCACAACGGTCCACCCACCACGAAGTACAAGAGACTGGGGGCAATGCTCAACATGGAGCACACAAAGAGGCATGCCCCTAATATAGATCTCAGGAGTTCAAGTGCTAGGACCAACCCGAGTTGAGGAGTTTTGAGTAGTATGTCATGCCATGACAATAACTAAGGCGCTGTCCGGGAGGCAACCCGAGGTATGGAATTCTTTCCTTACTTTTCTTTTCTTTGTTTTTGCATTTGTTTTGGTGTGTTTTGTTTTTGCTTTGTTTTTGTTTTTGTTTTTGTTTCCGACTAACCTACATGGAAGAGACCTATGCCTATTGAAGAAGGTGTTTCCACACCAATGTAAGTCTTCTTTCCCTGCATTAAGTCACTCCCCGAAAAAACCTTAAACGGGGAGTGATTTTTTTTTTTTTTTTTTACCGAAGGCCAGCTGTCCAGAGTTTCTCATGGAGATGGTGCGCATCATGTTGCCAAGGAGGATACATTGCCCTACACTTGATTTGGCAACGATGATGGCCCTACAATTGGCAGCTGAGGAGGACCACCACCAGAGGCCCATACCACGATCATAACTGGGCCTATTTTTGTGGTCATTGAAGGCCGTGCAACCCCGCCATACATGCTATACCACTACTCACCAAGTGGTTCCCTATTGGTTGCACGGTAATGAAGACGCTGGAATTGATGAAGACACCCGCCCAATACTGGAGACCTGGGCATATATGGAGTACACCGCCAGCGACAACGGAAGTGTCCAAGCCAACTCGGCGACATTTGTGAGCTTATTTCCTCTCTTCCCTATGCTTTATTCTTTTGTCTTTCATTACATTGAGGACAATGCAATGTTTAAGCATGGAGGAGGGTTTTATACTTTATGTCGTTGAGGAGATGAATAAAAAGAAAAAAAAGAGCCAAAAATTTGAAAAAAAAGGCTAAAATTGAAATCCTGGGATAGGTCGAAAACCCGAAAGGGCGGCCTAGGTAATAAGCAGGTGTCCTGGGCCAGCATTAGACTGGGATAATGATTGGTCTAGAGTGATGTGAGCATATTGTGAGCCCATCTATTGAAAAATGAAATGAGTGGCTTGGTGAAAACCCGAAAGGGCTCCTTGGCAAAATGAGTGAAAAGAAGAAGAGCGGTTTCTAGGAATCCCTATTTTACTTGGCGAGGCGTCATAAGAAGAGGAGTCATAAGGAGGTTTCGGGTAGGTCACTCTGGAGGGATAAGAAGATAGATGGGAGATAGGATTAGATTTGATTCACTCTATGGTGTTTGGGATAAGCTTGGGGGAAGTATTCTGCTTTCCTTTTAGCTCGGATGTGTGGGGTGTTGAGATTTATTGATTGGATGTTGTGGTTTATTGTGCTGAGCTTATTTTGTATGGTTGCCTGGAGTTTATTATTTGGTGTAATTCTTGGAGGTTGAGTTTTCTATGCTTCCTGAAGCCTTGGGGATTTGATTGGAGGAGTAGGTTGACTTTAGCTTACTCGAGGACGAGCAAGGTTTAAGCATGGGGGATTTGATCAATGCTATTTTGTAGCACATTTCTAGGGATTATTACCAGGGTTGAGGCGCTATTTGGTGGGATTTTATGCACAATTGGAGATTATGGAGTTGGAGCAGAGAAGTGTGGTTTTGGTGGTCTGGAGGAGCTTATTGGAGACATCCAGAAGAAGAGAAATTGACCACCTGAGGAGACAAGCAAGATTCATGAAGAAACCACACGAGAAGGCGGTGAAGTGAAGAAACCGCGACCAAGCCGCGAGGAGCAGAAGGCCGCAGCAAGATTTCCGAAGGAGATGGGCGATAGCGAGGAGGCTGCGCCCGCGGCCGAATTAACGGAAATTAATTATGCACTTCGAGAGCAAACCGCGACCGTGACCATCAGCGGGAGTCAGCCCGACGCGCTCCGAACTTCTGTTTTCTTTTTATGTTTTTCCTTTTTCGTTGTTTTATTTAATTTTGAATATTAGTATTTTTCCTTTTTAGGGATGAGGTTTGTGATCTTGGGCTTTAGGTTAACTTATTTAACCTAACTCTCACAACCTCCATTGAATATCATAGATGAACCATCGAGAGATCATCGTTTTTTCATTTAGTATTGTTTTTCCTTTGAAGATTATGAAGAGCTAAGCACCCTTTGCTTAGCCCGGCAATTGAAGCTTTTTCTATGGTTTGATTGTGAGGTTAATTCCCTATTCCTATTTTCTTTGGATTTATATCTTTCTTCTTGAGCTTCATTCCATTGAGTTATATTGATTTCTCTAGATTAGCTACCTAGTGTTATTGATATTATTCATACTGCAGGATTAGGTTCTTGAATAGTATTGGTTGGATCTAACTCATCAGTTGTGGTAATTATCATTATTAATATTAGTTTCCCTAGCCTGACAACCTAGTTGAGATTAATATTATCTATAGTGTTAATTATTACATTCTGGTCAACTTGTTGAGATCAATATTATTCATCCCTAATTCAGAAGTAGCATCCATGATTATCTAGGACTGGTAGGACTAGATTGTTATGAAAGAAGAATTGATTGCATGTTAATTATTGCGGGTTGTGATTCCTGACATGTATCCTGGTTGATCCTATGCTCTATGTTGTTATTGTTCGGTTGTTCAATAGCAAGTGTTGCTAGAACTGGTAGGGCTAGTAACTATATAAGATTAGGGACAAGAATAACTAAAGGAAAGGAATAGAGATGACCTAGGACCAATCTATCATAGAAAAAGTGGATCTTGCTTGGCTACGTGTTTTCCCCATATTTGATTACATCCTTTGATTTGTTTATTTTCCTTGATTGCTTGTTACGAAACCAATACAAAACCCCCCTTTGTTACTTGCATGCTAAGAAACACATAGATTGATTACTTCCTCCCTGTGGGATTCGACCCTTTCTTGCCTCTACTACTTGTTTAGGTTTGTTAGGTTTTATTTTGACCGGGTTAAGGACGACTGAAAACCCGTCTGTCAATAACCCAGAACTTTCATGGAATTATAAAAGAAGGTATGCAATGAAAAGAAGACTCCAAAGGAATTGAGTCTTATAGGAAACGTATGACAGTTGTTTGGGAACGTTAAGTTTTCACACACAAGTTTTAAAAACGACCTTGATTATTTGGGTCCACGACCAACCTCACCGCACAATGCAAATCCAGATTAGAAAGAGGACTTACTCTAACAAGAGTCCGGACGGTTTCCACGTTGTACTCCTCGCCCGAGGGTATATTAATTATGTGCAAAACGGCACTTATCTTATTTAATTTCAAAACGCGCATTTACGTTGAAGCTTTTAATTTCCACACCAGATCTCGCAAAGAGATATGGGAATAAATACCGAACGTTGGCACCAACTGAGTGCACCTACCCTGAGTAAGGGTACAGTCATGACCAGAAAGCATTAGGGTAATAATCCTCATAACGCTTGGTTATAAAGAAACGACTAATCCTCGTAAGGAATTAGTGTTCCTACGAATACTCGTGCTAATCTAGCATTTAAGTTCACATATAAATCCACACCAAAATCCATTACAGTAATATCATATAAAACTATATAATAGCGTTGTTTCTAGCAATATAAATAACCTATTATAAAGTCATATTTTAACACAGCGTTTTATCAAATCTGTTCCCAAACATAAAACAACAATTTTATTCCATCTTAATTAACAATCAATTAATTGATAATCAAGGGAAAACATGGAATAATGAGCAAGAGCGAACCACCACTTGCCTTAGTTAGACGAACGAGAGATGGGGTTCCGAGATCTGGAAACTTGCAATTGAGCACGGTTTCCTACGACGATGATGAGTTTTAAGACAAAATCCTAAATTAGATACGCTACGAAAAGACGAAGTGAAACGAAGGAAAAAGGCCAGTGCCGCGGTCGCGGATGGAATAGCCGCGATCGCGGCCTTGCTGGGCAAAACCGCGCCCGTGGTTTTATATCCGCACCCACGGTTTTATATCTGTGCCCACGATTTTATATCCGCGCCCGCAGTTTTGCGCCCAGCCTGGGTCGCGGGTCTCAGCCCGGCCGCGGTCGCGGTGGATGAGCCGCAGTCGCGGAACTCCATCCCGACGCGAGCTTAACTTGAACTTTTGGAGCCATACCGACGACGTCGAGGCGCGGATCCTTGCTTCCGGACAAAAGCGCACTACCACCACTTCCGGAACTTCACAACTGCGTCGACCTTGGCTTCCGGCGGCGACAACTCCGACGAAGCTTTATCGAGAGAGGGAGAGATGGTGATAATCATTTTATAAAATGATTGTTAAAATAATATTTTAATTAAAACAACAAATAATAATAATAAAAAAAATTATTATATAATATTTTAATAACAAAATATATTATAATGTTTAATATATAAAATAAAAACAAAATTGTAATGACCCAACCCAGAAATTTTTGGGTCGAACGGGTCGGGTCACTTTTGACCCAATACTTTTCGGGTCGGGTCTCGACCCAGAAAACGCGAGTCGGGTCGGGTCAAAAATTGACAGCTCTGCATGTGACTCTCTCTTAATCGTCAACCAAGTGCAAGGTTCGTACGCTGCCAAAGACGATAGAATGATGGCATATCTAGATATCGTCAAAAAATAGGCAAGTAAATTCCAGAACTTCACCATCCGACAAGTCCCACGTGACCTCAACACACAAGCCGACGCCCTAGCAAATCTTTGTTTCGCCTTGCACCCTAACGACTTCCACAACATTGCGTTGGCACATATCACCACACCGGCCGTCCCCAAAGTCTTCAGAACAGCTAATCCAGACGATATTCAGACAATAGATGAGTTACCCTTAGAAGAAGTCGTCTCAGCATAAGTAGGCGCCACACAGAAGAAGATTTGGTGGGTGACCAAGATGATTGGACCACTCCCTACATCAAATGGCTCGAGGATGGAACACTCCCAGCAGACAAAGCAGAAGTTAAAAGACTCAAGGTACAAGCCGTAACCTTTTATTTAAAAGATAATATTTTGTTCAAACGATCTGTTACAGGCCTATACCTATGCTGCCTCAAAATAACTGAGGTACGACGCGTCTTACAATCCCTACACGACGGAGAATGCGGAAATCATACTGGAGGACACAGCCTATCCGGCAAAGTCCTCATGACAGGTTATTACTGGCCCATAATGAACAAAGACGCGACCGACTACATCAGAAAGTGTGACACCTGCAAACGACACGCACCTGTCACGCATCAGCCGTCAGAAATGCTCCATCCGACTCTAGCCCCCTGACCCTTCATGCGATGGGGGATGGATATCGTCGGAAAACTGCCACCAGCGTCAGGACAACGCGTCTTCTTCATGGCCATGACTGACTATTTTTCTAAATGGATAGAGGCCGAAGCATATCGAGAGGTAAAAGAGAAACACGTCATCTCATTCATAAAACGTAATATTCTATGCAGATTTAGCGTCCCTTCAGAAATCATATGCGACAATGGCTCCCAATTCATCGGTAGTAAGACGCGATCTTTCTGTAAACAATGTAACATCACACTAGTCACGTCTACACCAAGATACCCACAATCTAATGGTCAAGCAGAATCCAGCAATAAAATCATCATCAACAATCTCAAAAAACGCCTCACAGGGGCAAAAGGCAAATGGGCCGACGAGCTCCCTTTGATATTATGGTCCGATAGGACGACACCAAAAAATGCAACAGGACGAAGCCCTTTTTCGCTAGTCTACGGAAGCGAAGCTGTCATCCCCACCGAGCTACTCGTCCTAACTGCTAGATACGGACTCCAAACTCCAAAGCAAAACGACGTCGAGTTAGCTCACAATCTCGACACCGTCAACGAGACCAGAGAGAAAGCCAGAATCCAAATGGTCCAATACCAACAACAAGTCGCCCGGAGCTACAACAAGAACGTCTGAGCTAAAGTCTTCAAGTTAGGAGACTGTGTCCTAAGGAAAACATTCCAAAACACCAGAGATCCAACCGATGGGAAGCTAGCACCCCAATGGGAAGGACCTCACCTCATCAAAGAAGTCGTCGGACAAGGGGCATATCGACTAGAAACAAAGGACGGACAACCGATCCCTAGAAGTTGGAATGCGACCCACTTAAAGTTGTATCATTTCTGAACTTTCCTTCTCTTTACATTTTTTGTACATCTATTCATTCATATTCACTTGAATTACGATCACTGACTTAAGCATCGGAGGGCCGTTGGGTCACCCCCCAACGGACGCCCCAAGATCTTTAATTTTTGTACTCTTAATGCAATCTAAACAGGAACGAGAGGCCTCAAAGACAAACTTGACATTCAAAAGGATATCCTTACTATATACAAAACAACGCTTACAACATCCAAATCGATCGATACACAGGGAATGGAGGAAACAACACAAACATATCCTATTTTACAAAAGGCTTGTCCTATTCAAGGTACTCGTCTTTACCATGTAATACAAACTACTCTTCCCAAACACACAGAGCATGCTACATTGACATTTACAATTACAGGTCATCATGACCAAACGATTCGCGTCATGGCCAAGGCACAATCGACAAGTTCACCTGCAAAAAACATACAAACACAAGGTACGTAGCAAGTACTAAAACACTTACAAAATACGCGACTCGCGATGGTGGATAGGTCGCCAAAACATTATCCATCCTATCTCCATGATGGGGCACAAGGTGTCATGATAAAAGTATCTAAACAGTCAGAATGTTTTGAGACAAATAAAATGATCTTCATACATACTAAGACTCGTCTGACTTCTCTTTGGCTTGCACAGAATCGACTTCCTTATCAGTTGTCGCCTCGGGGAGAGCCTTCGGCGTATCTTCAATTTTCTCGACCTCCTCAGAATTAGTGATAACATCTAATTTATACATATTTTAGGAGTCTAGTTGCATATTAGAATAGTTCATTTGCATGCATATTTTATATCTTTTTATTGTTAATTTTGTATTATTTTGTATTCGGAGTCTACACTCGTACTTTTGTGATTTCAGGTGTTTTAGGTGCAAATTTGGAGGCGATACTTTTGTGATTTCAGGTATTTTAGGTGCAAATTTGGAGGCGATACGAGACTATTTTCAATGAGCAATATACATATAGATTAGAAGTTGGGCCATGGCCCAAAATGAAGCAATGTCACACCAGCTTGGAGCATGCAGACAGAGGCTAAGTTGCTGATTTCTTCAACTGGGCCGGCCCACTGGAACAAGGGGAGCTGCGTGCAATCTGGTGGAGGAGAGAAAAGATTGGTTTGACTTTTCAAAGGGGGGTGACGTAGGTTTGATAAAGGAGAGGAGTTACGTAGTTTTAGGGGAGTTGAGTTTTGCTTTTGAATTTAGGTTTAGCTTTAGTTTTGTTTTAGTTTGGAGCTTGGTTCCGCCGCACCTCACGTACAAGGATTGAACTTCATGATGGGATTTCAGCTTTAGCATTTCGAAGATGGTATTATTGTTCTAGCTTTCGTTTGGATTATTTTGACATTGAAATTAAGTTATCTTATCTCTTATTTTTGTTGAATAATTCATGCATATTGATGGCTAGTTTAATCTATTGTTTATCTTCGATCGTGCTTGGCTAAATTCATACTTCTAGGGTTATGGTGATCCCAACGATGCATATGTATTTAAAATTATTATCTTTGTCTGAATTGAAATAGTATTTGATTCATTCCTAGATGCTGTATGCCCATAGTAACTTATGCGAATTGAAACTTATTAGGGTTTGAGACCGAGAGGTGAAAACACTAGTAAGTAATCAGGTAGAGTTTGAGACCGAGAGGTGATAATTTCTACTAGATCCCTAGAAATCGAACCTGAGTGTTATTTGTGCGAGAGCATTTTAATTACTCTTGAGGATACTAAGTCATCATAGATGTTCTAGGTTTGAGTTGATTTAGCGGAGCGCGAGAGCGAATTATCGTCCGAGAGGAGTTAGTGGATTACCTTAGATGACTTACCTTCAATTACTTGGATTAGATTCAGGCAGAGTTTGATTTTATTTACTGAAGCATTGTTACGGTGATCCTTAACCTTAGACACATTTATCCCATATATTTTATCCCTTTTATTTGCTTCTTAGTTTTAGCTTAATTATAGATTTCTATCATATTCCCTATTTTCTGGCCTAGTACACTGGTAGCATTTCAATTAATATTACATTGGTCTCTGTGAGATCGACACTTGAAAAGCTACAATTGACCCCATACGCTTGTGGGTAGGTTTTAGCCACATCAATTAGCGTCATCTTTTTGATCATCCTCTCATTCCTCCAAGCCGGCCAACTTAAAGAGCTCTTCACCGGGATTGCCATCGGGATACAAAAGATCCAGATTGGATCTCTCCCCTTCGACATCCCAATCCACATGAGTACCAGCGGCGAATTCCTCCATCATCTCATGATAGGTGCAATTTAGTGCACCTTAACTAGCGACTATTGACACGTTTTAGATGGAATTTTGGTATAAGAAGAGGCTAAGTCTGTAATCCAGGAGAAGAGTTGAAGAAGTATAGATATGAAGGTTTTACAGCTTAGTGAAGAAGATAGAGGATTGATGGAGAAGTCTGCTCAAAACTAAAGGAGAAAGCTACCTCACTTGGTAGTACTTGGGAGCAGATGAAGGATGAAGAGGCTGGCCAGTGCCACCCCGCACCACTGCCACCGCGACCCGGCGAAGATCCTCAGAGAAGGGCTCAGAGAAGAAGCCACCGCCTCACGGTGGAGCATTACCGCCTCGCGGTGGGAGTGAAGACCGCGCGGCTGACGTGTTTTATTAATATTCCTATTTTAGACATTATTACTTTAGTATATTTTATTTCCTTATTTTGTTTGCTAGGTTAAACTTCTGAGAACCTATTTAAGATCTTTTTAATAGTTCGTAGAAAGAGCCCCTCTCTCTTTTTAACAATACAATTTCTAGGTTTTTGAACAATGGATAGCTAAACACTTTTGTTTCGCTGACAATTGAAGCACTACAATGAATTGGTTGTGAGATTTCTATGCCTTGTTCTATATCTTATTAAGTTGGATCGATTCTCTTGTTTGAACTGTCTATTGATTTATGTTGATTCTTCTAGCGTAGCTAACTAGGTTTTTCGGCATCTATCATATTGCTAGGATTGCATATAGGGGTTCCGAGTGCATATCTAGTGGCAAACACAATTGTGCGTATAGGGGTTCCGAGCATACAATTGTGTGTGAGAATCAATTGCATGTTAAGTAGGGGAGTGAGTACTTGTACGTCTTTCTACTTGCATGTATCCTATATCCTTGTGTGCATTGCTATTGCTGTATTGGTGCTAGAGTACGCTGACAACTGTGAGAATCAGTTGTACTTTATCATTGGTACCGTAATAAGTCTATCGACAACTGTGAGAATTGATAGTATTCACGATCAGGGTGGGAACAATAATAAGATAGTAAAAGAATTTGGAAAGATAGTTTTCAGTGATCAACCGATTGCATTGTGGTGTGGATATTTGTCTGGTGGAATACTTTCCCTCATTATATTTCATTTCTTGTCAGTAATTATATCTTTGGTTACCTTGCGATTATTCCAAACAACCCCATGTTACTTGTTAGTCACACGTTATTGCAATCAGATAACCGACTCCCTGTGGGATCGACCCTGACTTACTTACTATACTCTTTAGTAGGTGAATTGGGATTATTTTGACAGGAAAACGACACCGGTTTCTGGTCCTGTCATCTCACGACGCTTTTCAGCCTCATCGACTTGGGATTGAAGTTCCTCCTTGACCGACATCAACTCTTTCTCGACAATCTTCACATGATCCTTGGCAGTCTTCGCCTGGATCTCCGCCTGTGCAATTCGCTTGTCAGACCTATCACTCAACTCTTGTATAGTAGAGAATGCGCCCATCGAGTACTGAAAGGCCTATATTTCATACAACATGTAATCAGTTTCAAAAAAAAAAGAGAGAGAGAAGCAGAATTCGAATGAAAAATCTCATACTACTTACTTTCCAGGCGCCAACGGCAGCCTCATCCATACAATCGATGGGAGAAATATCGCCAATCTCTTTCTTGGCCTCTGGATCAACAAATCGAGTCAAGTCACTTGCCGCTCTCTCTTTCAGCATCCCTGATGTCTTAGACAACGGAGAGTCTAAAGCGATTACTCCAACAGACGGTCGAGCCTTGACAACAGCCCTCGAAGAAGACGCTTTGGCGGCCGACAACTTTTGTTCCAAAAGGCTTTTCCCCGACAAACGCACGCTGGACCGACCGCCACGAGACGCTGATAAAATAGCACAACACCATAAGCATATGAAAATTCCGAAGACCAACCACACGCATACCTGTAGGAACGAACAAGTTCCTTTGGAGATGGATGCGGAAGGAGTCGACATCTCGACAGGATCAGGTGCTAAGAAGTTGATGTTCTTGAAATATCTCTCCGATTTAGGGAGTTTGAGCAAAGCCTTGGTCGTAGCCTCGAAGTCCTCGGGTTCTCCTGGTTCAGGCACTGCGATATAAAACACGTAAGCAAGGGTTTAGAAGATTCCCAACAAAGAAAAATCAAAGGAAGAATACAATACCTGTCTTCCTCCAGTCTGAGAGCAAAAAGGAAGAATCGACCCCCCTCTCAAGCGACTCATGCTCTACAAAGAAGAAACACGTTCTCCACCCATGGTCGTTAACATCCAGGTTCAAAGCTAAAGGCTTTTTGTCACGACGAAGGCGTAAATGAAACCTAGAAGAACCCTGACTACTCAGATAGTAAGAATACCACAAAGCGTCGAAGTCAAAATCAAATTTGACACCGGCAGTGACAAGATCGATTACCCTAAGTAAACGCCAAGTATGAGGCATGACCTGACAAGGGGCAAGTCTCATGACAGAAAGAAAGTTCCTAACCAGATTGGAAAACGAAAAAGAATGGCCAATCCTAAAGGGGTACTCGAAGAAACAAACCCAATCTCTATGGTACTAGTCGGCTCGCTCATGGGGAAAAGGGAGACGAGCCATAGTGCCCACGGGGAACTGACCAATTTCAAGAACCTTATCCAACTCGGCCTGAGTTAGGGTTCCACCAACGGAATCGGAACTACTAAGGAGTCCTAAGGGTATGAAAGCATTCTCATCTTCGGAAGGATCACCGGACGCGATCCTACCCCTAGACCTTGAAGACGCCATGGAAGCTGTGAAAGAAGAAGAAGAGTACAAATTTGAAAAAAAGGGAAATTACCTTGATAAGGACGTGAGGCTCTGTGGTGATAAGATAGCCGATTGAGGGTTATTTAAAGCAGTAAAACCGCCTCCTCTGTGGTCAAATCATTGGGCCATTCACGAAGCACCACGATAGCCTGTGGTCTGCAGAATAATCGGGAAGAGATTTTCGCCGGATTAAATATCAAACCGTCTCGTCAGAAACCGTTTCACTCCCTCCGGCCCACTTTGATCTTGGGGCAATTGTTGGGCTCAGAGTATTATTGGTGGTCCATCAAGTCGGCCCAGATAAGCAAGCAGATTGGGCCACAATCTGGAGAAAAAAGAACGTTGAGACGGTTGAGTGAATATGGGACGGATGGAGCAACAACCCGACGAATCCCTGAAAACTCGGACGTCAACAAATAGATTAGTTGAGTCTTGTGATTTATGTATAAAAGAGGTTAATCCTTCTCTTGTAAACACACGATTAATACTACTAATACAAGCAATCATTTGCAACCCTCTCACTCTGTTACAATTGTTCTCTAAGTTCGATTCTTCATTTCAAACTTGAAGCGACCGACGAGTGAATCATTCGATTCGACCAGTCTCTTGTTCAAGGGAGATACGCTAGTCTATGCATCTATTTAGCCTTATTTCGTTTAGTTCTTTACTTGATTTGGATCATTCAGATATAATTAATACTGTCATTGTCTAGTTGCCCTCCTTAAGGCGATCCAGGTCGGTTCAATCTTTTTGCCCCAAAACAGATATGATTTACATTTGTAATTTAATTTTCATATTCTTTTCATTTTAAAATATTTGTCATATATTTTGCTCATTACACACCTTTTATGATAAATTATAAATAGAAAGTACATAAGTTTTTTAGTAAGTAACTAGTTAGTCCTTGTGCTTCGCACGAGTTTTATGAAATAATGAATTTAATATTTTTTAGTTATAAAAATATGTTGATTTCTCAATTAGAAATTGTTTATATATATTGTTTATCAAATTGATCACACTTTAAATCATATAACTTAAAGTATAATAAAGCACCTTATAAAAATAATGACTATTAAAATAGATACTTTAATATAATAGAATGTTATATTACTCTTTTTGTTTGATAATAAATGTCATTATAGATTTGAAGAGTATAATTGTTAGAAATAAAAATAATTATTTCTATAGTTAATTTATTAACTTTTATTAACACTTGTTAATTTCAAATATTTATTTTACATAATAGTTGATAACATGAGAGCAAAATGGTTAGGTTGCCAAATATTCAAGAGCAATAGTTACAACTCATGAATAAAATGTCACTAAAAATATTCAAATAACGATTATTGATTAACAAAATTCAAAGTTTAGAATGACACATAAGCCTTGTACATTGTTGAATAGAACGAATGAAGAAAATGAGGTATAAATTGTATGACATAATAATATCAGCAATTAACATAATTATTCTTACAACATAATATGTAGATGAAGTACGAAAGCATATTTTTGAAAAAAGAAAGAAAGAGAATGTCATAAAAGAGTTGCAAATAAACATAATATAATTATTATATTACAAAAGTATAATAAATAATGTGGTAAATTATGAAAATGGCATGTGTCATAAATGATGCGGCTTTATGAGGGGGAAATATGGCCTAGACATTAAATATTTCAATATTATAAAATTTAGAATACAATAATATAAATTATTATATAGATACATTTAAGTAGGTAGAGAAATAAACCGAATGATATATAACCTTATTTCAATAAATAAAAACAACTAATTAAGAGCATAATCACACACAAAAATTGATATAAGGATCTTATATGAAATAATGTTATATCTATTCTACTATAAAAGTGTAGCTTACTCAAATGAATAGTGACCCTATTTTGCCGTGCTTAGGATAAATGACCCCTTAAGAGGGCTTGAATAGCAAATTTAGGGTCCAAATTATGATTATCAGCCGCATGACCCCCTAGGTCATTAAGTTCCCTCCACACGCTCTCTCTCTTCCCACTTCACATACTCTGGTTTCCTGATCTGGATCTCGCTCCCCCAGATCTAGATCCCTCTCCCCCTCGATCAACATAGCAAATCCGGTATGCGCCCACTCCTTCCTTTTCCCGTTCTTTGAGAAATTCCTTCATTCACCATTTCACCCCCCTCTTTAACACCTTTCACAACCCTAATGCAGATCGCCGTTCGTGTTTCCCAATCTAGATCCTCTCGATCGTTGCATGACCGCCGGAAATGGCTTTCGTCTGCGTAAACAACATCGGAGTTCCACCTGAAAGTTTCCTCGACTGTCCTTCTGCCGCTTTTCCAGCCTACGGATGGCTGAGTCCCAGCATCTCCTTCGGCCGCGACTACACTGACGAGGAGAAGAACATCTTCGCATCCGCCGCCGCTGCGAAGCCGCATGCGGCGGAGAATGCGCCGGAGGCGTCAGATATGTTCAAGGACGCTGGAGATTTTGAGTTCCATCTCGACGATCCTGTCACGATGCTCCCTGCGGACAAGCTCTTCTCCGATCTGCATTCGTTGAGGTGGAAATTCACATTTCTCTTTTATTTGTATCTTTATAAGCTTCAGGATGAAAGTGTGGTCGTTCTACAGGGCAAGTAATTGGTTGCTGATTTGGGGAACTTGATGAGTGTCCAAGTCATTGTGGAAGGATCAATGAATAGTTCTAATCCTTATTTCTCAAGTGGCTGGAGGAGAGACTTCACTGTAAGCACTGTTCTTTGAAATCATTAAGTTTTCTATTTCTAATAAATGCCATGAGACACAGTCAACATTATATGTTTTTCTACTGCATATTGCTGTGGCACGGAGGTTTCATTTTGGATATGGGAGTACACATGATTGCAGGATTAAGGATGGTAAGTGTATTTCAAGAATGTTTATCTTCCAATATTATCTAAGTCCACGTGTTAATGACTTATAGCATTCTTTTGGCAATCTTTTCATAATATATTGAAACACATTTTATTACTGTGGCTGCTAGTATGAGTTTCGCCTGTAAGTCTATTGCTAATGGTATATATTGTCATAAACAGCTTGTTGATTGTGAGTTGACCTCTGTATCGGCCTTGACGTCTCATGTTGATGTATCGCTCCCTCCACCAGACAATATCTCCTCGACATTGTAAGTTAATAATACATATGGTTTAAAACAGTCTTGGATCAAACAAATTCTTTTGTAAGGAAGTTCTCATGTGAGAAGTTTTGCACAGTCTGTTTGAGAATGGTTGTCTTGGTGTTTTTTTGATGTCAGTATCCACCAGATCACCCAAGGCAAGTTGCAAAGAGACAATTAGACCAATTTTAGCGTTATCACTTTATTGCATGTTGGTGACTCCTGAGTTCTTGTAGTGTAGATATTTTGGCACTTCAAAGAAGCATATGAGGATAGTTGGAAATTGTCTACAATTTCCAACTATCTCTAGAGAGAAAGTATTGTTAAATAACTGTCCCTAAAAAAGACACTTTCAAAATGCCTTTGGAGACAACTGTCCCTAAAGAGGCACTTCAAGAAGCATATGGGGACAGTTTTCAACTGTCCCTAAAGAGACAATTTTCAACTGTCCCTAGAGAGAAAATATTGTTAAACAATTGTCCCAATAAAGGCACTTCAAAGAAGCCTCTCGGACAAGTTCCAACTGTCCCTAAAAAGAAAGTATTGTTGAACAACTGTCCCTGAAAAAGACACTTCCAAAACGCATTTGGGGACAGATGTCCCTAAAGAGGCACTTCCAAAACGCATCTGGGACAGTTCTCAATTGTCCCTAAAGAGACAATTTCCAACTGTCCCTAGAGAGAAAATATTATTAAACAACTGTCCCTAAAAAAGACAATTCCAAAATGCCTTTGGGGACAATTGTCCCTAAAGAGACACTTCAAGAAGCATATGCCTAAAGAGACAATTTCCAACTGTCCCTAGAGAGAAAATATTGTTAAACAACTGCCCCTAAAAAAGACAATTCCAAAATGCCTTTGGTGACAACTGTCCCTAAAGAGACACTTCAACAAGCATATCCAACTGTCCTTAAAGAGACAATTTCCAACTATCCCTAGAGAGAAAGTATTGTTAAACAACTGTCCCTAAAAAAGACACTTTCAAAATGCTTTTGGAGACAACTGTCCCTAAAGAGGCACTTCAAGAAGCATATGGGGACAGTTTTCAAATGTCCCTAAAGAGACAATTTTCAATTGTCCCTAGAGAGAAAATATTGTTAAACAACTGTCCCCAAAAAAGACATTTCCAAAATGCCTTTGGGGACAAATGTCCCGCGTGTTAGAACAATAGGGGGTCACGCTTGTAATTTCGAACTAAAGGGGTATGCGCATGCTATTTATGTGTAAATTGGGCCCTTTGGACCCAATTTTCTCCCTATTTTGGTTGTATCTGGTGGTTGGGCTGGGCTTTCGATTGCCCTTTTATTGTCCTTACTCCTTTGGTTTCAACCCTAATCCTATTTGTTGTGTCCTTTTCTTCCACGGCAAAGTCGGAGCGGCGAAGGCATTGGCCCCGAGATCGTCTTCATCACGAAAGATGTTTTTCAACTTGTTGGTTCCATCCAAGGTTTTTTCTCTCTGTCTCCCTCTTTCCTTCTAATTTTATGTGTTTCGTTACTGAGGATTAAGGTGAATGTGATTTCTAGGGATTGGATTTGAGTTCAAGGAGATGGCCATTGGTGGAAGCGCGTTGGATCTCACCGGCGTTCCCTTGCCAGATTGAGAAGATTTCTGCCGCCAAGGAATCTAATGCTAATCCCCGTAAAAAATTCTCATTCACGTGGACCCCATTCTACAAAAGAAAAAACCTTAAAATTTGTTTAAATGCATATATATATTAGGGTTTAGGGTGTAGAGGGTTTAAGATTTAGGGTTTACCATCTAAAATGTATGAGGTTTAGGATTAAAGGGCATGAAATTTAGGGTTTAGGGATATGAAAATTAGAAAAATTATATATTTAGCGGGGATCCCCGCGGGTTTGCCCATCCCCAAAACGTGATAAAAAAATTCCCCGGCCCCGCCCCCGTTGCGAGGAATCCGCATGATGATAATCTCCTCCCATTATCATCCCTAACTTTACTATTGTATATAAATAATAGATTAAATGAAAAAATTAGTTTATATATATGATGTTAAATTAACTAAGATTAACCGATCAAATCCTATTAGAAAATATCTACCAAAAAAATCTGTTATTATGAAATCATCAATTCGTATATATATGGCTAATTCATAAATATTTATATGGTTAATTCATATATATATGGTTAAAGAGAGAAGGAAATCACTCAATATACACACAACAATATATAAAGAAAATACTGAATATATACACAATCAAAGATTTACATTAGAATTGTATTAACTAGAATTTAGAGTGAACTAGAAATCAGAGCCCGTGCCGCTTATGTGACGTTATCAAAATAAATTCGTAATATATGGATCATTATTATATTTTTTATATTAGACATATATTATTTTATGTTTGTTTAAATATAACTTTGATAGGTATGAAATGGTGTGATTGTACTTATGAATCGGTTTTTATTAAAATTTTATGTTTGGAAGTATACTTTTAATTTTGAATCAAGATGTAGAAGTCAAACAAATGTAAATGTAAAAAATAGTCATTTGATGCATATGAAACGGCTGATTCATCATGTTGAGAGGCTGAAGGGCATGTTGGTTGTCAGCTACAAATTAAAAGACTGAAGTGAATTTTCTGATTTTGCTCATATGAAGTATTATGAACAAAACGGGTAGTCTACACATGGTCAACAAATAGAAACATCATTTACGCAGATAGAAAAGAGTGGCAACCGGGAGCAGATAGACCTCAATGTTGCGCCTAGCATTCCAAGCATCCCATCCAGAATGTAGTAAGTAGTTAACTTCATCTTCCAGCCCTAGCTCTTCCATCATTACAGAAATTGTAGTTGCAAAGTTGCTAACTAAGCCGACACCAAGATGTAGTTATGATCAGCAGAAAATGTTGTTTCATGCAGCCTCATAAGGCTTTGAAGTTAGACTTGTTAGTTGCCTATTGAGGAGCAGTGTGGAGGGGAAATTGAACTCTAATATGTTTTTTTTGTTAATGTAAGTGACCCATACCTGTTTTTTGTGATTCTTCGCTGTTTCTTGCTTTATGCTGGAGTGGCGGAGGCGGTGTTGTGTACCTGATGTGAGTTGTGTTTTGTAACAGCAACCCAAGAAATGTATTAGGGTGTTGTATTCCAAAAAGAAGTATAGGGGATAATAGTTGGTACAAATGAAATAACAATACGTGTAATGTAATTATTGTTTGGGTAGTGTTATTAGGATAAGCTTGCTTGTGATGCTAAGTTGTTGAAAGCCTCCTTGAATACAATGTTTTTAGTGCGGTTGTTGGGTTGGTTTCCTTCATTCACAATCAACACCTTCAGTCCTTGTGGGTCTGTGACACATGAAATACGAACATACAGTTGCACGTGGCAAAAAACGGGTTTTGGAAGATATAAACCCAGATGCTTTAAAGACTGCCCTTGACTTTTGTTGATAGTCATTGCGAAGCATTGTTTAATGGGGAACTGCCTCCGCTTCATAACAAATGGCCATTTTGTCTTTGTTGAACTTAGTGTAATTCTCGGAATAAGCACCTTTCTTCCCATGTTTGTGCTTGTTATGATTTCAGCCTCGATGACCCATTCACCTAGATGTGTAATTATGAGGCGTGTGCCGTTGCATAGTCCTTGGGTAGGGTTAACATTATGCATTAGCATGACCGACAACCCTTCTTTTAGGTTGAGGATGTGGGGAGGCATACATGTTATTAAATTGTACATAATTCCACATGGTGTAAGGGGTAGGTTTCATTATTTTAGTATGGAGTGGGTATGCTTAAATGTAGTTGTACCTGAGAAATTAAGTTTGTTCAGGAATTCAATGGGGTATATGTGCTCCTGTTGTGCGATGTCTGTCAAAGCCATGCAGATCTCGTCAGAGCTCTTGTATGTGTACATTGTTCCTTTCAAGGTGTTGAACATATGCTCGTTTATCTTGTCTGCATCTTCATTCAGTGGTGTGAGAATAGCCCTTTCCTGGAGGTAGTCTGCATTTTTCTGGTTTGGGGCAAAATCAGTGAACACTTCATCAATTATCTGTGCAATCGGGTTATTTCCTGGAGCAATGATGAATTGTTGGGGAATGTCAATCCACGTTGCCTCATCCTCATCTTCAAGAGCTATTGTTTTTGCATTCCCATCGCCCACCTGTAGTATCCACTCATTGAACTTTTGTTTGTACGTGTCGATCCTTCCATTGCTCTGACGCTCATTCACTCTCATGCTTTGTGATAATGTCAATACCTGGCAACTTTTCCACAAAGGAGAGTTGTTTATACATGCTTGCACAATTTCTTGTCTTTTCCCCTTTGTTATCACTGACAGGATTTGTCTAAAATCTCCTCCTAGTAGTACTGTAATACCTCCAAACATTTTCTGTTTGTTTTCCTCTTTTTTGATGCCTTGAATATCTTGCAATGTTCTGTTGAGTGCTTCAAATGCAAACCTTTGCGTCATTAGGGCCTCATCCCAAATTATCAGTTGAACCTCATGCATTAGTTGGGCTAAATGTGAGTTCTGTGTGATACCGCATGTGCTATTCTCAAGCAGATCAATTGGAATGACGAACCTGCTGTGAGCTGTCCGGCCTCCTGGAAGAAGTAGCGATGCTATTCCTGTACAATTTAAGGTAACAATGTGGAGGGAAGTTATTTCGTTATGGATGTTAGTTTGGAAATAATGCAATACCTTGTAGTAGTTTGTGTTGTTCTTTGTAAAATGTGTGTATTACATACCTGAGGATGCAACGGCGAGCATAATCTTCCTCTCAGATCTTAATTTTGCCATGATGGTTTTGTACAAAAAAGTATTTCCTGTGCCTCTTGGCCCATAAACAAAGAAGAATTCCCCGGCCTGATTTTGAACTGATTGTATCACCTTGTGATAAATAATGAGTTGATCTGAGTTCAGTGCTCCAAGAAGGGTACGGTGTAGGTCAGCCATTTCTGAAGTGCTATACGCCATCTCTTCTTGAATTAGCTTATTATCCATATTTGTGAGCAAACTTTTGTCTGGCTTTGGTAGATCCGGAAAATCTGATAGTCCTTTCCCATTCCTTGCAAGTATGTCTTCAATATGTAATAAACAATAGTTCTTGATTTGATTCTCACTGAGCTCTAAGGTTGGGAATCTGAACTGCTTTCTCTTCTGGTAGAGTATGTCCTCTGAAAGTGCTTCCCAATTATGGTCCCAAAGTTTGGCGGGGCTGTTGACATCACAGAAAAGTAGTATCGTGACGAATAATTCCCGTAGTTGGGGTCCAGTTGCCCATACTTGTGCTTCTTGAATCGCATCCGTCCATTCAGTGTCCTCATTTAGCATGCCGTGTGCATAGCAAGCTTGTCTGAAGATGTCATATATTGACCCATCCACCGTTCTGATCTCTTCAAAATTATTTGGCCCTTTGACAACATTTAAGAGCATTCTAAGATAGTATCTCTCTCCTGCAGCTGGATGACAGTACACAATCCGCCCAATTGGCTTTTGCTGGGCCCTTCTAGTCCATACCTTCTCTATTACATTCCACACATATGATGTAGGTATTTCTGCATATGTGTATTGTCTTGCTTCAACATCTATGGTATTTAGGGTAAGCCATTCAGTGAACATAGTTTTCTTGACTTCTTCCCTCTATAGTAATGCTGACAAGTCCTGACTATCTGAAACTGTCACCGGGTTTTGATCGGGCAAGTGAAAAGTCAAGCGAATGACAACCGACCTGGAATAGTGAATATCAAAATCAAAGATCCACCACGCAGCTTCACAAGCAGATAAGTAACGACACTCCAAAAACTATTGGATCTCATCTACTTCCACCTTTTTCCCTGGCTCACTATTATCAGCATTGTTAGTGCTTTGCATAAAGACTGCAGTTGCTCTGTCGGGGCCTTTGCTGATGTACTTGAAAGGGTACTTAATTGCTCTGGAACGATTGCACCATTCCACATTAATGTGGGCTTGATATTTTAGCAACAAATACTTGTTGTATGGCACCACATATCGGTTATCAAGCTTTGTCTTGCATTTTTGCACAAATACCCCATTCTGTCTTCGACGGTAGACGGGATAACCATCTTCATCAAGTGTAGTGGCTGCATAAAATGGCTTTGGAAAATGTTTCTTGCATACACCATTACTCATGCATGGTGCATTTTTGTTTCCCTCACCACACGAGCCATGCAACATATGTTCAATCACAACTTTATGTGCTTCTGGATCTCTTTCCTTGGAAGGGATTTTAGATGAAATGACTTCATCAATGTCCCTTGTTGTCTTTGCTTGCATCCCTTCTTGTAGCCAAATTAAAATATGTGCATGTGAAAGTCCCCTTTTTTGGAATTCGATTGTATAGACAGTTGTGATTCATTTTAAAATGAACGGATTAGTAATATGAAATGCGATAAACAATCTTAAATATTGTGCTATGGACTGAGCGAACTAAATATATTTGTAATATGTTCATGTTAGCATGATGATATTGAGAATATAGAATTACGAAAAGTAGGTATAAATATTCATGCATTGTGTATTTGGAATATTTATGTGAAGAAGATGATACCAGCATTTTTTGGTCCAAAGACGCGTCATGATTTCCGGTCTGTCAGCCCCTTGTTGCCCTTCTAACTCTTTTAGCATTTCTTCTATCTTTGGCCATTTTGGATTAGCTATGAATGTGATGAACAGGCTAGGGTTTCCAAATGTCCTGCATAATGCCATTGCGTCTTGATAGTTCTGGACCATGTACCGTGGGCTGCCAGTGAAGGTTGCTGGGAGAACTATTCATTTACCAATGGACCTTGCTTCAGTGTCGCCTTTCAACACTGCATCATAGATATTATTATACAGATCAACCCGTAGCTGTTTTTGGTTGAATTTGATCCAGCGTAGGCGTCCTCCATTGCGGTATATGCGTCCACTAGAAATTGGTGGTACAACCTCCCCCCGCGTAAGAGGGTCGTCCCTTCATCAATTTGTTGCTGAAGTCTATAACAATAGAACTCTCTCATTGTCACACGTCCCCTTTGAGTTTTCCGCTTTCCATTATTTGAAAAATATGAAATGTTTTCATGATAGCCATCTTCACCATGGGGAAAGAGTAGTGGATACTATAGAGCCATATAAAGGGGATGCAATTTAGATATCCTTTGGGGTCCTATTGTTTTGCTTTGTATGTAAACATCTCTTGGGGCGGTACTCTGGCCAAAGTCTCCCACAATTAGGGCAGCCACTTCAGAAACGGTAGGGAGGTTATATTGCCTTTCATTTGGCTTCCTTTCACCAAGGAGTTTGAGTGTGAACTCCATAGAGTCATTCGATGTTGCCCAATCTCTCGCCATTGTAAATGCCTTTGCTACACTGCTAGTCGAATGCAACATTTGCATCAAATCCAGCACGACTGATTGGTCTATGTCCTTATCGGTCAGATCCATGCACCCCATCCTATTTCGTAGTTCATTCCCGGGGTCGGAGAAGTACAGCTGAGCATACCTGGGTGGGGCTCCTTCTTCAGGCATAAGGGAGCCTAGTCTTGGTAGTTTTGCCCCGAGATCCTAAAAGTGTATGGTCCGCGTGACTGGTTTATTTTCTCATCAATTCGGGCGCCAAATGATGTGAAAGCAAATATGTTGTTGTAGATCCGGATTTTCTGCCAGAAATCCACACATTTAGGGTTGCTTCCTTGCAGTAGATGTTTTAGTGGTTCTGGGGTGTCTGGTAAGGCTGGGAGCTTGACCTTGCCTTCTTGACAACATATGGAGATGCTGAGATTTGCCTTTGTTGCTCTTGTTTTTTTTCCTCCTTCCACATGCTAGCATTGCAGAAACGGCATTTATATTTAGGATACTCCAACTTCTCATATAATACCTGTGTCCCTGGTATGACAATTGATGGTTAGTACACAATTTGTGTTGGTATGAATTGCTAAATGTAAATATGGATTAATCTTACCACTTGATTTATGTGCTACATACACCTTTACTGATTGCGCAGGGGCTACACATGCACTGTTGCCTGTAGACATGTGATATTGAGATTATAATGCCATCTTCGGGGCACATCATTTACTTATATGTGTAGGTTGACAATATGTTGATATAAGAATCTATGTGATTGTGTATTTCCATATCAAAAATTCGTTTAAACTTATAAATACGTTGATAACATGTGTGGGTAAATTTATAAATACGTTGATAAGTACCGTTATTCGTTTTTACAATAATCTAGCGGTGGTTATTTAGTTGGTTAGCTGACTGGGTATTCCTTTTAGTTTTTTTTGTGAATCATTCTCTTTAAAATTGTATCCTTATAATGAAAGTATATAGTGAACTAACCAACTGCTATATCTGTTGGATGTATTGCCGGTTGATGTTCTGCGTTGACATTTTGTAGGTCCCGTGTTGTCATACGTTGGTGTGATTGATACGTATCTGATGGTTGTTGTTTCGAGGCGACATCTGGTAAGTGCCCTATTGCCATTAAGTCGTACGGTTTATAAGTATGTGTGTTGTTCATGATGGGTTCAATTGATGATTAGGATGTGTGGTTACCATTAGTTAGGGAGATATACCTGAGGTTGGTATTTGCAGGCCACAAAAGGTTTGAACCAGTCCATCTTTCCTCCGTATCGTGGTTGTGCATAAATGTAGTTGAGGCCCTGAATTTGTGAAATTGGGTAACTCGCCTGGATGTGCAATTGTCATTGCATCATGGTGTGCAATTCCATATGGGTAGGTATAGACGTATAGTATTGGTGTAGACGGTACCTTTGGTGTTTGGCGTGGCAGTCTTCTTCGTCGTCTTAGTCTTCTTCATTGCGCCAACGACAATTTGAAATTATAGGGACTTGACGAAGGCTGAATACAAAGTATCTACGAATTAAGTTTTTGAAGCCGCACCTAGGGTTGAAAGATTAGCATGACTTTGCTATGTTCAATTAGATGTGTAGGTATATTATTAATAGAATAATAACACCTGTTTCTTTAGTTAATCTCAATCCATATTTGTATTGAAACACCTATGCAACAGAATAAAAGTAACTTTCATATAAGCTTAAAATAGATATAGTAGAATTCTTATTTCTTTTTCCATAGCCTTGGTAGTTGTCATTGTTGATTTCTTATTAAGAATAACAAAGTTGTCCATAATCCTAGTAAGGGGAAAAAACCACATCCACATTTGACCTTAAACCAATTTTCAATCCACACAAACTCAATCACAAATATCAATTTTCAACCAATTATCAATAAAATTCAGCCAAAAACTATTAAGCTAAAACCCTTTAAAAAAATCCAAATTAGCCAAAATCCATTCATGGACAAAATAAAATTCCATTTGTAAAAGCATATAGGGGATGCGGGAAGAAATTACAGTTAATCAGTCATCATAAGGGCGGGGATGCCAGTGAGAGGTGGTGAATCGTGGCGATCGTCGGAGGATTGGCTATTCACCCTGGCTGACCGGGGTACTATACTGCGCAGGAATGGGCAAATGGAAAAAAGGTGGGGATTTATTTTTTTCTTATTTTTTCCTTCTCTTTCTTAAATGAAATAGGGTTTTGTTTTTGGTCACAACGTCGTCGTTTGGCATGGGACCCAAAAGAAAGGAAAGATCATTTTCAAGAGGACGTCGTTTTACCAGGCTTTTAAAAATTTTAAAAAAAATCGGAGCAAATCTCATCTTCAACCCCGACCCTCAAATGTATACTTCTCTAGGGCGCTTCTCCGGCGTTGAGGCGCTGGACCACCGAGACAACATCTCGGCGAGGACACAGCGGGAGTTTTTCCCTGGCACCATAGATCTAGTGATGGAGCTCTTGATCTGCTGGAGGTACTCCAAAGAGCGCCGGACATCCATCGATGTCGAGTAGCACAAGGTCCGATAACCTAACTCCGGAAGCGGCCGTCGATGCGACGCCGTTTCTGTGCAGTTCGCTCTACGGCCGGAGCCTCGCTCAATCATCGGCCTTGGCATCCTGGAGCGCAGCCGGATCCAGCGTTATCCAGTCGGTGCGAACCCAAGGGTTGTGCCAGGCGGCAATGTTTTCCCGGCGAGCGAGTAGCAGCCGCCGGATGATGAGAGGGCTGTCATTGAAAGTGAGAGTGCGGAGCAAAGGCGAAGATGGCGAGGGATAGTTGTTTGGCTAGATTCGGCGCCGGTGTAGCTCTCGGTGGCGCCCTCGGCGGCGCCGTAGGTAATTTATTCTTACTCCCAGTACCACCTAAAAACCCTAGACCTTTAGCTCACCTCTATTGTCGATTCACTGAAATTTCTAGGCTTCCTCCGGTAGAGAATTAATCTGGAGTTGTCAATTGTAGCTTCTTGCTTTCTGATTTATAGTTCGAAGGAGTGGAATTGATTATTCATTGTGTTTCAGCTTTCAGGTTAAGCTGTTTGAAAATTTATGATGCATTGCTGTAATCGAAAACGTCGATGTCCTATTCAAAATGTAAAATGCTGCTGTTAAATTTTGAATGAACATTGTCACTTATTCTGTAAAGATCGTCCTATTTGGAGACTCAGCTATGTCTATAGGAGATGTTAATATAACCCTGGGAGTCGGTGGACTGACGTTGGTGCATAATCTTCATCCTTCAAAGATAGACTTTTAATTCTTGTACAATTTGTTGTTTCTTCATGTTGTGAAATAAGTTGGGGAAATTGCAACACGTTTTGGTCGTGTACCATTGGCTTAGGGTTTTCATGATTGATCAATTTCTTGGAATGAGCAAGGATGGTCCGTTGCTTACGCGCACCAATCTTGTAAGTATAAATCATTAATTTCATACTACTAAAAGTCTCATTCTTTCCAGTCTGTTGCAAAATGAAACGGATTTAATAATTTGAGTGGTCCATACATATGCTGGTTCTCTGATATTGATATGTGGGAAATGATGTTTTTAGGAGTTGTTCAATGATTTTAGACTTGTTGAATAATGTGCCCTGATGTCTAGACGTTCTTAGGGTTTTTTTAGAGTTGTGGTGGGTGGTAATTTTTGCTGTAGTATGTGGTGCAATTGATGTAGGCGCTCTTGTTTGCCTATTTAAAAAACTTATTTGTAATATGCGAGGAATGATCTTTTTTTTTGGGCAGTACCTCCCCAGGTAGTCCTCCGTTCTGCTATTTACAAACAACTGATCATACTCCGATTGTGACGTGGTGCAATTGATGTTTGACAAGATGCTCAAAAACAAATCATACGTGAAGAAGACGAAAAGGGGGAAAGTTTTGAAGGTATAGCTTAATTACTAATGTCCAATGTAGTTTCGTCTCATCTCGCGTTTTTTTATCCTAGTCCATTTTGCTGTATTTTTGTTGATGTTGAATTTGTTTCTGTGTGATCCTAGGTGGTTAGAGAGCACTATTTGAGAGACGATATTTACTGTGGATCTTCTGCTTGTAAAGTTTGTGATTCATCCGTTGCTCGCTTGAGCTCAACTGCTTCCACTCTTGTCGTAGTAGACACTAATGTCGTCCTCAATCAGGTAAGTTTGGATTTTGCTGGTAATGGTTTTCATGTACATAGGTTTTGAACTGTGCCACCAATACATTGTTGTGAGGATTTTTATTTGTCTCCTGTCAGAATTCTAAATGCATAGCTGAGTGTTGTGGTTTGGATTTTCTTTTCTTGAGTTTTGAGATATTTTGATAGACAAAGCAAGCTAAATGTTTACAAGAGTTGGTGAACAAAAACACAGTCGGACTAATATGCAAAATTATCCCATCCTCTGTGGAATAAACTGCTTATGCTTTATCTGGGGAATTTATGAATAATTGAGGACTTTAAACCATGCTTAAGCAGCTAACAATAATTTCTGACCACAGTGTAAAAACTTGACAAAATCCAGATTGATTTGCTCAAAAATCCGGCAATAGATGAGGTTATTGTGCTGTCGGTGGTGCTAGAAGAAGTAAAGAATAAGAACTTATCTGTTTACAATAGGCTCCGGTCACTTTGCAGCAACTCCCAGAGGAGTTTTTTTTGTTTTCTCCAATGAACATCACAAGTGAGTTTCCTTTCCTTTTGTGCTTTCATAAGTGTTGTATAAAGTTATTCACAGACCAAGAATCACAAGTTTGGCTCTGTAAATATCACTTGTTACTACTAAATCATAGATAGTTTCAGTAAAGTATTGACTATTCTTTTTGTACTTTAAAGTTTATCTTCATCAATTATTATACATACTTGACTTATGATTGTTAGAACTCTTTTAACGCTTATGAAGAATGATACATGAATCCTCATGTGAATATCTTATTTTTGGCAGGGACACTTATATCACAGCCATGGTTGATGAAACTCCAAACGATCGAAATGATAGAGGTTTGTTATTTTTTTCATATAAGCGTCTTCATAAATGTTCACTAAAACTGATTGCTTTACTTCCCCATATGTAAAGTACAACATTCTTTTTCTGGAATGAATTGGGTGTTCTCATTTGCTGTTTTGGGTTTCTAGGCTATAGGACCGTGTATGAATACTTATGTGGGAGATAATGTATTTTGAGCCTTAAAGCTTACCGCTGGTAGCATTTGATATTTGTCCATAGGCAAATAAGTTTGTCATCTCAAATTCAGATGATAATGACCAGAGATAATTCCAATATGCTATATACTCTTCACTTTTGTTTCATTCATGAACCCTGTAGAAACCTCAATTTTGTTATACGCTGGTGTAGGAAACTATAAAACTGGTTTTTTGTGTTTTGCTCGAAGGACGATATTCGAGCTCACAAGTCTTAACTTAATGATGGATTGAATGTAGATGACAATTGGTTTTGAGCCATTTCAAATAGGAAAATGAAAATAGGCTTCATTGTTTTTCCTCTCACCTTTACTACATTTCCCTTTCATGTTTTCCAGATTAATTTCTTCTTCTGTTCACATTGTCACTTCTTCTGAATGAACATTGTCACTTCTTCTGTAAAGATCGTCCTATTTGGAGACTCAGCTATGTCTATAGGAGATGTTAATATAACCCTGGGAGTCGGTGGACTGCCGTTTGTGCACAATCTTCATCCTTCAAAGATAGACTTTTAATTCTTGTACAGTTTGTTGTTTCTTCTTGTTATGAAATAAGTTGGGGAAATTGCAACACGTTTTGGTCGTGTACCTTTACATGTGTTCCTGAGGAAACATAGGCTACTTTTAAAATTGAAAGCAATAGAAAGCTTTGGTCTTTAATCACAACAATCTTTGTCTTTATAAAGAGTTCGTCAAAATATACACATTGAATGAAAGAGGTGTGGAATGTTGGTGGAGATGAGTCTGGATTTATAGAAGATATTCTTGAGTATTTGGAGCTCTATCTTGATAAACTGGATCAAGGAAGAGTGCATTTTTCTTATGATTTTGGTTAAGAGAAGAGAACGATATTAAGTAGAGAGTTATGCTTTGCTTTCTCGACTGTGTTAGTTCAGAAACACTGTTTATTCAATTGTTAACATGTTTAACTTACCCTTGTTTGATTTGTAAGACAATATGGTACATGTTCCTGTTGTGACTTGTGAATGTCTTCCCGTGTTTTTTATTTTCATGTTATGGCTTAAATGTGCCATTTGATGAATGATGACACTACTTTCTCATCTCATCTAGACATGTAAATTAATATCTAATTTATGTTGTCACTGATTGCTTTGCCCCTATTGAAAAAAGTAAATTCAATGTATAAACTTTTGGGCATCTTTGTTGTTTTTTGGTAGTAAGACTCTCGACCATGTGTGGAACTAAAATCCAATAAATCATTTACACTTGGCGTTAGTAGAATAATCTTAAGTAACTCTGACAGATATCTTGCCCTACTAATTTTGTTCATGTCCTGTGAGTCATTCATACAAATTACAGAAATTCGTTTTTTTTATCCAGGTGGCCGAGAAGATGGCTCTGATTGAGCAGTACAGGATAGAAAGAGAAAGACCACTGTAGGTAATATCTACAACAACCCCATGTGCTTGAATTTCTCCAATTAGCCTTTTTTAGATCATCTGCCCATATCTGCTCTCCTAAACTTCTCTTGATCTTCTTCTGCTTGTATAGCTGGCTGAGGAGGATGAGATAAAGAGGCTGAGGAAGAGATAAATGTCGTTTGTCAACTTTTTAAAGCTAATTCGAGGTTCCTTAATGGACGTTTGAGAATTTTTCACAGGGTAGATTAAAATGTATTATATGATACCCGTTCGGAATTTTATTTTGGTAGGGAGCTATGTTTTTTTTCATTCTCACTTTTGAAAGTTAAACGCCATACCTTGTATCCCATAAATAGTGGTGTATATCGATGTTCATTTTGTCCACAAATATAATTTAGTACATCAATGGAAAAACAGAAATGAGTGTCCAATATACCCTTATTTACTCTCTCTATGCTCTCCTCTATCTCATTTTCATGCCTAATGTTCTTTCCCTTTTTGCTAAATGTTTATTAGGGTTTTCCAGCCTGTTTCTTATACTGTAACTGTTACTATAAATAGTGTGAAATGTTGATCTATGAAAATAAGGAGGGATCTAGTTTTTTTAGTATAATTCCTTATATGTAATGTATACTTCATAGTATTAATTTTCTGCTGAGATAGAATATAGAAGTAGCCCTAATTGGCAGCCCCTGCCAACGCAGAACGCCACTTTTGATGAATACTACAAGGTGAATAATCTCTATCTCATTTTTTTTCTTGCGTATTCTGGTGTATCGTTTAGCTTTTACATGGTTTGAATTAGCTTGGTGTTCTGCTGTTGTTTATGAGTATCTGACTTTTGAAACCCTAATTTTCACAGAGACAAGGGATTGTGACTGCTGACGAGTGGGATACTTTCACCGATTATCTTCGAAAGCCTTTGCCTTCTGCTTTTCGAAGCAATTCGAGGTCGCTTATGATCCACTCGGTCTAATCTTCTATGTTTAATCCGGTGATTGATTTACTGATACCACATTGAATGCAAATATGTAGTGGCCAGTTTTGCTCGGATATCCGCTCGCAGTTGGAGGACGACTTTGTCAAAACTCTCCAAGAAGAGGTTAATATTGGTCTGCTTGTCTATGTCCCATCTGAGTAAAGCATGTTTTTATGTTGATATTACCTTGTTACTTAATCTGCATAGTTCACTGGCGAGGATGAAGCAGATGCCATTACACCATTGCCTTGGTTTCCTGAGAATCTTGCATGGCATTTGAATTTTTCACGGAATCAGTTGAGGAAGAACCAAACCCTCGCAAGGTGTGCCATTTTTTTTGTCCGAGAAGCTCATTTTTATAATTCAAATTAAGGAGGGTAGTACCAGTTTCAGGCACTTGTTTCATGAGATATTAATATGAAAAAGTGCATGTTAGTACAGGTACTCATATGTTATATACTTTGTGATATTGGTTAACATGGTTAGAGGAGCAGCACTTAGTAGATTACTTTGAATAATTTCATTACCTGGTTTAGAAGAACAAGTATTACTTTATTCATACTACTATATTAACTAATTCTCCTCATTTTTACTATTTAGTACCCAAAAGGAAATAATGCTCACAGATTTGTGAGTGTGTGAGCTTATGATATAGACTTTGAAATAAAGGAGGTGGGGCATTTTGGTGCTTTATGCTGATATCTTCATTCTTTGACCATATCAAAGCCATAATTCTATGAAAGGACAAAATTAACGTATACCAAAACAACTAAACAAAAAACTAAAGTTATAGCTGCCAGCTTTTGAGGGTGGAGAGATGTGAGGTATATGAAAAGTTGAGGTCATTTGGGCAATAACTTACATTTGTGATTTGACCAGGATTCATCCCAAGAATCAATAGGTTTTCTTATATTTTCTATATCTTGAATAATGAAAATCATTTAGTATGTTAAATCGAAACAATTCCCCCAGGGAATATATTGGAAGGATGGATTGGGATGTTGGCCAAAATTTGTAGAAATATATTTCTATCTTTGTCCAAATAAACCAAATTTTCTTATCGTGAAAATGATTGGTGAGGTTCTTAATCTATATGTTGTTGCTATGACAATTCTAGGTTCCATGAGTTCCTTAAGCTTGCAAATGAAATTGGAAACATAACCAGACAGGAGGTTGTTAGCATGGTGGGTTATTTTATGTATCATATCCTCGTCATTAATGTATTTATCCTCTTCATTTGGATTTTTTGCAGTTTTCTGGATCAGTTTACATTTCTTAGGACAATATTCATAAACCCTATGTATTTCAATGGAAAAGAAAATATTAAATTATACTAACTTTGTCGATTATCATTTTAATACAGGTACCTCCATTGTTTCTAGATGTACATCCAGAACATTTTGTACTTGACAATAAGGATAATAATATACTTCATGTTTTGAATTATGATCTTATCTTCTTCTTCTTTTTCTCCGTTCTCTTTTCTTGAAGGATAAGAGTCTGTGAATTATGTCTACTTGTGTACTTATTGTTTGTTGGGCATCATTTACTATTTAGTGAAAAAGCCCTAATTGGCAGCCCCTGCCAACGCAGAACGCCACTTTTGATGAATACTACAAGGTGAATAATCTCTATCTCGTTTTTTTTTCTTGCGTATTCTGGTGTATCGTTTAGCTTTTACATGGTTTGAATTAGCTTGGTGTTCTGCTGTTGTTTATGAGTATCTGACTTTTGAAACCCTAATTTTCACAGAGACAAGGGATTGTGACTGCTGACGAGTGGGATACTTTCACCGATTATCTTCGCAAGCCTTTGCCTTCTGCTTTTCGAAGCAATTCGAGGTCGCTTATGATCCACTCGGTCTAATCTTCTATGTTTAATCCGGTGATTGATTTACTGATACCACATTGAATGCAAATATGTAGTGGCCAGTTTTGCTCGGATATCCGCTCGCAGTTGGAGGACGACTTTGTCAAAACTCTCCAAGAAGAGGTTAATATTGGTCTGCTTGTCTATGTCCCATCTGAGTAAAGCATGTTTTTATGTTGATATTACCTTGTTACTTAATCTGCATAGTTCACTGGCGAGGATGAAGCAGATGCCATTACACCATTGCCTTGGTTTCCTGAGAATCTTGCATGGCATTTGAATTTTTCACGGAATCAGTTGAGGAAGAACCAAACCCTCGCAAGGTGTGCCATTTTTTTTGTCCGAGAAGCTCATTTTTATAATTCAAATTAAGGAGGGTAGTACCAGTTTCAGGCACTTGTTTCATGAGATATTAATATGAAAAAGTGCATGTTAGTACAGGTACTCATATGTTATATACTTTGTGATATTGGTTAACATGGTTAGAGGAGCAGCACTTAGTAGATTACTTTGAATAATTTCATTACCTGGTTTAGAAGAACAAGTATAACTTTATTCATACTACTATATTAACTAATTCTCCTCATTTTTACTATTTAGTACCCAAAAGGAAATAATGCTCACAGATTTGTGAGTGTGTGAGCTTATGATATAGACTTTGAAATAAAGGAGGTGGGGCATTTTGGTGCTTTATGCTGATATCTTCATTCTTTGACCATATCAAAGCCATAATTCTATGAAAGGACAAAATTAACGTATACCAAAACAACTAAACAAAAAACTAAAGTTATAGCTGCCAGCTTTTGAGGTTGGAGAGATGTGAGGTATATGAAAAGTTGAGGTCATTTGGGCAATAACTTACATTTGTGATTTGACCAGGATTCATCCCAAGAATCAATAGGTTTTCTTATATTTTCTATATCTTGAATAATGAAAATCATTTAGTATGTTAAATCGAAACAATTCCCCCAGGGAATATATTGGAAGGATGGATTGGGATGTTGGCCAAAATTTGTAGAAATATATTTCTATCTTTGTCCAAATAAACCAAATTTTCTTATCGTGAAAATGATTGGTGAGGTTCTTAATCTATCTGTTGTTGCTATGACAATTCTAGGTTCCATGAGTTCCTTAAGCTTGCAAATGAAATTGGAAACATAACCAGACAGGAGGCTGTTAGCATGGTGGGTTATTTTATGTATCATATCCTCGTCATTAATGTATTTATCCTCGTCATTTGGATTTTTTGCAATTTTCTGGATCAGTTTACATTTCTTAGGACAATATTCATAAACCCTATGTATTTCAATGGAAAAGAAAATATTAAATTATACTAACTTTGTCGATTATCATTTTAATACAGGTACCTCCATTGTTTCTAGATGTACATCCAGAACATTTTGTACTTGACAATAAGGATAATAATATACTTCATGTTTTGAATTATGATCTTATCTTCTTCTTTTTTTTCTCCGTTCTCTTTTCTTGAAGGATAAGAGTCTGTGAATTATGTCTACTTGTGTACTTATTGTTTGTTGGGCATCATTTACTATTTAGTTGTAAACCCCATATCAAATCTCTTTCTTCCTAGTAATGGTGTTTATTACTTTATGCAGTGTGTGCTGCACCTGGATCAAAGACATTTCAGTTACTTGAGATTATCCATAAGTCAAGTGAAGCTGGGGCATTGCAAAGTGGAATGGTTACTTCATATTTTCTCTTCCTTTTTATTTGAGCCTTTATTCCTCGTCTTTCAAAGCTGTGAGAATGTGGATGATTTTCATTGTAAGGTAGATTTTAACCTTTTTTTTTCCACCTAGGTTGTGGCAAATGATGTTGATGTCCAATGAAGTAACCTTCTTATTCATCAAACAACTATTGGTGGAGTAAAATGATGTTGATGTCCAAAGCAATTTTAACAACTATTGATACTAAAATGGAGTTATGCTTTTTCCATCTTACTTTCGGGTTTGAATTTGTTCAAGAATGTTGGAATGGGTAATGGGCTGCACAATCTGCAACTTCAGATGTCTATGAGAGGTATCTTTTGTTTGAAGATATTATTGGTGGATGTAGACATGACAATTCAGTAGTCTGGATTTTGGCTGAATCTTAAGTTTTATCTTCCAAGGACAGGACCTGGCCCTTGTGCTCTTTTTCTTGGAAAAACAAGAGTGGCTATAGACCCATAAATTTCCCTTTTGTTATAAGTTATGGTTTGTTTGGATTTTTTCATAATATAGTGTCCTTAGAAAAAGGAGCATGGTCAGAACGGACCTTAGAGTGGCTATAGACCCACAATTATGGTTTGTTTGAAGGTCATGAGGCTCCAGTGCTTTGTGTACAGATACCTGCAGCATTTGCGCCACTCGATTTGATTAAATGTTAAATAGGCTTCTTCCACTCGCTCATTTATAACTTCTCATCTATGTTTCGTAAGGTTTCACTGAGTTACAATTCAAGCATCATTTGTTCTCTGGCCTGACCCTTCTTGTCTGCATAAATTTCTAGTTTACCATTCAGAGTGCATGCGCATTCTAATAGAGTTACTTGTATCTCAGATTGGCAAAACTAATGACGAAAAGAGAAAAGATCACCATGCAGGATTATTCTTCAAGCATGCTGGGCATAGGTAAGGAGATCTATCCTCCCCACAACATCAAATGTAGACGGAAACAATAAACAAATCATGCAAGGTGACGGTCATGTAGGCCGGGAATAGTTCCGTGGGCTTTATTTCAGTAGGATAGAAGCATTAAAAACATAATTCCTGGAAAGCGTAAAAAAAGCAAAGTTGCAAACGGAAGGCATTTGAAAAGAACTATCTAATTCTGCTTCCCACATTCCCAAAGTGGCCCACAATAACCGCTAAGCTTTGGTTTCAGTCCTCGCCTTATATAACAAATGGTCTCCTCTTCTGGGCGCTTGGGCTCCCACAACCTGTTGTAATGTCATTCTCAATTCTGCAAAGCATGATGCAACAGAATAGGTTAGGCATTGTCAAAAGTTAAATTATAGTGCACAATGCAGGTGTCGCAACTAACATGTCCTTGCTTTGGGGTGTTCCATGTGCAGTCATATTGGCTCCTGGATACATAGCACCCATCTCCTCCCGCCCATCTGAGGCACAATTCAACTTTCTTTTCTTGGGCCCAGCCACTGTGTCGCCGCGCAGGTGCACACCTCCTAACCTGCACGCCATTGCAATGAAGCACATCTGTAAGCCGAGTTTATATTTAGCCATACAAGGTACTGCCAACATGTTCTCTTACATTTCATTGACCTGGGGCGGTTCTTGCTCAGGCCCATTTTCTTCTGCATGTTGCATAGCAACTTCACGGTGGGATTCAATGGCACCAGCAGGAGCAGCTGCGGCATCCCGTACATGACATGATGTCCCGATGTGCTGCTTAGGTGAGGCAATTAAATACGCGATGCATTACAAGGAGGTAAGTAGGGGGTGGGTTTCTGCTTCAAAAATACCTTTCTAACTGTTGAGGTATTGACTATTTTGCTCGCAGTGAAACTCTCGTAATCTCCATGATTGAAGTAGGTATGGGTCTTCAGCTCCAGAACATGCTGCGTATTTGTCAGGGACTGGATATCCTTGGGGAGGACGCTCTCATCCGCATCATCCTACACCGGGAAAGAAACAGAGGGAGTAAATAGGTAATTATAGGTATAGGTAAAAAAGTCTGCTACTTTCATGCTACTGCAAAGCGTACCGCTACTTCTTCTAAAAGCTTGCTTGCCCTTTTTTGATTAGGGTCTCAGCTATCTCGTCGAAAACAGTGATAGACATTGAGGATGTATCATCGGAAATATCCAAATGCAGCCGGTACCTGCCCATAATAGCCTAATGTAAGGTAGTCTTGCTTTGTATATTTACGTAGCGTAGTGCTAAAGGAGTTGGGAACATATTACCTTGTTTGGGGAAATTCACAAATCTTGGAGCACGATTCACACTAGAACTGGTCACCCACCTTGCTAACTCCTTTTTTGCAATTAGCCATGCCACATGAGAAATAATACCAGCTATGTTTGGTCCTAACATTCTCGATCTTCACTTTGCAGTGCAGGGCTATAGATTCCTATCAACAAAGGAACGGAAAACGGTAAATTTGGGAAAGGACAAAGTAAATTAGTGGTATGCCGAATTGCGTAAGACTCACCTTCTGCATGTCTGCTTTTTGCTCCCTCCCCAGGTGCAGAAGTTGTTGAAGTGTTCCCTCTATTGGGATTTGGGGGCCGAGTGGGGGTACAACAGGAGGAAGGCCCGCGCTACTGGATTACGAAGAGAAGTTAGTGTTTTGCAACAATACTATGGTAAGTTTAAGGATAAAAAAAAGTACATTAGCAATGTCTTAAATGTTTGTATTTCAGAGATGTCGTCCCCATCACGTAGTGAAGTTGCTGAAGTGCTCGATAAATATATTTCCCATGTACATGAGTGGATGGAGTGAGTGAGAAATAATACATAAAGGTGAGTCAGGTGGCACAAGTTCAGCAGGCTATAACAGAAGGTTGTTTAAAAAAAAAAGATTATGATGCGAAATGCTGCTATTTTTTTTAGTTTTTTTAACAGCCTTCTGTTGTAGCAATAACAATAAGAGTTTAAATGTTATTCTTGTATATGGAATTCATTCAAACATTATTCTTGTTTTTTTAGGAGGGCATTTAGGGTTCTAATAAGAGTTCAAATGATATAGCAGTAACAATGCAGAGTGATATAATTCATACCTTTCCACTCCTTGACTTGCAGGCCGGTCAGGATAAGGACGTAGTTGGACTGCGAGGCAGCATTCCTCTCGAGAAACTCGTTGCATAGCGGGCCCCACAGCATCACGCGGAGCTGCCTGCCCCTAGACAAGCAAGGATTATATATTTCTGAGTTCATTGTTTTATGTTTGGCAATTAGAAATAGTGATGTGTTCCATCTTACACCTCAATTAGGGCATCCAATAGGGAAAACAAAAGGCTGCTGTACCTTTCATTTTGGAGTTGGATGTCGAGCAGCTGGGAATTGTTCCTTGTGGCATTGATCTCGCCGATGCGGGTAACAATTCCTATCACATCTACAGGGTCAAACAGAATAGTAATTTTGTAGCCCTCATTGTGTAATGTTTCAGTATTTCAGGGATATAAAGAATGTCGTACCCAGGAGGAACCTGGAACCATTCGGAGCTATATCTTCAAAAGGTGTCAGCTGGAAGGGATGCCATTGGAAGAGCGAAGAATGACATTCTAGGGCCTTCACGACGGTGTTACCTTCCAGTTGGATACAATATTTGTCGGCACTGCGCAAGCAGAATCTATCCTTGTTTGGCTTGACGGTAAACCCTTTAATAATATAGCAATTACCCTCCTCTAGTGTTGTGGTGAAGCGGTGAGCAATCCCACTACATACAGTACAATGTATAGCCCCCCCCCCCCTATTATGCATTATTTTTGTTAAAGCAGACAAAGGTAAAAACTAAAGGCGTACTAATACAATAGGGTAAAGTCAATGAAAAGGAGAATACATGCTCATCTGAGATGATATAATCGGTGGTGATAGGTCTACCCTTCAAGTCTGTGGACTCCCACTTACGGCAGACCATGATTCTGACTGTGCAGGCGGTTCCAAAGGTCAGCTCGCCAAGAGCTACGCAAGAGTCAGCCGAGCGCGCCCCCACTGCAGCCGAGCCTTTTTTGTTGGGCGGGGTTGAGGGACCGGTAATGCTGGCAAGCCCTTTTCCCTTCGTCGATGCATCACAAACAACCACATGCGAAGCATGGCTCTGGGTTTCCTTTGAAGAAGACATGGTGCATGAAATCAGAGGTAGTTTTAGTGCAGGAGATAGAGGCTGGAAACAATATTTAAAGGCCTCATTTTCAATTGGTTATGCAAGGCATAATCTGTCCATTAATGCTTCTTGATATTACATTTCAGGGGTACATGAAAGGGCTCCTCTACAGCTAGTAATTATTAGGGCCTACCCCAGGCAGCTACACAGCCTCATTTTCAATTGGTTATACAACGCATAATCTGTCCAATAAAGGGCTCCTCTTGCGGTTACATTAATGCTTCTTGCAGTTACATTCAGGGGTACATGAAAGGGCTGCAAAAGGGCTCCTTTGCAGCTGGTAATTATCAGAGCATCTTATTAAGCGCAATACTAATGCTTCTTGCGATTACATTTCAGGGGTACATGAAAGGGCTCCTCTACAACTGATAATTATGAGGGCATACCCCAGGCTGCTATAGAAAGGGAATCTTATTAAGAGCATGTTATTATGAGCAAAATTAATGCTTCTTACGTTTACATTTCAGGGGCACATTGTATTAAATTATTTTACTGTATTAATTATCAGTAAAATTAAGATTGCCTACCCCAGGCTAGCAATGTTTGGACACAAAGCCATTTCGGCCCAATGGGCCTTATGGATATATATTACGAACCCATTTTGAATTCTAGGACTCCATCATTAAAGGATTAACATTTATTGGCTTGGAAGCCAACTTTTAAATATATATTGATAGCTAGTGGGGTAGGGAGGGTGGTACACCAATACGCCACTGTAAGCAAGTATATAAATACGCATGTAGTGACGTACACATGTAGATAGCAATATAAATTTAATTTTTAAATAAAATTAAATGAGAAAGATATTAGTGATAAGTTTAGGGTTAAATTAGGAAGAAATTAGTGTTAGGTTTAGGATTAAAAAAATTAGTTTGTAATTAGAAATATTAAAATAATGTAAAAAAAGTGAGAGAATGACATGTGAAAAATGATGAGGTGGCTTAATTAGGAGGTGTCATGTGGCTTAGTTACGCTCTAGTTTAGTGTATATATATAGTATATTATTGTGGAAGTTTTGTAGTAGTAATCTTTACTATTGATTTGTGTAATTCATTTCTATGTAAATTAGGAAGTGATTAGTTTATTTATATGATTGAATTGTATCTAAATTAAGAAAAGGTATGCAAATTATGAAGTGATAAGTTCATTTGTGTGATTGATGTATCTAAATTAGGAATTAGTTTAGATTTTTGATATAAATATTTCTATATAAATTTAGATTTTAAAAAAGTGAAATTCAAAAAAAAAATGATACGTGGAATGTTTATTGTAAGGATGTCATGTGGAAACGTGGAATTTTATTTTAGTAAATATATAGTAGATTAAAGAAGAATGTGAGCCATTAAATTATATGGTTTCTACATTATATATGGATAATATATGCATGAACCATAAATTATACTTACTAGCTTAGTTCTTGTGCCTTACACGAATTTGTTTATCAGGAAATCTGTTTATCATATTATTATTTAGGTAAAAATTTTATATAGAAATTATATATTTAATTAATATAGAAATATATACGTAATGAGTAATAATATAAATTAGAACTTAATTAAAGAAAGAGAAGAAGAAGAAGAAGAAAGATTGAATCTAAAAGAATAATACTTTTTTGATGAATCTGAAAAAAAATCTACTCGAAAACGAAATTGGACAAAAAGATAATATAATTTATAATTTTATTTAGTTATAAAAATAGTGTTAGAAAAATGAACTAAGGAACAACACTCTTCACACTTTTCCAAAAGAACGTGATTCATTTGTATTTATTTCTGGAAAGAAAGTGATGTATTTTTATGTAAATTGTGAATTATGTGAATTCTTTCTATTTAAATTAAGAATTGTGTGATTGATTTGTATAGTATATTAGAAAATGATCAAATATTTGGTATATATTTTGAGGTTTAAAAATGTGAAATTATATCTACAAAGTATTTATGAAAGAAAACAGATTACGGAAATAATCGTGTGATTCTTATTTTCGAAACATTCCTAATCAAGGTACGATATTTAGTATAAATTAGGAAACATGTGATTTGTTTCTATCTGAACTAGAAACTACGTGATTTGTGATTGATTTGTACGGTAGAATAGGAATGGATCAAATATATGCTATATATTTTGAGGTTTAAAAAAAGTAAAAATTGTAAGAAAATGACATGTGGCCAAAACGAAAGTAGAGTTGTCATGTTGCAAAATGATTGTGGATGCACCATGTGGCAAAATTTATATTATTTTAGTATGTATATAGTAGATTTGAATCTTTTCGATTTTGCCAATTAATTCATCGTTAGAGTTTATTTACAAACTTTGATTGCAATAAATGTATAAGTTAACAATCGTAGTTACAAACCTCTTATCTTAGCCCTTGTTTGGTTCGAGGTTTATTTCCCAGGAAGTACAACTTTCTCAGGAAGTGGATTTAATTTTTGTGTTTGGTTCATAAAATAAATACATGAATTTACTTCTCAGGAATTTGCACTTCCTCCAAATTATAGGAATTCCATTTACTATGATAGGGTAGGTAAGATCTACTTCCTACGTTTTTAAATGGAAAATTTCTTAATTCCTTCATTTATACAAAATCACATAATTTTGGCTAAGAAGGGATTGAATAAGGAGTTGTTTGGTTATTGGGGTTGAGAGTTGAAGAATGGGGTTGGGAAGGGTTGGGAAATCTCAACCTAAAACCTAATGTTTGGTGTTTAAAATCTTGGAATCAAATTTATTCCCCAAATCCAGTCAAACTCAAGTTATCAAACTTCTCAATTTCTTTGGGCTTGAAATGAAGGAATGAGATATGGGAAAATGTGAGAAAATGTGATAAAATGAGCTTCAAAACTTCATTCCAAAATACTAACCAAACACATAAATGTATCTACCACTTTTCAAATCCATACCTTCTCAACCCGATACCTCATTCCAACCCGATACTTAATTTTTACCAAACACCCCATAAATATGATGCCTAATTTACTATTTATCTTTTATTGTAGTAAAGTATTTATACATATCACTCTATCAGTTGTAATTTACAAAGCATCCTTATTGGTAAACCCAATTTTTGGATTTTTACCATTTCTTTTAGTTAAATTACCTTAAACATTAAAATTAATTTTAATTTACATACGGATTTCAAGAGTCTGTTTAGATTCCATCATATAATATATTAAAATATATTATTTTATATTAAATTCTATTAAATCATCAAAGAACCTCTAATCCTTAGCGCTCTTAAGTATTGTACTCCCTCTGTCCCATATTATTAGCCCCATTTTGACCGGGTTCAAATGCCGATACGGGTTTTGTATCGTTAATATCTCTAATTACATAACCCTAAAAATTATAATTTTTTGATATTATCAAAGTACTCGTTGAGACGAATCAAACAAGACCCCACATGACTATGTTTTTTCTTATATATTGGAAGAAATCTTGAAGATTCCCTTCAACTATAAACAGTGTAAAAAAAGCAAATGGGGCTTATAAACTGGGACAGAGGGAGTATTCTTGAGTCACAATAATTGAGCTCAATCATTGGCCCTTCATTTATACCGCTCTTAAACAGGGTTGAAGCATTGATTTGAACTATTATAATCCGACTACAACCAAAATCTTAAACCCGAGTAAACGCGATTCTTAGGATTTTTTACCCCTTAAGGGGGATTAAATAGCAAGTTTGGACTCCTAATTAAATAAATTAGTTCATTGACCCCCTAAGCCTTTAAAACCCCATAAATCCTAAACCCTATACCCTAAACCCTAAAAAAACACTTCCACCCCCTTTGGGCCATATGTGTAGTAATAGGGGGTCATACTTGCAATTTTGGAAAAAATGGGCCTAAACTTGCTATTTTTTCTCTTAAGGAACCCTTTGCGCCCATTTTTTTCAGTAAAACGAGTATACGACGCAAATGCAACCTAACAGTATCACCATGGGCCCTAAATCAATATCAGCCCAAATTGATGATGCAACGAGTGTACCGATACTATCACCATGGTCCCTGAATCAATATCAGCCCAAATTGAAAGTTGAAACCTATTTAGCATGACTTTCTAAAAAAAAAAGGCCGATAAACCGCGCAATCGATTTTTTTTAGCCGCGCACTTCCTCCTGGGCGGCTCTACATGCCGCCCAGAATACCCTTCCAAAAACCCGGTTTGCACATGGGCGGCACCTAATGCCGCCCATTCAAACCGGTTTTTTATGAACCCGAATTGTACCTGGGCGGCACATATTGCCGCCCAGATTTTTAGGTTTTTGTAGAACCCGGTTTTGTAATTTAATTTATTTATTTTAAAATTAAAAATATGGTTTTCTGGAAACCGGGTTAAAAATTGTGGGCGGCACAGCTTCCCGCCAAAGGGCGATTTTGAATTTGAAATTGAAACGTGGGCGGCACAGCTTGCCGCCCAGGGTCGTCTTCTCGGCGTTATTAAAAGCCGCCCAGGGTCGTCTTCTCCGATCGAGATTTCCAGAGTTCGAGAGCGAAAATGGATCCCGGTGGCGAATTTTCGGTTGACGACATATGGGAGTTCTTGGCGGAGGAAGAACGGACGGAAAATCAGATGGCTGCGGCAGGAGTTCTTGGCGGAGACGGCGGCGATGTACCAGAATCGACGGCCGATTCGACGTTGGCGGCGGCGGCGTCGGCGGCCAATCTCTGTTTGACGGGGGGCAGCAGCGATGAGGCGTTGGAGGAGGCGAGGCTGGGGGAGAGGGGTGGCGACGCGGCGGAGGAGGCGGCTGAAGCAAGGGACGCGGTGGAGGAAGCGAGGCTGGCGGAGGAAGGAGGCGAAGCGGGGGCCGAGGAGGGAGGCGAGGCTGGGCTGCACAGCGTGCCGCCCACTATGGAGGAATCTGGGCCGCTCGTGGTGCCGCCCATAACCGATGTCGAGGAGGGCGATATTGGGGGGTTTTTGGGCGAGGAGGGCGATATTGCGGCGGAGAATGCCTTTGACGTCGCGTGCGCGGTTGCTCATCAAGCTATGTCAGACTTGGGTGAAATTCCCGTTCGCCAAAAGCGAAAATATGAACGGAGGCCAACTGAAAAGGTATGGTGTTTTTTAAATTTGTAATCGTTAAATCTAATTTATTTAATTAAATTGTTACTGCACTTGTAGATTTATATATACTTGGATTTTAGATTATTAAATCATTATCTGATAAAAAATAGTATAGGTAATAGACTCAATTATAGTGTTAAATAATATTAAATATATCATTGTAATGAAAATTTAATATATTATTTTGTTTGTAAGAAAATAATATTTGGACATATGTAAATAGGTTATAGTGGGTAAAATGAATATAGTTATATTTGTAAATTTGGTTTTTATTGTATTTAATCATTATAAAAAATAGTATAGGTAAATCGCGATAATTATACTGTAATATTCAATATGTCATTGTTATGAAAATTTTAATATATTGATTTTGTTTGTAAGAAAAAAAATTTCTATATTTTTTATGCGAAAATAGGAAGTTTTGGGTAAGATCGCACGGTCCGATCGAGATAGTCGCCCTACTACTGCATCTGCTCGCAAGAGGAGGGTTGGCGGTGTATTGCAGGGCCATAGTGAGGCCGATAGTGAGGGCACTAGTGAGGACGATATTGGTCCCGTCCGCTCAGTTGAGGACGTGATTATGGAGGACCCACCTCAGCAGTCACATCAGGAGGACCCACATCTTGATGACTCACCTCAGCAGCGGCTATCTCTGGAGGAGTCACATGAGCAGCATGTCCCATCTCCGTGTGAGGCATCTCAGCAGGCCCCGTCTCAGCCTGAGCCAGCCACACAGGAGACTCAGTATGGCCCATGTCCATCTCAGCATACCCCATCTCCACATCATGAGCCATCTCAACATGCCCCGTCTCAGTCTGAGCCAGCCACACAGGCCCCATCTCCGCATGAGCCAGCTGAGCAGCTTGTATCTTTGTTGATGAACTTTGATACGCACATTGCAGAGCTGATATGGACGAAGGCGTCGTTGGACCCACCCGAGGACGTTGTTAGGAGTTTGAGGGTTCAGACACGCCCTATGCAGTTTGCATTTTGGAGGGATCGTATTCCTAGAGGGGTCCCTGTGGAGGGTTCCTGGTTTTGGATTGCGCAGCAGACGGGGTTGACAGGTTTACTTGATTTGCAGTTCGGCAATGTTGATCACAACCTCATTTCAGCATTCGTTGAGAGATGGCATCCAGAGACGAACACCTTTCACTTTCCTTGGGGCGAGATAGCTCCTACTCTACATGACGTGCTGATGATTTTAGGGCTGCCGATCGAGGGATTTGAGGTGACGTCACCATGGACCGGTCATGATAGGGAGATGGCGGAGTGTGAGGCTTTGTTCGGCTATTTGTTTGGGATAGATTCGGACTACAGCTATGATGAGGATGATGCTGACATGGTCCGCGACCTTAGGAAGGGTTGGGTCAAGCAATTCCAGCTTGGGAGGCATGTGATGCGGATGATTGAGGAGGGTGCCTACCCAGAGGATATAGCAGCCGGTTTCTTATGGCACGCCATGTCGGCTAGCATCTTCGTTGACAAGTCAACGAACGAGCTGAAGACCACACTAATACCTCTTTTTGTGGACTGGGAGCGTGTTGTTCATACTGCTTGGGGTACCGGGGTTCTAGCTCTCCTTTATAGGAACCTCGGAGAGGGTTCTCGGCGCGGAGCTGCACAGTTCGCCGGCTGCACACGTCTTTTGGAGGTAGTCCTTTAATATAGTTAAATTATAATTTAGATTATTAATATACATTATTGAATTGTTTATAACTAATGGTTTTCTTTCTCTGTACGCAGGTTTGGATTTGGACGTACTTTGTATACTTTCCGGGCAACCCTAACCTCAAGGAAGGTGCGGACGATGACCTCCGACGCGCTGGACGATACTGCATTGGCCGGACACCTCTCCGGTCCTCCCGTGACCAGTCACACTACAGATGAATTCTGGACGAGTATAGGGCAGAGGATGTACGTATTGTTTTTCAATTTTAATTTACAGTAAGATAGCTTAATGAATTAATTTATGGTCCATCGTGTTTTGTTAATTGCAGATACGGTGGATGCCGTACGAGGGTCTTGATTTTCGAGGTCGTCACAGGTCCTCCACTTATCGAGGAATTATTCGTTTTCTCGGTGTAGAGGAGCCATACATGCCAGATCGGCTTACACGCCAGTTCGGTTATCGACAGAGCAGGCCGATGGATATCATTGACCCTCTGGTTGCAGTTCGTCCTCCTGATTTCAAGGGGACGAGGCGATACCAGTTGCACTTTGACCCGCGTTGGCACAGGTGGGACCAGCGTGAGCATCATCTTTGCCCCCACATCTTGGCGAGTCCTCTTGCGACGATGGCTTGGGATGTCCACGACGCGTACCTGGACTGGTATCTACAGGTGTCGCATCCTTACGTGAGTCCGCATGCGCCAGTCCAGCCTCGTATCAGTAGAGGACCACCTCCGGCTATCAACTTGCAAAGGGTATGTTTTTTTCCCATTTTATTCTTTTAAATTATTTTATGAAAGTCTATGTTTTTAAAATGTTTGTTTTCATTTGCAGCGTCATGCGATGAGCCACGCCTATCTTCAGGAGCTTATGTCTGGAGGAGGTTGTTTAGGGTGTAGGGAGCACTTTCAGCATTTGCATGACATCCTTTTCAGTGACGTCATTCCTGTAGCTCCACCGCTTGTACGGGCTTCACAGATGCCTTCCCATGTATATAGTGCAGACGCTACTATATTTGAGAGAGCCGAATCATCTAGGATGGCGGAAGAGCGTGCAGCAGCTCAGCAGGCATCGTCTCAGCCGACCTCTTATGTTCCTCCAGTATGGGCACCGGGCGTGGGTTCGGGTGTGTCCTTAGCTAGTGCTTCCACTCCACATCTAGATGACTCATCTGATAGTGAGACGGAGAGTTCGTAGTATGACTTTTGACTTTTGTGTTTGTACGTTTTTGGGGATTGAAATTCCAGTAAATTAAGTATGACTTTTGGCTTTATTGGTTTCGTATTTAGATATTTGTTCCGTCGTTTCTAATTTGTTCCGTCGTTTCTAGTTTTAGTTCTTTGCTTATTGGTTTGTTGGATTTTCGTGCGTTATTTCTAAAAAACACATGTATATTCTTAAATTACATACACATACTAAAAACACGTACAAATTCTAAAAACACATATACATTCACCGATGGCTTAAATTACATACACATACTAAAAACACGTACAAATTCTAAAAACACATATACATTCACTGATGGCTTACACACTTAAAAAAAATACATACACACTGGAACAAATGACATACACAACTCTTGCACTATACATATACATTCACTCAAGAGCCCAAGATGAACCTCCTAGGACCACGGCGTTCATGCTGATATGCTCCTTCTCCTAGCTGCATCACAGAAAAACTTAAAATCCTACAAATACTGAAATATGGAGATCCCATGTTTTTCTGTGCTGCAGCCAGGAAAAAAGAGCAGATCAGCATGTACGCCATGGCCCAAGGAGGTTCGTCCTAGGACTCTTGACTTGGTCAAGAGGAACACAAACAACCGCCTTTTCCACCTTCACTAGTGAGCTTAAACCGAACTGTCTTGTATTCATTGTAGACTCACGTCATGTTGTGGTCATTTTCAACAGTGCGTTAAAATGGATGTGATTGCCTTGTGGACATTATCCTCTTGACCGAGTCAAGAGTCCTAGGACGAATCTCCTTGGGCCATGTCGTTCATGCTGATCTGCTCTTTTTTTCTTGCTGCATCACAGAAAAACTTGAAATCCTACAAATACCAAAATTTGAAGATCCCATGTTTTTCTGTGCTGCAGCGAGGAAAAAAGAGCAGCTCAGCATGCACGACATGGCCGAAGGAGGTTCGTCCTAGGACTCTTGACTCGGTCAAGAAGATAATGACCACAAGGCAATCGCATCCATCTTAACGCACTGTTAGAAATGACCACAACATGACGTGAGTCTACAATGAATACAAGACAGTTCGGTTTAAGCTCACTAGTGAAGGTGGAAAAGGCGGTTGACTGTGTTCCTCCGGGACTGAAGTTCTGAAAATGCTAGACGACGAAACCCACGATATTGAATTCTTGTATCTGAAATAAAATATTATTTAATTAGATTCCAACGAATACTATAACCTAATAGCGTAAATAATCAATAAAATACATATATTTATTTTTCTTACCGCGATCAAACACATCCCTTCCTCTTGGACTGAAAGCTTGCCTCTTTGGGTGAGACAAGCTTGGTAGAAAGGGGACCCCGTATGGCCTATTTATAGGCATCTTGGGCGGCACAGTGTGCAGCCCATGGGCTGCACACTGTGCCGCCCATGGGATGTACAACGGAGTTGTGGTGATGAAATGATATGGGCGGCACTGTGTGCCGCCCAAGATGCCTATGGGCGGCACTGTGTGCCGCCCAGTACCCTCATGGGCTGCTCTGTGGGCCGCCCACAACGGTCCTATTTTAGCCTATAAATACGGCCCCACACAAAATTTCCACTCCTCACAAACTTTTCTTCGGTTCTATTTAAGGTAATGGCGCCTTTGGTTCTCGAATGATACGCCAACGAAGTGGAATGGACATGTTTTTTCATGGCTACGAAGGTGGCGAGGTCCGCACGTTACGGATGGGGGATCTCGAGCCTGGAGAGGGGGGGGGGGTTGTCATTAGGTTTCTTCTTCTACTTGGCGTTATTTTACCATCTCGAGCCTGGAGACGGGGTTCCCCCTGGTCGGATTTTTTACTTTCCAGCAGGCGTGGATCCTCCACGACTCTGTGAGGTGGTACACGAGGATCAGATAGCTAAAATTATGGCTCTTTACAGACCTAGTGTTCCAGTTCCCATTTACACAGAGTCTGTACACCCGAGACGCCATATCCCCGGTCTTTTAGAAGATCCGGAATCTGTGGTGGACAACGGCAGCTATGATGATGGTGGGGAGGCCGATTCGGACGGGGATTAGATAGCTTTTTTTATGTTTCATGTTAAACTAGTGTACGCTTTAATGTTTTCGTGAACGTGTTTTTGTTAATGATTAGTAATATTGTTGTCTCGTATAGCATTTTCCCGATTTTTTTCAATTCTCAAAAACAAATGATTAAAAACACAATATACGATCAATCTCAATCAAACTTTCACACAAAAGGAAATACAATATCATATATAAAGTCGATTACAATCCAAAAAACCTAGGTAAGTATGTCATGTCGCCCATGATATGCTCGCTCCTCTACATAATTCTTGAACCTATCCTTGAAGCGCTCATGACTATCCCATCCATCAACACTTGGATCCTTGTAAATGCGCCACTGTCTTGGAGGCGGTGGAATGGGACAATGGTCATTAACAAGCCAAATCTGTACACGTAAATAATACAGTTACTAAAAAAATTATGAAAGAATAAGTAAATACGAGAGAGTAGGACTCCACGTACCGGTACGTAATGGTCTCTCCTGCCTACATGTGCTATCGCATAAACCTTTGTCGGAGGCTCGGCACCCGGGGGGCCCACAATGGAAGACATGTGTGCGGTCCGAACCATGATAAGACAACAACAACCACTTGGTGTTCCGTTGCAAACGCCAACCCAGTAATAGGCATTATACACCAGAAGTTTGCCGTGCACGGTGAAGGAATATAATTCAATTTCCTAACAAATTCTTCCAACGTCAACGCTTCCTCCGCAAGAATCGCTACGTAGTTCGCTCCATGTGCCTGGACGTGCTTCGAAAGCCCTAACCGGACATCAATGTACTCGTCTTCTTGGCGACACAGCAAAATGGCAAGAGAACGGAACCCACAATGACCATCACCTTTGACATTTTGAACTCCAGAAATGTAGGCGAGCATGAAATGATCAATATTCTCGTGCCCCCAGTTGAAGCCGAGATACTTGACCGGCTTGTTTGAACCCGACTTGGACTTGGTTGAAGCAGATTTCGGCTTTGCAGGTTTAGTGGCACTCCCCTTTGCTGTTGAAACTCCACTGTGAGGTCGTCCGCTAGAAGGGCATCCTTTCGATCCCGGGGATCCAACGGACGATTTCACATTGGTCGTCTCTTTCTCTGCAGGCTCATCCTCCTCATCCACTCCCAGCTCCTCATCCTCCATCTTCATCTTCTGCTTCTCCTTCTTCATGTTTGCATCCACATGCTCGTCCCAACACATTTTCCTCTTCGTACCGGTCTTTCTCGCATTCATCCTAGGCCTCCCCTTCTTGGTCTCACCACGTGGCAGGTCTTGAATATCGCACGATGTAGGGTCCTTTGACTCACGCCACTTTTCCGCCATCTTCTTCAAATCAAATCCCTCAACTGTCCCACATAAGTACTCTTCAACGAAGTCATCCACCGTGACATTGTCCGTTGTCAGTGAAACACCATCATCGACATCAAGATCCTTAGCATCCACCCCTTCCCATCGGATCTGCTTCCAGAAAATATCAACCTCTTCAGGCACTAACGGATAACCCGTCTCCACGTAGACCTTAATTGTGTGTGGGCAAGGCAGCCCCAGTGTGGACCTCCACCAAAAATCAGCACATTTGTTCCCAATTTTCCCCTCCTTTGCTAACACAGCTTGGGCATACAACATCCTCAGGCATTTTTCAGAGCACTTTTCAAGGATGCGCTTGAAGAACACCTTAACCCACTCAGGGCCTTTCACTATCTCCATGGGAAAGGCAGTGCAGTTCTTGGTCATCTCATATCGGATCTTCCGATGCTGATCAACAAACATGTTGTCGATGTGCTGCACAAGTGTGTCGAACCCTCCGACGGATGTCTCAATCATGTCCTTAAGCATAGAGTGCTGACCCTCAACCCTGAAAATAATATATTCATATACAATTAACTAAATAAATTTTATAACCCAATTTGATTGCAAATGTTTGTATGAAAGTTACCTGTTTGATGTTCTTGTGGCAAAATGGAGAACATCATCACACCATGCCGCAACCAGCTTCTTCTTATGCTCATTAAACCAAGTTTGCTCCACATATCGCACCAAGCCTTCACTCCATATCCCCTTAAAGTGAGCAAGCCGCTCTCTGTACTCCTCCTTTGTGTGAGACCTCATCACCCGACGAACACTTCCCGAGAATTTCTTCTCGTCAATCTTCATCGTCTTAGCATATGCCTTCACATTACGGTCTACATGGACCTGACACAAGTGATGACGAACCTTCGGAAACACCAGTTTGGCAGCCTTGATCAGTCCTAGCTCTCGATCAGACATGATGCATACGGGATTTTTCTCCCCGTACAACCACTTCAATCGTCTCAGCGCCCATGTATAGTGGTTTGTCGTCTCCCTTTCCATGAACACAAGAGCAATGCAATATGTGTAGTTGGTGCAAGTAAACCCAACAATCTGGAACAGAGGCATACCGTACCTATAAATGCAACACACACAAAAAATAAAACCCGCAGAAAATACCATTATCTACACATAATACAAAAAAGACTAAGGTTTACCTGTTGGTTTTGTAGGTCGAATCCATAATGACGACATTAGGAAACATGCACAACAAATGTCGAGCGTCTGGATGAGAAATAAACAAGCACACCAAAACCTCCTTCCCATCTTCCCTCGTCTTAGTAGCAGTGTCCAACAAATAGCCTTTCTCATTCAAAAATCCCAATGACCATTGTGTCACATTCAGATTGCCCATGGATTTCAACCTCTCCTTAGCCCTAACAGTGTACACCTGATTCCTCGAACTCGTTGCACTCGAATATTCATTCCTAAGCTGTGTAGAAATAACCTTGGGTCTTGCACCCGCCGCAGTATCAATCATCACTTTCCTACGCTGCTCCTTCGTAAGTCGGGTAGCAAATGCATGGCCGGTCAAGGTGGTAGAAAGCATATGGTTATGGGATCCACTAACAACCGATAAGGTCCACCCAAGATCTCTAATAACATTTCCTTCCCTAAAAGTACCATGTAGCAAAAAGGGACAACCCTTCTTTTTTGACCTAGTTTTATTCACTCGTATCGGGCTGACCTTTATACCATCGACTACCACCTTCTTCTTGCCGGACCTAGGTAACCCGGATCTCTCACAGTGAAGTATAATTTTTTTGGATTTGATGATTTAGTAGTGATCACCATAAAAAGACTAAAACCTACCCTTTGCACCCAATCTCTCAATCCTTCCTTACTAGGAAATATCTCAGTAGTAGTAAAATGGGATGAGAAGTCGATAGCTATAAATCCATCATCACTAGAATCACCCTATTTATATACAAAAATTATCACATTAGAGACTAATTAATAATTAAATTTCTAAAAACTAATATCAACAAATTAAATATTATTTCAAAACAGTTTAACATTTCAAAGACTAAGTACATTTAAGATCTAATTATTTTATACAGTAAAAATTACAATATTACATACCTTGAAGTACTCGGGAGAAATTGGCGCCTGCAAATCACCCTCATCATCTACAGATGTGTTAGCGCTCGAAGAGGACTCCGACAATCCCCTCCAACCAGAACCGCTTGACGACGACATTTATTATGAAAATGAGTTTCTAGATTTGGATACAATACAATACCACCATCCCTAATTTATATAGCCGGCTACACCTGTACTGGGCGGCCCTACGTGCAGCCCACATCGACCGTTGGGAGTGAAACGTATACTCACTGGGCGGCACCACGTGCCGTCCATGAACCCTGGGCGGCACCACGTGCCGTCCATGAACCCTGGGCGGCAGGAAGTGCCGCCTATGAACCCTGTCCCCCCAAAAAACCCGGTTCACTGACCCAGTTTCGTGGGCGGCACGAAATGCCGCCCACAACCCCGGTTTCAATGAACCGGTTTTTAAAAACACATTTTTATTTATTTCAAAAAAAAATCCCTAAACTGAACCCATCATGGGCGGCTCTACGAGCCGCCCATGGAACTCGGGTTTTCTCGGCGGCATGTCGAGCCGCCCATGGGGAAGTGCGCGGCTAAAAAAAAGCGAATGTGCGGTTTTGCGCCGAAAAAGAAACTACTTTGTTTGTGCTCAAGGTTCCCGAATATTATCGTTATGGTGTACATAAAGTTCTACAAAATCAAAAAGCAAACATTTTCGTGTTTATATCTGCCTAAGCCATACATTTATGTCTTATGTAGATATTTTGTCCTGGATGTTTAAAATATCCAAACGAAAATACAAACTATGCACAACAATAACGATTTCAAAGTTCAAGTACACTAATACAACATCCGTTCTCATTTTTACTTGTCTTTTTTGGGCTGCTTCTATGTATATGACAAAAAGTGTCTATGTACACGACAATTTATACACTTTGATTTTGCGTACGCAATTTCTGTGCGTACAAGAAGAATCATGTATAAATATCCCAAATGTCCAAGGAAACTGTACGATGTATTCTAGCATACGCAAGAATACAACGTACATATGGTTTTGGCATGTGCGCTATAAGGTGGCGTACGCCATCTTAGTGAGTACAAAATCTGTTGTTATTCCAATGGCAGATTTCCCCTATAAATAGCAACCAATCCGCCGATGAAGATTTCTAAATACAAAAATGGCATATAATGAAACACATATTGGAGTAGTGGAGAAGAGAATGAAGATTACGACGATCAAGATTTCGACAATGAAGATTTCGAGGTTAGTAATTATGGAATGATTAAGATTGAAATTAGTTATAATTAATATAGCTTAAGTACGTATAGTTAAAAGATTAGTATTTAGTGGAGAAGATGATAACGATTTAGCGGTAGAGGCCTATATTTATTTTAATATATCTTAAAAGATTAGTATTTAGTAGTAGTGGAGAAGTTGATAATTGTTGTGAATTTGTTGTTCTTTAGTTTATATTAGAAGCTAAATATTATGAGAATATTATTTAGTGGTAATGGACAAGATGATGATGATTTAGCGATATATATAGATGCCTATATTTGCTATCAATTTGTTGTTGTTTAGTTTTGTATTACAATTGTAGTTTTGTTGTATAGTTAATATTGGTTAGCTAGAAATATATAGACCCTGACTTACTTGCTATACTCTTTAGTAGGTGAATTAGGATTTCTTTGACAGGAAAACGACACCGGTTTCCGGCCCTGTCAAATTTGGCGTCGTTGTCGGGGAAGGTTTTTGTCTGTTGTGTGTTTTCGTTATTGACTTTTGGTGGAGACCTATCTTATGGTCGACACCCATAGTACTGACCCTATTCTAGCTCCTTTTGATCCAGAGGTTGTCAGATCTTTCCTTAGGGACCCGCGCAATCAAAGGGAAGACGGAGAAGAAGGAATAAAGACAGTTGAGACCGTTGAGACTGAAACCGTTGAGACTGCCAACACCCCAGCCGTTGCAATGGCTGGAACTGGAACCCTGAGAGAGCTTACTGAGCCGAATATAGGGGCGCAGCCCCTAACTGTCGTCATCCCTGCGCTAGGAGAAGGGGTGAACTTTGAATTGAAGTCGGGAGTTGTTGCTTATCTCCCTAAATTCCACGGGCTGAGTGGAGAGGATCCGATCTCTCACCTGGGCAAGTTCCACAATGTCTGTATGACGATGAAGCCCAGGAATGTGACGGAAGACCAGATCAAGATGAGAGCTTTTGGTTTTTCCCTACTCGACTCTGCGAGCGACTGGTATTACCACCTGCCACCAGGGACCATAGATACATGGACTAAACTGCACAAAGCGTTCCTGGACAAGTATTTTCCCACGAAGAAGGCGAATGCTTTGAAAAAAGCAATTGCCAACATTGAGCAGGCTGGTGATGAGACGATGTATGATTATCTGGAGAGGTACAAGAGGCTCTGTTCCAGCTTCCCATTCCACGGGTATGCCAAGTAGGATCTTGTTCTTTATCTGCACAACGGTCTATTGGACCAAGAGAGGAGAATGGTTGATGCCGCATGCGGTGGAAGTATTCTGAACCTGAAACCGAATGCAGCTATGGAGAGATTCCAGGAGATGAGTGAGAGTACCAGGAGCTTTAGGAAGACGTACCAGAGAAAAGCGGTCAATGCTGTGACCCCTGTAGGACCAAGCCCGGTATTGACCGAGTTGGCCGAGCTGAAAGAGTTGGTGTTGAGGATGGCGAATCAGAATGCCCCTCAACAAGTTAAAGCGTGTGGACTTTGCTCTAACCAGTCCCACCATACCGATACTTGTCCCCAGCTGCAAGAGGAAAGTGTTGCTGAAGTAAACGCTGTAGGAGGTTACGGACCCCCTAGACCACAATACGGTGGACAGCCCAATTACAATCAGAGAGGGCGTGACCACCCAGGCATTAGATGGAGTGACCCTCAAGGTGGTCAACAGCCAGTGCAGCAACAACAGTATCAGCCGGCGCAACAACAGCACCAGCAAAGAGCACCTTATCAACAGAGGCCCAGGGCCAAACATCTGGAAGTTCTACTGAGGATATGCTAAAAACTGTGACTCAGCACTTTGCCACACATGTGCAGGCCACTGAGTCGAGTATCAAGAACATGGAGAGGCAGATTGGTCAGTTAGCCGATGAGATGACCAAGATTAACCAAAGGGCATCAAATTCCCTATCATCCCAGACCACGGTGAACCCCAAAGAGAACGTGAGTGCTATCACGCTCAGAAGTGGTAAGAATTTGATCGTTGCTCCCAATGCTGAAGTGGAGAACGAGTTCGAGAAACAAGAAATCACCGACCGCCCCACGGCAGACCCCACCACGACCCGGCTAGAAACGAGGGAAGGAGCCAGTAAAGGAATGCCATTGACACCGCCCCGCGGCAACCTTCACCGCGACCCGGCACCTGAACCCAGTAAAGCCACCGCAACCCCACCGCCCCGCGGCGTTGACTCACGCCCCGCGGTGGGCTCGCCACAACCTGGCCCACAAAAATCTGTCTCCGCTGAAGAGACTTATGATGATTACATTCGCCCCGCGTTCCCGCCTCTCGGTTCGGAGAAACCCCCAGCACCTTTTCCCGAGGCGCTGAAGGCAAAGAGAGTTGTCGACGACAGTGACTTGTTCGAGACATTTCAGAACTGTGAGGTGAACATTCCCCTGCTCAAGCTTATAAAGGCTATCCCGAGATATGCCAAGTTCTTAAAGGAGCTATGCACGGTGAAGAGGACTCAAAAGCAGAAGACCCAGAAGAAGAGTCCAGTGGGTGCACAAGTTTCAGCGGTAGTTCAGAAGCGTCTGCCTTCAAAATGAAAGGATCCAGGTACTTTTACGATTCCTATCACCATAGGTGGGCATCTTTTTGAGAAAGCACTGCTAGACTTGGGTGCCTCAATTAATGTTCTACCCTATTCATTGATTGAAAAATTGGAATTAGGACCCTTGCATGATTCTAACATTATCATACAACTTGCTGATGGATCATGTGTGCCCCCTAAGGGTATAGTGGAAGATGTTCTTGTCAGGATAGGTTCTTTGATTTTTCCTGCTGATTTCTTTGTTATGGACATGGATTATGATGAACAAGTTGCCCCTGTTATGCTCGGACGACATTTTATGAAGACTTCCATGACAAAGATTGATGTAGATAATGGAACTTTGACTATGGAATTTGATGGAATTATATTTGAACATAATATTCATACAGCCAATTCCATTGAAGTGTCCACCCCTCTCTGCATTTTTGATATTGATAGTTCCATGCATGAAAATGTTAAAACTAATGCAGTAGAGACCGTAGTTGAGTGTTCCGCTAATAAAGGACCTATTGAGTTGTACGAAGTGCGTGTTGGTGATGTCCTGCTAGAAGATGTAGGAAGTTCTATTCCCTCTACTTTGGGCGCTAGCCCCCCTGCACTAACTATACAAGGCTGTAAGCCTCTATCTAGTGACATGCAACATATTCAGGTCAAGCTATATCAGCCCCCACATCGTTCTAAGTATGGGGGAGACACTCCAAAGAAAGCACAGATGGAGTCAATGGCAAAGAGGGAACATGGTCTAAGGTTCAAACCTTTCCATGAGAGGTCTCCACAGGAAGAGATGAGTAGGAGGATTCCAAGGGGACCCTATTCTAAATGGTGAAGGATCTGCACTACGTCGAGCCAGCGACGATAACCAAGGCGCTGTCCGGGAGGCAACCCGTGTTAGTCCTTCTTTGATTTTTTACCTTTAATTAGATTATTTTCATAGTTTATTTTCCTTTGTTTCGTTCGCATGTTACTCACATTATAGGTGCGAAAGTAAACCCGAGAAGAGATGTGGTACCCAGCCTGTCTCACCGCCCCGCGGCGTACCCCATCGCCCCGCGGTGAAGGTCAGGTATAACCTCTCTTTTTTTTCTTTTTTTTTTAAAAAACAAGAATAATGGGCTCCGAAAAAACCTTAAACGGGTGAGTAAAAGCTTATTTCTTAAGTGGTAACTAAGGTTTTGACGGAATTGAGTTCCCTCTGGTGGGCCAAGATTTCTCTTTTGGGGTATATGACCGGCCCATCATCCCTTTTTCCTTTCTCTTTCCCTGACCTAACCCCACTATCTACCCCCCCCCCCTTCATTCCAACGCCTCCCTCAAGCTCCCACATCTATTTCCCTCTATCTCCCCCAAATCCCTCTCGACCTTGAGCCAAATCTAGACCCAAATCCCCCAATTTGGAGCCTAGCCTCACAAATAAGCCCAAACACAACCTCACCGCGCCGCTATAGTCCCGCCTCGCCGTTGCTCCGCCTCACGCTGCCCCCGCTTCGCACCGCTGCTGCCACTGCCCCGCGCCGACTTCGCCGTAAACCGGCCATAGCTCACAGTTTCTCACCGCGACCCTACCGCCCCGCGCTGAGTTTCTCCAGGCTGCGTGTTTGTTTGTTTGTAAGTTCTCTAGTTTGCCTTGCTTTGAGCACCTCAATTTCCTACTTATGGCATCCAAAGGCAAGAAGAAAGTTTCGACTAGGGATGGGAGTGAGGTTTACAACATTGTGAAGGAGAGGAAGGTGTTGGCTTCGAAGTTTTTCCATAAGCCGACTTTGGAGCAATTGGGAATGTTGGCATGTGTGTCCATGTGCTTGACACAGTGTGGGTTAGGAAATTTTCTGGACAAGGCTGCCCCTGCATATCCAGAGCTGTGCTACCAGTTTATTGCCTCTTTCAGGAGGCTCACCAATGACTCGGACGATAGGCATCTGCGCAAGATCATGTTCACCTACAATGGGCGTGATTACTCCTTATCTCTGAAGTTGGTGCATGAAGCCTTGGGTATCACGAAGGACCCAACTGATGGGTGGTCTGGTGGTATTCACGATTCCGAGATGATGTAGTTTTGGCGGGCTGCTACGGGCAGAAGTTTCAGGAAGGGTCAGGAGGTGAATTCCAAGTTGGTGAACCCGTGTCTGCGGTTGATCCACAAGGTGATGATGAGAGATTTCTTTGGCCATGCCGATGATGGGAAGGTCCCTCTGAAGGACTTCCAGTGGTTTATGAGCATCTTGGGGACTGTCGAGTATACGCCGTGTTTGGCTACCCTTTTCTTGGGTTCCTTGAAAAGGATTCGTGATGGCGAGCCACGTGATATTTGTGGGGGTGGTCTGATTACACTCCTTTGTGCTAACGTGATTGCTTGCAATCAGATTTATCGGCATGTTGCCTACGCGGTGTATGATTTAGCGCACATGAAGGTGTGCTCCATGATGAAACCACTGGGACAGGATGGCGATTTGGTCTGGTCGTCCTATGAGGGCCACATTTTGATTGTTCCATGGGATTTTGCCTACTCGCCTTCATACGCGGGTTGGTGGATTCCCAGTGATAGCCGGATGCCGACCGATGATGCCCCTGCTGTTGCTCCTTCAGGTCCGTTTGGGGAGGGCCCTAGTGGTGGTTGTGATGTTGTTGCCGCTGATTCCGTGGGTGGGGACGACCCCATGTCTACCCAGTTTGAGGCGCCTTCGTCTTCATACGGTCATGTCGCACCCTGGCAGGAGTTGTATTCTAGATGGGATGTGTTCTCAATGCGCTAGGATTAGTGGAACTCCCAGATAGAGACGGGTATGCAGACTTGGCAGACCCAGTTCCATGCTGATGTAGATGAGCGTCTGGACACCATGGACGCCCATATGAGAGACTATTTTAGGATGTACCCACCACCACCCTCAGGTCCACAGTGAGTTTATCTTTTCTTCCCCCTATTTCATTTGATGTTCTCTTTTTTACATTGAGGACAATGTTCGGTTTAAGTATGGGGGAGGGATATAGACTTGCTATCTTGCTGTCCATCTAGCTAGTGTAAATAATTTTGTTTCTGCATTTGTCATTGTTTGTTTTTTGCATATCAAAAAAAAAATCGGAAAAGCCAAAAAGAGGTAAAAAGGCAACCAAAATCCTGGGATGGACTGAAAACCCGAAAGGGCAGTCCAGGTAAAAAGCAGGTAGTCCGGCTGGTATAGACCAGGGCAAAATTGGACTAGAGTGATGCGAGTATATGTGAGATAATGAAATGAGTGGCTAGGTGAAAACCCGAAAGGGCGCCTAGGCAAGATGAGCGTAAAAGAAGAAGAGTGATTCTAGGATTTCTCTATATTTCTTGGCGAGGCGTCATAAGAAGGGGAGCCATAAGGAGGACTCGGGTAGGCCACTTTGGAGCGATAAGGAGCTAGATTGGAGTTAGGATTAGTTTATATTTGCATCACCTGTTTTGGTTGTCTGGAGGTTGTTGTTGATATGTTGTAATTGCTAGTGTCATATTGTCTTATACTTCCTGAGGCCTTGGTGTTGATTGAGAGAGTTAGCTTTTCTTTAGTTTACTCGGGACGAGTAAAGGTCTAAGTATGGGGGAATTTGATAGGTGTTATTTCATACACCTTTACTAGCAATTATTAGCATGATAAGGAGAGGTTTTAGATGAGTTTTGGTGCTAAGTCTGCAATCCAGATGTTATGGAGAGAAGTGAAGAAATTCCAGGATTTACAGCTTAGATGAAGCATGAGGATGGATGGAGTTGCTGGAGCATTCATGGAGAAGACTACCAACACTTGGTAGGATTGAAGGGCAGCAGAAGCAGAGAAGAAGAGAGCTGGAGATTTGAGCTCACCGCCCCGCATCAGAAGTACCGCGGCCCGGCGGTGACTCTCAGTGAAGATGAAGCCCGCGCCAGAGGATGCTACTGCCTCGCGGTGGAATTCGCCGCCCCGCGGTGGCCGCGCTTAATGACCTCGCGCCAGAGACGATTTAGTTTCCTTTTATGTTTGAAACTTTATTTTATTATTATTCTGTTTCCTTTAATTTCAGCTTTAGTTTAACCTAGTTTGTTAAGACTATTTAAGCCCTCTTTCTAGGTTAAGAGGAGGACACACTACGACAGACACACCATTACGGAGACTTTTATCATCGCTTGTTTAGCTTTTCGGTTTTCAGACGTTACTTTCTATAGAGTTTTTCATCCCCTTTGATGGAGAACTAACTTCACCCTTGTTCTGCTAGACGATTGAAGCAGTACAGTTGATGTGTTTGTGAGATTTCTATTCCTTGTTCTTATCCTTATTTGTATCGGATTGATTCTCTTGGTTATATTGATATTGATTTCTTGTTGTTCTTCTTAGCCTGATCAACTAGGTTGAATACGTTTTATCAATTGCTAGGATTGCATATAGGGGTTCCGAGTGCATATCTAGTGGCAAACACAATTGTGCATATAGGGGTTCCGAGCGTACAATTGTGAGTGAGAATCGATTGCATGTTAAGTAGGGGAGTGAGTACTTGTACGTCTTTCTATTTGCATGTATCCTATATCTTTGTGTGCATTGCTATTGCTGTGTTGGTGCTAAGGTACGCTGACAACTGTGAGAATCAGTGGTATTTTATCATTAGCATAGTAATAAGGCTATTGACAACTGTGAGAATCAATAGTACTTAAGATCAGGGTGGGAACGACTATAAGGATAATTAAAGAACTTGGACGAAATAGATTTCAGTGATCGAACTTTATCTTTGTACTTGTGGATTTCGCTCTAGTAGAACTACTTTTCCCTCATTATATTTTCTAAACTCAACAACACTTTCCTCTTGCAGCTGGGGACAGGTATCGGTATGGTGGGACTGGTTAGAGCAAAGTCCGCACGCTTTAACTTGTTGAGGGGCATTCTGATTCGCCATCCTCAGCACCAACTCTTTCAGCTCAGCCAACTCGGTCAATACCGGGCTTGGTACTACAGGGGTCACAGCATTGACTGCTTTTCTCTGGTACGTCTTCCCAAAGCTCACAGTACTCTCACTCATCTCCTGGAATCTCTCCATGGCTGCATCCGGTGTCAGGTTCAGAATACTTCCACCGCATGCGACATCAACCATTCTCCTCTCTTGGTCCAGCAAACCGTTGTGCAGATAAAGAACAAGATCCTGCTTGGCATACCCGTGGAATGGCCAGCTGGAACAGAGCCTCTTGTACCTCTCCAGATAATCATACAGCGTCTCATCACCAGCCTGCTCAATGTTGGCAATTACTTTTTTCAAAGCATTCGCCTTCTTCATGGGAAAATACTTGTCCAGGAACGCTTTGTGCAGTTTAGTCCATGTATCTATGGTCCCTGGTGGCAGGTGGTAATACCAGTCGCTCGCAGAGTCGAGTAGGGAAAAACCAAAAGCTCTCATCTTGATCTGGTCTTCCGTCACATTCCTGGGCTTCATCGTCATACAGACATTGTGGAACTTGCCCAGGTGAGAGATCGGATCCTCTCCACTCAGCCCGTGGAATTTAGGGAGATAAGCAACAACTCCCGACTTCAATTCAAAGTTCACCCATTCTCCTAGCGCAGGGATGACGATAGCTAGGGGCTGCGCCCCTATATTCGGCTCAGTAAGCTCTCTCAGGGTTCCAGTTCCAGCCATTGCAACGGCTGGGGTGTTGGCAGTCTCAACGGTTTCAGTCTCAACGGTCTCAAATGTCTTTATTCCTTCTTCTCCGTCTTCCCTTTGATTGCGCAGGTCCCTAAGGAAAGATCTGTCAACCTCTGGATCAAAAGGAGCTAGAATAGGGTCAGTACTACGGGTGTCGACCATAAGATAGGTCTCCACCAAAAGTCAATCACGAAAACACACAACAGACAAAAACCTTCTCCGGCAACGGCGCCAAATTTGACGGTGGCTAAAAGATGCACAAGCAAATGTCGTTAATTAGCCTTATCAAAGTAAATTATCCTAACAAACCCACTAAACAGAAGTATAGTAGACAAGTAAGGGTCGATCCCACATAGAAGGTTTGATGTAGTATGCAACCGTGAATGACAAGTAACACAAACGGGGGGAGTTTAGTTATCAAGAGAACAAAGCAAACAAAGCAAATGAATTGAGTTGAGTTTAGAAAATATAATGAGGGAAAAGTAGTTCTACTAGAGCGAAATCCACAAGTACAGAGATAAAGTTCGATCACTGAAATCTATTTCGTCCAAGTTCTTTAATTATCCTTATAGTCGTTCCCACCCTGATCTTAAGTACTATTGATTCTCACAATTGTCAATAGACATATTACTATGCTAATGATAAAATACCATTGATTCTCACAGTTGTCAGCGTACCTTAGCACCAACACAGCAATAGCAATGCACACAAAGATATAGGATACATGCAAGTAGAAAGACGTACAAGTACTCACTCCCCTACTTAACATGCAATCGATTCTCACTCACAATTGTACGCTCGGAACCCCTATACGCACAATTGTGTTTGCCACTAGATATACACTCGGAACCCCTATATGCAATCCTAGCAATTGATAAAACGTATTCAACCTAGTTGATCAGGCTAAGAAGAACAACAAGAAATCAATATCAATATAACCAAGAGAATCAATCCGATACAAATAAGGATAAGAACAAGGAATAGAAATCTCACAAACACATCAACTGTACTGCTTCAATCGTCTAGCAGAACAAGGGTGAAGTTAGTTCTCCATCAAAGGGGGTGAAAAACTCTATAGAAAGTAACGTCTGAAAACCGAAAAGCTAAACAAGCGATGATAAAAGTCTCTGTAATGGTGTGTCTGTCGTAGTGTGTCCTCCTCTTAACCTAGAAAGAGGGATCAAATAGTCTTAACAAACTAGGTTAAACTAAAGCTGAAATTAAAGGAAACAGAATAATAATAAAATAAAGTTTCAAACATAAAAGGAAACTAAATCGTCTCTGGCGCGAGGTCATTAAGCGCGGCCACCGCAGGGCGGCAAATTCCACCGCGAGGCGGTAGCATCCTCTGGCGCGGGTTTCATCTTCACTGAGAGTCACCGCCGGGCCGCGGTACTTCTGACGCGGGGCGGTGAGCTCAAATCTCCAGCTCTCTTCTTCTCTGCTTCTACTGCCCTTCAATCCTACCAAGTGTTGGTAGTCTTCTCCATGAATGCTCCAGCAGCTCCATCCATCCTCATGCTTCATCTAAGCTGCAAATCCTGGAATTTCTTCACTTCTCTCCATAACATCTGGATTGCAGACTTAGCACCAAAACTCATCTAAAACCTCTCCTTATCATGCTAATAATTGCTAGTAAAGGTGTATGAAATAACACCTATCAAATTCCCCCATACTTAGACCTTTACTCGTCCCGAGTAAACTAAAGAAAAGCTAACTCTCTCAATCAACACCAAGGCCTCAGGAAGTATAAGACAATATGACACTAGCAATTACAGCATATCAACAACAAGCTCCAGACAACCAAAACAGGTGATGCAAAGATAAACTAATCCTAACTCCAATCTAGCTCCTTATCGCTCCAAAGTGGCCTACCCGAGTCCTCCTTATGGCTCCCCTTCTTATGACGCCTCGCCAAGAAATATAGAGAAATCTTAGAATCACTCTTCTTCTTTTACGCTCATCTTGCCTAGGCGCCCTTTCGGGTTATCACCTAGCCACTCATTTCATTTTGCTAGATATCTCACATATACTCGCATCACTCTAGTCCAATTTTGCCCTGGTCTATACCAGCCGGACTACCTGCTTTTTACCTGGACTGCCCTTTCAGGTTTTCAGTCTATCCCAGGATTTTGGTTGCCTTTTTACCTCTTTTTAGCTTTTCCGATTTTTTTTTTTTTTTTTGATATGCAGAAACAAACAACGACAAATGCAGAAACAAAATTATTTACACTAGCTAGATGGACAGCAAGATAGCAAGTCTATATCCCTCCCCCATACTTAAACCGAACATTGTCCTCAATGTAAAAAAGAGAACATCAAATGAAATAGGGGGAAGAAAAGATAAACTCACTGTGGACTTGAGGGTGGTGGTGGGTACATCCTAAAATAGTCTCTCATATGGGCGTCCATGGTGTCCAGACGCTCATCTACATCAGCACGGAACTGGGTCTGCCAAGTCTGTATTGCTATTGCTGTGTTAGTGCTAAGGTACGCTGACAACTGTGAGAATCAGTGGTATTTTATCATTAGCATAGTAATAAGGCTATTGACAACTGTAAGAATCAATAGTACTTAAGATCAGGGTGGGAACGACTATAAGGATAATTAAAGAACTTGGACGAAATAGATTTCAGTGATCGAACTTTATCTTTGTACTTGTGGATTTTGCTCTAGTAGAACTACTTTTCCCTCATTATATTTTCTAAACTCAACTCAATTCATTTGCTTTGTTTGCTTTGTTCTCTTGATAACTAAACTCCCCCTGTTTGTGTTACTTGTCATTCACGGTTGCATACTACATCAAACCTTCTCTGTGGGATCGACCCTTACTTGTCTACTATACTTCTGTTTAGTGGGTTTGTTAGGATAATTTACTTTAATTAACGACATTTGCTTGTGCATCTGTTTAGTGGGTTTGTTAGGACAATGTTCGGTTTAAGTATGGGGGAGGGATATTTACTTGCTATCTTGCTGTCCATCTAGCTAGTGTAAATAATTTTGTTTCTGCATTTGTCGTTGTTTGTTTCCGCATATCAAAAAAAAAAACGAAAAAGCCAAAAAGAGATAAAAAGGCAACCAAAATCTTGGGATGGACTGAAAACCCGAAAGGGCAGTCCAGGTAAAAAGAAGGTAGTCCGGCTGGTATAGACCAGGGCAAAATTGGACTGGAGTGATGCAAGGTTGTGGCGTGCCCACCGCGGGGCGTGAGTCAACGCCGCGGGGCGGTGGGGTCGTGGTGGCTTTACTGGGTTCCGGCACCGGGTCACGGTGAAGGTCGCCGTGGGGCGGTGTCAATGGCATTCCTTCACTGGCTCCTTCCCTCGTTTCTGGCCGGGTCATGGTGGGGTCTGCCGCGGGGCGGTCGGTGATTTCTTCTTTCTCGAACTCGTTCTCCACTTCAGCATTGGGAGCAACGATCAACTTCTTACCACTTCTGAGCGTGATAGCACTCACGTTCTCTCTGGGGTTCACCGTGGTCTGGGATGGTAGGGAATTTGATGCCCTTTGGTTAATCTTGGTCATCTCATCGGCTAACTGACCAATCTGCCTCTCCATGTTCTTGATACTCGACTCAGTGGCCTGCACATGTGTGGCAAAGTGCTGAGTCAGAGTCTTTAGCATATCCTCAATAGAAGCTCCAGATGTTTGGCCCTGGGGCCTCTGTTGATAAGGGGCTCTCTGCTGGTGCTATTGTTGCGTCGACTGGTACTGCTATTGCTGCACTGGCTGTTGACCACCTTGAGGGTCACTCCATCTAAAGCATGGGTGGTCACGCCCTCTCTGATTGTAATTGGGTTGTCCACCGTATTGTGGTCTAGGGGGTCCGTAACCTCCTACAGCGTTTACTTCAGCAACACTTTCCTCTTGCCGCTGGGGACAAGTATCGGTATGGTGGGACTGGTTAGAGCAAAGTCCGCACGCTTTAACTTGTTGAGGGGCATTCTGATTCGCCATCCTCAGCACCAACTCTTTCAGCTCGGCCAACTCGGTCAATACCGGGCTTGGTCCTACAGGGGTCACATCATTGACCGCTTTTCTCTGGTACGTATTCCCAAAGCTCCTGGTACTCTCACTCATCTCCTGGAATCTCTCCATGGCTGTATCCGGTGTCAGGTTCAGAATACTTTCACCGCATGCGGCATCAACCATTCTCCTCTCTTGGTCCAGCAGACCATTGTGCAGATAAAGAACAAGATCATGCTTGGCATACCCGTGGAATGGGCAGCTGGAACAGAGCCTCTTGTACCTCTCCAGATAATCATACAGCGTCTCATCACCAGCCTGCTCAATGTTGGCAATTGCTTTTTTCAAAGCATTCGCCTTCTTCGTGGGAAAATACTTGTCCAGGAACGCTTTGTGTAGTTTAGTCCATGTATCTATGGTCCCTGGTGGCAGGTGGTAATATCAGTCGCTCGCAGAGTCGAGTAGGGAAAAACCAAAAGCTCTCATCTTGATCTGGTCTTCCATCACATTCCTGGGCTTCATCGTCATACAGACATTGTGGAACTTGCCCAGGTGAGAGATCGGATCCTCTCCACTCAGCCCGTGGAATTTAGGGAGATAAGCAACAACTCCCGACTTCAATTCAAAGTTCACCCCTTCTCCTAGCGCAGGGATGACGACAGCTAAGGGTTGCGCCCCTATATTCGGCTCAGTAAGCTATATCAGGGTTCCAGTTCCAGCCATTGCAACGGTTGGGGTGTTGGCAGTCTCAACGGTTTCAGTCTCAATGGTATCAACTGTCTCTATTCCTTCTTCTCCGTCTTTCCTTTGATTGTGCAGGTCCCTAAGGAAAGATCTGTCAACCTCTGGATCAAAAGGAGCTAGAATAGGGTCAGTACTACGGGTGTCGACCATAAGATAGGTCTCCACCAAAAGTCAATCACGAAAACACACAACAGACAAAAACCTTCCCCGGCAACGGCACCAAATTTGACGGTGGCTAAAAGATGCACAAGCAAATGTCGTTAATTAGCCTTATCAAAGTAAATTATCCTAACAAACCCACTAAACAGAAGTATAGTAGACAAGTAAGGGTCGATCCCACAGAGAAGGTTTGATGTTGTATGCAACCGTGAATGACAAGTAACACAAACGGGGGGAGTTTAGTTATCAAGAGAACAAAGCAAACAAAGCAAATGAATTGAGTTGAGTTTAGAAAATATAATGAGGGAAAAGTAGTTCTACTAGAGCAAAATCCACAAGTACAGAGATAAAGTTCGATCACTGAAATCTATTTCGTCCAAGTTCTTTAATTATCCTTATAGTCGTTCCCACCCTGATCTTAAGTACTATTGATTCTCATAGTTGTCAATAGACTTATTACTATGCTAATGATAAAATACCACTGATTCTCACAGTTGTCAGCGTACCTTAGCACCAACACAGCAATAGCAATGCACACAAAGATATAGGATACATGCAAGTAGAAAGACGTACAAGTACTCACTCCCCTACTTAACATGCAATCGATTCTCACTCACAATTGTACGCTCGGAACCCCTATACGCACAATTGTGTTTGCCACTAGATATGCACTCGGAACCACTATATGCAATCCTAGCAATTGATAAAATGTATTCAACCTAGTTGATCAGGCTAAGAAGAACAACAAGAAATCAATATCAATATAACCAAGAGAATCAATCCGATACAAATAAGGATAAGAACTAGGAATAGAAATCTCACAAACACATCAACTGTACTGCTTCAATCGTCTAGCAGAACAAGGGTGAAGTTAGTTCTCCATCAAAGGGGATGAAAAACTCTATAGAAAGTAACGTCTGAAAACCGAAAAGCTAAACAAGCGATGATAAAAGTCTTCGTAATGGTGTGTATGTCGTAGTGTGTCCTCCTCTTAACCTAGAAAGAGGGCTTAAATAGTCTTAACAAACTAGGTTAAACTAAAGCTGAAATTAAAGGAAACATAATAATAATAAAATAAAGTTTCAAACATAAAAGGAAACTAAATCGTCTCTGGCGCGAGGTCATTAAGCGTGGCCACCGCGGGGCGGCGAATTCCACCGCGAGGCGGTAGCATCCTTTGGCACGGGCTTCATCTTCACTGAGAGTCACCGCCGGGCCGCGGTACTTCTGACGCGGGGCGGTGAGCTCAAATCTCCAGCTCTCTTCTTCTCTGCTTCTGTTGCCCTTCAATCCTACCAAGTGTTGATAGTCTTCTCCATGAATGCTCCAGCAGCTCCATCCATCCTCATGCTTCATCTAAGCTGCAAATCCTGGAATTTTTTCACTTCTCTCCATAACATCTGGATTGCAGACTTAGCACCAAAACTCATCTAAAACCTCTCCTTATCATGCTAATAATTGCTAGTAAAGGTGTATGAAATAACACCTATCAAGATGCCTATATTTGCTATCAATTTGTTGTTGTTTAGTTTTGTATTATAATTGTAGTTTTGTTGTATAGTTAATATTGGTTAGCTAGAAATATATAAATTTCACGAATCGCGATCCATATATTGTAACATTATTGATTATGTAAACATGTATAGGGGAAAGATTATGGAGATGAATTTCGTAATAATCTGAAGTGGGATAGCCGAGAAGAATTGGTTGAGTGGGTTAAAAATAGGGGCAAAGATTTGATGATGGTTTTAGTCACTCATGACTCAAATGTCAGAAGTGTTAGTTTGACGTGCGAGCAATTTGGTGAATATAGATATGGGAGAAAGAAAGGTAGTGACTCAGAAGAGGATATTGAGGTAATTCGTGAAACAAGGTCGAGGAAGTCCGGATAAACATTTGAGTTATGTGGTGTTAGATTGAGGAAGAAGCCAGGGTAAGTGACTCATAAATGGATCATGAATGTGATAGATGGATGCCACAACCATAAGCTTCCGACTAGCTTTCTTGGGCATGCATACATGGGCAGAATGACCCCGGATGAGCAGCGCCTTGCCAAAAGTTTGGGCGATGCGTTCATTACGTCGAGGACTATTGTTGTGGAGTTGAGGACCTTCTTCCCCGAAAATGTGACATCCATGAAACAAGTTTCCAACTTTCTGCAGAAGATGCATTACGAAGATCGTGGGAAATTGACGGTTACGCAATGGACTCTGAACTTTTTGCAATAAAATAGTTATTGGGTATTTCCTCTTAGAAAGTTGTCTACGAAAGAGACCGATATCCTATTTTTTCCTCACCCGGACTCGCTCCACCTATTGAAGATGTTCTCGTACATGGTAATTATCGACGCCACATACAAGACAAATAGGTACGTGATGGTTTTGTGTTACATTTTCAACACAATTTAATAGTAGTGATTTATATCATCGATTTGAATTATATCAATATTGGCTTCTTACATTTATCTATTTTCTTACATTCATCCACAGGTATAACATGCATTTGGTGGAGATTGTCGGTTTCACTTGCACGCACAAGACTTTCAACATTGCCTATTGATAAAGGCTAAAGTCGTGTGCCTAATCAAAATATTCCTAAACAAACCTAAACAAGTAGCAAAGGCAAGCAAGAGTCGAATCCCACAGGGAAAAAGTAATCTTTCAGAGTGCAAAGTTGTATGTCAAAGGTAACAAAGGGGGAAATTGGTTGTTTGTTATGCAAGTAAACAAAACAGAGGAAAACAAATATGCAAACAAACAGTTGTTATCAAGGGATGAGAAATAGCTCAGCCAAACGATATCCACACTTCAATTTGATTGATTGATCATTGATAATCTCAAGTTATTTAAATCAATGAATGTTCCAATTCCCTCTATAGTCTATTGCAGGACAAACAGACCCTGAAATACTAACTATTAAACAACCTAGAAAACCTCTAGATTCAACTCAATAGCAGCGTTAAGTTCTAGGAATTCCAATAGATACATCTAACATAAAACAAACAGTTTTAATCAAGATGTAAAACAATTCTCTCCTACAACAATCTATCTCAAACAGATCTAGAATATTGTAGTCGCTACTCTGAATTAGTTATCTCAAACAGAAACAATCCAATTCTAGCAAAAGAGTAATACCAATGGCCAATTAGCAAAACTCAATGATATTAGGTTCAAGAGAATCACTAACATTCAAAGAAGTAGAACAAGAGTAGATATCTTACAACCAAGCAAACGAAGGCTTCAAATCGTCTAACAAAGCAATGTAAATTAGTTCTTCATAGGAGAAAACTAACAACGATGATGAGAGATAACTGATGGGGAAAGATGATATCTTAACCTAATTCTAAAATAACGTTTTTATACCTAAGATAAAAAGTTTCCAAAAATAAATCCCAAAATACACGAAACAACCTCCGCGGGTCCGGCACGGTTAGCAGCACGGTTAAGCTAACCGTGCCAAACTTCAGAAACTCATTTCTTTGCTCTCGAATATCCTGCACGGTTTGCTAACCGTGCAGGTCCTTTTTTCACTTCTCTTCCACTTCTGACATCGCTCCATTCATCTCTTAAGCTCCCTTTTGCTCCGGTACATCCTCCTATGGACTCCACATCATGTAGCGCATCCGCAGAACCCGGTAAATCACCTGAAATACCGCAGAAACTTGTGTAGACATCGAAATCCAAGAAAACTACAAAACAAACTAAATACAGGAAATATGCAAATGCAAACGACCTAAACTATGCCTAAATGCATGCGCTAAACATGTATGAAATGGATGCTATCAAATTCCCCCAAGCTTAATCCTTGCTTGTCCCAAGCAAGTACATAACTAATGAGTCCACAAAATATGTAACGGTTGTTTCAATCCAAGAACAAATGAGCAATGACCATGAAAGCCCAAACAAATGACAAGTCCTGTCATAGCATGCTTCTTAATCAAAGACAAGAATGTAATTAGTTCCTCCACTCTAGACCTCACCAAGATAATAAAGTCGCTCCGCTCATGTGTTTCGGGTATGTATTTCTCTCAATTATCATCCTTGAATGTTAACTACCATAAGCTTGTATCAATATCTAGATCTCCACTGCTAGGGACTATACACATAACACAATCAAGAGACATGAATATAAGGTTGTAATGGGGCCAAGGTAAAATCATAGGGCATGGAAATATTTAGGCCATGTGGTGCTAATCCAGGGAAAAGAATTTCACAAAGAATAATACCAAACATAAATACTCACAAATTCAGCTCACACCTCAATTCACATTACAACTTCTCATTCTTAACATGAACAAATCTTTCCTTCTTCTTCTCTTATTCTCTTTTCTTCTTCTTCTTTTTTCTTTTTCTTTTTTTCTTTTTTTAGAAGAAGGAGAAGCAACATAATAATCAGAATGATGCAATCTCTACAATCCACATATAAACCATCAACCAACAACATATGCATTTTATGCAATTCCTCCAAGCTTAGCTCATTCCCACACTAGCAAGACCCAATTCGATTCCCTGGAAGGGTAAGATAAATATAGGCTCGGATTGCTTTTGTGGAGCTTCCAAAGAAAAGGCTTTAAGGCTCAGATTGGCTTCAAGCAAAGGAAAAATATGTAAAAGGTGGTCAAGGGAAATATGGGCTCACAAAGAAAGACAATGTCTCAATCAAAATGTCATGCATAAAAGTCTTAAAATGCAGCCTCGAAGAGATATTCATGCAAGTTCTAGAGATAACAAACAAGGAGATTCACACAAAAATCAGAGGACTTATGCAATTGTAGTCCAAGAAAGGCTAACAAGCTCACTAGGACATTTTTTGTCTAGAGTATTGGTTCTAACACATCTTAATCCAAGTCCACGTCTCAAGTCCATTGTCATAAGTTTGAATAATCATATCATGCTCATAATGTAATTGCAATCTCAATAGCCAAAACATATTAAGAGGATTCATGAATCATATACCATTATAAGAACCCACAAAAGATTAAACATGGCATCATATCAAGCATCCATAATGTGACAATGCAATGCAAAATGAACTTAAAGGAAACTAACAACAACCTAGAGATGCAAACAAATGCAAAAAAATTGAAAAATCAAATAAAAATGCAACTAAATCTAGGATGAACTAATATGAACATGCAAGTCTACATGTGAATTTCTCCCCCAAGCTTAAATTCTACATTGTCCCCAATGTAGACATAGAAGAAAGAGGAAACGAAACTCACCAAATAAGTCAGGCATTCAGGCATCTGCATTCTATGCTCCGGGGTTGTGAAAATTAGTACTAGTGCAGAATATTTTCAGCAGCATCCTCCCACAAATGGCACTGCACACAACAAAGACAAAACAAAACCCCAAAACACAAGACTACAAATTCCGGTAATTAATAGGCAAACAAATATAATTACATGCTCAAATGCATAATCAGCGCAATATATAATAAGTCCAAGCATGAATTAGGTAATAAAATCTTATGCCAAATGTGTAATGCATAACCAGCACAAATTCAATCCCAAAACAGAGAAAGGTATCGGCGTCCTTCAGCGAACAGGTCGGGGCACTGGCGTAGTGGCGTGTGGCTTGTGAGCAGCAGAGACGTGGTGGTGAGGCACGGATCTGGGTTTCGGAGATGCACGGTCAGAGTCTCATCGCCTGAGGGTGTCTCACCGGAATGAGGGTGGTGTGCGAGCGGGGCAACGCCGGCTGCTGGGTTGTGCGACACTGGGCTCTTCTCGCCGGCGGTGGGCTCGCATCGGAGGGGAAATAGAGAGAGATAGAGACGAAGCGGAGGGCGAAGATGGAGGTCGGACCGGAGGAGGGTGGTCGAAGAGAGATGAAGATGTGAAGGGAGAGAGATGAAGATGGGGCACGGCTGAGATAGGGCAGACAGAGAAGAAACAGAGAGAGAACGAAGGGAAAAGAAGAAAAGAAAGCTGTGAATTTTTATTTTATTTTATTTTATTTCCGGTAAGTGGCACGGTTAGCAGACCGTTCCATTAACCGGGCCATTATTTCGAGAGCAAATTCGGAGGTTAGGCACGGTGTGCAAACCGTGCCGGTAACCGTGCGACTCTTTCGAATGCTTTTCTAGTGTCCTGCACGGTTTACAGACCGGGCTGTTACCCGTGCACAACTCCAGAATCCGTTTTTATTGTGTGTGTGTGTGTGTGTGTGTTTTTTTTTTTGAAGGGAAGAAAAACTTACCTCGGGTTGCCTCCCGAGCAGCGCCTTGTTTACTATCCTTGGCTCGACACAATGCCTATGATCAATCTTAATCAAGCGTATCTCGCACCAGATGTGCGATCTTATCAATATAGCATAAAGAATTATCAACATCAATAGAACGCATAGAATTATCAAGAGGGTGCTTCTTAGTATCATTAATGTGATATTCTACCTTGTCCCCCTCAAATTCCATGGTCAGTGAATTACTACTCATATCTATCTTTGTGCTGGAAGTTTTCATAAATGGTCTCCCTAACATAATAGGGGTTGCATGCTTAACAGGTAGTATATCCAACACAAAGAAATCATCAGGAAATATTAATTTATCAACTTTAACCAACACATCCTCAACAATCCCTCTCGAGATAACAGAAGAATTATTAGCTAGTTGAACAACAATCTGAGTATCCTGCAATGGCCCAAGTCCTAGAGATTCATACACAGAAAAAGGCAACACATTAATAGATGCACCTAAATCTAGCATGGCATTATCAAACATGGTGTCACCTATCTCACAAGGTATGCTAAACATGTCAGGGTCATTACACTTCTTAGGCATTGGCTTTTGAAGCACAACAGACACATGCTCAGTTTCTTTAACATGCTTCTTGCTTTTCTCTTTTTGATTCCTCCTAATTGTATCTAATTCTTGGAGAAACTTGTTATAATAAGGAACACTTTTAATCGAATTAAGGATGGGAATATTTACCTCATAGTTTTTGAAAGTCTCAAATACCTTTGTGTCACACTCGAGCTTCCTTGTGTCCTTCAGTGCCTCAGGAAATGGCGGGACGGGCTTGTACGAACTCAATGGAGGAAAATTCGGACGAACATATGCATCCTCCCGATCTCTTGTCATGATGGCACTCACATTAGCCTTCGGATTCAACTCCGTTTGTGATGGCAGTTTACCCGAGTCTTTAGCCTCCAATTTGCTCACTGCCTCAGCGATCTGTCCAACATGCTTCTCCAGGTTTTGAATACTCGACTTGGTATCTTGCTGGAATTGCATCAAATTATTTTGTAGTGTGGTCACACCTTGTGCAAGGGTGCTCATGTTCTGTGCAAGGTGTTGAATTCCTTAGGTTTTGATGGTAACAAATATTCAACTAATCTGGGTACTAAGTGTTTCAGAAACAAAGACAGTTATCTCAGGAAACCATTACAGCAAAGGATTGCAGAGGGAACAAAGCTCTGTCCATGAGCTTTGTTACCTCTCAAGAAATATCAATGACGAACAAAACTCAAGCTGCGAATGGAGTGAAGGATAATCAGCGTAAAGATTATGGGAATCATCTTTGAAGATCGCGCGGTCTCAGAAAAGGAAGTCGGCTGGATGGATCACGCTTTGTGCCCAGATAAGGTATCGTTACCTTGAAAGGAACAAATGTCTTGCAAATGAGCGAATGATCAATCCATCTACTATAATGATGAGTCACTTGAGAGAAGCAAGGAGATGTAAGGGGAAGCGTCAGAGTGATCGAAATCGTCGGAAGTGATTGAGGGAACAAAGACCGCTTCATAAAAGGAAAGTGGAGATCTTAGTCAAAGTCTTGGAAAATAAGAAGGAAAAGATCTTGCACGAAATATGGAAGAGATATATTGCAGAATCATGAAAGATATGAGAGAGAAGATGTTATCTTATCTTGGGTTTTTATTTATGGTAAGTGTACCTTAGATAATGATCTTTTGTATAAGATAGAATTGAGAGATTTTATGTATGGAAAGATATTATCTTTCTTGCTGGGAAAGCAAGGAAATATTATCCTTTTCATACTAGGGTTTGGGCTGACTATATTAATGGATGAGATTTCCATTATGTGGTCAACGACGTTGAATAAGAAAAGGAGAAAAAGCTGCGCAGAAAAGAGAAGAAGGAGAAGAAGCCTACGAGTCTTAGAGGGTTGAGTTCGTGAGTTACAGTGGTAGAAGTGTTTCAAGACTAGGTGGGAAGTCTAGTGTTTGGATCCATGCTACACTTGTAAACGAACAAGAAATTAATAAGATAAGTATACTTCTTCTAAATCCTCTCAAGCGAGAAGCTTGAAGGTAGTGGTTTTTCTTTGATTAGCTAGTTTTGCTGATTGGAGTTTCCACTATATATCGTGAGTTCGTTCTTTATCTTTCCTGCTATATTATTTCCGTTGTGCCTTCTGTGGGAACAAAACTTTTGTTCCCTCAGACGTAACTCTAACGATCCAACAATTGGTATCAGGGCCTGGTGCTCTAGATTGTTTTCGTTACAGACTTTGCAGGAAAGATGTCGTCGTCAAGCAATGCCTCCGTCGATAACCACAAGATGGACAAGAAAGGAGAAGAGAAGGCTCAAAGCATTGCTTTAAAGGTTGTTCGTGCCTTTGACTGGTCTCAAGTCGAAGACGAAGAGGAGGACGGTGATGAAGATGTGGCTCTCTTCACTAGAGCAATGAAGAAGATATGGTCTCGAAATAAGGGCACCCCTCGTTCATCCGAAGGGAACAAAGACATGAAGGATGTCATTTGTTACCACTGTCAAAACAAAGGACATTTTGCCAAAAACTGCTTCAAGAAAAAGGCAGGTCTTCCTCAGATTCATGAAGGGGAACAAGCAATGATTGCTACATGGGGTGGTTCCGACTCAGATGATGAAGAATTCTCTCGCTCTAGGAATGTCTGCTTGATGGCCTTAGAAGACCATGACAAATCAAAAGGCGGCGTGAAGGGAACTGAGGTTAGTGAATCTGAACTCATCTCTAGCTTGAAAAGGAAGTCAAAAGAAAGCTTAATTTCCTTCATTAAGAAGCTTGTTCATGAGAATAGTATTTTCAGTGAGCAGATTGAAGAAAAGGATGAATCGATCTCAAGTTTGATCGAGGAAAACAAAGAGTGGGCGGAAAAAGTGCTCAAACTTGAGAAAGCTTCATCCTCTTCTCCAAGTCCTTGCAATGAGTGTCCCAAACTCACTGAGAAGATCACATCTTTGGAATCTTCTATTTCCTCACTTGAGTCCGAGTCTTTAATGTTAAAACTTGGAAATGCAAAACTGTCTAGTGATCTAACCAAACTCAGTGAGGAACAGAAGGACAAGCCAAAAGGTATTGTGTTTGTTGCAGCCAAGAATGAAAAGAAAACAGAAAAGAAGGAAGTACGTCGCTTGGGAATTGGGTATCAACCTAAGCTTCCTGTTGATGGCACTAAGTCTAAACGTCCTAGAGTCGAAGGAAAGCAGTCAACGCAAGAAAAGGGTGAAAGTTTCTCGAGGAGGAACAATCACAAAGATTGCTCAAATTCGACTGATGGGAACAAGGCTTGGTACCATGGACGGAAAGCTCATTCCATTTGGTTGAAACAATCTCAAAGCGGTAAGTCCAATCATATTGATTTTCATTCTAGGATTGCTAACAAAACAATTTGGCCTGGACAGAGCAAGTATGTTGATCTAAAGTGTCAAAGAGTATGTTGGTATTGTGGGCACTCTGGTCACTACAAACAAGAGTGCCTTCTGAAGAAACATAATGAGGAACTTGCTCGCACTGCGAGGGAGAATATGAATGTTGAACCTCCAAAAATCAAATATGTTGCTCCCATACTCAGAAAGCCTAAGCTTGTCTGGGTTCGCAAGAACTAACTCTTTCTGTGCAGGCTAAAGTGAGGAAAGTTCCCGGTAACTCATTCGTACTAGCTTCAGTTACTTGACAGGGAACAAAGAGAGTCTCACCTCACTTCTGCAGGCCTTCTTGAGACTCAACAGCCTGGTGACCAAAGGTAAGGGAAAAGGGTATATGTATAAGCACTTAATGTCTAATTTGTTCCCAGTTCTACACTCAGGTACCATGCACATCGAGATAAGACATCACTGTGTGGAGAAAGAGTGGCATACAAGGAAATTCGTGGAACAAAGAATCAAACGCCAATTTTCTCATTAGGATACCTGTTGGGGAACTCTTCATAAAGTTTCATACGAAGCCTGGTATGTTTCCCTAACTACATGTCTATTTGTTGTGTTCCCTCGATGATTGGCTAAATTACATGGTAAAGTGTAAAAGGTTAATTATCATGTCTTGATCTGCATCCATTCTCTTGATCATTAGTTGAACAACTTGCTTAAACTCGTGCTAATACTTCACTTATGTGCAAAATTTCATGCATGATCATCTATGCTATCTTGATAATACATGATTCAGCTTTCTTTTAGCCCAAAAGAGTCAACTTGATGCATTGATCCCTCATTATAAGCCCATATGAGTGTTGACTCTACAGCTTACCTTAGCCATCATGCTTGATGCTTCCTATGAGCCCATCTAATCATCCACATCTGGGAGCCTCTCATTCATGATTAAACATTATTAAAAATTCTCGTATTTTTTTGTGTGATGTTCTTTGTACCCTCTCTGGGAACATTACCCCCGCATCACACTCTTCTACTTTTTCGGAAAGTCGAGAATACGAATTGTCGCCTCTGTGGTCTGTGGCTGGGATTTGACAGGTACGATGTGTAATGATGGCTTGCAACTGCTTGAGAAGTGTTCGTGCATAAAAGTTGATGTGGTGGTTGTGTGATGGTTGTTGTGCTTGAGATTTTGTGGGCTTTGATGGGTTTAGACAGAATCTTTTACAAGATTTATTTCTGGAAGATATCCTTTTGGCTGTGATCTTTGGTAAAAGAAGGAAAGAAGAAGATTGGGATCATTATCCTTAATACTTGAAAAGATATGAAAAAGGATTCTTGTGTTTTCTCCCCTCCTATCTATGGCGTTCTCTGCAAAGTTGTCATGTTGCTCCCGTGTGTTGTTCCTATAAAATAAAATAAAAAATGGAACACCACAGGGAACATAAAGAGGGGACAAATGATTCTTTCTTCTACCGGCGGTTGGATGCTAGTAACCTACACAAGAAGTAGTTTGTGTTACAAGAAGGTGTTGGCCTGGTCAAGGTTGAGCCTGAGATGGAAGCTAATGCGGATGAGAAAGAGCAGACTCTGAGGGGGAACAAAAAGATGAACTTGATCTGCGAAGGACCGTGAGAAGTTTGTCTCGAGCAATATCTATGTTGGCCGAACAACAAAGGCATCTTACGGAGTAAGTGATTGCCTAAATTGCTATTCATATTTCAGCTCCCTCTGCAGGCACCAGTGGTGCTTAATTCGTCTTTCTCTGGCTAACCAATCACTCTTTTGTTCCCTAGCACATCTATCCCTTACTCTTCGAACTTCTTTGATCCTGCTTCATGTGCTTGCATTGACTGGCATGTTGATCATGTATGTTTTACTTGCTTACATTGCTGTTGTATTTTCGTGCAGTCTATGTTTGTGCGTTTCAATCTAATGCAAAAGGGAATGTTGCTTATATAACTGTGGTCTTTTTCTCTCTATCTATTTACTTATGTTTTTGATGATGCCAAAAGGGGGAAAATGACAGGTAGCTTTGGTTGAGGGGGAACAGAACATGGTTTCATATGTTGCTGAACTAAGGGGGAACTGATATTGCCTAAGTGGGAAACCCTTCTCTCCATAACTGTCTTTATCTCATGTGTATATGCTTTATTGTCAAGGATGTTTGTCACCATCAAAAAGGGAGAATTTGTTGAATTCCTTAGGTTTGATGGTAATAAATATTCAACTAATCTGGGTACTAAGTATTTCATAAACAAAGACAGTTATCTCAGGGAACCATTGCAGCAAAGGATTGCAGAGGGAACAAAGCTATGTCCATGCGCTTTGTTACCTCTCAAGAAATATCAATGACGAACAAGACTCAAGCTGCGAATGTAGTGAAGGATAATCAGCGTAAAGATTATGGGAATCATCTTTGAAGATCGCACGGTCTCAGAAAAGGAAGTCGGCTGGATGGATCACGCTTTGTGCCCAGATAAGGTATCGTTACCTTGAAAGGAACAAATGTCTTGCAAATGAGCGAATGATCAATCCATCTACTATAATGATGAGTCACTTGAGAGAAGCAAGGAGATGTAAGGGGAAGCGTCAGAGTGATCGAAATCGTCGGAAGCGATTGAGGGAACAAAGACTGCTTCATAAAAGGAAAGTGGAGATCTTGGTCAAAGTCTTGGAAAAGAAGAAGGAAAAGATCTTGCACGAAATATAGAAGAGATATATTGCAGAATCATGAAAGATATAAGAGAGAAGATGTTATCTTATCTTGGGTTTTTATTTATGGTAAGTGTACCTTAGATAATGATCTTTTGTATAAGATAGAATTGAGAGATTTTATGTATGGAAAGATATTATCTTTCTTGCTGGGAAAGCAAGGAAATATTATCCTTTTCGTACTAGGGTTTGGGCTGACTATATTAATGGATGAGATTTCCATTATGTGGTCAACGACGTTGAATAAGAAAAGGAGAAAAAGCTGCGCAAAAAAGAGAAGAAGGAGAAGAAGCCTACGAGTCTTAGAGGGTTGAGTTCGTGAGTTACAGTGGTAGAAGTGTTTCAAGACTAGGTGGGAAGTCTAGGGTTTGGATCCATGCTACACTTGTAAACGAACAAGAAATTAATAAGATAAGTATACTTCTTCTATATCCTCTCAAGCGAGAAGCTTGAAGGTAGTGGTTTTTCTTTGATTAGCTAGTTTTGCTGATTGGAGTTTCCACTATATATCGTGAGTTCATTCTTTATCTTTCCTGCTATATTATTTCCGTTGTGCCTTCTGTGGGAACAAAACTTTTGTTCCCTCAGACGTAACTCTAACGATCCAACAATTGGTATCAGGGCCTGGTGCTCTAGATTGTTTTCGTTACAGACTTTGCAGGAAAGATGTCGTCGTCAAGCAATGCCTCCGTCGATAACCATAAGATGGACAAGAAAGGAGAAGAGAAGGCTCAAAGCATTGCTTTAAAGGTTGTTCGTGCCTTTGACTGGTCTCAAGTCGAAGACGAAGAGGAGGACGGTGATGAAGATGTGGCTCTCTTCACTAGAGCAATGAAGAAGATATGGTCTCGAAATAAGGGCACCCCTCGTTCATCCGAAGGGAACAAAGACATGAAGGATGTCGTTTGTTACCACTGTCAAAACAAAGGACATTTTGCCAAAAATTGCTTCAAGAAAAAGGCAGGTCTTCCTCAGATTCGTGAAGGGGAACAAGCAATGATTGCTACATGGGGTGATTCCGACTCAGATGATGAAGAATTATCTCGCTCTAGGAATGTCTGCTTGATGGCCTTAGAAGACCATGACAAATCAAAAGGCGGCGTGAAGGGAACTGAGGTTAGTGAATCTGAACTCATCTCTAGCTTGAAAAGGAAGTCAAAAGAAAGCTTAATTTCCTTCATTAAGAAGCTTGTTCATGAGAATAGTATTTTCAGTGAGCAGATTGAAGAAAAGGATGAATCGATCTCAAGTTTGATCGAGGAAAACAAAGAGTGGGCAGAAAAAGTGCTCAAACTTGAGAAAGCTTAATCCTCTTCTCCAAGTCCTTGCAATGAGTGTCCCAAACTCACTGAGAAGATCACATCTTTGGAATCTTCTATTTCCTCACTTGAGTCCGAGTCTTTAATGTTAAAACTTGGAAATGCAAAACTGTCTAGTGATCTAACCAAACTCAGTGAGGAAAAGAAGGACAAGCCAAAAGGTATTGTGTTTGTTGCAGCCAAGAATGAAAAGAAAACAGAAAAGAAGGAAGTACATCGCTTTGGAATTGGGTATCAACCTAAGCTTCCTGTTGATGGCACTAAGTCTAAACGTCCTAGAGTCGAAGGAAAGCAGTCAACGCAAGAAAAGGGCGAAAGTTCCTCGAGGAGGAACAATCACAAAGATTGCTCAAATTCGACTGATGGGAACAAGGCTTGGTACCATGGACGGAAAGCTCATTCCATTTGGTTGAAACAATCTCAAAGCGGTAAGTCCAATCATATTGATTTTCATTCTAGGATTGCTAACAAAACAATTTGGCCTGGACAGAGCAAGTATGTTGATCTAAAGTGTCAAAGAGTATGTTGGTATTGTGGGCACTCTGGTCACTACAAACAAGAGTGCCTTCTGAAGAAACATAATGAGGAACTTGCTTGCACTGCGAGGGAGAATATGAATGTTGAACCTCCAAAAATCAAATATGTTGCTCCCATACTCAGAAAGCCTAAGCTTGTCTGGGTTCGCAAGAACTAACTCTTTATGTGCAGGCTAAAGTGAGGAAAGTTCCCGGTAACTCATTCGTACTAGCTTCAGTTACTTGACAGGGAACAAAGAGAGTCTCACCTCACTTCTGCAGGCCTTCTTGAGACTCAACAGCCTGGTGACCAAAGGTAAGGGAAAAGGGTATATGTATAAGCACTTAATGTCTAATTTGTTCCCAGTTCTACACTCAGGTACCATGCACATCGAGATAAGACATCACTGTGTGGAGAAAGAGTGGCATACAAGGAAATTCGTGGAACAAAGAATCAAACGCCAATTTTCTCATTAGGATACCTGTTGGGGAACTCTTCATAAAGTTTCATACGAAGCCTGGTATGTTTCCCTAACTACATGTCTATTTGTTGTGTTCCCTCGATGATTGGCTAAATTACATGGTAAAGTGTAAAAGGTTAATTATCATGTCTTGATCTGCATCCATTCTCTTGATCATTAGTTGAACAACTTGCTTAAACTCGTGCTAATACTTCACTTATGTGCAAAATTTCATGCATGATCATCTATGCTATCTTGATAATACATGATTCAGCTTTCTTTTAGCCCAAAAGAGTCAACTTGATGCATTGATCCCTCATTATAAGCCCATATGAGTGTTGACTCTACAGCTTACCTTAGCCATCATGCTTGATGCTTCCTATGAGCCCATCTAATCATCCACATCTGGGAGCCTCTCATTAATGATTAAACATTATTAAAAATTCTCGTATTTTTTTGTGTGATGTTCTTTGTACCCTCTCTGGGAACATTACCCCCGCATCACACTCTTCTACTTTTTCGGAAAGTCGAGAATACGAATTGTCGCCTCTGTGGTCTGTGGCTGGGATTTGACAGGTACGATGTGTAATGATGGCTTGCAACTGCTTGAGAAGTGTTCGTGCATAAAAGTTGATGTGGTGGTTGTGTGATGGTTGTTGTGCTTGAGATTTTGTGGGCTTTGATGGGTTTAGACAGAATCTTTTACAAGATTTATTTCTGGAAGATATCCTTTTGGCTGTGATCTTTGGTAAAAGAAGGAAAGAAGAAGATTGGGATCATTATCCTTAATACTTGAAAAGATATGAAAAAGGATTCTTGTGTTTTCTCCCCTCCTATCTATGGCGTTCTCTGCAAAGTTGTCATGTTGCTCCCATGTGTTGTTCCTATAAAATAAAATAAAAAATGGAACACCACAGGGAACATAAAGAGGGGACAAATGATTCTTTCTTCTACCGGCGGTTGGATGCTAGTAACCTACACAAGAAGTAGTTTGTGTTACAAGAAGGTGTTGGCCTGGTCAAGGTTGAGCCTGAGATGGAAGCTAATGCGGATGAGAAAGAGCAGACTCTGAGGGGGAACAAAAAGATGAACTTGATCTGCGAAGGACCGTGAGAAGTTTGTCTCGAGCAATATCTATGTTGGCCGAACAACAAAGGCATCTTACGGAGTAAGTGATTGCCTAAATTGCTATTCATATTTCAGCTCCCTCTGCAGGCACCAGTGGTGCTTAATTCGTCTTTCTCTGGCTAACCAATCACTCTTTTGTTCCCTAGCACATCTATCCCTTACTCTTCGAACTTCTTTGATCCTGCTTCATGTGCTTGCATTGACTGGCATGTTGATCATGTATGTTTTACTTGCTTACATTGCTGTTGTATTTTCGTGCAGTCTATGTTTGTGCGTTTCAATCTAATGCAAAAGGGAATGTTGCTTATATAACTGTGGTCTTTTTCTCTCTATCTATTTACTTATGTTTTTGATGATGCCAAAAGGGGGAAAATGACAGGTAGCTTTGGTTGAGGGGGAACAGAACATGGTTTCATATGTTGCTGAACTAAGGGGGAACTGATATTGCCTAAGTGGGAAACCCTTCTCTCCATAACTGTCTTTATCTCATGTGTATATGCTTTATTGTCAAGGATGTTTGTCACCATCAAAAAGGGAGAATTTGTTGAATTCCTTAGGTTTGATGGTAATAAATATTCAACTAATCTGGGTACTAAGTATTTCATAAACAAAGACAGTTATCTCAGGGAACCATTGCAGCAAAGGATTGCAGAGGGAACAAAGCTATGTCCATGCGCTTTGTTACCTCTCAAGAAATATCAATGACGAACAAAACTCAAGCTGCGAATGTAGTGAAGGATAATCAGCGTGAAGATTATGGGAATCATCTTTGAAGATCGCACGGTCTCAGAAAAGGAAGTCGGCTGGATGGATCACGCTTTGTGCCCAGATAAGGTATCGTTACCTTGAAAGGAACAAATGTCTTGCAAATGAGCGAATGATCAATCCATCTACTATAATGATGAGTCACTTGAGAGAAGCAAGGAGATGTAAGGGGAAGCGTCAGAGTGATCGAAATCGTCGGAAGCGATTGAGGGAACAAAGACTGCTTCATAAAAGGAAAGTGGAGATCTTGGTCAAAGTCTTGGAAAAGAAGAAGGAAAAGATCTTGCACGAAATATAGAAGAGATATATTGCAGAATCATGAAAGATATAAGAGAGAAGATGTTATCTTATCTTGGGTTTTTATTTATGGTAAGTGTACCTTAGATAATGATCTTTTGTATAAGATAGAATTGAGAGATTTTATGTATGGAAAGATATTATCTTTCTTGCTGGGAAAGCAAGGAAATATTATCCTTTTCGTACTAGGGTTTGGGCTGACTATATTAATGGATGAGATTTCCATTATGTGGTCAACGACGTTGAATAAGAAAAGGAGAAAAAGCTGCGCAAAAAAGAGAAGAAGGAGAAGAAGCCTACGAGTCTTAGAGGGTTGAGTTCGTGAGTTACAGTGGTAGAAGTGTTTCAAGACTAGGTGGGAAGTCTAGGGTTTGGATCCATGCTACACTTGTAAACGAACAAGAAATTAATAAGATAAGTATACTTCTTCTATATCCTCTCAAGCGAGAAGCTTGAAGGTAGTGGTTTTTCTTTGATTAGCTAGTTTTGCTGATTGGAGTTTCCACTATATATCGTGAGTTCGTTCTTTATCTTTCCTGCTATATTATTTCCGTTGTGCCTTCTGTGGGAACAAAACTTTTGTTCCCTCAGACGTAACTCTAACGATCCAACAATTGGTATCAGGGCCTAGTGCTCTAGATTGTTTTCGTTACAGACTTTGCAGGAAAGATGTCGTCGTCAAGCAATGCCTCCGTCGATAACCATAAGATGGACAAGAAAGGAGAAGAGAAGGCTCAAAGCATTGCTTTAAAGGTTGTTCGTGCCTTTGACTGGTCTCAAGTCGAAGACGAAGAGGAGGACGGTGATGAAGATGTGGCTCTCTTCACTAGAGCAATGAAGAAGATATGGTCTCGAAATAAGGGCACCCCTCGTTCATCCGAAGGGAACAAAGACATGAAGGATGTCGTTTGTTACCACTGTCAAAACAAAGGACATTTTGCCAAAAATTGCTTCAAGAAAAAGGCAGGTCTTCCTCAGATTCGTGAAGGGGAACAAGCAATGATTGCTACATGGGGTGATTCCGACTCAGATGATGAAGAATTATCTCGCTCTAGGAATGTCTGCTTGATGGCCTTAGAAGACCATGACAAATCAAAAGGCGGCGTGAAGGGAACTGAGGTTAGTGAATCTGAACTCATCTCTAGCTTGAAAAGGAAGTCAAAAGAAAGCTTAATTTCCTTCATTAAGAAGCTTGTTCATGAGAATAGTATTTTCAGTGAGCAGATTGAAGAAAAGGATGAATCGATCTCAAGTTTGATCGAGGAAAACAAAGAGTGGGCAGAAAAAGTGCTCAAACTTGAGAAAGCTTAATCCTCTTCTCCAAGTCCTTGCAATGAGTGTCCCAAACTCACTGAGAAGATCACATCTTTGGAATCTTCTATTTCCTCACTTGAGTCCGAGTCTTTAATGTTAAAACTTGGAAATGCAAAACTGTCTAGTGATCTAACCAAACTCAGTGAGGAAAAGAAGGACAAGCCAAAAGGTATTGTGTTTGTTGCAGCCAAGAATGAAAAGAAAACAGAAAAGAAGGAAGTACATCGCTTTGGAATTGGGTATCAACCTAAGCTTCCTGTTGATGGCACTAAGTCTAAACGTCCTAGAGTCGAAGGAAAGCAGTCAACGCAAGAAAAGGGCGAAAGTTCCTCGAGGAGGAACAATCACAAAGATTGCTCAAATTCGACTGATGGGAACAAGGCTTGGTACCATGGACGGAAAGCTCATTCCATTTGGTTGAAACAATCTCAAAGCGGTAAGTCCAATCATATTGATTTTCATTCTAGGATTGCTAACAAAACAATTTGGCCTGGACAGAGCAAGTATGTTGATCTAAAGTGTCAAAGAGTATGTTGGTATTGTGGGCACTCTGGTCACTACAAACAAGAGTGCCTTCTGAAGAAACATAATGAGGAACTTGCTCGCACTGCGAGGGAGAATATGAATGTTGAACCTCCAAAAATCAAATATGTTGCTCCCATACTCAGAAAGCCTAAGCTTGTCTGGGTTCGCAAGAACTAACTCTTTCTGTGCAGGCTAAAGTGAGGAAAGTTCCCGGTAACTCATTCGTACTAGCTTCAGTTACTTGACAGGGAACAAAGAGAGTCTCACCTCACTTCTGCAGGCCTTCTTGAGACTCAACAGCCTGGTGACCAAAGGTAAGGGAAAAGGGTATATGTATAAGCACTTAATGTCTAATTTGTTCCCAGTTCTACACTCAGGTACCATGCACATCGAGATAAGACATCACTGTGTGGAGAAAGAGTGGCATACAAGGAAATTCGTGGAACAAAGAATCAAACGCCAATTTTCTCATTAGGATACCTGTTGGGGAACTCTTCATAAAGTTTCATACGAAGCCTGGTATGTTTCCCTAACTACATGTCTATTTGTTGTGTTCCCTCGATGATTGGCTAAATTACATGGTAAAGTGTAAAAGGTTAATTATCATGTCTTGATCTGCATCCATTCTCTTGATCATTAGTTGAACAACTTGCTTAAACTCGTGCTAATACTTCACTTATGTGCAAAATTTCATGCATGATCATCTATGCTATCTTGATAATACATGATTCAGCTTTCTTTTAGCCCAAAAGAGTCAACTTGATGCATTGATCCCTCATTATAAGCCCATATGAGTGTTGACTCTACAGCTTACCTTAGCCATCATGCTTGATGCTTCCTATGAGCCCATCTAATCATCCACATCTGGGAGCCTCTCATTCATGATTAAACATTATTAAAAATTCTCGTATTTTTTTGTGTGATGTTCTTTGTACCCTCTCTGGGAACATTACCCCCGCATCACACTCTTCTACTTTTTCGGAAAGTCGAGAATACGAATTGTCGCCTTTGTGGTCTGTGGCTGGGATTTGACAGGTACGATGTGTAATGATGGCTTGCAACTGCTTGAGAAGTGTTCGTGCATAAAAGTTGATGTGGTGGTTGTGTGATGGTTGTTGTGCTTGAGATTTTGTGGGCTTTGATGGGTTTAGACAGAATCTTTTACAAGATTTATTTCTGGAAGATATCCTTTTGGCTGTGATCTTTGGTAAAAGAAGGAAAGAAGAAGATTGGGATCATTATCCTTAATACTTGAAAAGATATGAAAAAGGATTCTTGTGTTTTCTCCCCTCCTATCTATGGCGTTCTCTGCAAAGTTGTCATGTTGCTCCCATGTGTTGTTCCTATAAAATAAAATAAAAAATGGAACACCACAGGGAACATAAAGAGGGGACAAATGATTCTTTCTTCTACCGGCGGTTGGATGCTAGTAACCTACACAAGAAGTAGTTTGTGTTACAAGAAGGTGTTGGCCTGGTCAAGGTTGAGCCTGAGATGGAAGCTAATGCGGATGAGAAAGAGCAGACTCTGAGGGGGAACAAAAAGATGAACTTGATCTGCGAAGGACCGTGAGAAGTTTGTCTCGAGCAATATCTATGTTGGCCGAACAACAAAGGCATCTTACGGAGTAAGTGATTGCCTAAATTGCTATTCATATTTCAGCTCCCTCTGCAGGCACCAGTGGTGCTTAATTCGTCTTTCTCTGGCTAACCAATCACTCTTTTGTTCCCTAGCACATCTATCCCTTACTCTTCGAACTTCTTTGATCCTGCTTCATGTGCTTGCATTGACTGGCATGTTGATCATGTATGTTTTACTTGCTTACATTGCTGTTGTATTTTCGTGCAGTCTATGTTTGTGCGTTTCAATCTAATGCAAAAGGGAATGTTGCTTATATAACTGTGGTCTTTTTCTCTCTATCTATTTACTTATGTTTTTGATGATGCCAAAAGGGGGAAAATGACAGGTAGCTTTGGTTGAGGGGGAACAGAACATGGTTTCATATGTTGCTGAACTAAGGGGGAACTGATATTGCCTAAGTGGGAAACCCTTCTCTCCATAACTGTCTTTATCTCATGTGTATATGCTTTATTGTCAAGGATGTTTGTCACCATCAAAAAGGGAGAATTTGTTGAATTCCTTAGGTTTGATGGTAATAAATATTCAACTAATCTGGGTACTAAGTATTTCATAAACAAAGACAGTTATCTCAGGGAACCATTGCAGCAAAGGATTGCAGAGGGAACAAAGCTATGTCCATGCGCTTTGTTACCTCTCAAGAAATATCAATGACGAACAAAACTCAAGCTGCGAATGTAGTGAAGGATAATCAGCGTGAAGATTATGGGAATCATCTTTGAAGATCGCACGGTCTCAGAAAAGGAAGTCGGCTGGATGGATCACGCTTTGTGCCCAGATAAGGTATCGTTACCTTGAAAGGAACAAATGTCTTGCAAATGAGCGAATGATCAATCCATCTACTATAATGATGAGTCACTTGAGAGAAGCAAGGAGATGTAAGGGGAAGCGTCAGAGTGATCGAAATCGTCGGAAGCGATTGAGGGAACAAAGACTGCTTCATAAAAGGAAAGTGGAGATCTTGGTCAAAGTCTTGGAAAAGAAGAAGGAAAAGATCTTGCACGAAATATAGAAGAGATATATTGCAGAATCATGAAAGATATAAGAGAGAAGATGTTATCTTATCTTGGGTTTTTATTTATGGTAAGTGTACCTTAGATAATGATCTTTTGTATAAGATAGAATTGAGAGATTTTATGTATGGAAAGATATTATCTTTCTTGCTGGGAAAGCAAGGAAATATTATCCTTTTCGTACTAGGGTTTGGGCTGACTATATTAATGGATGAGATTTCCATTATGTGGTCAACGACGTTGAATAAGAAAAGGAGAAAAAGCTGCGCAAAAAAGAGAAGAAGGAGAAGAAGCCTACGAGTCTTAGAGGGTTGAGTTCGTGAGTTACAGTGGTAGAAGTGTTTCAAGACTAGGTGGGAAGTCTAGGGTTTGGATCCATGCTACACTTGTAAACGAACAAGAAATTAATAAGATAAGTATACTTCTTCTATATCCTCTCAAGCGAGAAGCTTGAAGGTAGTGGTTTTTCTTTGATTAGCTAGTTTTGCTGATTGGAGTTTCCACTATATATCGTGAGTTCGTTCTTTATCTTTCCTGCTATATTATTTCCGTTGTGCCTTCTGTGGGAACAAAACTTTTGTTCCCTCAGACGTAACTCTAACGATCCAACAATTGGTATCAGGGCCTAGTGCTCTAGATTGTTTTCGTTACAGACTTTGCAGGAAAGATGTCGTCGTCAAGCAATGCCTCCGTCGATAACCATAAGATGGACAAGAAAGGAGAAGAGAAGGCTCAAAGCATTGCTTTAAAGGTTGTTCGTGCCTTTGACTGGTCTCAAGTCGAAGACGAAGAGGAGGACGGTGATGAAGATGTGGCTCTCTTCACTAGAGCAATGAAGAAGATATGGTCTCGAAATAAGGGCACCCCTCGTTCATCCGAAGGGAACAAAGACATGAAGGATGTCGTTTGTTACCACTGTCAAAACAAAGGACATTTTGCCAAAAATTGCTTCAAGAAAAAGGCAGGTCTTCCTCAGATTCGTGAAGGGGAACAAGCAATGATTGCTACATGGGGTGATTCCGACTCAGATGATGAAGAATTATCTCGCTCTAGGAATGTCTGCTTGATGGCCTTAGAAGACCATGACAAATCAAAAGGCGGCGTGAAGGGAACTGAGGTTAGTGAATCTGAACTCATCTCTAGCTTGAAAAGGAAGTCAAAAGAAAGCTTAATTTCCTTCATTAAGAAGCTTGTTCATGAGAATAGTATTTTCAGTGAGCAGATTGAAGAAAAGGATGAATCGATCTCAAGTTTGATCGAGGAAAACAAAGAGTGGGCAGAAAAAGTGCTCAAACTTGAGAAAGCTTAATCCTCTTCTCCAAGTCCTTGCAATGAGTGTCCCAAACTCACTGAGAAGATCACATCTTTGGAATCTTCTATTTCCTCACTTGAGTCCGAGTCTTTAATGTTAAAACTTGGAAATGCAAAACTGTCTAGTGATCTAACCAAACTCAGTGAGGAAAAGAAGGACAAGCCAAAAGGTATTGTGTTTGTTGCAGCCAAGAATGAAAAGAAAACAGAAAAGAAGGAAGTACATCGCTTTGGAATTGGGTATCAACCTAAGCTTCCTGTTGATGGCACTAAGTCTAAACGTCCTAGAGTCGAAGGAAAGCAGTCAACGCAAGAAAAGGGCGAAAGTTCCTCGAGGAGGAACAATCACAAAGATTGCTCAAATTCGACTGATGGGAACAAGGCTTGGTACCATGGACGGAAAGCTCATTCCATTTGGTTGAAACAATCTCAAAGCGGTAAGTCCAATCATATTGATTTTCATTCTAGGATTGCTAACAAAACAATTTGGCCTGGACAGAGCAAGTATGTTGATCTAAAGTGTCAAAGAGTATGTTGGTATTGTGGGCACTCTGGTCACTACAAACAAGAGTGCCTTCTGAAGAAACATAATGAGGAACTTGCTCGCACTGCGAGGGAGAATATGAATGTTGAACCTCCAAAAATCAAATATGTTGCTCCCATACTCAGAAAGCCTAAGCTTGTCTGGGTTCGCAAGAACTAACTCTTTCTGTGCAGGCTAAAGTGAGGAAAGTTCCCGGTAACTCATTCGTACTAGCTTCAGTTACTTGACAGGGAACAAAGAGAGTCTCACCTCACTTCTGCAGGCCTTCTTGAGACTCAACAGCCTGGTGACCAAAGGTAAGGGAAAAGGGTATATGTATAAGCACTTAATGTCTAATTTGTTCCCAGTTCTACACTCAGGTACCATGCACATCGAGATAAGACATCACTGTGTGGAGAAAGAGTGGCATACAAGGAAATTCGTGGAACAAAGAATCAAACGCCAATTTTCTCATTAGGATACCTGTTGGGGAACTCTTCATAAAGTTTCATACGAAGCCTGGTATGTTTCCCTAACTACATGTCTATTTGTTGTGTTCCCTCGATGATTGGCTAAATTACATGGTAAAGTGTAAAAGGTTAATTATCATGTCTTGATCTGCATCCATTCTCTTGATCATTAGTTGAACAACTTGCTTAAACTCGTGCTAATACTTCACTTATGTGCAAAATTTCATGCATGATCATCTATGCTATCTTGATAATACATGATTCAGCTTTCTTTTAGCCCAAAAGAGTCAACTTGATGCATTGATCCCTCATTATAAGCCCATATGAGTGTTGACTCTACAGCTTACCTTAGCCATCATGCTTGATGCTTCCTATGAGCCCATCTAATCATCCACATCTGGGAGCCTCTCATTCATGATTAAACATTATTAAAAATTCTCGTATTTTTTTGTGTGATGTTCTTTGTACCCTCTCTGGGAACATTACCCCCGCATCACACTCTTCTACTTTTTCGGAAAGTCGAGAATACGAATTGTCGCCTCTGTGGTCTGTGGCTGGGATTTGACAGGTACGATGTGTAATGATGGCTTGCAACTGCTTGAGAAGTGTTCGTGCATAAAAGTTGATGTGGTGGTTGTGTGATGGTTGTTGTGCTTGAGATTTTGTGGGCTTTGATGGGTTTGGACAGAATCTTTTACAAGATTTATTTCTAGAAAATATCCTTTTGGCTGTGATCTTTGGTAAAAGAAGGAAAGAAGAAGATTGGGATCATTATCCTTAATACTTGAAAAGATATGAAAAAGGATTCTTGTGTTTTCTCCCCTCCTATCTATGGCGTTCTTTGCAAAGTTGTCATGTTGCTCCCGTGTGTTGTTCCTATAAAAAAATAAAAAATGGAACACCACAGGGAACACAAAGAGGGGACAAATGATTCTTTCTTCTACCGGCGGTTGGATGCTAGTAACCTACACAAGAAGTAGTTTGTGTTACAAGAAGGTGTTGGCCTGGTCAAGGTTGAGCCTGAGATGGAAGCTAATGCGGATGAGAAAGAGCAGACTCTAAGGGGGAACAAAAAGATGAACTTGATCTGCGAAGGACCGTGAGAAGTTTGTCTCGAGCAATATCTATGTTGGCCGAACAACAAAGGCATCTTACGGAGTAAGTGATTGCCTAAATTGCTATTCATATTTCAGCTCCCTCTGCAGGCACCAGTGGTGCTTAATTCGTCTTTCTCTGGCTAACCAATCACTCTTTTGTTCCCTAGCACATCTATCCCTTACTCTTCGAACTTCTTTGATCCTGCTTCATGTGCTTGCATTGACTGGCATGTTGATCATGTATGGTTTACTTGCTTACATTGCTGTTGTATTTCCGTGCAGTCTATGTTTGTGTGTTTCAATCTAATGCCAAAGGGAATGTTGCTTATATAACTGTGGTCTTTTTCTCTCTATCTATTTACTTATGTTTTTGATGATGCCAAAAGGGGGAAAATGACAGGTAGCTTTGGTTGAGGGGGAACAGAACATGGTTTCATATGTTGCTGAACTAAGGGGGAACTGATATTGCCTAAGTGGGAAACCCTTCTCTCCATAACTGTCTTTATCTCATGTGTATATGCTTTATTGTCAATGATGTTTGTCACCATCAAAAAGGGAGAATTTGTTGAATTCCTTAGGTTTGATGGTAATAAATATTCAACTAATCTGGGTACTAAGTGTTTCAGAAACAAAGACAGTTATCTCAGGAAACCATTGCAGCAAAGGATTGCAGAGGGAACAAAGCTCTGTCCATGCGCTTTGTTACCTCTCAAGAAATATCAATGACGAACAAAACTCAAGCTGCGAATGGAGTGAAGGATAATCAGCGTGAAGATTATGGGAATCATCTTTGAAGATCGCGCGGTCTCAGAAAAGGAAGTCGGCTGGATGGATCACGCTTTGTGCCCAGATAAGGTATCGTTACCTTGAAAGGAACAAATGTCTTGCAAATGAGCGAATGATCAATCCATCTACTATAATGATGAGTCACTTGAGAGAAGCAAGGAGATGTAAGGGGAAGCGTTAGAGTGATCAAAATCGTCGGAAGCGATTGAGGGAACAAAGACTGCTTCATAAAAGGAAAGTGGAGATCTTGGTCAAAGTCTTGGAAAAGAAGAAGGAAAAGATCTTGCACGAAATATAGAAGAGATATATTGCAGAATCATGAAAGATATAAGAGAGAAGATGTTATCTTATCTTGGGTTTTTATTTATGGTAAGTGTACCTTAGATAATGATCTTTTGTATAAGATAGAATTGAGAGATTTTATGTATGGAAAGATATTATCTTTCTTGCTGGGAAAGCAAGGAAATATTATCCTTTTCGTACTAGGTTTTGGGCTGACTATATTAATGGATGAGATTTCCATTATGTGGTCAACGACGTTGAATAAGAAAAGGAGAAAAAGATGCACAGAAAAGAGAAGAAGGAGAAGAAGCCTACGAGTCTTAGAGGGTTGAGTTCGTGAGTTACAGTGGTAGAAGTGTTTCAAGACTAGGTGGGAAGTATAGGGTTTGGATCCATGCTACACTTGTAAACGAACAAGAAATTAATAAGATAAGTATACTTCTTCTAAATCCTCTCAAGCGAGAATCTTGAAGGTAGTGGTTTTTCTTTGATTAGCTAGTTTTGCTGATTGGAGTTTCCACTATATATCGTGAGTTCGTTATTTATCTTTCCTGCTATATTATTTCCGCTTTGCCTTCTGTGGGAACAAAGCTTTTGTTCCCTCAGACGTAACTCTAACGATCCAACACAAGGGCATTGATCATGGCTTCGTTAGACGTAGCAGAGTTTGAAGGTTGCTCCTGAGGTCTAGAGATTTGTTGCTGATGCTGCGGTGGAAGATGTTGATTTTGCTGATTCCCCCACCTCAAGTTGGGATGGTCTCTCCACCCAGGGTTATAAGTGTTGGAGTAGGGATCATATCTTGGTCGTTGAGGCCCATAATCACCAACCGCATTCACATCTGATGTGGGCTCTTGCTTGCCTTTCATCATCATGACCATCATCTCCTTCAATTCTTTCACTTCAGACTGCAGAGAAGGTGATGATGACTCTACAGTGTGTACTGAGTGAGTTGATGATTTCCTGCTGAATTGTCTTGAGCCCTCAGACAGCTCAGACAACATTTCAAACGCAGCCTGCGTAGTCAGATTGAGGATATTACCGCTATAGGCTGCATTCACCATTCTACGCTCATCATCCAGAAGTCCTCCATACATGTATAGAATGAGATCTTGATCAGAATAACCATGGTATGGACAACTCGAGCACGTCCTCCTGAATCTCTCGTAGTACTCATACAAAGTTTCGTCAGCCTGTTGTTCAATGTTGCTAATGCTCCTCTTCAGGCTGTTGAGCTTTGTAGCAGGAAAGTACTTCTCTAGAAAGGCCTTCTACATCTTGGCCCATGTATCAATGCTCCCTGGTACTAAGTAATAGAACCAGTCATTAGCCGAATCCTTTAGAGAGAAAAGAAAGGCCCTCAGCTTGATTTGGTCTTCAGTTACTCCTCTGGGCTTCATGCTAGTGTAGACTGCATGAAACTCTGACAGGTGCTTATTAGGGTCTTCACCATTCATCCCATCGAAGTGAGGGAGTAAGTGGATCAACCCTGACTTGAGCTCGAAGTTTACGCCATCAGCCAGCTCAGGAAACTGCACAGCCAGTGGTTGCTGTTGCAGATTAGGGGCAGTCAGCTGCCTCAACGTGCGTGCTTCGTCTGCCATCTCAAAAATTGGGTTGTCAAAAACCAAAGATTTGTTTACTCTGCGGCTCTGGGAGAGCGTTCTCTCAATTTTTGGATCCAAAGCTAAGAGTGGAGAGTCAGTAGCACGGGTGTGGACCATAAGATAGGTCCACACAAAGATTAGCACACAAACACACACAGAGAAAAAATAAAACTTGCCTCCCCGGCAACGGCGCCAATTTGATAAAGGCTAAAGTCGTGTGCCTAATCAAAATATTCCTAAACAAACCTAAACAAGTAGCAAAGGCAAGCAAGGGTCGAATCCCACAGGGAGAAAGTAATCTTTCAGAGTGCAAAGTTGTATGTCAAAGGTAACAAACGGGGAAATTGGTTGATTGTTATGCAAGTAAACAAAACAGAGGAAAACAAATATGCAAACAAACAGTTGTTATCAAGGGATGAGAAATAGCTCAGCCAAACGATATCCATACTTCAATTTGATTGATTGATCATTGATAATCTCAAGTTCTTTAAATCAATGAATGTTCCAATTCCCTCTATAGTCTATTGCAGGACAAACAGACCCTGAAATACTAACTATTAAACAACCTAGAAAACCTCTAGATTCAACTCAATAGCAGCGTTAAGTTCTAGGAATTCCAATAGATACATCTAACATAAAACAAACAGTTTTAATCAAGATGTAAAACAATTCTCTCCTACAACAATCTATCTCAAACAGATCTAGAATATTGTAGTCGCTACTCTGAATTAGTTATCTCAAACAGAAACAATCCAATTCTAGCAAAAGAGTAATACCAATGGCCAATTAGCAAAACTCAATGATATTAGGTTCAAGAGAATCACTAACATTCAAAGAAGTAGAACAAGAGTAGATATCTTACAACCAAGCAAACGAAGGCTTCAAATCGTCTAACAAAGCAATGTAAATTAGTTCTTCATAGGAGAAAACTAACAACGATGATGAGAGATAACTGATGGGGAAAGATGATATCTTAACCTAACCTAATTCTAAAATAACGTTTTTATACCTAAGATAAAAAGTTTCCAAAAATAAATCCCAAAATACACGAAACAACCTCCACGGGTCCGGCACGGTTAGCAGCACGGTTAAGCTAACCGTGCCAAACTTCAGAAACTCATTTCTTTGCTCTCGAATATCCTGCACGGTTTGCTAACCGTGCAGCTAACCGTGCAGGTCCTTTTTGCACTTCTCTTCCACTTCTAACATCGCTCCATTCATCTCTTAACCTCCCTTTTGCTCTGGTACATCCTCCTATGGACTCCACATCATGTAGAGCATCCGCAGAACCCGGTAAATCACCTGAAATACTGCAGAAACTTGTGTAGATATCGAAATCCAAGAAAACTACAAAACAAACTAAATACGGGAAATATGCAAATGCAAACGACCTAAACTATGCCTAAATGCATGCGCTAAACATGTATGAAATGGATGCTATCACCTATGCATTTACACGTCAAGAAGAAGTTGTGCATTACAAGTTCATAATGGAGAAACTTTTGCGGTTGTTTAAAGATGTGGGTGTTATACCGACCGCCATAATGACTGATCGAGAGAAGGACTTCATCAATTCAATTCGGATAGTTTTCAAAGATGAAGTTAAACACTTTTTGTGTTGGATGCATATTAAGCACAACATAGAAGCATATGCTTCCCCAATATTGAAGGATAAAAACAAGTCAAAAGGTTTTGCAGCCAATGTTGGGCACTTTGGTGTTCAACCACGGAGGAAAGCTACGAAGAGAGGCTTGCGAAATTGAGGACATCGTGGAAGAGTGGCCTCGTTCGATACATTGAGAAGACGTGGACTAATCCTTACAAGGAAAGCATAATCAGAGCGTGGACGGATCATCATCTTCACTTCTTCACGAGGACTACAAACATGTATCTCTTGTACAATGTTTAGTAGTTTCTAGGTTCATGGCTCAATGTGGGACTAACGCGATGCTTTTTATGTGTTTTGATAGGGTTGAGGGTATGCATCACGTGTTGAAGAAAATTTTGAATTCTAGTGTTGGTGGTTTTAATAGAATGGTAGTGAGGATCCACCATGCGATTAAGGGTCAAATTGGGCAGGTGTGTGCGACCATGGAGATGTCACGGATCAAAACACCAACGATGTTTGATGGTGTGTCGACAGAAATAAAAGTGTTGTTTTCAAGGCTATTCTTCAAAGTGTCGGAGAGGGGCTTGAGAATGTTGTTTGATCTGTATAAGCAGATAGAGGAGGATGATTTCCCTGAGGATTGTGATGATCATTGGATGAGAGACTGCTTCGGCCTACCGTGTGTCCACAGAATCACAAATGCCATAATTAATAAGACGTCGATCATGCCGAGTGAGATACACCGCTTCTGGAAGCAATTGCAATGGGATAGGGTTTACACGAAAGAGCCAGTTGAGGACACAACACAGATGTATATTTCAGAGTTGAGATGGAAGCTAATGGATGACATGTGGCACGCTAAAACACTGCGCAAAGACCAAATAGACCAAATCACCGAGTTGTTCTGGGACACGCAGCATCCGCATGAAACTTCGTTGCAGGAGCCCACGGGAATCATTGCAAAAGGAAGGCCAAAGGGTTCGACGAAGTACTCCACCAAGAGGGCGCCGAGCTTATTTGAGCATAGGAGGGCTGAGTTAGAGGAGATTGAGAAGAAGAAGGCCAATGGAAGCCAAGGTAGAGGTCGGGGTCATGGCAAGAAGGAACCAAGTGGAGCTTCACCGGGCATTGGGATCCAAGGCAGCCAATCTGAAGGGACAAGATCGCAGCAGCTCCCTGAACAACCCATGATTTATATGGGGGTGAACTTTGGGGTTAAGAATGTGGATTACTTTTGGTTTCCCTACATTAACGGGGCCAAAGATGTATGTCCAGACAGGCATTGTGGATATCGGGAACTGGCTGTATTATTGGGATCGGAAGAGACTGCATACCCTATGGTTCGAATGCAGGTGGCGGGCGAGTTGTTTGACAATAGAGATGTGTACATGCCCATCTTGCCCATCCTACACCCGGGGATCACATACGAGGACCTTATATTCCGGGTCAACTATGTCATCAGTCCTTGCAGCAAGGAGTACTGGCTCAACAAGCCAATGATTGGTTTAGTGTTTGCCACGCTTTACCAAGTTGCTCTTGTCCTATTATCTTGGGATGGCCCGTGCTTATGCTTACCAATGAGGGCCTCTGACGGAAGCCTCGGCCCTCCAACACAGATATTGACGATGGCCCTCGTAGGGAACCGAAACCACTTCGTACCGGTATAGCTTATTGTTTTTAAATAACTAGTAATGTTTGTGCTTACCCTAAAACACAAAGCTCGATCATATTTTGTGTTTTCTATGTAGGTGTCGCTGAAGGATGGTTGTCCATTACCTCCGCCTCCGTACGCTTGGCGTCGATTCAAACACCCAAGTGTCGATGGTTGGGACTCTCAATTTCAGTCGAGGATTCAACTATTTCGGGATTATCGCACTAGATATAACCGTCCTCCAGATCCTCCGGTATAGTTTCAGATGTAATTTTAGATCTAATTTTAGATGTAATTTACTGTAAGAGCAGATATCAATAGGCCGGCCCTTGCTTAGACAAAGGGTTAGATACTTGGGCCTTTCACTTGAGCCATTTTGCTTCGGGCCTTGATTTGAGCCCATATATAAATTCGTCTCGCAGGCCCTTTTGCAAATCATGAACTTGAGGACACAAACATTTGCACTGAAATTCATGTAATTATACACTTGGAAATCAACATACATAAAATTCAAAACAAACATAGAACTCAAAATAAACACTGAAATAAGCATTGAACTAAGATCCTTTCTTATAAGGATCAATCAATTTGTAAACCCCGATAATATATCTTCTTTCTTAACTTCACATTTGAATCTGAAAGGGTTTGGTTTAGCTATTTAAGCTCATTTCTTTCCAACACCAATTCTCTGATAATCTTGGCAACATTGTCGTCATACGTTGGATCAAGCCACTTAAAGGTATGACACCCTCTCATTGTTCCATCCCGCTCCATTGGGATGTAGTCCTTGCATGCGAGATACCTTCTTTTGTAGTGATTGGGTTTGTCGCAAGTGTACATGACGACCGGGAAATTGCACTCACACATTGTAATTGGAGCTTGTGCGGTGCTGAACGACGAAGCCATCCTCTCCTATGAACTTGGTATCTCGGATCTGGACTATGAATTATTGTATTACAATTTATAAACTCTTGAAAAAACAAAAGCCAATAAAGATGAGAAATATTACCGAAGGGCTAAATAATCTCTCGCGGTGGGTCTGGAGCTGACGAAACCCTAGAAGAAGCTTTGCGCAGTGCCGCTTGATGTGAGTAATAGGGTTGGTAGCCTGCCTTTTTATAGAAGAGTATTGGGGTTAGTAAATTTGCAAATGTACAATTACACTTCTGATTGGGCCGGACCACATGACAGGCCCTAACCAAACATATCCTAACCAAACAAACCCTAACCAAACAAATCCAAACAATAACAAAACATATCTAACCCTACGCTTAAACATAGCGTACGCTAGAGAACAGAGCACATGTCATTGGGCCGGCCTAAAGGACAGGCCTAACATCTTGTGCGATGTCGTTTAGCGTACGAATAAATGCAGCGTGCAGATTGTTGGGCATGTCCTTTGGGCCGGCCCAATGACCTGTGCTCTGTTCTCTAGCGTACGCGATTTTTAAGCGTAGGGTTTGGATACTTGTATAGTATAGTATTTCATTATATCTTGTATAATTATACTTATATACTATAGTATTATATTATATCTTCTATAATTACCCTTATATACTATAGATATCTTGTATAGTTACACTTATATCCTATAGTATTTCATTATATCTTCTATAATTACACTTATATACTATAGATATCTTGTATATTTACACTTATATCCTATAGTATTTCATTATATCTTGTATAATTACACTTATATATTATAGATATCTTATATAGTTACACTTATATACTATAGATATCTTATATAGTTACACTTATATACTATAGTATTACATTATATCTTCTATAATTACACTTATATACTATAGATATCTTATATAGTTACACTTATATACTATATATTACATTATATCTTCTATAATTACACTTATATACTATAGATATCTTGTATAGTTACACTTATATCCTATAGTATTTCATTATATCTTGTATAATTAGTAATTACACTTATATACTATATATATCTTGTATAGTTACACTTATATACTATAATATTTCATTATATCTTCTATAATTACACTTATATACTATAGTATTTCATTATATATTGTATAATTATACTTATATACTATAGTATTACATTATATCTTCTATAATTACACTTATATACTATAGATATATTGTATAGTTACACTTATATACTATAGTATTTCATTATATCTTCTATAATTACACTTATATACTATAGTATTTCATTATATCTTGTATAATTATACTTATATACTATAGTATTACATTATATCTTCTATAATTACACTTATACACTATAGATATCTTGTATAGTTACACTTATATACTATAGTATTTCATTAAATGTCATATAGTTACATTATATACTATAGTATTTCATTATATGTCATATAGTTACATTATATAGTATAGTATTTCATTATATTCCATATAGTTACATTATATACTATAGTATTTCATTATATTTCATATAGTTACTTATATACTATAGTATTTCATTAAATGTCAAAAAGTTACATTATATACTATAGTATTTCATTATATTTCATATAGTTACTTATATACTATAGTATTTCATTAAATGTCATATAGTTATATTATATACTATAGTATTTCATTATATGTCATATAGTTACATTATATACTATAGTATTTCATATAGTTACATTATAAACTATAGTATTTCATTAAATGTCATATAGTTACATTATATACTATAGTATTTGATTAAATGTCATATAGTTACATTATATACTATAGTATTTCATTATATATCATGTAGTTGCATTATATACTATAGTATTTCATTAAATGTCATATAGTTACATTATATACTATAGTATTTGATTAAATGTCATATAGTTACATTATATACTATAGTATTTCATTATATATCATGTAGTTGCATTATATACTATAGTATTTCATTAAATGTCATATAGTTACATTATATAATATAGTATTTCATTATATGTCATATAGTTACACTATATACTATAGTATTTCATTATATGTCATATAGTTACATTATATACTATAGTATTTCATTAAATGTCATATAGTTACATTATATACTATAGTATTTCATTATATGTCATATAGTTACATTATATACTATAGTATTTCATTATATATCATGTAGTTGTATTATATACTATAGTATTTCATTAAATGTCATATAGTTACATTATATACTATAGTATTTCAGTAAATGTCATATAGTTACATTATATACTATAGTATTTCATTAAATGTCATATAGTTACATTATATACTATAGTATTTCATTAAATGTCATATAGTTACATTATATACTATAGTATTTCATTATATTTCATATAGTTACTTATATACTATAGTATTTCATTAAATGTCATATAGTTACATTATATACTATAGTATTTCATTATATGTCATATAATTACATTATATACTATAGTATTTCATTATATGTCATATAGTTACATTATATACTGGAGTATTTCAATATATGTCATATAGTTACATTATATACTATAGTATTTCATTATATGTCATATAGTTACATTATATACTATAGTATTTCATTATATTTCATATAGTTACATTATATACTATAGTATTTCATTATATTTTATATAGTTACATTATATACTAGAGTATTTCATTCTATGTCATAAAGTTACATTATATACTATAGTATTTCATTATATGTCATATAGTTACATTATATACTATAGTATTTCATTATACTTCATATAGTTACATTATATACTATAGTATTTTATTATATTTCATATAGTTACATTATATACTATAGTATTTCATTATATGTCATATAGTTACATTATATACTATAGTATTTCATTATATGTCATATAGTTACTTATATACTATAGTATTTCATTAAATGTCATATAGTTACTTATATACTATAGTATTACATTATTTCATTATATTTCATGTAGTTATATTATATAATAAGACGCAATTTAACCAAAACAACCAAAATATAAATAGGAAATGGCTAAATACACACGAAATAATGTATATATACACGCTATTTTGTGCGCTTAACATAGCAGCAAGGTTTTGTCCGCTTATGTTAAGCGCATAGGGGTATAGTGGGTATTTTAAAAAGACAGCTCATGGATCTTTCCAACGGCTATAAATTTACACGCTTAACTTAAGCGCATACCCATGCGCTTAAGTTAAGCGTGTAAATGTAATTGGGCCAACCCATTAATGGCCGGTGTGGCGTTGATTTGGTTATTAAACAAACACACTTAACTTAAGCGCATAGGTATGCGCTTAAGTTAAGCGTGTAAGTTTATAGCCGTTGGAAAGATCCGTTTGAATATTACCGTTGGTGCGCTTAAGTTAAGCGTACCAAACGGTAACATTCTAACGAATCTATTTCTTCCTATTAGTACTCGAAGATCTTGCCATTACATATCCAAGAAACCGAATTTGTTCTTCTCCCAATTTTAAAGATGTGTCATAGTGGTGATGATAGTAGTGACGAGGAAAATGATTGGGTTCAAAGTGAAGAAGAAGAGGAGGAGGATGACAAATGGATGGAGTCAAATCATTTTGTAGATGTCGAAGATGACGAAACGACTGGCGATTGGGACCCTAGCGGCGTATTTGTGGTTAGTGTTGAAATAGTTTTGTTATTTTCTTTATCGGTATTTTAATACGTAATTAGTATCGTAAATATCGCACTTATTTAGGTAGCCAATCTTTATCATGAATTTGTAGTTATATAATTGGAAATCATATGTAGTGTAACATAGTGATGTAGTTATGATGACTTTTAGTTAACATAAACCGCTACATTTATAGGGGAAAGACTATACAGAGCATTTTATTACCAACCTAGTGTGGGATAGTAAGGAAGAATTGTACGAATGGGCGAAAGAAATAGGAAAGGAGCTTGTGATAGCTTTGGTGAAGCGTAACTCAAGTCCGTACCAAATTAGTATAGTGTGCATTAGGTTTGGGCCTTGGAGATCAGGGAGGCTGAAGGTGAGCAAAGAGAATCCAGAGTTGCCGGTTGTTAAAATCCGAAAGTCGAGATCCAAAAAGTGTGGGTGTAAGTTTGAGATAATGGGTGTTCGCATGAAGAAAGTGGCATGGACGGTTGGTGAAAAGTGGGTCTTGGGTGTGATTGAAGGTCGGCACAACCATAACCTACGAGCTAGCTTTAAAGGCCATGAATTCATGGGTCGAATGACCGGCAGAGCAGCTGTGCGCTAGGAGGTGGGGAGACGGTCGCAAGACGCCGAATTAAATTGTTTCGGGATTGAGGCAAAACTTCTCGGGAAATGTGACTTCCAGGAAGCAAGTGGCCAACTTCTTATAGAAGCTGCAGTATGAGGATCGGGGAGAGTTAACGGTTACGCAGTGGTCCCTAAGATTTATGGTTGAGCAGAAATACGTAGTTCATCCTTTGAGGGATGCGAAGACTGATGAGGTTGCAATCTTATTTTTTGCTAATTCGGAGTCGTTGTGGTTGTTGAAGAAGTTCGCGTACGTGATATTCATTAACGCGACATACAAGACAAACAAGTAAGTCCTAAATTTTAATAATGTGTAGTTTATGACATAAATTGTTAAGGTATTTCATTTCAAAATGTGTTTGGTATTATGAAATGTTTTCCATAGATATGGAATGCCACTTGTGGAGATTGTTGGTTTCACCAACACTAATAAGACGTTCAACATTGCTTATGAATTCACCCGGGCGAAAAGGATTTACCATTACACGTGGATAATGAGAAAACTCTGGGCATTGTGTTTGGATTTGGGAGTGATGCCGACTGCAATAATGACAGATTGTGAGAAGGCCCTCATAACTGTTATCCACAGTGTTTTTTGCACCGAAGTTCAACACCTCTTGTGTTGGGTGCATATAAAGCACAACATCGAGGCACGTGCCTCGTCCATCTTGAAGAAGAAGGAAAGCGTGGATGCCTTTGCAAACCAATGTTGGGCACTTTTTTGCTCAACCAGTAAAGAAAGCTATGAAGAGAGGCTTGCCGTATTACGGACATCATGGAAGAGCGGCCTTGTCAGATACGTGGAGGACACATGGCTTACTCCGTACAAGATGAGCATAGTAAGGGCATGGACGGATCATCATCTTCACTTCTTCACGAGGACTTCAAACAGGTATGACGTTCACAATATGTTGTTTTTATACTCTTAGTTGTTAATGTCGTACTAACGTCATGTGATTTGACAGGGTTGAGGGAATGCACAAGGTTTTGAAAGATATTATTGGTTCTAGCAGAGGGGGCTTCAACAGAGTGATCGTGAGGATCCACCATACCATCATCCTTCAAATAGATCAGATTAGGGGGAGCATGAACCTTTCACTTTCCAAACGATCAACAGATTTCGATGATGTATCGATGCCTCAAGTTGTACGAGCTACTTTTTCTAGGCTCTTCTACCAAGTGTCGGATAGGTGCTTTGATATGTTGTTGGGATATTACGATATCTTGAAGAAGGGGGAGTTCTCAGAAGAATGCACCGACCATTGGGTGAGAGATTGCCTTGGGTTGCCTTGCATGCACACCATTGCAACAACCATCATTTCAAGAACACCTCTCATTCCGTTAGACGTTCACGAGTTCTGGAGGGACTTGGAATGGGAAGATACTCCAACAACAACTCCTAACCCTTCTGTCTATGTTCGAATGGACATTACAGATATGAGACTTCGTGAAATGTTTGCCAGGTTGGAGGTTGGGACATTGAATAAAGGCATGGCATTCCTACTAGGTGAGTTGTACCACGACTTGGAGCATCTGGAAGAGAGTACTTTGTTGGAGTCGACGGGGAAGAGAGTACTTTGTTGGAGTCGACGGGGATCAAGACAAAAGGAAGGCCAAGTGGTGCTAGGAACAAGGAGAAGGTGGATGAGAAGGCGGAGAAGAGGGATAAGTGCTTGTTTGAGCATAGACGGGATGAGCTCCACGAGAATGAGAAAAAGGTGGGGCCGAAGACAAAGGCGAAGGGGAAGGCAAGTGCGAGCTTTGGTAGAGGCCCAGGTCTTCCTAAAAGGCAAGCAAGTGCATCTAGTGCAGTGGTGATGGACTTTGACGACTTGGAATCCAAACCCCTACCAGAAGAATCACAACCAGAAGATTTGTAGTGGCCTGAAGACCCTAGTCTTCCCATTGTTCATATAGGGGTGAAGTTTGGGATTGACAATGTGGATGACTTTTGGATTTCGTACATCAAGAATGTTAGAGATGTACGCCCCGACGGACATTGTGGATATCGGTCGATGGTTGTATTGTTGGGAAGGCAAGAGAAGGAATATCCCAACATCCGACGCGAGATGGTAGCGGAGTTGCTTGACAACCGAGAGCTATACGAGCCGGTACGTTACCGTCTTTGAGAAGGGTCTTGGGATGATCTTATCTTTCAAGTGAACCATTGCAAAAGCCCTTGCTCAGAAGTATACTGGCTTCACATGCCATTGATGGGTTTAGTGTTTGCCACACTATATCAGGTTGGTCTCGTCTTATTAACTTGGGAAGTTCCGATGTTTTACTTACCGTTGAGGAATAGGACATCAAGCATAGGTCCTCCATAAAAGATTTTTGCCATGGCACACGTAGGCAATCATGATCACTTCATACCGGTAAAGGTTTCTTCTAATAAAATATTTATGAAATTAGGTTATATTGTTTTCACTACTAAAATAGTTTGTGTGTGTATATATAGGTGGTGCTTAAGGAAGGGTCGCCAATACCACACACACCTGGTTTGTGGCACAGAAACGCAGATCGAAATATTTTGTGGTGGACAACAAAGTTTGAGGGGAATTTGAAGATGTATCGAGAGTATCGCATTGCAAATGGTCGGGCACCAGATCCTTTTATGTATGCGGGAGATGGAATCGTTCATGTAATTCATTGATGTTACGAGTATGTAATGTAATATTTAGACGACTTTGTAATTTCCAACTTTAAGTGTTGTGTTTTACATTATGTATTGATGTTACGAGTATGTAATGTAATATTTAGACGGCTTTGTAATTTCCAACTTTAAGTGTTGTGTTTTACATTATGTATTGATGTTACGAGTATGTAATGTAATATTTAGATGTTCTTCAATTAATTCAGGCTTTCCAACGACTTTGAAGATGTAATATCAAGAGTATCGCATTGCAAAGTGGCTCACATTCAGTAATTCGGCACGGTTTACTATAAACCGTGCCGAATTACAGAATGTGAGGGAAGTCCTGTCTATGAAACTGTACGCTTAGGACAAGTGTATGCATGTACGCTTATCCTAAGTGTGCAGTCATACGCTTAGGTTAAGCGTGCAGTCATACGCTTATCCTAAGCGTGCATTTTCACATACATGACTTCCCTCAAACGCTTAGTGACAGGGCTTTTGTCGTATGTACCTATCAAAGAAACCTTAAACACCCAACTAATATAGTCTGGCAAGTAAGGGTCGAACCCACAAAGAATCAAGCTATCTATTTTGTTTGTAGAAATCGTTTATCAACAGTAACAAATGGGGTTTTGGCTTTTTGTTCTAAACTACGAAATTAACTAACAGAAGTAACAAAGATGTAAACAGATATTGATGAAAGAACTCATTCAAACAAATATCCACACTTTAGTTTGATTGATTGATCATCGATTATCTCTAGTTCTTTAACCCAACGAATGTTCCAATTCATTTTCTTAAGTTTATTAACAGGACAACCAGACCGTGATAACACTAACTACTATGCAATCAAGAAACTATCGATATTCAATTCAATAGCAGTAAGTTTCAGGAATTTCAGCAGATACATGCAACATAAAACAACCAGTTTTACTTAGCATGCAAATCAATTCTCATCTACAATAAACTATCACAACTAGTTCTAGAATATCGCAGTTGCTACTCTGACTCAGATATTTCAACTAGAAATAATCCAACTCTAGCATAAGAGTAATACCAATGGCCAATTAGAAAAACTCAAAGGGATTAAGTTCAAGAGAATCAATAACATTCAAAGAAGTAGAACAAGAGTTATAATCTTACAACTAAATCAAACGAAGGCTTCAATTGTCTGACTAAGCAAAGGAACTTAGTTCTTCATAATCTTGCAAAAACTCAAAAAACTCTCTAAGAAAAACTGAACTGCCGTTCTGAAAATATGATGAATGAAAACCTAAAGGAAACTAAGTCTATTTAACCTAAGTAAAATCTTCTAAAAATAACAATAATCGAAATATAAAAATATAAAATAAAGGAAACAAGATAAAAGTGGATCGCGTGTGAAATCTTCCGCGTCTTCATGGATTTGCACGGCCGCGACCGCGGTATTCCTAGCCGCGCCCGCGACATACACTTCTTTGCTTCCTGACGAACTCTTCCCATACCGCGCCTTCTGCACCTTAGCCGCAGTTGCGGCTTTGCCTTCTCAACTCCTCTACGCTCCAACACTTCACTAAAATTAGCACTTTCTTTACTTCTACTCTACTGCTCCACCATCCTAAATTATCTCCTAAGCCCACACAAATGGTGCCTAATAACAGCACCTAGTTACGCACTACAAAGTATAGCGTATCACTTAGGATACGCGTATGACATAACATTCATTTTTCCAACGACTCTATTTCACCCTATAAATACAAAAAATGTCATCACAACCTTATTCACCCTTCTCTTATTGTGTTTTAATTCTCCAAAAGTTAGTATGGCCTCTTTGTCGAGTTCGAGTTCAAAACGGGAGGGAGAATTTGCTTTTGTAATTCGAAGGCGGTCATACACACTTGTGACTGACAGTGGCAGTACGGAAGAAGGTACTGGGGATGCCCTGATTTGGGCACGAACAATGTCCATAAATCGGGTAATAAAGGGGGATGTGAATTCTTTGCGTGGTTCGATCCACCATATGACGAGAGGGCACACGAGGTCATTATGGGGCCGTCGAAGGGGAAAAAAACCAACTTCTAAAGATGAATAAGGGTCTTTGTAGGTATTGTTTAAGGGCAATAACAGATATACATCGTAGGTGTTAGAAAGATAGAAGTAACCATTTGTTATGTTTTGTAGGGATCCAGCGGAATTAGCGAAAGAGAGACATCGAGAAGGTTAATGTAATTTTTCATTTAATTTCCAGGGTGAAATTTAAATTTTAAGATTAATGTAATTTTGCATTTAATTTGTGAGAAATCGGGAAGGTAACGAGTTTGTACTACTTCACGTCATTATAGGCCCAATCAGCCCATTAAAGGCCCAATCTGCCAAAATAGCAATAAATCGAGATAAAAAATGAGTTTGTACTACTTTGTGCCATTATAGGCACAAACTAACAATAAACCGGAATTAAAAAACGAGCTTGTACTACTTCGCGCCATTATAGGCCCAATAGACTCAAACTATGAACATATCGACAAAAAAATGACTCTCTACTAAATCGGCCCATTAAAGGCCCAATCCGCCAAAAATAGCAATAAATCGAGATAAAAAATGAGTTTGTACTACTTCGCGCCATTATAGGCTCAATATGCCCAAACTAACAATAAAGCGGAATTAAAAAACGAGTTTGTACTACTTTGCGCCATTATAGGCCCAATAGACTCAAACTAGCAACATGTCGACAAAAAAACAACTTTTAACTAAATCGGCCCATTAAAGGTCCAATCCGCCAAAAATAGCAATAAATCGAGATAAAAAACGACTTTCATACTACTTCGAGTCATAATAGACCCAATACGCCCAAACTAACGTGTATTTAGTTCAAATACTTTATCGTATTGTACTAAGTTCATAAGTATACTAACATGTATTGCATAAGTATACTAACACATACTACGTTCATATTACTTCTTCGTATTGTACCAAGTTCATTTTACTTTCTCATATTGCATAAGTATACTAACATGTAAAAAGTTCAATTACTTTCTCGTAGTTCATATTAATTCGTCGAATTGTACTAAGTTCATATTACTTTCTCGTATTACATAAGTATACTAACATGTACTAAGTTTATATTATTTTCTCGTATTACATAAGTATACTAACATGTACTAAGTTCATATTAATTTCTCGTATTGAATATACTAGCATGTTTTGCATAAGTATACTTCATATTACTTTATTGTAATGTATAAAAAGTTTCCTAACCCTATAGGGTTTAGCGAAACCCAAAATTAGTAGACATACCATGTACGCTTAAATTAAGCGTACAGGGTATACACGCTTACGTTAAGCGTACAAGTACACGCTTATCTTAAGCGTGTAACTGTATGCTTAACATAAGCGTACCAGGATTACACTGCAGTGTGCAGTGTTACCCAGCAGTGTAATCCTGCAGCTTATCATGCAGTGTTTCTAGCCAAACAGACTGTTTGGCCAGAAACATTGCAGCTTATAGTTGTTCATACTTCTTCGTTTCAAACGTATTTGTTTTTCGATTGAAGTATTGACGTGGCCTAAGGTCGTTATGCCAAATCAAAGTAAACCTCAACTTCCAAACTAGTATACTAAGCAAGCAAGGGTCGAAATCCCAAGAGAATCACAAGCGTCTATATTCCTGTCACAAATTGAATATCAATCGAACAATAGTAACAAAGGGGGGGTTTTGAGGTTTTAATCAAGTAGAAAATAAAACAGAATAAATAGTATGCAATCAAATGTGAGAAAACACTTAGCCAGGCAATTTCCACTTAAGTTTTGGTTGGTTGATCCTAGATTACTTCCAATTCCTTCCTATGATTATTCATGTCCCGATCTTGTGTAGATTAATAAGGAAACCATCCCTAAGAACCCTTACCAATGAACAACCCTAGCACCACTAGTGATTCAACCCAAAGGCAGCAATGAACATAAGAATTAACCAGGATACACATAACACCTCAACCAGAAGCATTCAACATGTAATCAAATCTCTACATAGATAAAATTCACCAAAGCAAATAAAACCTATGCTTGCCACTCCAGACCAGGACGTTAGCCCAACAGTTTCCTAGTCATAGCAATATGAGTAACAATCAATAAACCTAGATGGCCTGTCTAGACAAATCAATAATTATTCAATGATATTCTGCTTAAGAGAAGAGATATAGATCAATAGGAATTAAGAAAGGGAACATAACCTCACTACCAATAATCAAAACTTAAGCTTCCATTGCCAGACTAAGCAAAAGTGCTTAGCCTTCCATAGTCTTGAGAAAACAACGATGATGTAAAAACTAAAACCTAATATTAGTGTCTCTTCCTTTTCAAAACCTAAAACTAAGAGAGTATAAATAGGTGGGCTTAACAAATGACCTAGCCCAACTGAAAATAGAAAACGAAAATAATTAAAATGAAATAAAGAAATTAGGAAAAATAGATTCGGGAAATCCCGAAATAAGTATGCCGTGATGACCCGCGATCGCGGGTAATGGACCGCGATCGTGGTTGCTTGTAGATCCACGCTCTTCGCATTCTTCCGCGTCTGCAGAAATATCTCGAATGCCCCGAAGTCCCACGATCGCGGCACCCTTGCCCGTGGTCGTGGTTAATGCTCGGCCTTCACTCCTTGGCTTCGCCTCCTTGGCGTCTTCTTTTGGTGGCTTCCTTCCTCAGTGTCTCCTATGATATCCAAAATAGCTCATACACCTCCAAAAATACCAGACTTTGCCCCCAAACGACATGCACAAGAATGTGTCTAAATCTACCCGAATGGCACCAATAAAACCCTCTAATAACTCTTAGTTAAGCCCTACAAAGTAGTGCTTATCAAGTATACATCAGTGGACTATTAACTTTCCATTTTGTACTTATTCGTTTTTCGATGTTAATCATTTCGTACTTTGTCGTTTTTCTTACTTATTTGTTTTTCGATCAAATTATACATCCTTTTATCGCTCGGTAAAGTTTTGTAAGTTATGTTGTTATTTCGTACTTTGAGGTAAAGTATCAAACGACATAATAAACATGAACAAACATACTAAACCAAAAACACAAAATACATAACATTTATAGAAACACTTAATACAAACGAAGCGTGTCTAATCCAAACATAAAAACTAATGTGGTTGTGAGTCACTCCCTTCACCAGGTTCTGTAACAGAATCATGAAACATCTGGGACTGGTGAGGTGGAGGTGGGGCCATGGGTGGAGGATGCTCAATCAGCATCTCAAGCCATAATCTCGCAAGTCCCTCGAATGTCTGTGTTGAATCCTCGGGAGTGCGTAAGTAAGTGCGGATATTAGCAACAACCACCTGAATGCGCTGTATACAAAATAAGTAAAATTTGTCAAACTATTGCAATATACAAAATCAGAGATAAAAAGTTCAAACAATTCAACAAAAATAAGTGTACCGCGACTGCGTCAACAGCTGGAGAGACATGGATAGGGCTGATCGGACGATCACGTTTGACGGAACCGGCCGGGATCGACCAAGGGATGAGACCACTCGTCATACCAATCTAAATAGTCGTCAGACATGTCCCAAAAGTGAGTCGCATCCGGTCCATGCAGATCAATTAACGGTATCGGATCTGCATCCCATGCTACTAGAAGCTCATCATCAAACCTGACCTCGTATCCCTTCAGCTCCACATTTCTGACGGCCTTGTACGATTGAATGGGCAAATCTGGGACTGACTGCACTAGCCCAAACTGCCTGAGGACTCGGTCCGGGTGGTACGGCTCCTCAACATCAATAATGCGCAGTATACCGCGAAACCTAGAAGGAGCTACCTCAGGAGCCTGGAAGTCCAACCCCACCCAAGGGGTCCAGGTAACATGTAAAGTCAAACTTCCATAGTTAATACGTATTTTTATAATTAAAGACTAAGATATCGAAATAAACCTAAACTTTTCTACCACCTCATATCTCTTGGCATCCAGTATGCGGCGTATAGCGATCAAACGGCCGGAATCTCTACTGTTATGCACCTCCGAGGCACCAAGAACAACTGCTCCAAAAGCCTAGGGGTTGGTAACATATTGTTCACGAAAATGTGGAAAATATGCCCAAACCCAGCAGTGTAAATGAAGAAATAACACTATTAATGACTGAAGTATTAAAACGTAACTTAATATTTCACTAATCCATCCAATATCTTACCCTAATAAGAATCCCACAAGAAGAAATCCCTTGTGCTCCACACCTAGACGCCTGATGTGTCCTTGTCTCTTGTGATAAGCCGAATTGTCAAAGGTGGCGCCTTGGATCTAGTCTTGGTTGGGAAGTCACGTCCGAACGTCTCAGTTGGTGAAGATGATGTTGTACGCATTGAAGAACGTGATGTTGAACGTGGTGGTGATCACGGTGGTGACGATTGATGGAAAGATGATGGCGGTGGCGGAAGCGATTGAATGGAGGAATAGATGACTTGATGGAACAAGTCGTTGGTGTCGTAGCGTCGACTGCGGGTGTCGTAGCGTCGACTGCGGATGTCGTAGCGTCAACTGCGGAGGGGATAAGCTCGATGGAGATCGAGTGGTTGCCGTAGCGTCGGCGGCGGAGTGAATGGGGATGAGAGGGATAAGGGTGACGTCCGATCAAGGGAAGGAGGGATTAACACTCGACTTTAAACCTTGAACTTTAACTTGAACGCGAAGAAATAACAAGAACATAGAAGACTTTAAATAGCAAAAGTATCTCGGCCAAGACCTAATGGGCTTGGGTCGAAACGAGCCTAAGGGCTAGCCCATGCAAGCATGCAAAAGGCACTCGCCCTAAAAGATAGAACGACTAAAAAGGAAACTATCTAAAACGCTATACATAAGGAAACTATCTAAAACGCTATAAATAAGGAAACTATCTAAAAAGAACGCAATCTTCAGAAAGAATGCGTGAAGTGATGAATGTAACACCCCCAAATTTAACCCCATTTGAAAGCGTTACTGCCGATGACTCCGGACGTAAACCCCGAAGTCACCCCAGGCTTTTCCGACGTCATAACTGACTTAAAACACAGTTACAATACTAAAATCATAACTTTTATTAAACCATATGGTCGCGGAATTACACGATTCCTAAAACGACCCAATTAATCAGAAATACAACAGCGAAATACTTTTAAACAAAACGACAAAATAGCACAGCGGAAATCTTTAAAATACAACGACAAAACAACTTGTCAAAACACCGTTCATCCTCATAGTCGCTCTAGCCTCCTCGGATCTGCATGTGCCGAAACGGACGGACGACACCCCCAAGACGTTACAGAAATATAAAAATACAAGAGTTAGTCTAATGAATAGACTAAGCAAGGGCTTCACCAATAATTCACACAAACACATCCCAAGCAGTTCCACATATCACAAATCACATGATTACAGTATATCTCTCATATTAGCGTTGATTCTAGCAGAATATACAACCTAATATAATATCTGATTTTAATTATCTCAAATTAATTAAAAACCACTTGCCTGGAAAGACGAGCTTTTCCTAGCTGCACTAGAGCCTAGCTGTACTACTCGCCAAAGTTCATTAATTAGGTGCTTTCAGGCACTTACCTGAATTAAATGACCACACACACACACATATCACGTTATAAACTTTTAACTAGACCTCACAGGATCCAAACCTCTAATTATCGCATTGGGTCTTAATCGCCCTTATAAAGAATGAACCTCTCGGAGTCCAAACTTTCACTATCGCATTGGGTCTTAATCGCCCTTATAAAGAATGAACCTCTCGGAGTCCAAACTTTCACTATCGCATTGGGTCTTAATCGCCCTTATAAAGAATGAACCTCACAAAGTCCAAACTTTTACTATCGCATGGGTTTTAATTACCCTAAACAGTTATAAAGAAACGCCCATGGAACACACCGGATCCAGGCGCTCCTACGAATACTCGTGCTAACTAACAGTAAACACGCAAACACATCACACAGAGAACCATCACGGCTCAACCTGAACAACTATCACCCTAGATTTAATAATCTAAGCCACACACAATAAATCATATCAAGGACCCTTACGGCCTTCACCTGCACAACAAATCTATCATATACTAGCGTCGGTTCTAGCAGAATATACAACCTAGTAATAATATCAGTTTTATTTCACATAACGTTATCAAATCAATTTCCAACATAATTAACAATCATCCCAAATTATTTAACAACAAAACTATTGATAAATAATCAAATATGGAATGATGAACAAGAGAGAACCGCCACTTGCCTTGGATCCGACAACTTTGAATCAAGCAGAGCAACGTCTAGTTCCTGGATCTGAAACTGGAGTAGATCTTGGATATTAAATCCCTAAGAAATGGCCCATAACAAGACCCTAAGTTAGATTCAATACACTTATATATGAATCTAAAAGAATACAAAAAGAAATCAAAGGAAACGAGCAAAGCCCAAAGCTAAACCACAAGACACACAACTCGGACGCAAATACCGCGATCGCGGTAAGTCGCGGCCAGTCGCGGTGGTTCGACAGTGGCAAAGCTTCGACAGCTTCCATGGAGAATTTCTTACCCAAACCGATTTGTTTGCCTTCGATTTGTCTATGGTTCGATCTCCCAACACCTCAAAGCTTCTCACTACACTCAAGAGTACCTTCTCAGCTCAAGAGACACTCGAAATCTCCCACACACGAAGCTCGCAAGCTCGGCTTTAATGGAGAAAAACAGAGGAAAACAGAGGAGAAGAAAAAGGAAGAAGAAGAGAGCTTAAGCTTCGGTCTTCACCTCCTTTTATAGCCCAATCCGAGTCTCCACCAAGGGAACAAGTCGGGGACAAGGGGACAAGCCAAAGCCAAGTGGATCGAGCCACTTGCCTGCCCCAAAAACAGAGAAAAAACAGAGTGCTACAGTAACCGCCTTAGAGGAAGACGACACTGCTCAGCAAAAGATGTTACCGCGAGCGCGGCCGGTCGCGGTGAATCGCGGTTGATCGCGGTCAATCACGGTGAGTCGCGGTTTAAAGGCCGACTTCGTTAATTCTTATCCGAACTTGGTTTGGATTAAATTTCTTAACTCCGGGTTAAATATATTCGTACACTAACGACAAATTAACCCCGAAAACACTTCAACTGTATTATATAATGCTCGGAAAATTTTACAGAGCTCAGAACATATTACAGAGTATCCGATCTTCTCTGAATTAAATTCGTCTAGCAATCCGGGCATAAGAAAAATAAAATTTCAAAATACCCTTAAAAATTACGGGGTGTTACAATGAAGGTGGTTGAGCCGCTTGAGGGAGATCGCGTTCAACATGGAGTCGCTTGAAGGAAGACGCGTTGAGGCACGCGATCTTTGGACTTGGATGAAGACGCTCGATGAAGATTGCGGTCTCATACTTAGCTCTTCTGAGCTCACAGTCATCGCGTTCTTCCTCGTCTTGAACCAAGGTGGTCTCCAAGGTCTTGGACGCGTGGGACTCGCTTGAGCCCGGCTTAGGTCGATGCAGGGTCGCATCATTCTCCTCCCCTTAAAATCGAAGCGTCCTCACTTCGAGCTGGGTGGGGCCAAGGAGAAGACACGCTCGTCGGGTAGCAGGAAGACGGCGTCGGGCTTGTTTCCGACTTGGAGGACCTCAAAGAAGATCAAGGAAGACTCTGGTTCAGGAGCAGGCTCGAGGGTTGGGGCGGACGCGCCAAAGCAGAAAATCGCAACCATGTGCACGGCTGCAGGTTCGATGGAGCACGGACCTGCATCCATAGGCATGGGTGAAAACGTCATCGGACTCGGTGGCGCGGCAACGGGCTTCTCAGTCAGGGTCGGACCTGCTGGCGCGGCAACGAGTGCAGTTGGGGCGTCTACAGGTGGTGTTGTCGCGATAGCGGGCGCCGGTCTTGGTTCGTTGATGTTCGGATCCGGATGTGCGGTAATAGGCACGGAAGCGGGTTCACTGAAGAACGGACCCGCTGACGCAATAGGTGGTTCGTTAGGTGACGCGCCGGATGTCGGCTCGATGGGCGGAGGCGATGCGGTCAACTCGGCTCTGAGGCGGGCAATCTCGCGCCGTAGCTGTTGGATTTCGCGTTGTGCGGGTGTGAGCTCAGGGACGGTGGCAACGGGTCGCCGCTCAATGTTGGTGCTCGACCGGGTACGTACGCGGTCGCTGTCAGGGGTCCGGCGTCGTGCGTCGATGTGGGTGTCATACATGGTCCCCTCACGTTGGCGGTCGTGTGTGCGGACCTGTTGTCGGAGCCGAGGGGGAGGAATCCAGTCGGGGTCATTGTCACGGTGCTGGGTGCGACGTCGCGGCTGGGGCGCATCTGTGTGTGGATGCGGCGGGGCATGTAGTCGAGGAGGCAGGATCCAGTTCGGGTTCATGCCACCGAACCAAGGGCCACGGTTCCACTCATCGGGCTCGAAGTAAGGGTACAAACGGGCCATGGAGTAGGTTGGCTAAGGGTGGGTCATGGATCCGGGGTGGGTAGGGAAAGCTCAAACTAGGGTTATGAGGGGAGGTGGAGGCTAGGGTTTCGAATAGGAAAAAGGAATTGGAAACGGCAGTGTAGAAAACCGCGGTCGCAGTTTGTGAACCGCGGTTGCGGCAGCTAGGGTTTTGGCAGCGGATGGTTCGTGTTTTGGCCTTTTAAGGGGTCAAATGATGTCCGTTTTGGGCAAATTTTATATGTTCGGACTCGTATCGAGATGCTCTACAGGGATATGGAAGAAAATTTTAAGAAAACAGAAAACAATTTGGGCGAAATCTGGACAGAAGTCGAGGGGAATTTCTTGTGGTGGTGGAAGGGGTGGTGGCGGGTAAAATTGAGTTCGTGACTTACAAGACTGTTGGGCTCTGATACCAGTTGATGTGTCCTTGTCTCCTGTGACAAGCCGAATTGCCAAAGGTGGCGCCTTGGATCTAGTCTTGGTTGGGAAGTCACGTCTGAACGTCTCAGTTGGTGAAGATGATGTTGTACGCGTTGAAGAACGCGATGTTGAACGTGGTGGTGACGATTGATGGAAAGATGATGGCGGTGGCGGAAGCGATTGAATGAAGGAATAGACGACTTGATGAAACAACTCGTTGGTGTCGTAGCGTCGACTGCGGGTGTCGTAGCGTCGACTGCGGGTGTCGTAGCTCGATGGAGATCGAGTGGTTGTCGTAGCGTCGACGGTGGAGTGAATGGGGATGAGAGGGATAAGGGTGACGTCCGATCAAGGGAAGGAGGGATTAACACTCGACTTTAAACCTTAAACTTTAACTTGAACGTGAGAAACAAAGAGTACAAAGTAGGGTATAAATAGGGAAGGGGTCTCGACCAAGACCTAATGGGCTTGGGTCGAAACGAGCCTAAGGACTAGCCCATGCAAGCATGCAAAAGGGCACTCGCCCTAAAAGATAGAACGACTAAAAAGGAAACTATCTAAAGCGCTATAAATAAGGAAACTATCTAAAAAGAATGCAATCTTCAGAAAGAACGTGTGAAGTGATGAAGGTGGTTGAGCCGCTTGAGGGGGATCGCGTTCAACATGGAGTCGCTTGAAGGAAGACGCATTGAGGCACGCAATCTTTGGACTTGGATGAAGACGCTCGATGAAGATCGTGGTCTTCATACTTGGCTCTTCTGTGCTCACAGTCATCGCGTTCTTCCTCGTCTTGAACCAAGGTGGTCTCCAAGGTCTTGGATGCGTGGGGCTCGCTTGAGCCCGGCTTGGGTCGATGCAGGGTCGCATCAATGCCTCTCCCAAGTTGTGGTACACATATGCTAGAATCCCAGCTCCCCATGCAGTGTCTCCAGTAGCGTCGTGGTCAAACAAAAGCGCCACCCACTTATGCTTCACGGCTGTAGTCAACTTGTCTACCAGGACAGTCGAGCCGAGAAGCAACAAGAGGTAGTACGTAGCAATAACGCCCTCATCACGATCGTCACTCCTCATCATCTCCACCAGTCTACTCTCTAAATAGGCCAAAGGAATACCGCCACCTTTGTACCACTTCTTCATCTGATCCTGGTCAACTCCCAGATGAGTACAGATGCACTGTCTCACTGCCGCATCACTAAGGCCTGAACTACAGCTCCTCTTATGTGACCTTGTCCGCCATGTCAGCTAGAGAGGAGATAGACGCCATGAGACATCCGCCTTGAGACTCCTCTATAACTACAGCCATTCCGAGCTAGATTTAGGAGACTTGCTATTTCTAGTTCTTACTATGTTTAGACATTACTTCTTTAATACTTTCTGTTTACAGTATTTCTATTTTTAGTAGCTGCTAGTTCTGGAGTGGATTCCATTTGTGTTAAATGGGCCGCCAGATTTAGTAACTAGAGAGTTTGGCCCATTAGGTCAACTATGGCCCATTAGGTCAACTCTCTAGTATAAATAGGAACTCTTGTAATTATTTTCATTACGTCGAAATAGAGCTTTTGTTTACAATCGAGTAATCGTCTGAAACCCGGGCCCTGACGTCAACAATTAACGCGTTTCTAGTCGAACTATTCTGGCGCGTTAATTCGGTTACCCATCAACTATCCACAACCAAACACAAACCCTAATCCCCATACATCTCACGGCTGCCCCCATCTTCGTGATGTGTCCTTGTCTCCTGTGACAAGCTGAATTGCCAAAGGTGGCGCCTTGGATCTAGTCTTGGTTGGGAATTCACGGTTGAACGTCTCAGTTGGTGAAGATGATGATGTACGCGTTGAAGAACGCGATGTTGAACGTGGTGGTGATCACGGTGGTGACGATTGATGGAAAGATGATGGCGATGGCGGAAGCGATTGAATGGAGGAATAGACGACTTGATGGAACAAGTCATTGGTGTCGTAGCGTCGACTGTAGGTGTCGTAGCGTCGACTGCGGATGTCATAGCATCGACTGTGGAGGGCATAAGCTCGATGGAGATCGAGTGGTTGCCGTAGCGTCGGCGGCGGAGTGAATGTGGATGAGAGGGATAAGGGTGACGTCCGATCAAGGGAAGGAGGGATTAACACTCGACTTTAAACCTTGAACTTTAACTTAAACGTGAGAAACAAAGAGTACAAAGTAGGGTATAAATAGGGAAGGGGTCTCGACCAAGACCTAATGGGCTTGGGTCGAAACGAGCCTAAGGGCTAGCCCATGCAAGCATGCAAAAGGACACTCGCCCTGAAAGATAGAACGACTAAAAAGGAAACTATCTAAAATGCTATAAATAAGGAAACTATCTAAAAAGAACGCAATCTTCAGAAAGAACGCGTGAAGTGATGAAGGCGGTTGAGCCGCTTGAGGGAGATCGCATTCAACATGGAGTCGCTTGAAGGAAGATGCGTTGAGGCACGCAATCTTTGGACTTGGATGAAGACGCTTGATGAAGATCGCGGTCTTCATACTTGGCTCTTCTGAGCTCATAGTCATCACGTTCTTCCTCGTCTTGAACCAAGGTGTTCTCCAAGGTCTTGGACGTGTGGGGATCGCTTGAGCCCGGCTTGGGTCGATGCAGGGTCGCATCATTCTCCTCCCCTTAAAATCGAAGTGTCCTCGCTTCGAACTGGGTGGGGCCAAGGAGAAGAAACGCTCGTCGGGCTGCAGAAAGACGACGTCGGGCTTGTGTCCGGCTCGCAAAACCTCTATGTTGATGAAGGAATACTCGGGTTCAGGAGCGGGCTCGAGGGTTGGGGCGGGCGCGCCAAGGCAGAAAATCACAACCGTGTGCACGGCCGCAGGTTCGATGGGGTACGGACCTGCATCCATGGGCACGGGTGCAATCGTCGTCGGACTCAGAGGCACGGCAACGGGATCCGCAATCTGGGTCGGACATGCTGGCGCGGCAACGGATGCACTTGGCGCGTCTACAGTCGGTGACGTTGCGGCAGCGGGTGCCGTTGTGTGTTCGCTGAAGGTCGGACCCGGATGCGCGACAGTGGGTGCGCCATGGGACGCGCAAGATGTTGGCTCGATGGGTGGGGGCGTCGCGGCCAGCTCGGCTCGGAGGCGAACAATCTCTCGTCATAGTGTTTGGAACTCGCATTGAACGGGTGTGAGCTCAGGGACGGTGGCAACGGGCCTCCGATCGACGTCGTGGGCAAAGGGTCGCGCGTCGATGTTGGTGTGTGAGTGGGTCTGGTCGCGGTTGAGGTGGTGCGTGCAAACTTGTGGTCGGAGCCGAGGAGGGGGGATCCAGTCCGGGTCAACGTCGCGGTAATATGTGCGACGTCACGGCTGGGAAGCGTCTGTGCATGGACGCGGTGGTGCATGTAGTCGTAGCGGGGGGATCCAATCCGGGTGCGCGTGTGGGTTCACGCCACCGAACCAAGGGTCACGGTCCCACTCGTCGGGCTCGAAGTATGGGTACAAACGGGCCATGGAGTAGGTTGGCTACGGCTCGGTCATGGATATGGGTTGGGTGTTGGGATCGGCCGTGGTTAATGACGGGTGTGTTAGGGAGTGGGTTTGTGCCGAGGGGAGGCTAAGGGAAGATAAAATCTTTTGGTTAAGGAAAGATCTTATCTAGTCCGAAAGATAAGGAAAGGGTTTGCTTTATGGAAAAAGATAAGATTGGGGAAAGATATGGATAAGGGAAGATAATATCTTTTGGTTAAAGATAAAATCTTGGGGTTTGGATAAGGAAAGATGTGACTTACAAGACTGTTGGGCTGTGATACCAGTTGATGTGTCCTTGTCTCCTGTGACAAGCCGAATTGCCAAAGGTGGTGCCTTGGATCTAGTCTTGGTTGGGAAGTCACGTCTGAACATCTCAGTTGGTGAAGATGATGCTATACGCGTTGAAGAACGCGATGTTGAACGTGGTGGTGATCACGGTGGTGACGATTGATGGAAAGATGATGGTGGTGGCGAAAGCGATTGAATGGAGGAATAGACGACTTGATGGAACAAGTTGTTGGTGTCATAGCATCGACTGCGGGTGTCATAGCGTCGACTACGGATGTCAAAGCGTCGACTGCGGAGGGGATAAGCTCGATGGAGATCGAGTGGTTGCCGTAGCGTCGGCGGCGGAGTGAATGGGGATGAGAGGGATAAGGGTGACGTCCGATCAAGGGAAGGACGGATTAACACTCGACTTTAAACCTTGAACTTTAACTTGAACGTGAAGAAATAACAAGAACATAGAAGGCTTTAAATAGCCAAAGTATCTTGGCCAAGACCTAATGGGCTTGGGCCGAAACGAGCCTAAGGGCTAGCCCATGCAAGCATGCAAAAGGCACTCGCCCTAAAAGATAGAACGACTAAAAAGGAAACTATCTAAAACGCTATAAATAAGGAAACTATCTAAAACGCTATAAATAAGGAAACTATCTAAAAAGAACGCAATCTTCAGAAAGAACGCGTGAAGTGATGAAGGTGGTTGAGCCGCTTGAGGGAGATCGCGTTCAACATGGAGTCGCTTGAAGGAAGACGCATTGAGGCACGCAATCTTTGGACTTGGATGAAGACGCTCGATGAAGATCGCGGTCTTCATACTTGGCTCTTCTGAGCTCACAGTCATCGCGTTCTTCCTCGTCTTGAACCAAGGTGGTCTCCAAGGTCTTGGACGCGTGGGGCTCGCTTGAGCCCGACTTGGGTCGATGCAGGGTCGCATCACTTCCCCACCCTAGTGCAGCCGCCGCCCCTCATAGCCACCGCCGCCGCGTCTCCCTCCAATGCCGCCGCGCCTTCCTACAGCTCGCTGCCCCCTCCATTCCTTTCCGAAGAGTTGTCTGCGCCCCAATACGCATTCAAGCGATCCTTACAGAGACTTGGTGATCTTCCTTCGGGCAACGTTACATCATCCTCCCATGTATGCGAACCCGCAAGATCTGGAGAATATCGGCAAGGGTGTTAGTCATCTCTCCGAAGGGCATATGAAATGTGTTCGTCTCGGGATGCCATCTCTCCACAAATGCAGAAATCAATGCAAAATCCATGTTGCAGGCGATGTCAAGTGTGCATAGATCTGTAAGACCGCTCTGCTCAGCCATCCTAGACCACGTATGTGGCTCATGGCTAATATAATCCTCGTGGGCAGAACAATGGGCAGAGCGAAAATGGATCTTCAGAGTCTTACGACTCTGAATGTACAAAATTTAAGATTAGTATACATTTTCTAATAAATATTATTTTAAAGATTCAACACATAAACTACAAAGTTAAACATACCAAATCCTGCTCCGCCTGACGACGGACTACCCCGCTAAGACGTGGCTGCTGCTGGTCAGCAATCTCAGGAACAGCAGGCTCTGGAGGAGCATCCTCAACAGCTGCAGCTTCTCCTCTACGTCTCCGTCTCTTCTGCTATACGGGAGGTGGCATCTGGGCAACAGCCTTAGGAGCGGGGTCGGGTACGGGAAGGTCATAAATAGCCCGAGAAATGTGTGTCTCGTAGCTACGGAGATGAAAAGGACACCTTTGACCTCTAGGCATCCAAGGATGGTAAGTATGTACGGGTCTTGCATCCTGATGCGGCTCCACAATAGAAGGACAGCCTAGATGTGGAGAAGCAGGATCGGCTGAAGGTGTAGAAGAAGGACCGGTAGGAGGTGGAGTGGGGACAGGAGTGGGGACTGACTCAGAAAAAATAGGGGAACGACAAAAGGGAATGTCGTCCATACTCAAATCCTGCATCGATAATGTAGGCTCCAAAGACTCCACATAATCTGCCTCATCATCCTGATGCGGCTCCTCAACAGGCTGCACATCAACCTCTATATACTGAGCTGACGTGTCCTCGGCGTCCTCCATGTACTCATCATCAGCAGTCATAGGCAGAGGAGAAGATATCCCACTACCCGACAATATATCGACACTAATAAGACCGGCGCGACGACGTATAGAATCTGAAACACCAACACGTCGTGTGCGATCTGCCACTACTAGTGTCGGCTCTGTACGCCCGATAGGGGTGAGGGCCGCCAATAAACTCTAATTTTTTGGAACATTGTTACATTAGTTCCTTATATAAACATTCTAAATAACTTATATACTACTTTTTAAAAAACTATTTAGTACTTTCTTATTTACAATTCATAACTATTTTTAGTTATGAACAATTCATAACTATCTATTTTGACTTTTTTTAATTTTAATTAGTTTATAACTAGTTTATAATTAGTAATTAGATATGAACAATTCTACTTTATAATTAGTTATTAATAACTAGTTTATAATTAGTTTATAATAACTATTTTATATTTAGTTATTAATAACTAATTCTACTTTTTTATAAATATTAATACCTAATTCTACTTTATAATTAGTTATTAATAACTAGTTTATAATTAGTTATTAATAAATAATTCGACTTTATATTTAAATATTAACAACTATTTTATAATTAGTTATTAATATCTAATTACATATTAAAAACTATCTATTTTTATTTATTTTAATTTTAATAAACTTTTTACTTAGTCAGTAATTACTAACATACTTTAACTACTTCTAATTTAGAATTAGTTATTATTAACTAATTCTAATACATTATTAATAACTAATTCTATTTTATAATTAGTTATTAATAACTAGTTTATAATTAGTTATTAATAACTAATTCGACTTTATAATTAAATATTAACAACTATTTTATAATTACTTATCCATATCTAATTACATTAAAATCTAAATATATGTTAACTGATACAATAATTAATAACTAATTCTAATCCATAACTATATTATTCTAATCCAAATTAATTCATAATCTAAACGATAATGCATTGTAATCATATTAACAATTCATGTATTAGAATAAATCAAATCTTAACAATTATATTTACGAAAACAATTATGGAAACAAATTTAAGATTTAAGATTTAGAAAAAATACCGCTCTGAGGCCAACCGGAGTCGATCCAGGCGCTATCGGAGTCGTTTCTGACTCAATCGGAGTCGCCCTCGCTTGAGCTCGGGTCCTAGGTCGACCTCCACCCATAACCCCCAATTCCACCTCATCTTCCTCTTCGCTTTCCGCCTCCACTGCCACCCAAGGGTTGCCTCTACTCCTCCCTCCTCCATGGGCCGCCTCCATTGTCGTCGACCCAAGGGTTGCCTCCACCCCTGACCGTACGGCCGCCACCGGAGAAACCGCAACCCCTAAACCGCCGGACCCTCCCTCCACATTTTTGGCACCATTCCACCCGTTTCCGGCATCAATCGAGTCGCAATCAACACTAAAACCCGAATCCATTATCAATTTCAGCAATGGAAGCAAAGGGGAAGAGATTTAACGCAAGAGCGATCTCGGATTTTTTAGGTTTACGACGGCGGGAGGAAGAAGAAGACGATGCGCGTCTTCTTAAGCAGCATGACCCGTACGCTTAAGTTAAGCGTATGGGTTTTGGGCTATTTTGGGCCGGCCCAAATTCCTCACATCCTGCTGTTATACGAATACGCTTAACTTAAGCGCATAGGTATGCGCTTAACTTAGGTGCACGGGTATATCGAGCAGGTCGTGAGGAATTTGGGCCGGCCCAAAATAGCCCATAAAATACATATGCTTAACTTAAGCGTATATGTCTATGCTGAACTTAAACGTGTAGCTTCCAGAGATTTTTTTATAATACCCCTATGCGCTTAACTTAAGCGCACAAAAGTGTGCTGCTATGTTAAGCGCACAGAATAGCGTGTATATAGACATAGAATCGCGTGTATTTAGCTTTTGGGTATAAATATATGATCCAAAAAACTTCCGAAAACATTACATTATGTACATAAAAAGTCCTATAATCTAGTCATCGTCGGGGACTCTACCACTGCCCTCTCCTCTCTCGTGTTGTGAATCAGTAAATCTCTGGGAGGTACGCGGTAGGCAGTGGCGGAGCCAGAAATTTTGAAAAGGGGGGCTAAACTTTTTAATATGATCGTGATTCGCAGTTAGCTAAACGGACTAACAACAAGTGTGTGGAGTTGTCGGCGGCCCAACATGTGATTGGAACCTGCCTGACGAACTTTTTTTTGCCGGAGGGATTATGAGATATAATTCCAAAACGTTGGATGAAAGGAACATAACGTGCCCATGATTTATATTAAACCTTGTACAATAAATAGTGATACCTTAGCCTCCAAATATAATAGATATTTCAATGTTTTTAAAGTTAATACTTATATATTAACATAAATTTTAATAGATAAGAATTGCATAGTAGTATAAAGCTGATTTATTAGAAAAGAATTTGTGTTTAAGTTAGTTACTTACACTACAAATATATATAGTAAAGTTAAATAAATTTCAATTTATTTTTTAGAATAATTTACATATTATTTATTAACTTTCAAACTTACAACCCTACAAACGAAGTAATATATAAATTTTTTATTTTTATCTATGAGTTATACTCATACATATTTAATTTTTAGATAAAAATAGGAAATGACACAAAACCTAAAACATAATAAAAAAATGGTTGGATCACACAAATAAAATTAAAATAGAAAAGCAAGAGACCAAAGAAGTACGTAGAAATTTGCTTTTGGGCCTTGTGGAAGACAAATGCTTGAAGTTTTGTGAGCCTTGTGGCACGCAGATGTTTAAAGTTAAAAAAGAAATATGTTTGTAGAAGCTGGGAGTAGAACACGTGACCTTAGACATGTACAAGTCCTACACCAACTGGACTAATAAGCTTTTGTGTACTACTTAAACGTTTTTTTATATATACTATTATGTAAGCCAAAAGCGGGGGCTTCAGCCCCTCTAGCCCCTGCCCTGGCTCCGCCACTGGTTGTAGGGGATCAGCCATGGGTACCTCGTCACCTATCAAATCCTGAATCCACGAAATAATCATAGCGGTAACATCTGGTGGAAGTCTGTCCTTCTCTTCTAAAAAATGCTGCATCCGACCGGTGAGAATCTAGATCCGTTGAAAAAATAACATAGATTTCCATTAGTGCACAGAACAGAGATTTAAAACATAAAATTTATAAGCAATAAATACAAGGTAACCTACCATGAGAGCAGAGACCGGTGGAGTTGGAGGGACCTTAGGAGCCAGACCTAGACGATCCTGTTTAGGGGATCGTGCGTCCACGTACGGATGCAAAATCTGCTCCAACCAATCGATGTATGCATCATTCGTGTCCCACGCGAAGGTCGTCTAGATCCTCTCCTGAAGCTCGATCATCGGTCTAGGGTCGGCATCCCACGTGCACTGCTCGTCGGCGTACTCCAAAACGTACGACTTCAAGTCGACGCGCCTCTTCACCTCGAGTGGCTCTAGTGGATCCTCAGGAACTTCCTGCCTGTAACCGTACTGGCGGAGGACTATGTCCGGCATGTACGGCTCCTGTACATTGAGGCACTCAATAATGCCTCGGTACAAAGAAGGAGTATACTGAGGGGTCGCAAAGTCTAACTGACCTCACGGTGTCCAGGCAATTTGAAATGCCAAAACGAGAAATCAGTTATACGTAATTTCCTACTTTTAATTTCCTAAATTCAAATCCTAAATCCCTAAATTCAAATCCCATATTTCTAATTTTAATTTCCTAAATTCAAACCCAATAAAGCAGTAAAGTATTACCTCCTCAAATCTCACGGCGTCTAAAATGCGGCGAATAACAATCAGCCGCTCCGGATTCCGTCCCTGAGGGGCCTCCCTTCCGTCTCTCCGAGCGGCCCTGGTATCCGCCATGGCCTCCAGATCAAGGACCGCGTGACCTCGGAAAGTACACCCAAATCCAGGCCTGTAGATAAATAAAATTTGTTAGCATACAATATCATATATTTTACGGTATTACAAAAATAAATAATTAAATAAATAATTACCCTCAGAAGAAGTGTGTAGCTTGCAATGCCCTTCGCCTTGGCCCTCGATGCCTCACCCAAATTCCGGTAGAGGATGGCCAATACGCCGACTCCCCAGGCATAACAACCGGTGCGGTCATGGTCAACGAGTAGCGCCATGTACTTGTACTTGACGACGTTCGTTGACTTGTCTGGGAAAACAGTACAGTCGAGGAGCATCATCAAGTACATGGACGCTATGCGCCGGTCGTCCCTCTCTGGACTGGACAGTTGGTCAGTCGACCTCTACAAGAGGGATCCCATCGAGATACCGCTACCACTGAACCAATGGGCCACTAACTTCGGGTTCGCCCCAGTAATGGCGCAAACGTGCTCTCTGACGACGGGGTTCGCCATATCAGTTGTGACGCTCAACCCGTTGATGGGGATCTCCAGGATGCGTGCGACATCGTGGAGCGTGATAGTGATCTCGCCCCACGAGAAATGGAATGAGCTCGTCTTCGGATGCCAACGCTCGACGAACGGAGAATTAAGCACGTCGTCGATCCTCCTAAACTCCACCTCCCTCATAGAGGTGATACGGCTCCGCTGAGCAAAATCCCACCAGGTTTTCGGAGCCGCTGTAATGTGCTCGTTCATCTCCCAATGCCATGGCTTCTTGGTGTACGTCTTCAGAACCTTCCTAATCTGAAAAAGAAATAACAAAATTAGTATTATACTTATAAATATAAATATAACATTTCGATATTTTTAATTAAAAAATATTAAACTAAATCAAAGACGTATCGTATTATCCACGAGCCCAACGGGTGGGGGGGGAACCGGACGTGTCAACGTCGATGTCATGTTCCATAGGACCCTGGCGACGTGGGTCGTATACGTCGGGAGGAGGTCAAGAACGAGCGGCCCTCCTGGAATCCAAGGCTTTGTGGGGCCCGCCTGCTGGGTAGCGGGGTCCTCGGGGTCCACTATGAGATCCGCCTGCTGGAGAGTTGGATCCCCTTGTTGGGCAATCGGATCCAGCTGAGGAGCGTCGTCCATCCCCAAGTCTACTGCGGGTCCGGGAGACGCATCAAATCCCTCGTAATAGTCGCAGTGGAGGGATGCGTCAACTGCCTCCTCGTCCAGCTCCATGGACGAGGCCGATGAGGAAGACGATGACACCGACGAGTCCGACATGGCCGCGTCCTCTTGCACTCCCGCCCTGACATCATGTGCTATCTGTAGGGCGGGAAGCAAAGCCACCGAAGCGGCCCAACGAGCCAATGCTGTGATCGGATTCCTCCGCGCCAGCTGACGGGACCCATGTCGGGGCCGTCTTACAGACAACATCGAGGCTTGAAAAGCCTTTACATTATTTTAAAATTTTGAATCAATCCATAATCGAATTTTAATAACGTAAATTATAAATAACATACGATAATCATTGGCTAAATCAAATTCAGTAATCCCTACATTTTTCTTAATTTCAATTTCTTAATTTCTTATATTTTTATATTCCGCAAATACAATGCCTGAATCCGTTTTTATTATATATTCAATAGCTAAATTAAAATCCGTTATTCTAAATTAGACATGTATTTTATTTTTTTAATTCATACATAGTTTTATAAATAACATACGATAATCATTGACTAAATGGCTAAATCCAAATCATAAAATGGGCTGACATATCAAATATAATATCCAATTTCTCATTACAATTTACGTTATTAAATTACAATATTTAAATTCTCATTGGCTAAATCATCAAATATCATATCCAAATTCTCATTGCCTAAATCCAATCATTAGCAAATGGCTAAATTCAATAGCTAAATTATCATTTCAATTTCTTAATTTCTTAAAATATTAATACATATCAAATATCATATACAAATTTTTATAAATATAATATCTAAATCCAAATACAAGATTCAATACTATTTATAAAATACATTACCAATTTCATAAATTTTCAAAACTAATATTAAACATAAAATTTCAATGCTAAATCTAAATCCATTTTAATTATATATCCAATTTTATTTCTAATTTCAGTACCTAAATTCAAATTCGTTATTCCTAAATTCAATACCTAATTCTAAATTAGACAGATAAAATAATTTCAAATTCAATTATATATGAATTCAAAAATTAAAATACTTGTCTGGAACCCCACGTAGGGGCCTGTCCAGGAGTCGCGGGAACGTCTCTGCGTCGTCCACCTCCTCGTCTCCCACGGGGCGTACCAAATCTAGTCCGCAAGCCACCTCGTACGGGCTCAACTGTGCCCTCCGCCTCTCCGCCTACATCACCGCCGCCAACCCCACCGCCAGCACCACCAACCGACCCACCGCCGGCTACCGGAACCACCACCACCGGACACACCTCCGCTGGAGATCCCATCGTCGGAGCAGATTCGTGGCCGCATCCACTGGAGCAACTTGTCGACGCAGGAATATCAAACGCGGCCGCCGGAATTTTAGGGGCAGCCGCCGGAATTTCTTCCGCCATGGACGGGAAGAAGAGGAAAGAAAGAATAGGAAGAAAAGAAGGAGAGAGAGGTCGTCGAGGGAGGGAGAGGAGAAGAAGAAGAGAGGAGGAAGAAGACGTCGGGCGGCGTCTTCTTTAACCTAAATATGTACGCATTATTTTAGCATACGCTAAGATAATGCATACGCGTTGGGTTAAAGAAGCTAGGCCGGCCCATATTAGGGTCGGCCCAATCTCTACGCATTACTTTAGCGTACGCTAAAGTAATGCGTAAAAATTAATACTTTAAAAAAAATCCGTATAATCTTACAAATTCCGTATTTTTCTACGTATTTTCATATGTACGCACAGAACTTGCGTACGCAATTTCTGTGCGTACAGGTTGTCGTGTATATAGGCGAAAATTGTCGTTCATATAACAGGCTCGCTTTTTTGGAGTTTTATACACAGATTTTAGAAATTCATTAAATGTGTTTTGAATCTTTATTTTTCTAAATTTAATCACTCATCACCTTTTAGAATTAATAGACGGTGATAGAAAAATTAATATAACCAAATTCCAATACAACTTTTATGATTTTTATGTGATAAATTGTCTCCTACAATGACAAATATTTGTAAACAAAATTTAAAGGGTAAAATGCCAACTAAAAGTGAACATCCATTAAATAGATAAAAAAAAAACTGAAGTTCTTTTAGTCTCAAAAAAGATTGTTGAGCGGAGCCTTAAGGAGCCGGCAAAAAAAAATTCAATCACAAACTATATCAAAATAGAGCTAAGTTGAAGTTTGATATTGGCACAAGACTAACAGAGAATCCGCCCGCGTGCAAAATTCAAGAGGTACGGATTAAGGGGCTGGCAAAAACCAGAAAGAACGAGCGGAAAATGTTTTAGTTATTCAGAGGATAGACTACCCATCCAAGTTGGTTGACTATTTAATTATTATCTACTTTCTTATTTATTTGATTTTAGCCTTTTATTTGCATCGAAATAAGGAAGAAAGAATAATGAAGGCTAGATGGGAGAATCCATGCAAGTTTTGGGAATAAGAAATAATTTATTTATTTATTTGGAAAACAATTTATTTTAAGAAGTGCTAAAACGGAGTGATGTTTATAAGTTTTTTTTAGATATATTTGATTAAATCTCTTATAATAGAACATCTACCCCGCATTATAAATTGAAACTAACATAAAATTCATTTATAAGACAATGTTAACTTTACAACAATATATTATACTGATATTTTGTATGTATATAATATGATATTAGTCTTATGTCTAAAATTATTAGTAGTCTAATGATTTGTTCTTTAAAAAAAATCTTTGGAGAAAGTCCAAGAAGGGGTAATATAATAATTATCTTTTTATGTTAGGTATGATCTTATTATTAGAAGGTAAGGTCCTAAAATCCCTCTATGATCCTACATTAAGATCACAGATTCACAATGGTTATTCGTATTTGTTTATAATATTTTGAGTTATTTATTATATTTGCAGTTGAGTTCATAATCTAATTTGTAGTATTGTTTTTCTATGCTAATGCAAAATATAGGACAAGACTTCTTAAACTAGAATTGTATGAGTTCATGGTCTATATGATCTATATATATACTTCTTGAATTAACTATAAGTTCTTATCAAGTTTACATGATTTATGTGCAATAAGTCTCTACAAACAAGGGTAACACATATACGGTTATTCAAATATTCATATAACTATATATACTAATTTTACTTTGTATAGTAATAAATAGTATATATAATTTATTATTCGTATTACGAAGTTTTTGTAAAACTTGATTTATGTATAATAAATGTTTAACAATATTTACTTATGTACAATAAGTGATGTTTGTATGTAAAATTAAAGTAAGATCGATATATAAATCACATGATATTCGAAATAATAATAGTAAAACTTAAGTAATGTCTTTAAAAAACAATCTAAGTTCATTTTGATTAGTTAATACTTTATTTATACATAAAATCTTAGCCTTTTTATAATTATTTATTTAAGATGAATAGTAATTTATATATTTTAACATTAATCATTCTTAAATATGATAGGTTTATTTTTAAATTATTGGATACTCGTGTAATTTTTCATTTTGGGTAGAAATCGTCTATCCCATTATTTGTCCCATACTCCCATTTTACTGTCATATTGTTATTGTTAGTCCACCTCTCCCATTATTCATTCACGTGGCCCCTCACCTCCCCCTTCTTTCACCTTCCTTTTGCTTTTGTTTTTTTCACCTCCATTAAGGCATGCAATTACAAGGATTTTTTCAAGACCACAAATTTGACAAAAAATATTTCGTAATAAGTAATTTTTGGTTTTAATTTAATCTTATCGGCATTTAAAATTTGAAATTTTTTAATTGTTTTCAGAAAAAGTATTCAACGTGAAAATTCTAAGTTTGTGTGGGTTGATTATATTTCTACACATTGTTCTTTGTCAAACATGAAAATTTTGTTTTTGGCTCAAGTTGGATTGGAGTCCAATTTAACAAAAAAATAAAAGTGTAACATGCCAACTACGAGAGACAAAGTTAATTATCAAATTCATTAGCATAAAAAAAAAAATCCAGCAGGAATGGAAGATTAAATCCCCCATAAGCATTAAATCTTGTTCATCATTCTCCATTGTACATACTTGTAAATTTTTTCTCTAGATGCGGAAGTTTTTAAGTGGATATGAGCATAATTGAAAAACAAGAAAAGGGAGAAGGAAGGTCTTGGAAATGAAGAGGGTGTAAATGGATTAAAAGATAAATTATTTAATATAGAATACAAAGATATTAACCAATAAAAAAATATGGGACAATAGAATGGGACACAATATTGAGACAAACGATTTGCACCCGTTTCAATCTTCCCCCACGCGATTAGATTATTTAGATGAGTATACGAGATTTGCAATGGGCAAACCGGTAATGACAATATAATGACGATCTAAACGCAAAGTTATGGTAATTTTAATCAAATTACCCAAATAACTGATTGTATTTGACAGCCATTTGGAAAATTATTGTACTCAAAGGTCAGTTTGATCATGTAATGAAAGACAAAAAAAAGTCAGCTTGAAAACTCCATTCACCGCCTAAAACTCATCCAACCATAGCTATGAAATATTAAAAAAAGAAAATGGCCGGTAGAAAGAACGGAGAAAGGAGGAATTAATTGTCTCTTCAAATTCTTGTAGATTAGACTAGCAATAGACTAATAGGTACATTTTCTCTCTTTTTTAGAGTTGAAGAACTCTATTAGATATTACTATAAATTGGCAATTTTTAGCTGATTTGGCAGAGAAGGTAGACTACCCTCGGGTAGTAGAATCACTCTCCGGAGAAGTGTTTACTTATTTTTAATTATTTTCATTTTTATTAACATGTTAATAAAAAGATTTATGTTTGAAATAGTTTTTACTAATATATATTAATAAAATTTCTTTCTTATTAGTGATTAGTAGAATTTATATATATTTGCACATATTATAATATGGGTGTAGGCAAGGGATTACAAAGAAAACAAAAATAAAAAAGTGGTGTTGTAAGATGAAATAAGAATTCATATTAAGGTTATCAAGATCGAGATTTCAGAACATCGTTGTTAAGGAATCCTCGAAATCAGTTTGTAAGATTACATCAATCTGATATATTGTATGTTTGACATATTAAATAAAGCTTTAGAAACTATAATTAACGATAAGTAATTAGGGTTCACTAGAATTATAAAATAATAATTTTCAATTAGATTGATTGTGTTAGAATCATAGTCATTGTATTAACTTGAATAATTTCTTTGATATAAACACAACAAAATTGAAGTTGGGATATAAATGTTCTAAAAAACATGTATATTATATGTAAAATGAGTGCATGTACTAAACATGATTTAAATATCTTTTTAGAAGTTAATTTTTTATTATATATAGAAAGATGTTAACTAATTTTATAAGCACTTATAAAATATGATTAACGATTGATATACAACTTTTATAATTAATCCTTTATAAATATAATAGCTTTTTTTATAGTTATGGTGAAATATTCATTTTATTTTTTTAGTCTAATAGATGAAAGCAAGTTATTCTATGTCAAATTATACAAAATCCAAAAAAAAATATCGAATTTCTAACTAATTTACAGATTAATAAGACAACGAAATACGTAGTATAAATTAAGCACCATCTTTACAAGGAATTAAGATGATAACATAGGAATCCATTTCAAATAATCCACCTTTTCAACTTTGTTATTAGACTAGGAATAAATAGTCTTTCTCTACTTTTTAGAAATAATCAGATGTTTAATAATTAAAAGTACTAGAAATCAGAGCCCCGTGCTACGCACGGGGCCATTTGTTACTTTTGTTGAGGATGTATTGATCTAGTGCTTGGGTGTGCGGTGAAGCGTTGTCGTTAGGGGGTATATAGAACGGCCTAAACTAATGTATTGTTGAGTTTATGGTGGGGATTTGCTTGGTTTTGCAATCGAATGTTTAAAGTTTGGTTGTACGCGTAATGGTATGATGCTTGATTATATGTATTTCGTTTGAGAGACTAAAAGGCGTTGTCTTGGGTCAAACTGTGCGTGTATTAAAATTTCCATGTTCGGGACAACGGGAGAAGTTGTATGCCTAATACCTAAAATTGGAATGCTATGCAACAATGCATTATGTTGAATGAGCACGCCCCTCAGCGTGAGAGCTTGCAAATGAAGCAATTGAGGAGTCTACGATGCCCCAAACCTGAGACAATAGAAGCTCATCTGGTAAACCTAGTGGATTTATTCTGCTAAAGCTATTTAAATGTTTGAGCCCCTAAAGATTCTCAAAGCGCATATTTGTATAAAACATTGCATTCACGTACCTCATGTTTGCCGGATTGGTTGATATGCGTTCCATGCTATCCAATGGTGACCAATGTGTTGTATCATACGATGCAAGACCTGGGACATGAGTAAATATATTTGAGCCAACTATGGTGAAAGCGTGATATTATGATAGATATAGTGTGCATCAAGTATGTGTTGTGTAACATTATAATCCCATGTGATGATCATTTACGCCAGGTTTATAGAGTTTAGTGGGTCCGGACATATTTTACGTAATGGGTTGTAGTACTTACATTCATTTCGGTGGCCAAGTGATTGAATGCCTCTTTGAAAACTATATTTCGTGTGTAGTTAGCTGGTTATTTTCCCGTTGGTAGTAACAGGACACTAAGTCCTTGTGGGTGTGTAACTCGAGAGACTGCCACATAGAGCTAGCCGTGATAGAAAACTAGTCTTGGTAAATACAACCCCACATGCTTGAGTGATTGCCCTTGGCTTTTATTGATAGTCATAGCATAGCAAGATTTTAGTGGGAATTGACGACGTTTCATGATGAATGGCCATTTAGATTGGGTGGCGTTTAGTGTTATCCTAGGAATTAGGACTTTGTTTCCTACACACGTGTCAGTAATAATCTCAGCCTCAACTACCCACTCCCCTAAATGGGTAATGATGAGACGGGTGCCGTTGCACAGTCCTTGTGAAGGGTTTACATTTCTTAGAAGCATCACCGGCAACCCTTCCTTCAATTCAAGTGTGTGGGGTAGGATTCCTGTAATTTAGTGTCCATGTTATTTTCGTTAGTTGATGATTTTACAACTGATTAGGCATAGTGTATGAAAAGGTAAGGGAACTGTACCAGGGAAATCTTGGTTGTTCAAGAATTCGGGTGGGTACAAATGCTCTTGTTCAGCCACATCGGTAGATGCCTTGCAAACTTCATCAGCGCTTTTGTATGTCCTCATTTGCCCGTGCAGACGGTTGAACATGTAGCGGTTTATCTGATCGGCATCTTCATTTAAAGGGGTTAGAATAGCTCTGTCTTGGAGGTATGACGGGTTGGTTTCGTTTGCCATGAAATCTGGAAAGACTTTGGCAATTAGCTGCGCAATCGGATCTGTACCTGGCCCGATTATGAACTCTTGTGGGATCTCAGTCCATGTTTCTTCCTCTTCATTGTCTAGCACGATTGCTTCAGCATTTCCATCTCCGATATTTTGAATCCATTTGTTGAATTGTTGTTTTTGGATGTCAATCTCCCCATTGACTTGTTGGTCATTCACCCTCATGCTCTTTTTTAACGTGAGAACCTGACAATGGCTCCAAATAGGTGAGTTGTTGATGCAAGCCTGAACGATGTCTTGTCGTTTCCCTTTTGTAATTACTGGTAATATTTGCCTGAAATCTCTGCCTAGTAGTACTGTTATACCGCCAAACAGCTTGTGCTTGTTGTTGCCATGTTTGATGCTTTGGATGTCTTGCAATGTTCTGTTCAATGTCTCGAATGCATTTCTATGAGTCATTGGAGCCTCATCCCAAATAATCAGCTTGACTTCATGCAGTAGGTGTGCTAACTGAGTGTTTTGTTTAATACCACATGTGCTATTATCAAGCAACTCGATGGGGATTAGAAACCTGTTGTGGGCTGTCCGGCCGCCTGGTAATAGAAGAGAAGCAATACTTGTGCGAAGAAAAATGAAGTACAAAGGCGCACCACATACCTCACCAGAGGGAACTCCGCCGTCTTACAACATGAAGTACAATAGAACTGGCCTCCAATAGGGGTCAACCCCTTCCTACAGTTACGTCCACCGCACGAAAGATAGTTCCAACTGTTCTCGGGAAGTACCCTTTCAATCTTAGCCTCAATGTTGAATGTGATAGAGTCCTACAAAACAACAAAACATTGTCACTGGGTGTTTCTTTTTATGGGCATAAATTGAAGCCTGATTAGATTCCATATTACAGATACCTTATTGGGAAAAGCCTTATGCTCCCTTCCTAGAAGTAGTAGCTCTAAGAGGGTTCCTTGTCTAGCAGAAATTGTAGGGAGGGGAGGCAATGTCGTAGGCAGGGCGGCGATACTGGGATGTCGCATACAGTGGGTTAGAAACATATTTATAATTGCATGTGCATATAGCTATACGTGTAGTCCAAACATGTACCTCATTTCATGCCTTAATTGCTTGATAGCAGGTATGTCCTCCGTGTCATACAGCATCGTGGCCGAGGTGGTGGACAAATGGACATCACCTGCGCATGCATCAATCAAATGGCTTAAAGTTGTTTGGTGTGTAGGCTTCAAAAAGGACAATGATTGAAAAAGGGTATAGTACCATTCCATTGCCGCACGTTCATGGAGGCCAAAGCAACTATGAATGGGGTCTTGGCCCGCTTGTTGCGCTGAAGGAAGTCTTCGCCTATGCTGCCCCACATGGAGACCTTGATCATGTTTCCCTTGTGCGTATCACAAGAGGCCAAACGCAGGGTAAGTGAAACATATGCGCGATGTATACGACGGATGGCAGAAGAGCGACATGTAAATTGTACCTTTCGTTCATGAGGTGGAACTCCAGTAGTTGAGCACCTGTAGGAGTGGTTCGCACGGTCCCAATATTAATAGGGCAACCTACAACATCTGGCAGAAAGGAGAAACATTAGCGGGTAGGTAATTAACATTGTATTACTGAACCTAGTGACATTACATTCAGAAGGCATGGAATAAGTCAATGTATACGCATAGAATGGAACATAATTAAAAATATTTCACTTTTATATGCGCACCACAGTGCAAATATAAAATGCGGTGTGGACGTATTTGTTTTGGATGAAAAAAAAACAAAGTTGAATATCGATATAGTACATCCTTTTGCTTATATTAGATAATATAAGCTAAGTTCCATAACACATTTATTCTATAATTTTTATTGGTGATTAGTATATTAATAAATTTATATTATTAAATGATTACAATACAATTAAATTATTCATTATATTATATACATTCATATACATATGTTTACATCTCAAAGTTGAATATCGATATAGTACATCCATTTCCTCATATTAGACAATATAAACTAAGTTCCATAACACATTTATTCTTTAATTATTATTGGTGATTAGTATATTAATAAATTTTAAATTTATATTATTATATGATTACAATACAACTAAACTATTCATTATTCATTATATTATATGTATTCATATACATATCTTTAGACAATTTTAAATTTCTAGATAAATATACAACTACATAAACACAAACTACGTAAGAGAAAAGAAATTATGACTACTTTTTTTTAGTTCCATATGTGTTTCATTAAGTTAATCAAAAGTGTAATATTTTCTATTTGGTTTAGTTTTCCTCTTATTTAAATATGTAATATTATAAAATTTATATAATAAACTAAATCGGAGGCAGAGCACTGACATAGGTTTTTTCCTATAACTCTAAGAAATTCAGCCCTAGGGTTTTTTTTAACACAAATTGCACATCTTCCGTCTCTCTCCTCCTTCGGTGACAGATGGGCAACCCAGATCACAGGCTCCACCACTCACCCCTATCCCCAATTCCTCCTACATCCATTTGACCCTATTCTCGCCGCTCCTGGAACTTGACAGACGGGAGGAGATAAGCGAACGGAGGGGGCCGACATCGCCGGATCTCAATCATTCCGAATTTATCTACCTTGTCACCTTGGTGCCTAGATAATGATCCAGGATTTGTAATTGATTGAGAATTCTGCAAATTGGTCCAATTTAAGGTTTACCTAAGCGATCAGTGTAAGCCATTGGGTTTGGGTTTGGGTTTCTTTGTTCTTCAAAGTGTTTTGGGTCTCCGCTTCCTAAAATTGATGGGGAAATCTTGACTTTTGCTTCTCGTTTCAGTTTCAGATGGGAATATATCTAAGCAGTCCCAAGCCTAAGAAGTTCTCGAAAGGCGGTGAAAATTTTAGGGTTCATATGGCTTATCATCAATGCAAGGTTGGCGCACAACCAAGGAAGATGTTGTGAGTAAACCAGAATTATTTGAGTTTTACTCTTTCAGCCTCTCTATCTCCTTCTCTCCTGCGCACACACACACAGTGATGTAAATCAAGGATCGAGGATGACGCGGTGCAAGGAAAGGCTCGAAAGATCTTCAAGCAATCGTCAACCCAAAGCCCAGAAAACAGGCCTGACTTCAACTGGCTCGTTCTCGCTCGTCTGATATCGGAATGAAGTGATTCCAAATCCCAGAGTTAGATCTTGAAGTCTAGTTTATTCCCTACAAATTTTAGAATTTTCTGGGTAGGGAATAAAACGATACGCCGGTTCTACTGAGATGCTGTCGAAAGTTCCGGGAAGGAAATCTGCGATGGTGCGAGTGGAGTTTGGGATGGCTCGTAATGGTGATGGACTTGAGGATGGATGAGTTGGATTGGTATAGGGATAAGCACATAACACTCTTGTGGATATGACTCACCACTCAAGTTTAGGAGAGATCAAGATTCAAGAGATATGACTCACTCTTGAAACAAGATCGGTTTGTTCGATATGACTCACGAGCAAACAAGAGAAATTCTCTCATAAAACACTCAGTTTTAGGCTTCTTTTTTAATCAAATTGACGTCCTTACAATGGTAGAACAAAGCCAAATACATAAGAAAACAAAAACAAAGAAAATAGTCTCTTCGGTTGCTCGACATTGAAGATGGCTGACTTGGATGAATCTTCAATTGGCTTGGATTCAATGTTGAAGAAGGGAAGAGTCTCCTCTTTATTAGGAGCATCAGATTTATAAGAAAAATGGCTTAATTTCGTCCACTTAATGCTTCCCTCTTGGCCTCCCTTGCATTGAAAGTGAACTCTTGTGGGAGGTTGTTGATAAGTAGAATCTTGGAGGAGAAATCTATTAGGTCACCACCATCTCAGGCACTTGCTAACTGATGTTATTGCAGAATATAATGGGTGTTTATTATTAGGACTATGCTATAGCTGCTATTGTTTTTATTTAGGAAATCGTTTTGTTAAAGTTGGAGTTTGGGTATAGTTCCGTATATAGATATATTATTCCTACAGTATGTTTTAATATATACGTTGTAGAATTATTACTGATTATATGTTCTTTATATTACGGGAAGCACTATCCTAAAGCTCTTATTCTCCTGGCCAGCTCCCTTAGCATCATTACAGGAGCCAGGAATGTTTTTGCTTGTAGCTTCTCATGGTTAATGATGTGTATCTTGTTTATTTGATCCGTCTGTTCTATGCACTCTCATTCCTCGACATTTTGAGTTTGCTGTTTTGTTTCGAATCAAGACTTCCCCCTCTCACTTTGCCGCTCTGAGTCGTCACCTTTAAGTTCATAATTTAGTCCTTGGAGTTAATTTGTTTCCGATTTGAATTTTGTCTGGTGCAATTAGTGTAGGGCATTTTCACTCTCAGTTTGATGTTGTTTTGGACCTGAGATTGTTTTGTTTACCATTCCTAACCAACTGCTGATATTTGTGTACAACTTTTTTGGTGTAGTTAAGGATAATATGGAGCACAGTATAATTGAAGCATGACTTACCTATAAGGAATTTGGAACCGTTGAACTCGATGTCTTGAACCGGGACCAGCTGGAGTGGAGACCTATCGAAGCCTTCTGGGGGACAGTCAAGACGCCTCACAACAGTGTTGCCTTCGAGTTGGATCACGAACGGGTCACCGCTGTGGAGCCAATAAGAAGGTTTCGGCGGTGCAACGGTGAACCGGCTAATGGCGTAGACCTCTCCCACCAAGAGTTTGCCGGTGAAACAGTGGTTGATGTTGGCCCTCGTTACGCAGTGGATCGCGCCTCCCTGCGACAAACGGTCAAAAAGGTTAGTCGTTAAGGCATTTTAAAAGTGGGGGTGGCCCTAGGTGCATTTTTTTATTACCGTATGGTCGGCTACGATATAGTATGTGCTTATATAATGTTTTTGCAAGGTGATGGCATCCCACTTGCGGATCATCATTGCCTTCACGGTGCAGTCCATGCCTAGGGCCAGATCAGAAAAGGGGGTGTACGATGGTAACGACGCCGCTAGGAAATCATCGATGGCCTTTAACATCCCCTTCTGCGGTGGGTTCTTGGAGGAGCTCGAGGTGTTCTTTTTTTTTTAGGAGGAAGATGATGCCATTTTTTAGTGTATCTGGGGCAATGCAGCTGAAAAACGGGCTCTAATGCAACGTCACCCACATTTATAGGGAGGTTGCCAGCTTGAGAATTGTAACGTGGGATGTAATGTCTGAGAGCTGTGGATTGAAACAGTAATGGGATTTAATTGTACTCTTTACTTTGTTAACGGTTGAAATGTGTAACAATTGTGGTTTGAAACAACCTCCATTTACTTGTATTCTTCAATTTGATAACGTATGAATGAAATGGGTAACAGCTCAATTACACTTTATTACAGGGTTTCAGTTTTGGCCCCTATGAATTAGGAGGAGGAGTTTGAATTAGCAGGAGGATTTAATTGAAGTTTCCCATCTTTTCCACCAGGATAACTTTATATTAGATATTGATATTGATTGATGATGATGATTGATACTCCATTACAACATTAAATGATAAGGTGGTAAAATTTAGACTATATGATGTGAGGGTAGTTGATATGCGATATATTGTATAGCGCATCTAGTGGTTATTAGCATGATTTAGGTGATGGTTGGATATTATTTGATGGTAATTCTGTAATCCGGAATAGAAGACGAGAAGTGAAGAAATCATGGGATTTACAGAGGTTTGAAGTGCATTGAAGAGTAAAAGGACAGTGTGTTGAATTCAATTGGTTCGTTCTCTCTACTCAGATGTCCAAATGGAGTGATTCCAATTCGATGAGTTATCTCTTGAAGTCTACTGCAAGCCCTCAAAATATGAGCGTAATCCGAGTTGGGAATCAAAAGTTATGGCATTTTTACAGAAGTGTCACAGCTGCTGGAGTACCACCGCACCCGCGGCAACATCACCGCACCCCGCGGTGAGCCAGCTGAGAAGAAGGCGCGAAGTTCCGAAGTTCTGGAAGACCACCGCACCTCGCGGTGGGTATTGCCGCACCCAGCGGTGACGATGCGCTGAAGACTTTCCCGGATTTATTTCCGGAATTTCTATTTCCTTTTTTATTTTATTTCTGAAACTTTGTTTCCAAGTTTGTCATTTTCTTTTCTTTATTTCTGAATTATTTGCCCTAGTATTTAAGGATCTATCTAAAAACCCTAGTTGCCACCTATCTTAGTTTTTCTCTCACAAACCCTATGAAGAACTAAGCTTCCATTGTTGCACTTGACGTTTTGAAGCCTTCAATTGATTGGTTGTGAGTTTTCTACTCTTGTTCGATTTCCTATCTAATTGGATTAATTCTCTTGTGCTTGAATGTTTATTGGTTTATGTTGATTTATCTAGAGTAGCTACCTAGGTCTATTGATATCTTCCTAATTGCTAGGACTTGTGATTCCGGGCTCGGGTTACATATCTAGTAGCAAACACGATTTACATAAGCGGGTTGCGAGTGTTCATCGTGAGAGAGAGTTAATTGCATGCTATAGTAACGGGTTGTTTCTACTGCATGTATCTTGTTGAATCCTTGGTTCAATGCTATTGCTTTATTGAGTCTTGAAGGTTTTCGAATTTGATTTGGTAATAAGTACTATTAGGGCTGGTAGAACTAATAGTTACCTATGATCGGGATAAGAACAACTAAAGGAAAGATAAGAACTTGAGATTGATAGAATTCAGTGATCAACCATATCTCTTGTTGTGTGGATCTTTGTCAGGTGTGACGCTTTTCCCCATCATATTCACAACCTTTGCCTGCGAATCTGTTTACTTGTTATTTGGTTACGAAAATCATACAACCCCCCCCCCCCCCCCCCAGTTCCTAGTTGGTGACTTGCAATTACTTGAATTGATAATCTGATTCCCTTGGGTTCGACCGTGACTTGCTTGCTATACTTTATTTAGTAGGTACATTAGGATTTCTTTGATTAGGCATACGACTTTAGGCCTGTCAAATTTGGCGTCGTTGCCGGGGAATCAAAATTTCTGTTTTTGTGGTTTTGTTTGTTACCAACTTTCGTGTGGACCTATCTTACGGTCCACACTCGTGCTACTGATTTCTTTTTCTTTGTTACAGATATGGAGTTCTGGGAAGAACCGCGATATGAACCATACTCCTACGCATACACTCCAGGGTGGAGAGATTACCCCAATTCGAGTTATGGGTACCAGTAATACCCTCCATATGGTCATGACTACCAGGAGTTCTACCCGGAGCCACAATCGTTCTACCAGCAGGGTACTCCACGGCAGTACAATCCGGCCTATGAGCATAGCCCGCCAGTGTCCATTCCAAGTTCCTCCATGTCAACTGAAGATATGCTCTAAGCTCTGACTAAACATTTCAGCACTAGTGTTGAAACTAGGGAGTCAAGCATCAAGAATCTAGAGAAACAGATGAGACAAATAGCTGAGGCTATCACAAGGATCGATGCAAGGACTTCGGGGAATCTACCATCTCAAACGGTAGTTAACCCGAGAGCAAATGTTAGTGCCGTGACGCTCAGAAGTGGTAAGCAGCTGAACGTCGCTCCTAGTGCTGAAGAGGATGACACAGAAGACGAGAACTCTATGTCGAGTTCACCGCACCCGCGGTGGGACTCCAGAAGACCGACCACACCCCGCGCCACTCTCACCGCACCCGCGGCACTCTTGCCGCACCCACGGTGACGGTGAACAAAATCTTGAGAATTCCTCTGCTGACATGACCGCACCCACGGTGGATTCTGACCGCACCCGCGGTGGACCTTCTGGAGTTGTGAAAGAGCCCTACGTCGACACCTATGTTCGTCCGTACTTTCCCCCTCTCGGTTCTGAGAAGCCTCCCGCACCCTTCCCTGAGGCTCTGAAGGACACCCAAAAGGTGGAGAATGACAAAGGTTTATTTGACACCTTCAGTAGCTGCAAGGCGAACGTTCCTTTGGTCACACTGCCAAACAGCGTCCCTCGCTGCACAGAAGTTTTAAGGGCGCTGGGCAATATCAAAAAGAAACCAAAGGGGAAGTACAAGAAGGAGGCCTTGATTCAAGTGGCGGATTTTTACATGCTGGATACGAGGCAGGATAAGCATGCAGCCCCTGAGATGTTGGGTAGACCGTTCCTAAAGATGGCAAGTGCATTCATTGATATGAACAGCGGTTCACCCATCATGAAGTGCAGGAGGACGGGGGTCAAGCTCGACATGGAATATACAAAGAGGCATCCCCCTGATATAGATCCCAGGAGTTCAGTTGATGTGAGTAACCCGAGTTGAGGTTGTCTGAGTAGGATGTCGAGCCACGACAATAACTAAGGCGCTGTCCGAGAGGAAACCCGAGGTATGTTTTTCTTTCTTTGTTTTTCATTCTTTGTTTTTCATTCTTTGTTTTTGCATTTGTTTTTAGTGTGTTCTTGCTTTGTTTTTGTTTTTCTTTGTTTCCGACTAACCTGCAGGGAGGAGACCCTATGCGAATTGAAGAAGGTGTTTCCCACACCATTGTAAGTCTTCTTTTGCCCTGCACTGAAAATAAAACCCCAAAAAAAACTTAAACGGGGATCAAAAAAAAAATCGAAAAAACAACAAAAAAGAGTTCTACCGTAGGCCAGCTGTCTGGAGTTCCCCATGGAGAAGGTGCGCATCATGTTGTCAAGGAGGAGACATTCGCCCCACATATTATTTGGCAAAGATGATGGCCCTACAGTTGACAGTTGAAGAAGAGGAACACCAGGGCCCACACCACGAACACATCTGGGCCCTTTTTTTTTGTTCATTGAAGGCCGTGCAGCCCCGAATTCTTTGATATACCACTATTCACCAAAGTGGTTTCCTTTTGGTTGCACGGTAGGAGAAGATTATTGATTAAGAAGAACCCGCCTAACACTGGAGACCTGGGCGTTACTGAGTATACCGCCAGCAACAACGAAAGTGTCCAAGCAGCTCGGCGACGTTGTGAGTTATTTTTTTGCTTTTCCCTGTGATTCTATTCTTTTTGTCTTTCATTACATTGAGGACAATACAATGTTTAAGCATGGGGGAGAGTTCTATACTTTCTACGTTATTGAGGAGAAAAATAAAAAAAAATTGAAAAAGCCAAAAATTTGAAAAAAGGCAAAAATTGAAATCCTTGGATAAGTCGAAAACCCGAAAGGGCGACTTAGGTAAGAAGCAGATGGCTTGGACCAGCATTAGGCTGGGGTAATAATTGGTCAAGAGTGATGTGAGTATATTGTGAGCCCATCTATTGAAAAATGAAATGAGTGGCTTGGTGAAAACCCAAAAGGGTGCCTTGGCAAAATGAGTGAAAAGAAGAAGAGTGATTTTTAGGAATCATCATTTTACCTAGCGTGGTGACATAAGAAGAGGTGATATAAGGAGGATTCGGGTAGGTCACTCTGGGAGGTATAAGAAGATAGATGGGATACTAGGATTAGAACTTATTCACTCTATGGTGTTCGGGATAAGCTTGGGGGAAGTAATATGCTTTCCTTTAAGTTTGATTGTGTGGGGTGTTGATTTGAGGAGTTGTATGTTATGTTTTGCATCACTTGTTTGGTTGTCTTGGAGCTTATTGTTGATGTGTTGTAACTACTAGTGTCATATTTTCTTGTACTTCCTGAGGCCTTGGTGATAGCTCCATAACTCCCTTGATGACGGCGCGGGACGAAGAGGACGCAATGAAGTTGCGCTCGGCTGGTCCGATGACAAGAGCCCGCGCCAGAGCCATGGAACGAGCCACACAATCCTTAGTCTCACGGGCTTACGCAAGTGATACGGGTTCATCTAGTCCTAAATGGGTCCTCCTCGTGACCTATGAAGGCTTAGGTGGGGCCTCGTCCTAATCGACCCCACCAAGAAGACGAGACGACGAGTTCGCAGAAGCGAAGCAACTGTGAAGAACTCGGCCCAGAACTCGACCGAGTTCTGGACCGAGTTGTCGACGAAATTGCCGTGCCCAACCGAGTTGCTACTACAGTGAAGAACTCGGCCCAGAACTCGGTCGAGTTCTGGACCGAGTTGTCGGCGAATTTCCGTTTCTGCTCGAGTTGTATTTACAGACAACAACTTGGCCCAGAACTCGGCCGAGTTCTGGACCGAGTCACGGCCGCGTCAGCGAAGCCACTTCGTCGTCTCGTCGTTTGCTGAACAATTTTAATATTATTTTATGTTATTTTATTTGACCTATTTAAACACTTGAAACCCTAGTTTGTATTCTTTACGTTGGATTTTAGTTTACAAGTTGAGTTCGTTCCTTAGAAGTTGAGTACGCTCCTTCCTTGAATCCTAACGTCAACCCTTCGATCTCCGGATCAACCTATCCCGTAGCTCGTCGCTTCGAGCAAATCATCCACCGTCTCTTCGGTACTCAAGGTCATCTCTTTGACCTCTTCGTCATCTCTTTGACGCGTTAGAAAGGGTTATCTCCTTAACCCTAGGAAAGCCATCACTTTGGCTACGGAGGAGAAGATTCAACCTAGCTTGAGGAGTCAAGATCCTACATCGCGACATCGCCCAGGGATTGTTCGCATCAACTGGCATCAGAGCCTTTTCCAAGCTAAGTTTATTCTTCTCTCTTTTGTGATTCTTGAAATTCTTCCGCTATCAAACCCTAGAAATTTTTTTTTTCTACCACCACCACCACCGTTCGCAACCACCGCCGATCCCCACCACCAACGTCAAACACCACCACCACCATCCGCCGCCGCCTACTTCACCTTCACGACCAAACCCTAATTTCATCTAGTTTGTTTACTTGTTCCCCACTCCTACAATATACCCTCTAGCAATTCTTGTTTCCTTTGATTGCATATTTGTTTCCTTGTTCTTGTTGATCTCGTCTTGCTTCATCTTTGGTTTAATTGCTAGGTTAGTTGTTGATTTCTTCCCTGCTAGTTGCTTGTCTCTTCTTTCTTTTCCTGCACTCGCTTTGTGTGGTTCTTTCTTGCTTGATTCGCAATCATATCAAGTCAAAAAAAAAAAAAAGGTTTGACCGTACAAAAATCGAAAACAAACATACTATTCTCACCTTCCATCAATCAAAAAAAGGGTTGGGAAGACAGAAGCCTTCAAAAATTAGGCAGAGAACGCACCATACGGTCATACTCCATCTTCTCATCTTCCATGTCTCTATGCAACTCGGAGTAAAAAAAGGGCAATTAGAAATTTTCAGCTCTCTTGTGATTAACCCTGAGAAACTTGATTTGATTTGCTTGCACTTGGAAACTTGTGTGTTGTTTGGGATTTGAATTGCTAGCTCTTGTTTTCTTGTCTTACGTTCAAGCCTCTCCCTCCTCACGAGCAACCCAAATTAGTACGCCCTGCGAAAAATTTCTTGGGTCACTTTTGAGACAAGGACTTGGCTTGGACTTGTTTCTTTTGCTTGGTGCAACTTACTTCTTGTGGTGTATGTTGTGTATAGGTTCTATGGACATGCCGACCACACGCACCTCTCGTTCTACGGTCAACCGCAGCCCTGGACCCATCTTCGTGGACTCCACGTCTGAGCACATCGACTCCCTTCACGCTGAGATTGACAACTTGCACGCTTCAAATGCTGAGCAAGCTGCTGAACTCGCTCACCTTCGTCGGGCCTTGAGCACCTTGACGCTGCCCACCGCTGATCCCTTGCTGAATCCTACGGCCTCCACAAGCCAGCCACGAGACCGCAAGGGGAAGGGTGTTTTGTCTACTCCGCAGGATCGCCTTCGTTCGCAAATTGCAGGATACCCCACCAAGCATGGCGACTCCCGCGTCCAGTACAACCCCACCTTTGCTCAGGGGGAGGACGATTACACGTCGGATCGCTCACATCGTAGTGTTCGCGTTTCCAAGGATCCCCTCCCGTATGTCAACACCAAGAACCGACGGACTCGAGGTCGGCAACACGACTGGTATGACGATTCCGAGTCCGAGCGTGATGATGATGCTGATGATCGTAGCTCAGACCACTCCCGGGACAGCCTTGATGATCACGAGGCATATGCGATGGAACGCCACGAGGAGTTGCACCCTACGCGACGCGGCTACCGCCGCCACTCGCGAGACCGGCGTCGCCCGAGTCCCGGTCGGCAAGGCCCACGGCGCCCTGACATTAAGGTAAAACTCCCTACCTTTTTTGGTGAATTTGATCCTCTTAAATTTCTTGATTGGCAGCAGTCTATGGAGTATGTTTTGAACCACTACCAATACCCGGATGAGGAACGGGTTGCTAACGCCGCTCTACACTTCGACGGCGCCGCCAAGGCCTGGTGGCATCGCTTCTGCGCTGACCGTGTGCATTACCGCGAGCCTCCAATCACTTCTTGGCGCCAGCTTATGCGGATCATGAGGAAGAAGTATGTCCCCGAGGACTTTACTTCCGAAATACGCCTTAAGATACAACTCGCTTCTCAAGGTAATCGCTCTCCCATTGACTTCTATGCTGAACTTGAAGAGTTGTCCCATAAGGCAGGTATCCATCACACTGACGAGGACTTTCGGAGTATGTTCCTTCGTGGCCTGCATGAGCCCATTCGCAACCAACTCAGGGTGCTTAATATTCCGGATCTCCAAAAGTGCGCTCATACGGCACAAGAGATATGGACACAGGCTCAAGCGGCTAAGCGAGCGTCTTGGTCCCGCACCAATTCCAGGTATGCCCCCTCTAACTCGTCTGGTTCTTTTCCTTCTAATGTGCGCCCCTCTTCGCAGTCCGCTCCCGCGATTACACCACCGGCGCCGGTCACTCGGCCGAGCAACACCTCGGCGCGCGTCAACGAGCCACCGCAGCGGCGTGCACCGCCCTCAGATGAACGGGCGCGTGACAAGGTCTGTTATAAGTGCCAAGGGCATGGCCACTTATAACGGGACTGCCCCAACAACAAGTGAGTCCTCTTCTCAGCCCTCACCGGATACGAGTCTTTTGACGATGACACCCCGGACAGCCCTCTAGTGTTTGATTCGTACGACCAGGACGAGGAAGCAGAGAAGTTGGATGGGTATATTTGCAGCCCTATGGACGCTCAAGGCAACGTGCCCCTTAGCCTGGTCACTCGCCGTGTTCTTACCGCCAAAGAAGGTACCTTACTTGACCAATGTGAAAATTTATTTCATACTAAATGTGCGGTCTAGGGTGCTTCTTTGAGTGTCATTATAGATGGTGAAAGTTGTTGCAATATCATCAATGAGAAGGTGATCACGCACTTCAAGTTCGACACAACTCTACACCCCCAGCCTTATAGCCTACAATGGATCTCCGAGGGTGATGACTCCAATGTTGTTAAGCGTCAGTGCACTATCAATTTCAGCATTGGCCATTACAAGGATTATGTGCTTTGTGACGTCGTTCCCATGGATGCCACCCATCTTCTCTTAGGGCGTCCTTGGCAATTCGACAAGCGTGCCCTTCATGATGGTTTTCTCAACAACTACGTCTCCATGCACAATGGGAGGAAGGTGACATTGCTTCCTATGAGCCCTCAGGAGATTATGCAGGATCACGTCGAAAGGAACCGCGTCAAGGCCCTTGAACAAGCCAAGGAGAAGGTCGGCCGTGACACCCCCCAAAAATCAGCACCCAAGGCTGGCATCCAAGGCTCGTGTGAGAACCGCCTTCTTTTGGCTCGGTCCCGGGATGTCTCTCCAATCATTCAGGGAAGACTTCCTTGCTTTTTACTTGTTCCTTTCGCGTGTCTTTTAAATGTTAAAGATCTTGTTGATTTACCCCCTGCAGTGTCTTCTCTTTTGCAGGAATTTGAAGATGTGATGCCCGCGGAGCTGCCCGAAGGATTGCCACCCATTCGTGGTATTGAGCATCAAATCGACTTTATCCCTGGCGCCTCTCTTCCTAACCGCACAGCATATCGCGCGAGTCCAGAGGAGACAAAGGAATTGCAGCGCCAAGTCCAAGAGTTGATGGATAAGGGCCACGTCCGAGAGAGTTTGAGCCCCCGCGCCGTGCCGGTCATTCTTGTGCCCAAGAAGGATGGTAGTTGGCGCATGTGTGTTGATTGCCGGGCGATCAACCAAATTACGGTGAAGTATCGACACCCTATTCCTAGACTTGATGATATGCTTGATGAATTGTCTGGTGCTACCTTATTTTCCAAAATTGATCTTAAGAGCGGGTATCATCAAATTGGGATGCATGAGGGTGATGAGTGGAAAACTGCATTTAAAACTAAGTATGGCTTGTATGAGTGGTTGGTTATGCCTTTTGGTTTGACCAATGCCCCTAGTACTTTTATGCGGTTGATGAACCATGTGTTACGTGCTTATTTAGGGAAATTTGTGGTTGTCTACTTTGATGATATCCTTGTTTACAGCATGTCTTTGGATGAGCATGTTAAGCATCTTAGGAAGGTCTTAGAGTGTCTTAGACGGGAGAAACTTTATGCTAACCTGAGTAAATGTTCTTTTTGCTCGGATTCCACTATTTTTCTTGGTTTTGTGGTGTGCAAGGATGGGCTGCAGGTTGACCAGGAAAAGGTTCGTGCCATACAAGAATGGCCACGCCCTACTACACCAACCATGGTGCGGTCCTTTTTGGGCTTGGCTGGCTTCTATCGCCGCTTTGTGCGTGATTTCTCCACCATTGCAGCCCTGTTTCATGAGCTTACAAAGAAGGCAGCGTCTATTGAGTGGACGACCGCACATGAGACCGCCTTCATCACTTTGAAGGACCGATTGTGCAACGCTCCCTTGCTGAAATTATCGGACTTCTCCAAGACCTTTGAGGTGGAGTGTGACGCTTCTCATCACGGAATTGGAGGAGTTTTGCTGCAGGATAGGCGCCCCATGGCATACTTCAGCGAGAAACTCACCGGCGCCCAGCTCAACTACCCCACGTACGACAAGGAGCTATATGCTCTTATTCGGGTGTTGAAGACTTGGCAACACTACCTATGGTCCAAGGAGTTCGTCATTCACTCAGACCATGAGGCGTTGAAGTATTTGAAGAGTCAGTACAACCTCAACCGCCACCATGCCCGCTGGGGGGAATTCATGGAGACCTTCCCCTACGTGGTCAAATACAAGAAGGGCAAAGAGAATGTGGTTGCTGACGCCCTTTCTCGCAGGTATGTATTACTTATCCACCTTGATGCTTCTATCTTAGGCTTCTCTTTGATTAAAGATGTCTATATGCATGACGTTGACTTTGCTGAAATTTTTAAAACATGCATGAACATTGGAGAGTCTAATGGGTTCTATATTGATAATGGCTACCTTTTCAAGGCAGGGAAACTTTGCATCCCTAAAACATCTATGCGTAGGTTGCTCATTCAGGAAGCTCATGAGGGTAGAGGTCATTTTGGTATCCCTAAAACCTTGGCTGCATTAAAGGAACATTTCTATTGGCCTAAAATGTTGCATCATGTTACACGTTTTTGCAAGGCTTGTGTTACTTGTGTGCATGCTAAGTCTAGATCGAGTCCCCAAGGATTGTATACCCCTTTGCCTATTCCGGATGTTCCATGGGAAGATATTAGTATGGATTTTATCATTGGTTTTCCCATGTCTAAGAAGGGGAGGGACTCGATATTTGTGGTAGTTGATAGGTTTTCTAAGATGGCTCACTTCATTGCATACAAGACTACTAACAATGCTTCTGAGATCGCTTCATTATTTTTTGAGCATGTTGTTAAGCTGCATGGTATTCCTAGGAGTATAGTGTCTGATCGTGATGCTAAATTTGTGAGTTATTTTTGGAAATCTTTATGGGCCAAATTGGGGACTAAGTTGTTGTTCTCTACTAGTTATCACCCCCAGACTGATGGCCAAACAGAGGTTACTAATAGGACTTTGGGTGCTCTATTGCGTACTATGTTAAAGTCTAACCTCCGCAAGTGGGAAGAGTGCTTGCCTTTTGTTGAATTTGCTTATAACAGGTCGATGCATTCGGCGACGCAGCGGACTCCCTTCCAGGTGGTCTACGGCCTCAATCCGCTCACCCCGTTGGATCTCATACCACGGCCATTGAAGGAAAAGGAAAGCTTGAAGGGCGTGGAGCGTGCGGACCAGGTCAAGGCCCTCCATGAACGGACGAGACAACAGCTGGAGCGGAGATCCGAGCAAGTAGCTGCCCAACGCAACAAAAATTGTCGCCCGGTTGCTTATGAGCCCGGCGACTTGGTGTGGCTGCATTTGCGCAAGGAACGCTTTCCATTGAAGCGACGCCACAAACTGGACGCGCGAGGTGATGGTCCTTTCCAGGTACTACAACGCCTTGGGACCAATGCCTATCGCTTGGAGTTACCCGTTGACTATGGCGCGCACCCGACGTTCAACGTCGCTGACCTTGCTCCTTATACTCCTCCTGCTTTTGACGACGAGGACGAAGCGAGGATGCTTCGCAGCCAAGAAGGGGAGATTGATAGCTCCATAACTCCCTTGATGACGGCGCAGGACGAAGAGGACGCAATGAAGTTGCGCTCGGCTGGTCCGATGACAAGAGCCCGCGCCAGAGCCATGGAACGAGCCACACAATCCTTAGTCTCACGGGCTTACGCAAGTGATACGGGTTCATCTAGTCCTAAATGGGTCCTCCTCGTGACCTATGAAGGCTTAGGTGGGGCCTCATCCTAATCGACCCCACCAAGAAGACGAGACGACGAGTTTGCGGAAGCGGAGCAACAGTGAAGAACTCGGCCCAGAACTCGACCGAGTTCTGGACCGAGTTGTCGATGAAATTGCCGTGCCCAACCGAGTTGCTGCTACAGTGAAGAACTCGGCCCAGAACTCGACCGAGTTCTGGACCGAGTTGTCGGCGAATTTCCGTTTCTGCTCGAGTTGCATTTACAGACAACAACTCGGCCCAGAACTCGGCCGAGTTCTGGACCGAGTCGCGGCCGCGTCAGCGAAGCCACTTCGTCGTCTCGTCGTTTGCTGAACAATTTTAATATTATTTTATGTTATTTTATTTGGCCTATTTAAACACTTGAAACCCTAGTTTGTATTCTTTACGTTGGATTTTAGTTTACAAGTTGAGTTCGCTCCTTAGAAGTTGAGTACGCTCCTTCCTTGAATCCTAACATCAACCCTTCGATCTCCGGATCAACCTATCCCGTAGCTCGTCGCTTCGAGCAAATCATCCACCGTCTCTTCGGTACTCAAGGTCATCTCTTTGACCTCTTCATCATCTCTTTGACGCGTTTGAAAGGGTTATCTCTTTAACCCTAGGAAAGCCATCACTTTGGCTACGGAGGAGAAGATTCAACCTAGCTTGAGGAGTCAAGATCCTACATCGCGACATCGCCCAGGGGTTGTTCGCATCACTTGGAGCATGATTGATGGAGTGAGTTCAGTTTTTAGCTTACTCGGGACGAGTAAAGGTCTAAGTATGGGGGAATTTGATATGCGATATATTGTATAGCGCGTCTAGTGGTTATTAGCATGATTTAGGTGATGTTTGGATATTATTTGATGGTAATTTTGTAATCCGGAAGAGAAGACGAGAAGTGAAGAAATCATGGGATTTACAGAGGTTTGAAGTGCATTGAAGAGTAGAAGGACAGTGTGTTGAATTCAATTGGTTCGTTCTCTCTACTCAGATGTCCAAATGGAGTGATTCCAATTCGAGGAGTTATCTCTTGAAGTCTACTGCAAGCCCTCAAAATATGAGCGCAATCCGAGTTGGGAATCAAACGTTATGGCATTTTTACGGAAGTGTCGCAGCTGCTGGAGTACCACCGCACCCGCGGCAACATCACCGCACCCCGCGGTGAGCTAGCAGAGAAGAAGGCGCGAAGTTCCGAAGTTCTGGAAGACCACCGCACCCCGCGGTGGGTATTGCCGCACCCAGCGGTGACGATGCGCTGAAGACTTTCCCGGATTTATTTCCGGAATTTCTATTTCCTTTTTATTTTATTTCTGAAACTTTGCTTCCAAGTTTGTCATTTTATTTTCTTTATTTCTGAATTATTTGTCCTAGTATTTAAGGATCTATTCTAAAAACCCTAGTTGCCACCTATCTTAGTTTTTCTCTCACAAACCCTATGAAGAACTAAGCTTCCATTGTTGCACTTGACGTTTTGAAGCCTTCAATTGATTGGTTGTGAGTTTTCTACTCTTGTTCGATTTCCTATCTAATTGGATTAATTCTCTTGTGCTTGAATGTTTATTGGTTTATGTTGATTTATCTAGAGTAGCTACCTAGGTCTATTGATATCTTCCTAATTGCTAGGATTTGTGATTCCGGGCTCGGGTTGCATATCTAGTAGCAAACACGATTTACATAAGCGGGTTGCGAGTGTTCATCGTGAGAGAGAGTTAATTGCATGCTATAGTAACGGGTTGTTTCTACTACATGTATCTTGTTGAATCCTTGGTTGAATGCTATTGCTTTATTGAGTCTTGAAGGTTTTCGGATTTGATTTGGTAATAAGTACTATTATGGCTGGTAGAACTAATAGTTACCTATGATCGGGATAAGAACAACTAAAGGAAAGATAAGAACTTGATATTTATAGAATTCAGTGATCAACCATATCTCTTGTTGTGTGGATCTTTGTCAGGTGTGACGCTTTTCCCCATCATATTCACAACATTTGCCTGCGAATCTGTTTACTTGTTATCTTCCTAATTGCTAGGACTTGTGATTCTGGGCTCGGGTTGCATATCTAGTAGCAAACACGATTTACATAAGCGGGTTGCGAGTGTTCATCGTGAGAGAGAGTTAATTACATGCTATAGTAACGGGTTGTTTCTACTGCATGTATCTTGTTGAATCCTTGGTTGAATGCTATTGCTTTATTGAGTCTTGAAGGTTTTCGGATTTGATTTGGTAATAAGTACTATTAGGGCTGGTAGAACTAATAGTTACCTATGATCGGGATAAGAACAACTAAAGGAAAGATAAGAACTTGAGATTTATAGAATTCAGTGATCAACCATATCTCTTATTGTGTGGATCTTTGTCAGGTGTGACGCTTTTCCCCATCATATTCACAACATTTGGCTGCGAATATGTTTACTTGTTATTTGGTTACGAAAATCATACAACCCCCCCCCCCCCCCCCCTAGTTCCTAGTTGGTGACTTACAATTACTTGAATTGATAATCTGATTCTCTTAAATCCGACCATGACTTACTTGCTATACTCTATTTAGTAAGTACATTAGGATTTATTTGATTAGGCATACGACTTTAGACCTGTCAGTAGTCTACCCTGAGGGTAAGACTATCACTTCCCAGAACGAGCCCATGTTAATGAATATTAAATAACCCAATTTAAAGGGAGAGTGATTCTCCTACCCTTAGGGTAGTCTACCCCATTACCATGTTATTAATATTTTGCCAAATCACTTCAATATTTTACCACCAAATTGCTTTTAATGACCGTAGCATATTGCTACTCCCTAATACGGAGTACTATAATACGGAGTACTAATTAGAGTACTACTCCGGTGTATAAAAATACGGAATGCAATTATTCTTTATCATTAAGGGCATGCAACTCTAAAAAGTAGAATACGTATTCCTAGTCTATTTTACAAAGAGTGGAGAAGAAGCAGCTTAAACATTCCCATTTCCTTTGAAAAACTTGCATGTTATCCCCTACATTTGTACGGATGAGGAGAAATATATGGTCCGAACCCGTCGATAGGACTGAAAATTACACGTGGATGACCGACCCATTCGAAAAACTCCACCCGAATATATAGATGATCACCTGAAGTAAACCGGGTGATGAATGGTTGGTGGGTCGGGTGAAACTGATGACGAGTGGGTGATGGGCGATGTAAATCTCACCCATCACCCGCACTTCACCCATCCATACATTCACCCGTTGACAATTGTAGTTTTAATTCTATTATATTAAAATGTATTACTTCAATTTTAGTTTTTTTATATTTAAAAATTGAATATTTTAAGAATATTTTATATTAACATCCATCAAATCCTATATTTACAACATCTATTTTCATATATTGAAGAAAATTAATTATTTTTTGCACTTTTTCATGTATTTTATTACATTTAGATAATTATAAAATATTAATAAATATGTTATGCGGATGACCCACCCGAATCACCCGTTAGGTGATGGATGGACGGATGTGGGTGAAACGTTTTGCGGGTGACGGGTGGGTCGGGTGGAGGATTTAACTTCACGGGTCGGTGATAAAATGGCTCCACCCACCCATCACCCGACCCATTTCCACCTCTACTCGCCGATCCGAATCTTAAAAGTCTATATTCGAAAATAGCCGATTAATTTTTTTCTGAAACCGATCTGAACCGGATGATTTTTTCAAATACTCGAAACAGATGTGGATCGGGATATTTTGCTTAATTATCGGATATCCGGGAATCCGTTACTACTAATATATATATATATATATACAGAGAATTAGGATCCGGTAAAACAATGTGTTACGGTAGAACGGAAGTACTAATGATATCCATTGGATGAGAAAAGAATCAATGATCGAGATCTAATCCCAATGGGTGCAAAATATAAAAAAAAGGATCACATATACCGGATTATATCACAACGGGATTTTTAGGGATTTAGTTTAGGGTTTCCTCCATGACCACCCACAATTGCTGAACTGTGCCCCGCTTATATATCGGAGCATCACTACGAATACGAACCGACGATGTCTATCTTGCAGGGAGGATTACGGCGCCGCCGAGGATGGCACTTGCAAGGAGTGCTATGAGGAGGCCAGCGAGACTGAGGAAGAACTCAAGCATGATATCGAAGAGCTCAAAGCCAAGGTCGCTTTCTTGAGGTTCTGGTCACCGCTTGACCACCAACATCGCGGTTCCCCCGCCTTCTCCGACGTCGTCCTCGTAGCCGCCGATGAGTCCCACACCAACTCCGTCTCTGTCCCCCCCCCCACAGGGCTGTTCTGGTGAGCTCTTGCTGCCCGAATTTGGGTTTTCATTGTCTGGATCTCATGGGTCGATTTGCTTGCCCTCATTGTATTTGATGAAATGTCTCTGTGAGGTTGCAGTTGATGTGTTGGTATCTACAATTAATTGCTTGATCTCAATTGGTGTCAATTCTCCCTCGTTCTCCGGCCGCCTCCTCCGGCCAACCTCGCTTGAACCCTTCACCAGCCCAAACCTACACGCCACACCACCACACCCGGACCAGCCCCGCTCGGACCTCCACGCCGGACCTACGTCTACTGCACGAGCCCGTTGATTGCTACTCTATTCCACTGTGTCGCCCACCGCACCCCGGCGGCGACTCTATCTTGCCTTTTTCGCGAAGCAAACCGCTTCTTGCATTCCGCCTCTTACTCAAGCTCAACTTCCATTGCCGATGAGCGAAGCCCTAGAAGTGTTGGAGATGATAGGGGGAAATGGCTCACCTTGCCGTCATTTTCTCCCACTGTCGATGGTCCTGAACTTGGGAGAAAATCGTCGGACGGAGAATGGAAGCAGGCAACTCCGCCGCTGCCGCGACGTCCACCATGGTGCTTCGTTGCTGCCCGCGGCTGCCTAGGTTGCTCGTACAGAATTTGTTTCAATTGAGACAGGTATAAATCCTTCAATTACTAGGGAAATTTAGTTAAAACCACTATTGCAATTGTATATCAGAGTGAATTAGTGACATTTTTTGTCAAATTCAGGGTTAGGAAATTGTATGACTACTCGTGCACAATGGAATACATTTTGGCTGTTGTATTGTGTTTGTCCTCTATCTGTAATGCAGGCTTTTCTTTTGTTAATGAACATCTAATTAATTTTTTGTGCTTCTAATGTGATGTCTTGTCTTTATGACTAATTGCTCAAATTTGGTACTAACAGGTCAGAAGAGAATGTTGTGACTAATTGCTCAAATTTGGTACTAACAATTGCTAATGTTTTGAATGTTATTGTAAAGGATTTGCTTGCACTTGGCTGCTATGTTTTACCATTGGAAGTGCTAGAGTAGTCGATATTTTAAATTTATGATGTGATATTCACTACAATGTTGTTGATATTCATGTTGGATCAGTTTTGGTGTTTTGGGGTGTTGTTTGTATTGTTTGCAATTGATATTCAAATTGTTTAATGTAATATTCATACAAATGCTTTTGATTTTCATATTGGATGTAGGTTTCATGCGTTGAGTATTTGATATTTATGATGTGATATTCACCTAAACTCTGAATAATCATCACGTGTGAATTAAACTCTGAATATCGACACTATTTTTATGAATATCGACTACTTACTTGTATGACTATGCATACAAAATACGTGAATATCATCACATATGGAATGAATATCGCTATTATGGTATTCAAATTGCTTGTTGATGGTGTTGTTTGTACTGTTTGCAATTGATATTCAAATTGTTTGATGTGATATTCATACAAATGTTTTTGATATTCATGTTGTATGTACGTTTCATGATCTGAGTAGTTGATATTCAAATTTTATGATGTGATATTCACTATGATGTTGTTGATATTCAACGTTATTTTCAGGCCTAAATGTTGCACTGACGAAGAGACGTTTGAAGCTTCATGCTCGTTTAAAAAAGCACAAGTCGTTGTGTAATAGCGATATTCATGTTTATCATTCTTAATATTCATGTAATCAATACTAATGTTCATGTATATTTTTTTGTGTATAACTATATGTGTTAGTGTGAAGTGATTATTTTTTGTTTGGGTTATGATATTCATGGTGAAACATAGTGATATTCATACTAATATAGAATGATATTCATGGTGTAATTGATTATTATTCATATATTATTAAGTAGTGATATTCATATTTTAAGTTGTGTTATTCATGTCTTTAATTGGTGATATCCACATATTAAACAAATATATTTATACAAACATGAACGATATTCAAGAAACAATGACAAAAGCAATAAGAATAAATTTGCAAATCTACGAATTTGCAAAGCATTAGGACGCTGAAAAAATCAAGTAGTGATATTCATGTTTTAAGTGGAGATATTCACATCCATCGATATTCATAAACGCATGAACGATATTTATAAAGACGCGATCGCAAAATTGAGCGGTTTTAGGAGAGAGAAAATATTATGTTTTCTCTTTCATCTAACAACCTTATTTATTTTCTTTTTCTAATTAAAAATTAAATAATTACCTTATTAGAGTAGATTTGATGATTACACCTCTACCATATCTATTGTAAGGCCTAATCATCCAACCATCCATCATCATCAATCCAACGCTCCAGATTAATACTTTCGTTTTACCATAACTCTCGTTTTACCGGAGCGTTCCTATATATATATATATATATATATTTAGAATTAATATATACAATGTTTAATTAGTTTAGATGATCTCAAAATGACACTTGTACATTTTCAAACAATTGAACCCACTTCAATTTTTCAACACAACATTCCTTATTTTATTCATTTCAATAAAAAAACATTGATTAATATTTTTATAAAATTAAAACCATAAATCACTAATTCACGTACCGATTGTCCTCTCACTAATTAGAACAATTATGTTCTTTTTGTCAAGACTATGTGTTCATCATTATAATGCATTTTGATTATTTAAATTAAAGTTACAATTTTGTATGTATTTGTCAATTCACTCTTGTTATATACTCCATCCGATCAATAATATAGGATGTTATAGAACTTGGCACAACAATTAAGAAAAAAATTGAACTTTAACTTTCATTTATTTTAGAGGTAAAATAATTTGATTTAATGAAAAACACTGATTTTGAGCATTTTGAAAATGTTTTTAGTCTAGGAAATTGCGAGAAGACAATAAAATAGTTTAGAGAATAGGCAAATAAAGGGTCTTAAATACTGGAAAAGAAGGAGAATGAGTTGGAAAGTGGAGACAATTCATATAACTTCTTCATTAAAGAGATACACTTTAACTCTCCAACGTCATGTATTGATGATCAATTTGCAAGCCGTTAAACGACATTATTTATTGATCGGAGGGAGTAATATATATTTTATGGTTCTTAATTTGATACGTTGATAAGTTTATTTGTTTGAAAAAATTAATATGTAAATGGCGTTGAGGCTTGACATTTAGTTTGCACTTTGTATATTGTTAGTTTTGAATCAATTAGAAAAAATAATATTTTGATTTAATTTTTAATAGATTTTCTAATAATCGAATAATTTGAATAATTCAGTCGAATATTCGATCCGGATAATATTTACCGAATATGGATCATAGCTTTGTGAATTTTTTTTACCGGATATCCGATATACCGGACCGGATCGAATATATATGTTTGTTAACCCCTAATAACCATAACTATTGTGACGCCAAACCACCATTTGGTTGCCTACTTCACCTCCATATTAGGTAGATTTTTTTGGTGTTGGTATGTTTTCGTATAGTATGACAAAGAATAGTGTGCTCTTATATTTAATCTATGCCCAATATATATGTTATGGCCAGATATTAAAGCTGATACTATATGTTTACAACTAGCATAGTGTACGTGACATGTACGTGTTAGGGTTATAATTTTTTTAAAATAGTTTTTTATTAGGTAAATATCGTACTAAAATTATTATTATTAGAGTTAAATATTATAAATTATCTTCTTTTTACCAAAAATTAGGGAGATATACAAAATTAACAAAATAATTATTATTACTATGATTATTGTATATTATCTTCTTAATTAATATATAATAATAATTATTAGTTAAGATAGATATAGTCATATAGATTATCTTTTTTTTACCATGAAAGATTATATTCTTTTTACCAAAAAGGAAGATATACGATATTATCAAAATTATTATTATTATTATTAGATATTATATTCTTATTTAATATATAATAATTAAAACTTTATTATTATAATAGGTTTTTGGTGGACTGGATGAGGTAGCATAGCTTAGAGGTCGACACATAGGCGAATTGAACGTAGTGATGACACATATGCAAAAGCCTTAAACACGTATGCGGGTCAAACTTTCAGTAAAGTGTAAACCAATCAAAGTTAATATTTAGCAATTATAAGTATAATTCTTATGTAGATATTATACATTAGAACTTAGTAACAAGAAATATGAATTATATAAGTTATTTATTGGACAAACTTAATAAAAGTATATCTACACTTAGCATACATAAAAGATATCTTGTCCTTTAATATATTGTACAATATCAACATTGAAATACAATTTTCAATTATGGACTCAAACTAAAAGCATAGTAAACAATCAAAAAACAAGAACTCAAAACACGGTAAATATATAAGCACGAAACGATCTTTATGACTCTAATGTCGGATCGTAATGGGATTTTTTTATTTCTATATTTGGATCATGGGATTTTGAAATCTTATGTATTTCGACATCAACTTAATCTATGCTTTTAGAGCATAAGTTAGAAATGTCATTTTACGTATCCATCATTTTTTCGAGCATACGTATTCCATCATTGAACTTTCTTCAAGAAAATATTTCAATAAAGCTCTGATTGGATGATTAAATTTCTACCTTATTAATTCATCTAGCTTAACATACGTGCCTTGTACTATTTATATAATGCTAAAACTGAACTTATCCCATTATTATAAATGTATCAATTTCATATTAAGAAAAATATTTATAGAGGATAATGTAGTAAAAAAAAATTAATCTAGTTTGTACAGTGTAAATCAATTTCATATTCAAATTGAACTAGAAACTTTTTGTATTTGATTATGTTAATATTAAGTAAATTAGATATAAATAATAATCTTACCAAATAAATAAAATAAATATTTATCTCATTTTTTATTCCCATAACTTACTTAATAAGTACCCAACCTTTAACCTCCCCTCTCCCTCCTCACTTTTAAATTTAAATTCAAATAAAGTTCTCCTAATTCTCCCACCGTAATTAATGAAGTGAGAGTATATAAATATTTACTGTATTTGTTAGTAATGATTGTCTCACTAAAGTAAACAAAACAAAATAAATATATAATTTTTAAAAAGTAATGCTTATTAGGCTGCCAACTCATGAGAGCATCCTCAATGATGATCCCCATTTCAAGTATCATAAGTTATTTTTTCATATTCTTTTTCCTTCACATCACCTTTTGATATTTTGATTCCACAATGGTGATATTACTATCAAGTATCATTATTTATTTTTTTAGCTTTTGACATCATCATATATCATCAAACAATACAAAAAAAATCATATATACTAAATATTAATAGTTATATTTTATTTATGATGATTTATTTTCGATATTAAATTAAAATTAATATAAACACCATCTATTACTTACAAAATTGGGAATAATTATAAAATATAATTTTTATTAATAAATTATGATTTTATTGGACAATAGACCATAAACAACAATACCAATTGCGAACAACATTACAAATTTCAAATACGACCAAAGCAAACACAACTAATAATTTTCTAATTGTTTTAATGTTAAAAATTGTTGTTGCAGCCGTTAATTAAGATTTGCTAATTAAGGTAGTAATTTACGTTTACTTATTGAGATTTGCTAAATAAGATTTGAATGCTATTGCAATTTCTTTTAATAAATTCCAAATTTGCTAAGATTTGCTAATTGTTTTAATGTTAAAAATTGGTGTTGCAGCCGTTAATTAAGATTTGCTAATTAAGGTAGTAATTGTTTTAATGTTAAAAATTATTGTTGTAGCCGTTAATTAAGATTTGCTAATTAAGATTTGAATGTTGTTAAGGTAGTAATTTACGTTTACTTATTTGAATGTTAAAAATTATTGTTGTAATTTCTTTTAATAAAATCAAGATTTGCTAATTATTTTTAATGTTAAAAATTGCTAAAATGGGACCCAAATATGTCAGCCTTTATGTCAAATTGAATATCAAGCAAATGAGATCCAAAAGCAATAATTACATTGAATATTCTATCAAATCTGACATTATATTTTATTTTACCTTTTTTAAAATGTCAGATTGAGGGTAGTCTACCCATGTGTAAGAGAAACATTTTCCAATTTAAACCTGCACAGAAAATCAAGCTCTGAATTGCAAACAACAATCATCATCATCAATCTCCTCCTTCACCAGCAGCAGCAGCTCCTTGTATCCTCATTCCTCACCCACCATTTTAATTCAACTGCATTTCATCTTTTCACCACTCTCTCCCATTCATTTTAAATTAACTGCCCACTTGCTTTGATCACTCAGGAACCCAGATAAGGCCAGAGGTTTTACCTTCTATATTTCTTTCTGTGTACAAAAGGTGAATGCCCATTGAATGTAATTCTGCTAATTTGTACTCTTTTAACTTTTTTGCCATCTGTCGTCTCGTCAGGGTAAAAAAAAATTATACCCATGAAACCCTGAAAAACCCAGAAAATTTACAGTGAAGAAAACTGATCTTCTTGGAAAACTCTACCACATACTCCTAGGCCAAACCATGTCAGTGAGAACTGAAACAAAAGGGGATTCATCAAGCCATTTTAGGGTGAATTCAGTAAGAGATTATAGTAATAAGAAAGGAAACCAGTGTCCTAATATGACCTATAAATAGTACAAGATATATCAATGCATGGCATGCCCATGTACCTAAAAGTCTTCTCCGTTGAAATTTCAGTACAGCTTAATTTCTTCCACTTTAGCCTCTGTTTGGGTTATTTATGAAGTCTACAGAACTACTATAAAAAAGACAGTCCATATATATCAAAAGAACACCACTTGCCTGTACAAGATATCAGCAAATGATCTTCCTCAGCAGAAATGTATGAAAGATTTAGTTTTGAGCATATATACAGGTAAACCTGACCACCATATTGTGAAAGCAAATGTTGTGTCCGTGAGAGAGAGGAAGATAGAAACAGTCACCATCTGCAAAACAAGCCAAGGCTTTGCAGCAGAGAGACTGTGACGTTACAATTCTACCCTAGATTTTATACACTGGTTGGAATCAGCATCAGAACTTGGACTTGCATGTACAGGTGAATGTCTTGTAATCTTGTACCATAAGAGCCAAAACCCACCACGGAAGAACAGTTAACAAGCAAAAACTTGAGAGATTATTAGGAAAAGGGCAAAACACCCTAGTCAGAAACCTGAAAGGGGACCATGAAGTATAAACAATTAACACATGAATATGCAAAACAAAAGCAACTTCACATAATTTTTTTGACTTTCACATGAACAGATTACAATGGTGTAACCAAAAGAAAGTCCTACTACTATCTGATCTATTCCTACAATCTTATGTCTGACTAATCAAACTTGGATCCCTCTAAAGATCTTTCAGTCTGGCTATGGGTATAATTAGTTGGGGGGTTTAGTCTTTATATTACAGATCAGATGAGGTTACACTGAAAATTTCCACCAGACTCCTGAATTGTACACTGCTCTTCATGTCAATTCTTGATGGTCTACGCCAAAGAGTGCAGCAACCTTACGGATCTACTCTTACCCATTCAAAACGTCCTGGCAGCGGTAAATCATTCATAATATCAAAGTTGTACCTGCATTCAAGCAAGGAATCTTGTCAATGAAAGCAAATTATGCTGAGGTTTTAACTAAAATAGTTGAAAACCACCAAACTGAAAAAGGGTCAAAAGAAGCATCTATCCCTCTCATGTACTCCTCCCAATCTCTCCAGTTGGGGGGCAGCAAAGTCCCCCCTCATAACCGAAGAAAAAAAGAGAGGAAATGTTACACACTTATCCATAAACTGCTGCTGCTGCTGCCTCCCTGCATTCGCAAAGAAGTCGTCAATCTCACGTGTTGAAGGGATGCTTCTTTGTAGAGGGTCTTGCGTTCTTCTTTGGTTAGCTGCAACCGAGTAAGTGGACCTCACAGCCGACCCAGGGGTTTCAATACTCCCCACATCCCTTGTTAAGCTGCAAGGTGTGCTCTCCCGAGTACTCCTGCTTTCAATTGCCACATTTTAAATTCTCATAGACAAAGCAGGAGCAAATGTAACTTCTCACTATAGAAGGAAGGCTTTTAAACTCAGGATGATAAATAATACAGTATAAAAGATACAAAGGATTGAAGTATTAAATATAACACATGCTCTAAAATCCTCTCACGCATAAGAAGATATCTGTTCCAGAAGATGCAGGCTCTCGTGCCAAATACACAATTGGCAAAAGTGAATGTGATCTCTCAACTATAAATGGGTGTGACTTTTAAGATGTGCCACTATGAAAGAAGCATCATAAAATAGAAGAGTGTTTCCTTTCAAGTTTTTCAGGCTACTACATGGTCCCCACTAACAAAAGATCTTCACAAATAACACTTATATAAGGTTGAGTGATGCTTTTACTCCTATTAAACACATTTCTTATTCATATATTGATGACGCGTGTTCACAGAATGTAGATAAATTCCATCATAGGATGCAATTTCACATTGTAGCTTTCAAAAACTCAAGAAGTTCCAGTTTCAGATTTGGATGGCTCCACCTTTGCATCAATACAGAAAAGTCATTTTCTCGCGAGATAAAAAAAATAAAATCGGGATCAGCATATTCGACTCATGCAACATTTGATAAGAAATGGCAACACCTAAAAGTATATAATTCCATGGGGAAATAAGATCAATGGATGATAAATTTACAGAAATTAGAAAAACACCAATAATTCCTCTATGGCCCAAAATTGGTATGCAGGAAAAAAAGACGTCACATGCCACAATAATAATTCAGATCCTATATTGGGCAGTCTAGGCAGAAGTTTCAAATATGATTTGAAGATAATATCAAATCATATATACATAACTACATAAGGGCTACTCTATCACTTCCTCTTCCCCCCCCCCTTTTTTTGTTTTCTTTAGGAGAGGGAATTGCAAAGTTGATATTCATATAACAGAAGCAAACTCTTCTCCATCCATGTCATAATACAAGAAAGAAAATTTGAGATATGATGTTCAAAGTAATTTGTAATTCTAACTCCACTGAGGGATCAAGTTTGCATCAAAACTGAAAAGGTCTAATTTTTTTAACATAAAAAAATAACGGTGATTTTAAGTATTTATCCTTTGAGAAGAAAAAGGGGAATAGAACGTGTATAAGCCAGGCCAAAGAAGAGTCTTTTTCTAAATGGTGAAAGGTCAAAGCTCCAATCTCTCAACGGTTTCTTTACCACCAAAGAGCTACAAAGGCCAAAAATAGCAGCTAGCTGGAACAAAACCACCGCATAGAAATTCAAAGCAATTTCTGAAACCCCCCAATTCACACAAATAATTCAAAACCCTAGAAATTAGTAAAATAAGCATGATGTAGACTGAGAATTTCAAACCTTCCGGTTCCATCAAGCTCCAAATTGTTCTCCCCAAACGATGCCTCCACGCCCAAACCCTCGACCTCCTCTGTTTTTAATTCCACTTCGACCTCTCCCATCTTCGAACGGGTAAACGATTCCGGCCCAGCCGCGACCGGGTTCACCGACTCGACCAGCAGCCTCGAACCGGCCGCCCTTCGGCTCTGAATTTGTTGAGAACCGCTGCGATTGCTCTGCTTAGAGCCCTGTTTGTTCCTCTCTTGCTTCTCCGGCTTCCTCGGCGGCGATGGGGGAGGAAATCGGGCCTTCTCTAAGCGGCGGTTTCGAAGCTGGAGGTAGAAGAACTCAGGGTTTTGCTGAAGCGCTAGGGTTTTAGCTCTGGTCCGAACTCCGAGCGCGGATTGGGAAACTTCCATGACGGCCACGTCACCTGTGATCTTCCCCTTCTTCACGTACTTTCCCATCGTCGAAGAATCTGTAACTCAAAGACTACACTCCTGAGATCACCAGGAAATCATCAATTACCAGTGAAACACAACGGCAAGGCAAGATTCACGGTGTTTGAGAAGAGAGTGAGATCGGTGTTAATTTTGGAGGGGGGAGTGGAGGAGAGAGAGGAGGGAAAACCAAACACAAAACAGGGGGCAGAGAAATAAAAGAGAATGGAGTTTACACGGAAAAAGTTAGGGTTTTAAGGGGAAACGCCGTGCTTTGTTTTTTCTCTTTGTTATTTTATAATAATCTTAGCAGTTTATAGATGTGTGACTTATTTTTCCCATTTAACAAGAGATAAAAAGTATGACATGCTTACATGCAGTTTCCATCAACTATTTTCAATCAGCCACTTTAACCTGAGTGCTACGTTTGACATATTTAACATCAAAATATTATAACATCATCCAAATAGTACATAGTACGTATCAGAACACCTCGTTAAACAAATTTCTAATAACAAAAGAAAAGAATAAAGTCAATTCTATACGTGGGGTTACGTTGCACAAAATTTATTTCTTACCAACACAATTGAATTTAACTTTTTAGTCTGGATTGATGAGGGATTAAGAAGGGATTTGAAGGAAGGAGAAACAAGGAAAATGTATTATCTTATTTGATTAAATTTTATGAGGAAAATTGAAAGAATTTTAATACAAAATAAGAGGGAATTGAATTCCACCAAATTGATGGAATTTAAGTGAAAATCACAAATAGACACATTTAAAATTTTAAAAAAAAATTTTAACAATAACTAGTTTTTCCCTCATAAAATTTCCTTTTATCCAAATAAGAGAAAAAGTTAAAATCTTCTCATTAACTTCTTATTCTCTCACTTTCTTTTTCTTCTCAATTTTTTTTTATATTTTCATTCAATTTCCTTTTTACTTATTAATCATTTGTCAAACACATCGTAGGGGTGAGAAGAACTGGGTCTCGACTGATTAAAATTTCCGATTGGTGCGATATAAAAATGCAGATCAATTTTTTAAAAAGAATTTTTTTTTGGAGATGTAACATTTGTTGAAACGATGTCTAAAACTATTACTATTTTCACTACACAGAAAACATTTTGTCGTTTTTTTACTAAACAACTATTGATTCAACACGTTCTTTTAAATTATAGTTGCAAATTTGAAAATTGTAAGTTTTAGCATTATAAGTTTTTTCACTTGAATTTATGCTTAATGACTTCTTTAAATAGCGAAGTTTTACACTAAGAATAAACATTTTTTTTGGGTGCAAAATGTGTAAACATTTTATGTGTTTGTCTAAACAAAATGTTTTCGGTAAAAATCGCTTTGAAGTTGATCAAACCGGGTCCGGATTGAGTAATTTATGTCCGTTTCTTAGATTATATTCTCTTAGAATTCGGTTTTATGTTCGGTGGCGTTTTTGAACACATGCTCATCCCTTATTTAACTACTTCTTATTTTTATAAATTTACCATTTTGATATGTTGCTGAGTTTGCCCTATATTAAATACTATATTTAGTTATGCATCGAGTTGAAAGCTATATTATGAAAATTTACATTTTTATCATTTTTGTAAGAAAATCACATGTTAAATAAAAATAAATAAAACTTACTCATGAAATAGAGAATTATAAAAGGCAAACCATTGTACATGATACACTCTTTTTATTCAGATACCACCTAACACTCATATTTCATTAAGGTTCCACCTAAAGAATACACAAAATGAAGCTAAAAAAAGTGATTAAAAGTACAAAAGTCATTCTTCTGATGAAATCTTGTTTGTATTGGTAGACTTTAGTTAACAGATGATTGTAATGCGTGATTTTATAATTCTTAGGCATGTATAATGTGTCAAGGAATAATTTTTATTAAAAAAAAAACTTAAATGGGCGATTTCCCTGCTTTTGTATGTGCGCACAGTGAATATTTTGAACTGCCCAAACATTTATTAAACCATAGATGTTAGTAAAAACACACTAAATTCCCAACTTTTCCCTAATTTAGGGCTTTATTCATGTAGTAGTGTAAGCCTCACTTCGGTAGAACTTTTATGAAATTAATGAAGCTTAATTCTGTTTTTAATTTATATAACGAGTGTTCGGTAAAAAAAATGTCAATTTAAATTAAGTAGTTCGTTACAGATTAATATAATTTAATTTTACCAATTTTTTTAATAGTAGAATTAGTAGCCCATAATCCATTTTATAAACATCTTTGCAAAAATATTCTAGTTTTTTCAATGTTTTATAAATATATAAAATAATTAAATTTATGCCTAAAATTATAGCAAGCAAATACACAAATTCTAAAATAGATTTTTTTTTAAAAAAAAAAGTAAATTCTAATTTCATTAATAATTAAATTCATTTAAAAAACACAATAATAAATTTTAAAATACAAAAGTAAAGTAAAATAACCCTAAAATTACTATAACCCCATCCACTTTCATTTCATCCTCTTCTTTACAGCTCTCACCTCCCCCGACCTCTTCTCTATAGCATCCTCCTAGCCTATACTCCATCCCCCCCCCCCCCCCCCCCTCCCCCCCTCCCCCCCTCCCCCCCTCCCCCCCTCCCGACCTCACCCTCACCTATCATCGCCATGAATACTACATGCAAAACAGAGAAGTTCGACATGATTGAATATGCTATGGTGACAGTACCAAACTTACCCATGTTGCTTCGGCGAAAATTAAAGATGATGACTTCAGTAAAAAATGATGATGAACAAATGGAGTTAGTTAGGGTGAATCAGAATACTTCCAAGATGAGGGTGAGTGAAGATTGCAAATTGTTTCTGTTTTTTTTTTAGGAAAACTGTTTCTAAAAAGATCTCACAAAATCTTTTTATTGTTTCCATCTTTAATAACCGTAATTATAGGAGAGAGAGAAAAAAAACAAGCTTAGACGTAAATATTTCAGTTTTTTTCCTTAAATATTTTATTTTTCCATTTTTAATATATTTTCGGGTGACAGAATAAATATTGAATAGCGACATGATAAACGTGGAGGCCGATGAAAATACACAAAATATTATGAGATTGGAAGTGTCTTGTTTACCAAATATAGGAAACTTGGAATTACCTTTTATTAAGATGAGATGTTAAATAAAAGAGACCGACAGGATGTTTATGAGTTTGTTCTACAACAAATAGAACGAGCTTGTTCTACAACAAATATGATGAAATCAATGGTGTAGGAGGAACGAAAATGAACAAATTAAGGTCTTAGGGTTGATTAGGGTTAAATGGATGACTGTCAGGATTGATAACAAATACTGACAGAAAGATAAGAAAATGTTTTGATAAAAATTTCACTAAATCTTTACTTTCCATCTTTAATAAACTTTAGTTTCAATCTTTAATAACAAAAAGAAATCCGATTTTTACGATATTTCATACTACTTTATCATTTGAGTTTGAGTTTCTTTTGATAACAATTTATTTATTTCTCTATTTTTTGTTTTAAAAGACAAAGGACATACTTTTTCGCCTCCGCTATATGCACTACATTATTTGCCCTTTCGCACTACAAAACTCTACGCAGAAACCTGGCGTACGTCAGATTTCTGCGTAGAAGACCAAATTTCTCTACGCAGGTATCTGGCGTACGCTAGATACCTGCGTAGAGCTAGAATGTAATTGTTGGAGATAGAGAGTTGGGGTTTTTTTTGAAATTTGCCTTCTATGCAAGGATCTGGCGTACGCCAGATCCTGGCACAGAAAAAAAAAAAAAAAAAAAAAAAAAAAAAAAAAACTGGACGCAACCAAGTGAACAATATATTTTTTTAAATCTGCATTTGACTCTAGTAATAGACGTTATCAAGTAATCAAGGTTACATGGCAATAAACTCATTTGTATCATGAGATTTCAATATACTTTTATTCATGTATATTTCTCCACCAATTTGTTTGATATTATCTGTTTGTTATTATTATTCTCGAAAATCACATATAACTATGGTTATATCTTATAGTTATATCCAATTTGGTTATATTTTATAGTTATATACTATGGTTATATCCTATATTATATCATATAGTTATATACTATGGTTATATTATATAGTTATATACTATCATTATACCTTATAGTTATATCCAATTTGGTTATATACTATGGTTATATCATATATCTTATAGTTATATAACTATATGATATAACCAAATTGGATATAACTATAAGATATAATCATAGTATATAAGTTATATACTATGGTTGTATCATATAGTTATATACTATGATTATATCTTATAGTTATATCCAATTTGGTTATATTCTATAGTTGTATACTATGGTTATATCATCTATCTTATAGTTATATAACTATATGATATAACCAAATTGGATATAACTATAAAGATATAACCAAATTGGATATAACTATACTATATAATCATAGTATATAACTATATTATATAACCATTATAACTATATGATATAATATATGATATAACTATAGAATATAACCAAATTGGATATAACTATAAAATATAATATATGATATAGCCATAATATATAACTATAAGATATAATCATAGTATATAACTATATGATATAACCATAGGATATAACTATATGATATAACCATTATAACTATATGATATAATATAGGATATAACCAAAGTATATAACTATAGGATATAACGATATGATATAACCAAATTGGATATAACTATATGATATAACCATAGTATATAACTATAAGATATACCCATAAGATATAACCAAATTGGATATAACTATACGATATAACCATAATATATAACTATAGGATATAACCATTGTATATAACTAAAGGATATAACCATAGTATATAACTAAATGATATAACCATAGTATATAACTATAGGATATAACCATAAGATATAACCAAATTGGATATAACGATAACATATAACCATAGTATATAGCTATACGATATAACCATAGTATATAACTAAAGAATATAACCATAGTATATAGCTATAGGATATAACCATAAGATATAATCAATTTGGATATAACTATAAGATATAATCATAATATATAATGATAGGATATAACGATATAATATAACCAAATTGGATATAACTATAAGATATAACCATAGTATATAACTATAGGATATAACCATAAGATATAACCAAATTGGATATAACTATAAGATATAATCATAGTATATAACGATAGGATATAACCATAGTATATAACCAAAAGATATAACCAAATTGGATATAACTGAAGGATATAACCATAATATATAACTATAAGATATAACCAAAAGATATAACCAAATTGGATATAACTAAAAGACATAATCATAATATATAATTATAGGATATAACGATATGATATAATCAAATTGGATATAACTATAAGATATAACCATAGTATATAACTATAGGATATAACCATAAGATATAACCAAATTGGATATAACTATAAGATATAACCAAATTGGATATAACTATAAGATATAACCATAGTATATAACTATAGGATATAACCATAAGATATAACCAAATTGGATATAACTATAAGATATAACCATAGTATATAACTATAGAATATAACCATAGTATATAACCAAAAGATATAACCAAATTGGATATAACTGAAGGATATAACCATAATATATAACTATAAGATATAACAAAAAGATATAATCAAATTGGATATAACTAAAAGATATAATCATAATATATAATTATAGGATATAACGATATGATATAACCAAATTGGATATAACTATAAGATATAACCATAGTATATAACTATAGGATATAACCAAATTGCATATAACTATAAGATATAATCAAATTGGAAATAACTATAAGATATAACCATAGTTATATGTGATTTTCGAGAATAATAATAACAAACAGTTAATATCAAACGAATTGATGGAGAAACGTACATGAATAAAAGTATATTGAAACCAAATTGGATATAACTATAAGAATATTGCGTAGAAGATATAACTATAAGATATAACCATAGTATAACTATAAGATATAACCAAATTGGATATAACTATAAGATATAATCATAGTATATAACTATATGATACAACCATAGTATATAACTTATATACTATGATTATATCTTATAGTTATATCCAATTTGGTTATATCTTATAGTTATACTATGGTTATATCTTATAGTTATATCTTCTACGCAATATTCTTATAGTTATATCCAATTTGGTTATATCATATAGTTATATAACTATAAGATATATGATATAACCAAATTGGATATAACTATAAAATATAATATATATATAATATAGCCATAATATATAACTATAAGATATAATCATAGTATATAACTATGAAATATAACCATAAGATATAACCAAATTGGATATAACTATAAGATATAACCATAGTTATATGTGATTTTCGAGAATAATAATAACAAACAGATGATATCAAATAAATTGATGGAGAAATATACATGAATAAAAGTATATTGAAATATCATGATACAAACGAATTTATTGCCATGTAACCTTGATTACTTGATAACGTCTATTACTAGAGTCAAATGCAGATTTAAAAAAATATATTGTTCACTTGGTTGCGTCCAGAAAAAAAAAACAATTTTGTTTTGCTGCACGCCAGATCCTTGCGTAGGAGGCAAATTTCAAAAAAAAAAACCCAACTCCCTATCTCCAACAATTATATTCTAGCTCGCCAGATACTTGCGTAGAGAAATTTGGTCTTCTACGCAGAAATCTTGCGTACGCCAGGTTTCTGCGTAGAGTTTTATAGTACGAAAGAACAAATAATGTAATGCATATAATAGCAGCCTAATTTTTTGGGCAAAAATACCCAAATGGACATGCTTTGCCATTTTGTAGTTTTTGGAGTATTTCTACAAACTTTTTTAAAAAGTAGGCTATGCATACAAATTCGTCTTTTTAATATGACACCCCAAAATTGTTAAAGATTAATAAACTGAATATTATTTTTCACCCATCTCAACTTGTAATACCGAACACAAATTATATTTAAAAAAATATTAAGCTAATAAATCCAATTTCAAATCCAGCTAATCATTCAACTTCAAACTCCATCTACTCATTCACATTCAACTCCAAGTTCGGCTAGAGCCCAAGTATTTCACACTAAGTATCAATAGCATTGTTTTTAAGAAGAAATACACATTTCACGAAAATAAAGTACATGCTTTGGCATAAAAGATACCATTCCCTTTCCTTTGATGGCTAAAATTTCCCTCCAAAATCCCCCAAACCCCGATTGGTCCACGTCGCTCGTATTCATTTTTAGTAGTTTATATATAAGAGATCAAGTCAGGCTTATCAGCATTGGATTCCCGCAAGTGGGCTTGGCCTCTGAGGCATGGGCGAACCACGATTTGACACGTGGGGCATACTGACATGGGCAATTGGGCACCCCCACCTATCATTTTGGGTTTTGATTGTCCCATTAATCAATTAATTACTCCGTAATAGTTAAATAAATTCAGGAGATCATTTCATGTACGTCCCCCTTTGACTTTTGTCCTTTGTATATGGGAATATCTTGGGATGTTGCATCCTCATCAAATCAACCCTTTCATGTTTTTCCTTTTCTACTGAGCAATTAATCTATTTCCCTTGGACCTATCCTTCACTTTCCAGTACAATCATCTTTATGAGCTTTGAATTTGGCAATTGTGACTATTTTCTTGGGAGAGTTGTGACCCGGATGTTGGTGCGTAGATTAGGTACTTGTAGATTGGAATCATTTACGAGAACAGAGTAGGATGGATGACACTAAACTGGCAAAACTGGAATGTGGGTGAAGGATATTTAGGGGTCAAAACCTTAATAGATGAAGATGTTGGTGGTAAATTCCGGAAACATTCAACAATTTGGTTTAAGAGGAACAAAATAAACATCCCAGCATCTTTAGTGCAAGACCATCCATGGATGTACAAATATTATTTACTGGATATCATTGTCTGCAGAAGCCTCTTCATTGTTATCAGCATTCTCCTGAGGATTAATGGAAAATTCCATTGTCGCAGACCCATCTTCAGACCCTTCACTGAGTTCACTTACATCTGTAGACAAAACCATGGGTCCATAGTCGAAGCTCCCAGTCACGAGCTGCAACATCAAACCACGCGCCAGATCAGATGTCTTTATGATCTCAAACTTGTGTTCTGCAGTATGCTGCTGATTGAACCGGCCCGGAAGTTTGGATTGTGTATTGTAGCATTTTTCACAAAGATCAAAACCTATTTTCTCCTTGCAATCCTTGCATCGGTATCTATTACCAACTATAGGATATATCTGTGAGATTAAAACCAAATGTCAGATTAGTGGATCATATGAAACAATGACAGCAAGAGAGAATAAAACTCAAACTGGAATAAACGGACCAACATGTTCTTATCCAAGTCAAATGAACATGTTACCTATTCAAATAGATTTCTCATACAAAGTTGGCTGAAATATGCAGATATCATGTCTTTTACGAGTAAATTACAGATGCGAAGTTTTTATCACCAAGACAAAAGGGCTATAAACACAGGAAAATTTTGGAAGCTCACCCCACAATAATCACAACCTGCTCCGATGTGGACCTTTGGGCCATGTTCAGTCAACCAGCGAAGCAAATCTCCGGTAGGAAAAGAGGATGAATAAGCATCTTTACTATCAGATTTTTTCGAGCTTGAACCTGTAAAACTACACTTTTAAGGATCTTCTTTTGCTCTTTCCACGTATTGAAAAGTGAGCCTTCGTAGATAGTAGTAAATGATCTTAGATAGTACTAGTCAGACGATGTCAAAATGCACCTCAGCCTACAAATACAATCTTTCCTCCCATCTGCCAACACAGTATTAAGAAGCACACAACAACATTATATGGTCTACCTATATTCCCATAGTTAGAGTTAAACCCTTTCTCCTACCAACTTCTAACACATTTTCTAAATCTATTATAAGGCCCTTCCAAAAAGATCAGGCAACATATTCTCATTTTGGACAAATCAAATGCAAATGGATGAGTGTATAAATTTCATTTTTATTCCCCATAGTTCTTTCAACCAAAGTGATCCAAAATAATCATTAGCTTAGGGAGGAAAACAAAAGAAGTGCATAAGAAGATCAAAAAAAGACTTTGGAATAAGACTGATCCCAGAAATAAGACATACAGGCAGGTGGACTCTTCTGTTGGAGGTCAACTCGCTTGCGTTCAATTGAATCTTTCTGTGCTGCATACTCCTTGGGGAATGTTTTTTCCAAGAAATTGTTCAGCTCCAAACAAACCTTAGGGAAATCACTAGGATGAGGGCATTCACAGATTGAACAAATGATTATTTCATCCTCCGGAATGGTGATACAAGTTTCACAGAATGCTGCACACATAAGAACCAAGAATCTCATACAGAGTTCACTAGTCACTAAGAAGTCAAAGAGAAAAGCAACTTTTTGCATTCATAGCAAGGGGAACAAGCGTACCATGGCCACAATTAAGAACTGCAGGGCGGAACAGCAAATTTTTGCATGTGGGACAAAGTACGTCGGTGATAGATATCTGATTCGAAGTCCAATTACTATTTGTCTCAGACTGGTTATTTTCTTCGGTGACAACCATACTACCATCTTGCAAGCACTCTGGCGTCTCTAGCTTTGAAAATTCAGTAGTCAAGTTTGATTTCGAACATGGAACAGATGAACATGCAGATCCACCTATACTATTAGATTTCAAAGAGCTGTCCTCAAACTGCGGTGAGAAGCTATCCATTTTTCTCTCTTCTTCTGGAACATGCAAAAGAAATAACACTTGAGCTAAATGCATGGAATTGTCACCAACCTTTAGTTGGCAACAGTAACAAAATACAATTAAGATTAGTCGGGATACAAATATGAGTTTCACAAATACTAGGAGCATGTATACAACATAGATCATAAGGCAATATTTAATAATATATAGAGTAAGAAGTTTGGAAGTGGATGCACATATCCACTACTTACTCCTTAGCCAAAGAATGAATCAGTGAAATATAAGTCCTCAGATGCATCAGATGTGCATCCTAGCAGAAGGAAAAAGTCAAAATTTAGAAGAGGTTGTTAGTTACCGAGCATTTGATTATCCCTTCTTCGATAAGCATTAGGATACATCTTCACGATCAGGAAGTGGAGCATTTCACAAATGGTAGGAAAGTGATGATATGAATGCCTACAGATTGGACAACTGGATTGTCCAAAACCATTCATTGATATATGTACACACCAGAAACAGGAAACGTGTCCACAAGCTGCAAATGATGGAGAAGGAAAGTTTAGTCCAGAATCTCAGTTTAGTTAAGATTTGCTCTTCAGGAAGAAGCATATTACCTAGCACAATGGGCTTGTATAAGAGATCCCTACAACATGAAAATACAATGAGATCGATAAGAGGTCATATATAACCATAAAATAAAGTGATTTTATCAATCCTTTTGCAGCACTCATGCATGTGACTTGCAGATTAAGCCATACACGCAAATGCAAAGCTAAAATAACTTCCTCCTTATCATACATGCTCCTTCAAGTTTGCAACTATAGATAACATATTCAGTTTGAAATTTCAAAATTTATCAACTATAATTCTTATTCAGTATACAAAGAAGTAATGCAGGACGCCAGATTAGTCGATTAGGACAAAACCCATAAACACTTGGTCATGTCTATCAAAGATACCAAAGCCAAAACAAGACAAGGAAGCACCAAAAAAGCATGAATTCTGTTAGGCAGCATTTCCATAAACTGTAGATATATTGCTTGCAACTTGCAAGTTGCGAGAAAATATATTTAAGCAGAAAACTAAAATATTATCGTAAATCAATCAAACTACCAATTACTTCGTGCGAACAAGCAAACATAGAAGAGAAAGCAGTAACTTTTCAATCAAATTCCTATCCTCACACACAGAGAAAACACCTAATCTAATTTATCAGAAAAGTTAGAGCAGAAAGTTAAGAAAGACATAGAGAGGGAGATCTATTCAACTTACAGACAGACGCAGCAAATGAAGGATTCAGATATGTTCTCGTCCTCCGATTCATCACAATGTACAGGCGTAATTTCCTTGGTCTCCGCATTCGTAGGTTCGATTTCTTTACCCATGTTAACTCAAATCAAAATCAGATAGAGTAATAATTTCGCCAATTTGGCTCCCTGATTACTCAAACGGGGATATGGGAGCGGAAAACCCTAGGAGAGAGAGAGGGGGGAAGAGGTCGGATGGAGGCGACGAAGTACACCCACCGCCACGCCAAAAGAACCGAATTCTCCGGATGATTGAGTTTGCATCTGGAAGGGTTCGGGTCCCGCGTGACACGTGGACACCAGCCTGGCTGCTTCATTGGCCCCACTAATCGATACAGTAATTTATAACGCAGAGGAATGCGTATACATCTATTTAGGAGGCTCCTACTTTTTAACTCATAAGTGAAATTGCATTTCAGTATATAGGCTATATACATAACGTAATAACATGCTCTACACGTTACGTGGTAAAATTACCTCTTTTTTTTACGTGAAAAAACATTCATCACGTTACGTGAGAGCACATTCACCACGTTACGTGGGAGCATGCTCTACACGTAACACGTTACGTGGGAGCATGCTCCACACGTAACACGTTACGTGTGTACTTGTTTCTGCTTTAAAAGCCGAAACCCTCGTCTTCCTCCTCATTTCGCTGCCGCTCTCTTGCCTTCATACGTAACGTCGCTCTCTCCTGTCTTCGTACGTAACGTCGTTCTTCGTCCTCCTCTTTACGAATCAATAAGCTTCCCACGTTACGTAAATCCATATTCAAAGGTTAGTTTTTTTGTTAAATTTGATTTTTGATTTTTTAGTGGTTTTGTTAGGTTATTATTGTAGATCCATAATGTTTTTGTGTTTTTGATATTGTTTTTGTTTGTTTAGTGTAATTTTGAACTAGTTATTTGCATTTCTTGGTTGTAGTTTTGTTGGATTTGTATAATTTTGAACTAGTTATTTCCATAGTGAAAGTTGTTGTTTTGTTGAATTTGTTTTAATTATTGTTGATTATGGGTAAATTTTGGGGAAAAAATTGTCGTTGGAATCTGGAAGTTCACCGAAAGTTCGCCGGAATGTCGCCGAAAATTGATCGTCGGTGGACTGGAATGACAAATCCACACATAACGTGTGGATACTTTACACACGTAACGTGTGGATACTCTCTACACGTTACGTGTGAATTTGCCATTCCAGTCCACCGACGATCAATTTCCGGCAAATTTCTGGGGACAGTTATTGATGTTTTAGTATTGTTGTTAGGTTATTGTTGTAGATCCATAATGTTTTGGTGTTTTTGATATTGTTTTTGTTGGTTTAGTGTAATTTTGAACTAGTTATTTGCATTTCTTGATTAATTTGATAGATATATTTGTATGAAATGGTGAAAATTTGAGAGATTTGTATGAAATGGAAGTTGTAGTTCTGTGAATTTGTATAGCGAAATGGAAGTTGTAGTTTTGTTGGATTTGTTATAATTGTTGTAGATGGAGCCCGGTGAGAGAACAAGACGTAGAAGCAGGAGAAACCTTCTCCGGGATGTTTCGTTCCGGACTGAAGAGGAGGTAAGAAGAAATCTTGATGGCGGTAGTCAAGAAGGATTCGGGCAGGACGAGGGCAATGCTGACCCCCCTGTGTTCCCTGATGTGTCATCGTTTCCTATGGCGTCGGGTGGTCGTGCTGACTCGGACCCGCAGTTGTATCGAGATTACAATGCGAGCCCGTGATATGCGATATATTGTATAGCACATCTAGTGGTTATTAGCATGATTTAGATGATGTTTGGATATGATTTGATGACAATTCTGTAATCCGGAAGAGAAGCCAAGAAGTGAAGAAATCATAGGATTTACAGAGTTCTGAGGCACATGGAAGAGAAGAGTTAAGGAGCGGTGCGAAGGATGCAAGGAGAAGCCTTGAGAGAAGACAAAGGAGTACTGGAGCCTTGCCGCACCCGCGCCGAAGACCACCGCACCCAGCGGTAGAGCAAGCAGAAAGGAGAACGAAGTCCTGGAATGCCACCGCACCCAGCGGTGGGCACTGCCGCACCAGCGGTGAGAAGATCAGAGAAGTTGGACGCTGGAGTTCCACCGCACCCCGCGGTGGGTGTCACCGCACCCGCGGTGACGACGCGCTGAAGACTTTTCTCGGCTTATTTCCGAGATCTTTTATCTGTTTTTATTTTATTTCTGAAACTTTGTTTCCAAGTTTGTTATTTCCTTTTATTTATTTCTGGATTATTTGCCCTAGTATTTAAGGTTATTTCTAAGACTTTGTTTAGAAAACCCTAGTTGCCACCTATCTTAGTTTTTCTCTCACAAACCCTATGGAGAACTAAACTTCCATTGTTGCACTTGGCATTTTGAAGCCTTCAATTGATTGGTTATGAGTTTTCTACTCTTGTTCGATTTCCTATCTAGTTGGATTAATTCTCTTGTGCTTGAATGTTTATTGGTTTATGTTGATTTATCTAGAGTAGCTACCTAGGTCTATTGATATCTTCCTAATTGCTAGGATTTATGATTCCGGGTTCGGGTTGCATATCTAGTAGCAAACACGATTTACATAAGCGGGTTGCGAGTGTTCATCATGAGAGAGAGTTAATTGCATGTTATAGTAACGGGTTGTTTCTATTGCATGTATCTTGTTGAATCCTTGGTTGAATGCTATTGCTTTATTGAGTCTTGAAGGTTTTCAGATTTGATTTGGTAATAAGTACTATTAGAGCTGGTAGAACTAATAATTACCTAAGATCGGGATAAGGACAACTATAGGAAAGATAAGAACTTGAGACTAATAGAATTCAGTGATCAACCATATCTCTTGTTGTGTGGATCTTTGTCAGGTGTAGCGCTTTTCCCAACCATATTCACAACTTTTACTTGCGAACTTGTTTACTTGTTACTTGGTCACTAAGAAACCGATACAAACCCCCCCTAGTTTCTAGTTGGTGACTTGAGAAACACAAGAATAGATAACCTGATTCCCTTGGGTTCGACCCTGACTTGCTTGCTATACTCTTTAGTAGGTACTTTAAGATTTCTTTGATTAGGCATACGACTTTAGGCCTGTCAAATTTGGCGCCGTTGCCGGGGATTCAAAATTTCTGTTTTTGTGTTTTTGTTTGTTACCGACTTTGGTGTGGGTCTATCTTATGGTCCACACCCGTGCTACTGATAATCCACTTGTTGATTTAGATCCAGAGATCGACAAGACGTTCCACAGGAACCACAGAGAACACACCACCCCACAAGCTGCAATGGGTGACCAAACGCTTCGGCAATTGACTGCGCCGAATCTGACTATGCAACCACTAGCTGTGACAATCCCCGCCATAGGAGATGGCGTGAATTTTGAACTGAAGCCGGGGCTGATTCATTTGCTCCCGTCATTCCATGGACTGAGTGGAGAGAACCCAATCAAGCACATGGGTAAATTCCACACTGTCTGCATGAGCATGAAACCGGCGAACGTCACTGAGGAACAAATCAAGATGAGAGCTTTCGGGTTTACCCTCAAAGACGCTGCTGATGACTGGTATTACCATCTGCCTACTGGAAGCATAGACACGTGGAACAAACTGCATAAGGCGTTTCTCAAAAAGTATTTCCCTGTAAAGAAGGCAAACAGTTTGAAAAAGGCTATAAGCAACATCGAGCAGGAGGCTGACGAGACCCTTTATGAGTACTATGAGCGGTTCAAGAGACTCTGCTCAAGTTGTCTGTTCCACGGGTACACCAATCAAGACCTGGTGCTTCATCTTTACAATGGTTTGCTGGATAATGAGAGACGGATCGTTGACGCTGCATGTGGTGGCAACATTCTAAACACAACACCAGCAGCAACTATGGAAAAGATTCAGGAGATGGCAGAGGGCTCAAGAAATTTCGATAGAGCTTCTACCAAGAGAGGAGTCAATGCTGCTGACTCTAATCGCCCTGCGTATGCAAGTGATATTGCTGAGTTGAAGGACATGGTGAGGAGACTAACGCTGCAAGGAACTCCTCAACAACTCAAAGCATGTGGGATTTATGCTGACCAATTTCACCCCACCGATGCATGTCCTCAATTGCAAGATGATCTGAATGCTGAGGTGAACCATGTAGGAGGTTATGGACCTCAAAGACCTCGGCATGATCCCTACTCTAACACTTATAATCCGGGATGGAGAGACCACCCAAATTTCAGATGGAGGGATCAACTGAATCAACAACAACAACCTCAGCCCAGACCCCCATTTGTTCAAAGGCCACAAGGTCCACAACCTGATGCGTCTACTTCAACTGAAGATATGCTCAAGGCTTTGACGAAACATTTCAGCACTCACGTCCAAGCTACGACGTCGAGTATCAAGAACCTAGAGACGCAGATAGGACAGATGGCTGGGCGATCACAAGGATTGATGCATGGACTTCGGGGAATCTACCATCTCAAACGGTAGTAAACCCAAGGGAAAACGTGAGCGCTGTAACCCTACGAAGTGGAAAGCAATTGCCCATCGCTCCTAATGCTGAGAAGGACGAGTCAGGAAAAGAGGAAGTTCTGGAGGAGCACCGCACCTAACGGCAAGACGACCGCACCCACGGTGAGAACGAAGAGGAGGATCAGAATGTTCTGTCGAGTCCACCGCACCCCGCGGTGGGAGTCCACCGCACCCCGCGGTGACGGTACTGTTTCTCGAGAATTTTCTGGGGATGCACCGCACCCCGCGGTGGATGTTGACCGCACCCGCGGCGGATCTCCTAGACCTATTAAAGAACCTTACGTGGACACCTATGTTCGTCCATACTTTCCTCCTCTCGGTTCTGAAAAGCCACCCGCCCCATTCCCAGAGGCACTCAAGGAGAGAAGGATCGTCGACGACAAGGACCTCTTCGAAACATTTAGCAAGTGTGAGGTAAACATCCCTTTGCTTAAACTTGTTAAAAGTATTCCCAAGTATGCTCGTTTCTTGAAGGAACTTTGCACGATCAAGAGAAATCAAAAGCTGAAGGGGAAGCAGAAGGTTAAGGTGAGCGAACGTGTCTCAACGGTGTTTCAAAGGCGTATGCCCAAGAAGTGCGCGGACCCAGGTATGGTAAGCATTCCTTGTGTTATAAGTGATACTAAATTTGAAAGAGCTATGCTTGACCTAGGTGCATCTATCAATGTTTTGCCTTACTCTCTTTATAAAGCACTTGGATTAGGACCTTTGCATGAAACCGGAATTGTTGTGCAACTTGCTGATAGGTCTAGTGTGTATCCTAGGGGAGTAGTTGAAGATGTTTTGGTCATGGTTGATAATTTGATATTCCCTGCTGACTTCTTTGTCCTAGATATGGAACATGATATGCATGCTGCACCTATTTTGTTAGGTAGGCCATTCTTAAAAACTGCTAGGACTAAGATTGATTATGTAAGTGACACTTACTATGGAATTCGATGGAGAGGTGGTTGAATTTAACATTTATGATGCTATGAAACACCCCGTTGATAATCATTCATTGTGCTCTATTGATGTGATTGAACCCATTGTGCAAGATGTGTTTGATATTTCTGGTTCGGATGAGTTGCAATCCATTATTGAGAATGATATAAATGAGTCCCACATGGAATATGCCTTATCATCTAACATGTAGATGGTTGTAGCTCAGATGGATGCAAACGGTAAGCTTCCTATTGATCCTTTGGGCATTGGCCCCAATTTGCTGACCCTGAGCGAGAAGCTCGTTCCCTCTACTGTGCAGGCCCCTGAAGTTGAGCTTAAACACCCCCCTGATTGATCTAAGTATGGGGGCAAGGCAACTAAGAAGGACAAGGTGAAAGAGCCGTTGAAGAAGAAGAATGGTCTAAGGTTCAAACCTTTCCATGATTGGTTCAGGAAGGAGGTGCTGAATGAGAGGGTTCCTAAGGAACCTGATGCTGTGGATTGAGATTGTCTTAGTCTCATGCCGAGCCAACGACAATAACTAAGACGCTATCCGGGAGGCAACCCGAGGTTTGTATTACTTTTCTTGTTTTTCTTTCTTTGTTTTTACATTGCTTTTGGTGTTTCCAACTAACCTGCAGGGAAGAGACCCATGCGAATTGAAGAAGGTGTTTCTCACACCATTGTAAGTCTCTATTTCCCTACACTAATAAACTCTTCGAAAAAACCTTAAACGGAGATTAAAAAAAGAAAAGAAAAAAAAGAAGAGTTCTACCGTAGGCCAGCTATCCAGAGTTCCCCATGGAGAGACGGTGCGCATCATGTTGTCAAAGGAGGAGACATTAGCCCTACACATTATTTGGCAACGATGATGGTCGTATAATTGACAGCTGAGGAGGAGGAACACTAAAGCCCCCACCATGATTACATCTGGGCTCCACCATGTGTTCATTGAAGGTCGTGCAACCCCGCCATACTTGCTATACCACTACTCACCAAAGTGGATCCCTATGGTTGCACGGTAGGAGAAAACTATGGAGTTGATGAAGACACCCGCCCAACACTAGAGACCTGGGCGTTACTGAGTATGCCGCCAGCAACAACGAAAGTGTCCAAGCAGCTCGGCGACGTTGTGAGTTATTTTTTTTGTTTTTCCCTGTGCTTCTATTCTTTTTGTCTTTCATTACATTGAGGACAATGCAATGTTTAAGCATGAGGGAGAGTTCTATACTTGTTACGTTGTTGAGGAGAAAAATAAAAAAATTGAAAAAGCCAAAAATTTGAAAAAAGGCTAAAATAGAAATCCTGGGATAGGTCGAAAACCCGAAAGGGCGGCCTAGACAATAAGCAGGTGGCTTGGACCAGCATTAGGCTGGGGTAATAATTGGTCAAGAGTGATGTGAGTATATGTGAGCCCATCTATTGAAAAATGAAATGAGTGGCTTGGTGAAAACCCAAAAGGGCGCCTTGGCAAAATGAGTGAAAAGAATAAGAGTGATCTTTAGGAATCATCATTTTACCTGGCGTGGTGACATAAGAAGAGGTGATATAAGGAGGATTCGGATAGGTCACTCTGGGAGGTATAAGAAGATAGATGAGAGACTAGGATTAGAACTTATTCACTCTATGGTGTTCAGGATAAGCTTGGGAGAAGTACTATGCTTTCCTTTAAGTTTGATTGTGTGGGGTGTTGATTTAAGGAGTTGTATGTTATGTTTTGCATCACTTGATTGGTTGTCTTGGAGCTTATTGTTGATGTATTGTAACTACTAGTGTCATATTTTCTTGTGCTTCTTGAAGCCTTGGGGTTGAATTTGGAGGAGTAGGTTGACTTTAGCTTACTCGAGGACGAGCAAGGTTTAAGCATGGGGGAATTTGATATGCGATATATTGTATAGCACATCTAGTGGTTATTAGCATGATTTATATGATGTTTGGATATGATTTGATGGCAATTCTGTAATCCGAAAGAGAAGCCAAGAAGTGAAGAAATCATAGGATTTACAGAGTTCTGAGGCACATGGAAGAGAAGAGTTAAGGAGCGGTACGAAGGATGCAAGGAGAAGCCTTGAGAGAAGACAAAGGAGTACTGGAGCCTTGCCGCACCCGCGCCGAAGACCACCGCACCCAGCGGTGGAGCAAGCAGAAAGGAGAACGAAGTCCTGGAATGCTACCGCACCCAGCGGTGGGCACTGCCGCACCAGCGGCGAGAAGATCAGAGAAGCTGGACGTTGGAGTTCCACCGCACCCCGCAGTGGGTGTCACCGCACCCGCGGTGACGACGCACTGAAGACTTTTCTCGGCTTATTTCCGAGATCTTTTATCTGTTTTTATTTTATTTCTGAAACTTTGTTTCCAAGTTTGTTATTTCCTTTTATTTATTTCTGGATTATTTACCCTAGTATTTAAGGTTATTTCTAAGACTTTGTTTAGAAAACCCTAGTTGCCACCTATCTTAGTTTTTCTCTCACAAACCCTATGGAGAACTAAACTTCCATTGTTGCACTTGACATTTTGAAGCCTTCAATTGATTGGTTGTGAGTTTTCTACTCTTGTTCGATTTCCTATCTAGTTGGATTAATTCTCTTGTGCTTGAATGTTTATTGGTTTATGTTGATTTATCTAGAGTAGCTACCTAGGTCTATTGATATCTTCCTAATTGCTAGGATTTGTGATTCCGGGTTCGGGTTGCATATCTAGTAGCAAACACGATTTACATAAGCGGGTTGCGAGTGTTCATCGTGAGAGAGAGTTAATTGCATGTTATAGTAACGGGTGGTTTCTATTGCATGTATCTTGTTGAATCTTTGGTTGAATGCTATTGCTTTATTGAGTCTTGAAGGTTTTCGGATTTGATTTGGTAATAAGTACTATTAGGGCTGGTAGAACTAATAGTTACCTAAGATCGGGATAAGGACAACTATAGGAAAGATAAGAACTTAAGACTAATAGAATTCAGTGATCAACCATATCTCTTGTTGTGTGGATCTTTGTCAGGTGTAGCGCTTTTCCCAACCATATTCACAACCTTTACTTGCGAACTTGTTTACTTGTTACTTGGTCACTAAGAAATCGATACAAACCCCCCCTAGTTCCTAGTTGGTGACTTGAGAAACACAAGAATAGATAACCTGATTCCCTTGGGTTCAACCCTGACTTGCTTGCTATACTCTTTAGTAGGTACTTTAGGATTTCTTTGATTAGGCATACGACTTTAGGCCTGTCAGCTCGCTCCATGGTTACTCTGATATGATGAATCAGAGTAACTATTATGGCCCCCCATTTAGTCCACCGCCCCAGCACAGCCCTCACCCTCATCATAGCCCATCGCCCTATCACAGCCCTCACCTCCATTAGAGCCCTCACATCCATCATCACAGCCCCGTCTATTATCAGGGCGTAGATGATCAGATGCGGTACAACTCATGGGAGAACCCGGGACTCTACCCGAGGGCACCTCAGCCTATGGTAAGTGGCCATAATATATTTAGCGGTGATCGTATGCCCCACATTTAAGTACTTATCATTTATATATTTAAAATGCAGGACGAGGATAGTCAGGCTTGGGCTCCCAGAGGTGACCCTGAATATACGGCCGAGGATCCACAGAAAGCCTCATCTTCGCGGGCAAAACCACCCCGTTCTAAGAGAAAGGGCAAATATGACCCTGAATTGATGGTCGAAGTACCTGGAGGTCCGCAAATACCTGAGCTGTTAAAGGGCTTTCCGAATCACGTTGCGTACACCATTTACTAGTGCATTATAAGTTGCAACAAAAACCTTATATGAACTTTCTCATTTATTTTAAATATTTCGTTACGTGGGTTGCTTACATATGTTAAAAATTCAAATATTTAAAGCCGGTGCCAGCGTTGAGGTTTCAGCAACGAGGCAAGCAGACACGTTCATGGCCTTTGCAACCAAATGCCATGTGGTGTCATGTATCGGAGCTGATACACGAGCATGTGGACGAGGCACTGATTAGTGTGTTCGTTGAGCGCTAGCATCCAGAAACCAGCTCATTCCATATGCCATGGGGAGAGATGACTATAACTCTTCATGACGTATTGTTGATCATTGGGCTTAACATCCATGGAAAAGACATGGGACCTCCACAGAAATGGCACGAGCAGTTGGGAATCAATGATCTGAAGAAGGCCTTGGTGGAGGAGGCGGAGATGTTTTTTGAGCTGCCTGATGGGGCTGTGACATCTGGTACCGTCCATGCTGCGGACTTTAAGAAGCATTGCGAAGACCTGAGTGAAGAGCAGTGTGCGTCCGGGTTCTTGCTTCACTTGTTAGGCTCTTGTCTGTTTCCAGACAAGTCCCAACACAAATTGCCCGTGTACTACACTCCTTTCGTCTCAGATCCCTCGTCCAACATGAATTATGCATTGGGTACTGGCGTTCTGGCCCACGTGTACCGTAGCTTGGGCGAGTGCACAAGAAAAGAGGCAAGATTGATGTCGACATGCTACACTCTCATACATGTAAAATAATAGTACTTTATTTATAATGAATTCTGTAAAAATTGTGTTGTTCACCATGGATTTTGTTCTAAATGTATTTATTCATTGACTCCATTTGGAACACATCATCATTTTCAGACGTGGATCTACCAGTACTTCCCTATGTTTAGACATGCAGAGAGTAGAAGTTGGGACTTTAATGAGCCGATCCCATATGCTCGTAAATGGGACCTTTCAGAGAAGCCCAACCGGATGAGGGACTATAGAACCGAGCTTGATATGATGACTGCTGAGAGAGTAAGTGCATCTACGGTCTCTCTATATTAAGTTAGAAATTCAATGATAGATATGTAATTGTTTGGCATCCCATTATGTTTAGGTTGACTGGATGCCATACGGTCCGATTGACTTCAACAATGAATTCTTCGCTCCGTCTCTCTTCCATGGAGTTTTGTCTTGTCTTTGGATCACGAAGCCATACATGCCCGATCGTATGGCCAAACAGTTTGCCCGGGTACAGCAAGTACCAAGACCGCCAATAGTGCCAATAAGGGCATGGAGGGGCCCTAAAATCAGCTCGTACACTGTGGAATACGACAAGGCTCAATTTGTCTGGGATGCCCAGAACATACATTCCATGAGACTAGATGCGATGAGCCCTCCTATCGTGCAAGGGCATGAGTGTAGCGGTGGTTACATGGGCTGGTACCTCCCACGTACACACCCATTCATCACCCCCCGAGCATTGAAGATGCGACACATGTATGAAATTGACTAATTTGTAGGTTGTTTTTTGCGATTAACACAACTCTTATTTATTTTACATATGAACGTTTTTGTGTTGTGTGCAGTGCATCAAATATTGCTACAGTCGTCTTCACCCACATCGCACCCATGAATGTGACATGAAGATGTATCAGAGGCGGTACGCCAATCATTGGATCGAATGTATCCCTTCCTACCCTGAGGACACTGTTATTATCGAACTTGTTATGGAAATTGTTGGTTTTATGGAAATCGTTATTGAACTTTGGATTATGGCAGCAATGAATGTTTGTTATGTTTATGTACTATCAACCTTTGTAGGGAGCAAACAATTTTACAGAAGGCAAAGAAACCGACACAAATCACATTCTGATAAAGCGCACGGTATGTGACAAACTGTGCGCTTTACCGTGCCATTTTATAGAAGGAGCAAAACTTTGAACATGTCCAAAACAAAAAATGAGAACTTTAACTTTAAATAAAGGAAATTACCTCATTCGAAAGTGGATTCTCTTCGACATTGTTGTTCCAATAATCATTGTTGTTCATATTGTCCATTTTTTTAACAAAAAATGAGAGTGTAAAACACAAAATTTTTAGTGTTTGATATGAAGTGTTTGGGCTCGAAATTGGGGCTTAGCCGGAGAAGATGAAGAGGGGACCATTAATTCAGTTAGATGGGGACAATACGGTTAATTCAATGCGTTTTACAACAGATGAAACCACACGTTACGTGGTAGCATCCTCTACACGTTACGTGTGGAAGATATCCACACGTTACGTGTGGAGTTTATTCACATGTAACGTGGTGTTTCCCTTAGGGTTTAGGGTTCAGGGTTTACATTTAGGGTTCGTGACTACAGTTGTATATAGCTATATAGAACAACTAGTTATTAGCTGTCAAAGATTTGTCAATCAGATTTCTCCTTTTTGAGGCTGGTTATTAGCTGTCAAACACATTGCCATTTCACTATATAAGAAGCATTAGGGTTGTTTGTTCACTACAACAATTCCAACACAAGCGGCGCCTAAAGATACACTTTTGGGTAAACTTCTTCTTCCAGTTTCTATCAATTTAGTAACCCTAATTTTTTATATTAATGGATTCATGATATTTGTAGGAAACCAAACAGTACAACAAATAATGACATCTTCATCCAAATCATCAACAAACGCAGATAGGCTATGCTATTGTAATTTGAAAGTTGTTGTCCGAACTTGGGATTTGCAGTGGAACTACGGAAGGAGGTATTGGGGATGCCCAAAAGTGGGGTGTCATTTCAGGGAGTGGATTGATCCAATGTACGAGGACATGGCACATGCGGTTATTCGACAACAATGGCAGGAAAAACAAGATATTGTTAAGAAAAAACAAGATTTTGTAAGGAAAATCAAGATCTTGTTAAAGATCTTGATAACATTCATAGGTATAACTTCAATATACTAAATGATATACATCGTAGGTGATTAATGTCGTATCTTTTGTGTAATGTTGTTTATGTACTATCAACCTTTGTAGGGAGCAAGCAGATTTAGCAATGCAAAGATATCATATGAAGCGAACGTTTACCAGAGACTACCCTAATTTCTTCAAACGCTAAAGCAGTATCATATATTTTCTCTAATTTTTTCTAAGTTTATGCTCAATTTGTATTCTTTTCTGTATTGTGTGCTAAATGAGGTTGTAGTCAACCAGCATAATGAACAATTTGTTTTGTCTTCTAGGTTGATGATCAATTTGTATTGTTCTTATAAAGATTAGAGAAAAGTTGGGCTACACAATGGGGGTAACCCTCCCCTAATATGCCTATTTAGAAATAATAGTATGGTTCATACACAATATTGAAACACAAATAAATACTACAAATAAACAATACTATAATGTTACTTATGCAAAATAGATCCACACGTTACGCATGGATCTCATCCACACGTAACGTGTGGGTAAGATCTGCACGTTACATGTGGATGGGAGCCATGCGTAACGTGTGGCTCTATTTTATCTCACGTAACGTGAGGAGCCTCTCTCCACGTTACGTGCGTACCCTATGCGCTAAAAGGCAACTTTGCCTATGTGTTGAAAAGTAATCGTGTCTATTTATGCATTCGAAAAACATATGCATAGTGCGCATACATACGCGTGCGCAGTGCGCATACATACGCGTGTGCAGTGCGCATACATACGCGTGCGCAGTGCGCATACATACGCGTGTGTATTGTATACGTGTTTTGCATGCACATATAGTATCATGTTGTTAATTAACGTTAACGATCCTGATTATGAATGTTTTATATTTTTTTATTCGAACAAGTTAAGTTTATTATGTTTATTATTATATAATTTTTTGATAAATTAGTTACTTCTATATATAATATGGTTAACTTGATAGTTTGTTATATATTTAATGGTTTTTCTAGTGTGTGTCCATGGATACATGCTAACTAGTTATTTCAAAGTTATTTATATCTTTTTACCTTTTTAGTTATGTTACTTTTTATTTGTAATTAAAATTATTTATAATATATGTGCGTAAAACTATAAATTAAAAATTACGTTAAAATTATTTATAAATTAAAATATATGGAAAACTACTAAAATTTACATTTCAACCATATCAAAGGTATGTTTTTCAAAATTATATACCTAAAAGCGTAATGTTCTTATAGTTTTAACACTTAAATTTATATAGTTGGTCTAATTAGTAATATATGATTCATGATGCAAAAGTGGAAATATACATATTAAAAATATTTGAAATAAATATGTGATATACTTTAACCACTTTTTTTCTTGTAATTAGTTATACAACTAATAGTCTTCATTACTAAAATTAAATTTATATGTTTGTTATTCAATTATTTGCATGAAATTCTTAGTTTACTCTCCATTTTTATATATAAATTTGCGAATATTTTTTCAATTCTAATCATATAAATGTCAAAAATTGAGCATACACTTTACCATATCAGTTTTTTAAAATATTATTTAATATTTCAATTCAAAGTTTTATTCACGAAACTAGTGCAGGTCACGAAAATTGGGCTTGTGCTTGTTGTCTGGTGCTGTTGAGAAATCTCTTATGATATGGGTATGTATGTAATTCAGTAGGGGTGTTCATCCGGTCTAGACCGGACCGGATTTTTTCAAAACTGTGGACCGGAGACCGGACCGGACCTATTCGGTCCGGTTTAGACCGGATATTATTTAAAAAAAAATAATCAAATTCTTATTTAATATCTAAAAAAGATATCTAAAAAAATATATACTCCTAACTTATTAACTTAAGAAAAATATCTATAAAAAATAACATTTAAACTCTTTATTTTTTTTATTTTTTTTTCGGATTTAGACCGGAACCGGATTAAGGGAAAACCTTGGACCGGAGACCGGACCGTAATTTTACCGGTCCGGTCTTTTCCGGTCCGGTCCGATTTTCCGGTCCGGGCCGATCTTGAACACCCCTATAATTCAGTGTTGTACATAATTGTCAAACACATATAGATAATATATATATATACTACTCTTCTATTAGCCATCTTTGACTGTTGACATGAAGACTTCGACGCCGACTATTCTTCATATGTATAAAATTACTAAGTTGACTTCTATAATGCCATTACTAGTAGAGTAAACCTGTTGGGAAGAATGTAGTTATAAAATAGAAAAGTCAAAACACAACATGTTGGATAACCAAACATCATCATCATCATCAAACACTAAGAAAAGCTGGAAAACTTCATAATTAACATTCAAACTTGTCAAAACCCAAAACGCATATTTGACCTATTACAAAGGAGCCCCAACCTTGCTCCAATTTTGTACAATAAAGTCATTCTTTGAAATTTTGCTCAAACTCTGTGCAATAAAGTCATTCTTTGATATATATATATATGCCCTAAATACCCACGGTAATCCAAACATACAAAAAAATTCATCATGAACTCAAAAAGGGAAATTCACTAGGAACTCAAAAAAAAGGAGTTTAGGTAGACGCCACCAAGTTTTGGCAAAATACATCAAAATGTATGGCTCTAAATCTAATGGTTACTTGGGCCAACTTATTCTGTTTGAGACGTCCGAATAGACGGAGGAACGACCGAAGGATCATCACTTGTCCCAATGGCTAGAAGGGCTCGCAAATCATCTTCATATGTCGGGAGACCCCAGTCAATAAATTCTCGTATCCTCCCAACAATTATATTCAGACGATGTGACAAAAAATAATAAATAAACAATGATACAAAACAACACCATATCAAGAATACAAAATTAACTTACCCGAGAAGAATCAACATGAGCGGGAGTTGGACGAGTATCCCGATGAGGCTGATGTTCGACATTCTGACGCAAATAAGGATGACTCTGAGGCCTAAATGAGTTTATGTATTCATCATCTATGTCCCATGCATTTGTCACCTTTTTAAGTCGTCACATATCATTATACATGTATTTATTGCATATAAAATTATTAAAAAAACAACTTATAATGAGCATAAGAAATTATGAAATAAATCATTGCATAATACATGCCAATATGGCATTCAAGTATGTTTATGACGATTTTGTTTCTCCAAGTCGCTACAAATGAAGTCTAATGAGACCTTTAAACGATTTATTTTGACTCGACGAACTAAATGTAATAACCCTCGATCAATTTTGAGTAGGGGTATTTGGGTAATTTTCAAACTTTCGTTTTGTAAAGCAAGACGTGTTATGCATGTTCTGTAACCCTGTAAGAACCGTATGAATGTGTTGATACACATTTAATGAAATATATGAGTTTAATTATTGGAGGAGTGCTAAAAGCGAGATTAAGCATGACCGCGATCAAGGCCCGAGAGCCACAGGCATGGCATTTCCGCGGCTGCAGTTTTGAAACCGCGGGCGCGGTTTTGCCAAAAAGTGCATGGGCATTTCCGCGGTATTGAAACCGCGACCGCGGCTCGCTGGATCATCTTCTTCCTCCGTCTTCCCGAATGCCGACGGTCTGCGTCTCGCCGTTTCTTCTCCGAGCGGCTGGTTGGGGAGCGAGATCATTCGGTCTTCCTCTCATTTAGTGGAGGAGCTCCCCCCCTTGCCCTATAAATAGAGGCGGAGCCCAGGGCATCTTCATCCTCCATCTCTTTCTCTCATTAGCTCGGTTATTGTCGGAGTTGTCGCCGGTGTTGTCGTCGTCGACCATCGTCGGAGGCCGGAGTCGTCACCCTCGTGAAGTTCCTGGAGAGGTGGTAGCGCACAAGTGTCCGGAAGCGAAGATCCGTGCCTCGTCACCGCCGGTAAGGCTCCGAAGTTCTATCCCGAGCTGGTGTCGGGATGGAGTTCCGCGACCGCGGAACTATCTTTCGCGGCCGCGGATTTGCCCAGTTCCGTGACCGCGGTTATGCTATCCGCGATCGCGGAACTGCCCTTTTTTCTTCGTTTTGTTTCATCTTTTGGTACCGTAACTAACTTAGGGTTTTGTCTTAAAACTCGTCGTCGTCGTAGGAAACCGTGCTCAAGTGCAAGTTTCCAGATCTCGAAACCCGATCTCTCGTTCGTTAAGCTAAGGCAAGTGGCGGTTCGCTCTTGCTCATTATTCCATGTTTCCCTTGATTGTCAATTATTTAATTGTCTAATTAAGATGGGATAAAGTTATTGTTTTGTGTTTGGGAACAAATTTGATAAAACGATGAGTTAAAATATGGATTTATAATAGGTTGTATATATTGCTAGAAACAACGCTATTGTATATTTCTATATGATATTACCGTAATGGATTTTGGTGTGGATTTATAAGTGAACTTAAAAGCTAGTTTAGCACGAGTATTCGTAGGAACGCTATTTCTTTACGAGGTTTAGTCGTTTCTTTATAACTATGCGTTAGGAGGATTATTTTCCTAATGCTTTTGGTCATGACCTACCCCTATCCGAATATAGGTGGTGGTGCACTTAGCTAGTGTCAATCTATGAGGTTTATTCCCATTCTATATCTCATTGCAAGATGTGTTGTGAAAATTAAAAGCTTCAACGTGAATGTACGTTTTGTAAGTAAATAAGATAAGTGTTTTTACGCACATAATTAATATACACTCGGGCGAGGAGTACAACGTGGAAACCGCCCGAACTCTTGTTAGAGTAAGTCTTCTTTCCAATCTGGATTCGCATTGCGCGGTGAGGTTGGTCGTGGACCCAAATAATCAAGGTCGTGTTTTAAACTTGTGTGAAAACTTAACGTTCCCAAACAATTTCATACGCTTCCTATAAGACTCAATTCCTTTGGAGTCTTCTTTTCATACGTTTCCCATAAGACTCAATTCTGTTGGAGTCTTCTTTTCGACGCATGTCTTCTCCTATCATTTCGTGAAAGTTTCGGGTTATGTATCGTTCCTTCGGTTATTATTCGAGGGACAATGATAGTAAACGGTTACGATCACAAGAACCATTTTGTTTGTACCCTTGCATAGTCTTTCATTAGACTAACCAACCGGATTTTTATTCCTTGCATGGTTGGCTGGTGTCATCCGTCCTATACGGCACATCAGAGGTTTGTCCCCGACGATTGAAGTAACCAGTCGAAGAGAAGGCTTGCAGTTGAAGTTTGCGTTTTAAGAAGTAATATTTCCAAGGCGTGTATGTTTAGTTCGAAATAAATGTAAGACATAGTCATGTAATTAGGACTACTTTAAAAGAGTCTTCCGCTGTAATTTAAAAGTCTTCCGCTGTCATTATACTTTGTTGTAGAACCGTCATTCTCACTTGACAAGAGGAATCTTAATAAAAGGTTGAGTTTATTCATTTAAAATGTCTTTCGCTGATTATTCTTTCGTTATTTAATATTTAAGTATTTGTTTAAGCTTAATTATTCCGATTAAAGCCTGGGGTGACTTTGGACATTAACGTCTGAGGTCACTGGCGTGTGGCACTACCGACATAAGTCAGGGGTGTTACACTAAACAACACTTGGTCAAATCTTGAAGTTTAACTAATTAATTTTAACAATAATTATAAATACAGTTTTTCGAATCTATGATATGTTAAGTACTTTGTTTTGATAATAGTTTAAGTATAGAAAATTTACCTCATCCGAATAAAAAATTTCGGAACAATCATTATCAGCAGGGTTCATGATGAATGCGTATGATGAAGAACAAAAAATTTGATGATAATGAATGAGAGAAGATGAGCTAGTATGTATATATAGACAGAAAAACGATAAAAATATTCTAAATATCTCGTTCAAGGCGTCATATCCAAAATTTGTTGTTCAATGAGAATTTTGCCGTTAACGTTTAATTTTGAATGTGTGCGCATGTGAAATGCACGTACATACGCAAATGTATGCGCATTGCGCATGCGCACGCATATGTATGCGTACTGCTTCATACATATGCGTATGGTTTTCGGGCCCCGCGTGACACATGGACACCAGCCTGGCTGCTTCATTGGCCCCACTAATCGATACAGTTATAAAGGGCATCCAACTATACGCATAATTTACAAAAATCACCTAATATAACCTACTTTACACGAAACCATCCTTTATCATTAAAATTAACCTCACTGTTTATTATTCATGTGTTTTTTGTGTGTGAATTTATTATTCATGTTTTTTTGTAACTAGAAATAGTACAAAACAATGAAAATATCTGAATTTATCTTGTTGAAACGTACCTGGCGGTTTGATTGTTGTATGTAAGTAAGCATGTTAAAAAAAGAAGACAAACACGTTATGTGGTTCAATTGGTTTTGGGTAATGTGATTCAAATTGTTGGGATCGGAGTGTTTGATTGATTTCAAATATTCAAAACTACACTAGGACAATAACATACTCAAGGGGCAAAGATTTGACAGGGAAATTAATCAATCTCTAGACGCGGCATTGGTTTGGCCCCACTCGATGGCCTCAGCCAAGGCTCTCTGTCGTGCCAGAGCGGGGTCGTGGTCGATGTGGTTCAAAGGAGAGGGCTCCGAGGAGGAGGAGGAGGTGGAGGTGGCGAGCTCCTCTGGGGACGCTGAAAGGAAGCTGAGGGCGATGACGACGTCGCTCATCATGGGCCGAGCCATCTCTTCGTCTTGCAGGCACATGGATGCGATGGCCGCTGCTTGATTCAACCCCTTCACCGGGAATTGCCCGTCTAGGAGGGGATCGGCTAGCTCCACGAATCGCTTTGGCTCCTTCAAAAATGGTTGTGCCTTGTATGTTTTTTTTTGGTTGTAAGTTTAGTGTATGCGCTAGCTTTTAGTTGTGAATTGAAAATTGAAAATTGAAAAGAATGAAGAATAATAGTAAAGAGAGTGAGTACGTGATTACCCAAGTGACCAAATTCTGCTCGCGGTTAGGCCTTGTGGTATCAATGGCTCTTCGGCCGGTGATGAGCTCCAGGAACACAACTCCGAAACTATAGACATCTGACTTGAGAGTTAGGTGACCCGTTTTTTGGTATTCGGGTGCACAGTAGCCATAAGTTCCCATCACCCTAGTAGAAACGTGCATCTTATCCCCCACCGGCCCGAGCTTGGCTAGCCCGAAGTCAGATAGCTTAGCGTTGTAATTCTCGTCCAGCAAGATGTTGGACGATTTCAGGTCACGGTATATCACCGGCGGATTCGCCTTGTCGTGCAGGTACTCCAAACCCTCTGCTGCCCCAAGTGCTACTTTCATCCTGGTGTACCAATCCATTGCCTTCTGATCCTCTGTTTTATATATATATATATATATATATATATATATGTATGCAGTCCCAGTCAGTGTTGGAGAGAGATGGATAGAATAAACTTGATTGTATTCGTGCAGAAATATGAATGATTACCGAGTAGGAGACCTTCAAGAGACCCCAAAGGCATAAACTCGTACACCAGAAGCCTCTGTTCTCCATCAGCACAGTACCCAATTAGATCCACAAGGTTTGGGTGATCAAGTAGGCTCAACATCAGAACCTCAACCACAAACTCTTTGTTCCCTTGCAATCCCTTCCTATCAAGCTGCTTTACGGCTATAATCTAGAAACCACACATTCCGAAATCGGCCTATTAATTATTACTACAGAGTACGTTCATAAGACTATATATCAACTCTGTGGTAAAGCAAGATCAAGATTACTCACCTGCCCACTTCTTTCAAGCTTCCCTTTATAAACCCTACCAAATCCCCCTTCCCCTATCAGACACTCTTGCCGGAAGTTCTTTGTGGCAGTGGCCAGCTCTCTGAAGCTGAATGCTTGGGCTGCAATGTTGTTGTTTGGCCCATCTCCTGGTGCCTTTGATTTGCAGTTTTCTGCATACCAAAAGATGAGCTAACTACTACTACTCTATCAAACACAGCTCCATTTACTAACACCTCTTACCTTGAGGTCCCACGGATGAAGTATGCGACGACATCACTAGGGTTCGAACCCAAGAACACTTGCTCGCAAAACTCGTCCATCTCCACTTGTTAGCCTTGTCGTTTGCACCAGGGGCTGAATTCATAATGAGAGACTTGAAATCAAACAAAGGGCATTTGCATGAACACTCTCTTAAACAACATACAATACTAATTCAACTTTGTTGATATATAATTGTACTTAAATGAGATTTCCATAACCTCCTATCATGATTCTGATGTATAAAAAGGAAAAGGAAAAGGAAAAGGAAAGAAAATATGGCAAGTGTAAAATAATACATACCGGGTTGTGTTTGTGAGTTGGAATTGTTTCTCTCTTGTGATTTCCTCCTTTGGGATGTAAAGCAGGGAAAGCAATTCATCTTTCACTCTGCTCTTGGAGTCCCAAAGGAACAATCACCCTCTACAATTAGATTTTTTACCGCCCTAAAAGAAATTTGATTTCAGTTTTCTGGATTTGATGTTACACGTAAAGGAAGAAAACAAATCCTTGTACAGAATGTTATAATGTGTATTGACAAAAAGAGATTTTGGGACCAAAAGGCCCTAAGCTGTTAATTTTGATTGCACAATGCGAGTAAATAGGGATTAAAAACAATGATTTTGCAAGGGAAAAAGGAAACCCAGATGACAAAACCTAGAAAAATTGCAAGGAACCCGCCAAAGAACAGAATTTCGACAGCAATGGGACGGAAAATGGGATGCAGAACCAAAAATTATTGTAAATTTGGAAGAAATTAAATTGGGATTAGGTTTAGGTTTAGAATTGAGATTTTGATTCTTCGTTGAATGCTTCGGAAGAAAATGGAAGGGACAAGGGGGAAATGAAGAGGATTCCAGATACAAGATGATCTGGCGGGTAAAGTCGTTATGAGACAGGTAATTGTGTAAATTGTTGATGTAATATTTGCTTCATTCATTTGAACTCATTTTTCAGCGGTTTTATTAATTCACTGGAATTTTGACAAGACAAAAAAATTAATTCTCTGGAATAAATTACTCTTTTCAGGTTGGTTTTATGATAATTTATAATAATTTTAGATTTGTTATAATTAGTGTAATTTTGTGAATATTTTGCACATAACTACTGATCTACTATATATATATACTAAAACAGAATCCCAACTAAGTCAATTGATGCCCCCAGAATAAACCCATCCCTCTCTACTGCCACGTGACATCATGTCATTAATTTGACTACGTGGCAAACTATCTTTTTTTTCGGTTTTATTTTGAAAATCAAATCTCTGCAATAATTTACAGCCTATACATACTATACTAAAATAGATCTACAATATTTTTACAATCAATTCTTTCCAAAATTTAACACAAAATATTTTATTCTATGCAAATTTTTATTCTTTGTAATATATTTCTTATGCACTAAAATAAATCTGTAATATTTTTAACATCAAATCTTTCCAAAATAAACCACAAAATATTTAATTTACTATATATATACTAAAGTAGAATCCCAACTAAGCCACTTGGTGCCCCTATAATAAACTCACCCTTCCATACTGCCACGTGTCATCATGCCATTAATTTGGCCATGTGGCAAGCTATCATTTTTCGGTTTTATTTTGAAAATCAAATCTCTACAATAACTTACAGCCTATACATACTATACTAAAATAGATCTACAATATTTTTATAATCAATTCTTTCCAAAATGTAACACAAAATATTATATTCTATGCAGATTTTTATTTTCTGCAATATATTTCTTATGCACTAAAATAAATCTGTAATATTTTTAACATCAATTCTTTCCAAAATAAACCACAAAATATTCAGGTTTATGCAATGAGACAAGATTGATAACCACGCAGCTCGACAATCATGTCAAACAAAGAAGAATATTTCAGGCAACAATATTGGACATACAATTCTGATTCCTCGCATGATCATGTCATCATCAAACACTCTATACCCGTTCCAAGTTTCAATGTAGACAATTTTCCTTGAGTGTCTGTTTTGCTATGACAATAAACAAGAGTCAGGGTCATTCTATTGGAAATGTCAGTTTGTATCTTTCACGCCCTATTTTCACTCATGGTCAGTTTTATGTTACATCATTAAGAGTTACTAGCAAGAAATGTTTGGAGATTTTAATATACGACAAAAAACAAAAAAAAAGATCCAATACTACAACCAATGTAGTATACAAGGAAGTTTTTTTTATAATTTCTAGCAATTTTGAACATCTTATGAGATTTTATGTTTAGGGTTCCATTTTAATGTATTAGATGAATATTTTGATTATGCTTTATCGTTTTAGTAGTATTGATGTTAGAGATGTGGCTATCCCCATTTTAAAATTACTTAGCCAATTTTTACTATTAATAAAGTTATGCAGAGTTCCGCCTCTCTTTCGATAATATTTTATCAATCTCTTTAATATTTTGTATTCAATTAGTCATTTTTTATATTAGCATTCATCTACCTCTATAACCGTCACTACCTACATAATTCTATATCGATTAAATGTATAATTTTAATATACTTTTTTTTAAATACAAGAATAAATAAATAAATCTCATACAAGACACGAATACTACACTAGTTGTAAAAACACACATAAATAAAGTCGGTAAACTTATGTACCTAATCGCTTTAGAGAATTTTGGGCCCATTGGCCCTTTAAGAGTTTTCAATTAATAAAATGGACCCCTACTAGTTTTTATGTATTTTTCCTACTAGCTTATTTTATATTTTTTTTCCTCCCTCTTCTTTGTTTTTTTTTCTCTCTAACATATTGTTTTTTGGGGTTTAGGGTTTAAGGGGTAGGGTTTAGGGGTAGATAGTAGGGTTTGGAGAGAGAGAAAATGGTCCATTTTTACTAAGGAATGTTTGTCAAAGGGTCATTTACCTAACTCACCGATCCCTTTATAAAATGAAATTAATGCACTGCCCAGCGCAGCCCATTTCTCGTCAAGCGTATAAATGTAACAAGATTGAGCACGAACAAAGCCCAATGTTTTTTTTCAGGGGCTGTAGCCCCGTTTTTCGACCCAAAAAAGCCCAATGTTTTATTTTTAAAATTAAGCCCAATGTTATATCAAGCTGAATCTCTTGAGTGTAAAATTCCTAATCAAGTCCAGGGATGAAAAATAATTCAAAATAAATTTGCGGGAATATGAAATAGGGGATTTTCTAAATCTTAGCTATACCGGAAAACGTTATACTATAACCACTCACAAGTCATAAAATAATGTGATTTTCGCAATTTACCACGTATGTAACTCCCTTTTCTTGTTGGAAAATCGTTTGCGGATGACTGAATAGCTTTTATCACATATTAGTAATTCGATTTGTCTAACATATGTCTTAAGAATATAGGTTAAGAATTTCTATTAAAAATATAAACTCTAAAAAATAAAAAAACTTATTTTAAAAAAATTAAAATATCTTAAAAATTTAATATATAATTAAAAAATTTTATATATGAAATCTTAAATTATGTCGTAAATACATAGCTTTTAATATATTTTTATAGACCAAATATTCCCAACCTGGGTCCTGGATCCTGTACAATGAGATATGATAGAAACATCAATCTTCATCACGGAATGCCATTTGATTATGAGGGCGTCACGTGGCGGCCTCAAACTTTGAAATTTCTCTCCTGACCTCCCCATTTATCTTTCGTCACCATCACGTACCCAATAATCAATTATTGGACGCTTTTCCTCAATTATAAATTCCATGGTTTGCCATTTTGCTCAATTAACACTTTGAAATTTATCATGAAATTTATTCTTTTGAAGATCGAGGTGAAAGAATTACCCATGTAACATTAGCCAAAGATCCATATAAGGAGGCATACAAATCTAAAAAAATTACTTTAATTCTTGTGCTGTAGTGAAATTTGATGTTGATATTTATTTTAATTATTATAAAAAAATTGATTTTACATTTATAAAAAAAATATTTAGTCATTTTACGATAGTGTTGTCTACAAATAATAAATATCTACTTAAACTTTTTAAGATATTTGAATACTATAGTTAATAGCAACAAATTATCATAGTATATATAAATTATCATTTATATAAGATATTTATGATTATGTTGAATGTTAAATCTAGAAAAAAATCAAATAACAAAAAATAATTTTTAATTTAGATATTGTGTTGACAAAAATATATTAAGTTTAAAAAATTGTATGAATTTTGATAAGGATTTTAGTTTATTTGGGAAGTATTCGACATAGATATCCTGATTCTTAATCTTTGATTTTATCAGATATATTTTATTTACTCTTTTTTTCACATTTATAATAGAAAGTCCATTAAAACTATTCAAATTAATTTTGTAAAAGTGTTTTTTAATGAACAATAAATATGTACTTAAATATTTTGAGATATTTGAGTACTATTAACTAAAGCAACATTCAACTTATCATAGTATATATAATACATCATTTAGATAATATATTTATGATTAGATTGAATTTTAAATCTAGAAAAAAAATAACACAAATGAATTTTGATTTAGATAGTGTGTTGACACAAAAATATTAATATAAAAAACACATGAATTTTTATATGAGTTTTAGTTTATTTGGGAAGTATCTGCCATAAATATCTTGTTTCTTAATCTTTGATTTTATAAGATACATTTTATTTACTCTCTTTTTTAACAGAAAGTCATTATAACCAAATATTTTGACATATCATACTGATTAGGTAAAATTAAAAATAAGTTGGTAGTGTCAAAAATATTCAAGTTAATTAAGAGCCATAAATTAAAATGGAGAATTACAAAATTGAAAGAAAAGGCAATCATAAATCTACAATCCTAAGTTAATTTTAGATATTGTATTTTCAATCTCATATCAAATTTCTTTTTCTTTTTTTTAAAAATAGTTATAACTAAAACTTATGATTTTTGATTTTCTATAATTTTTATTTAGTTTACAATCATATATCCACAAATATGTAGCAATTAGTGATGTGATCAAGTCTCATCAAGAGAGCCAAGTGAGCCAAAGAAGCCTAGACAACCATGATGGCTCAAGTCTCCAAGAAGAGCCTCCAAGCCAATCACGAGGGCCCGAGCCAAGCAATTCCAAATGGAGCTCAAGAAGGGACTCACAAGCCTCAGAGCTCCAAGCCTAGCTCCTCTTGAGCCAATCAACCTTCTCATGGCGCGTCCGGGCGCATGCATTATGTTTTGTTTATTTCATGGTGGTTTATGACATGTTTAGACATTGGTTTAGTTGTTTTTCCATCAAATTTCAGGTTTTAGCCTCTGTAAGACTTAATGGGCCTTGATGGGCTGTAACATTTTCTTTTCCTTAGTGTTTTTCTTTTGTTCTGCCTATACAAGGCAGCTGCTACTCATTCCATGTAGAACACGTTTAATCAGATTGAAGATTTACAGTTATCGTTTTTAGAAACTATCTCTTTTGCCTGAGAACGAATTCTCATCCTCTCCTTGCTTGTGAGTTGCATCAAGCAATGCTGATTGATCTTGAGTGTGTTAGATCTCAAGACAACCAGCCATTGATTTCCTTTGTTGGTGAGATGCATCTAGCCAAGGGAATTACCTATCCCTCCATTGACGCCATCTCTATCACCATTACATCTCAACGTCTCCATCAACATTCCTTTACCCCCACAACCAAATCTGGACGCCAACTTCATCCCTATCATCATCAAAAGCTAGATCGGTCTCCATTTGTCACCATAACGAGAGCCTTGTCAACCGGGACTGAAACGAGCACTTACCTTACACCGAGTCACCTTAGATCCTTGCGCATATCATGTGGTATCACAGCTAAGTAAGGTAATGTAATACCCCTCATTTTTAGTAAGGGTATTTGGGTAATTATTCCAACTCTCGTTGGGAAAGCAAGACTCGTTTGGCGAAGTTCGGATTTTCTGTATCATGTTTGATTTCTGTATTATTCCCAGAGCATTGGAAAATACGTTCGACGTATTATCGAGGCTTAGAATATTTGTTTGGGTACAAATATTTAAGATCTGGGGTTTAAAACCCATGCCAAACCTTTTCCCGGGTAAACAGACGCGAAAAGGGCAATTCCGCGACCGCGGAAGAATTTCCGCGACCGCAGAATAATAGCTCCCAGAGGAGCTGGGCTTTGAATTTTCCGCGACCGCGGCAGAACCCACCGCGACCGCAGAAATGTGCAGAGTGCATAGTCGGGCATGCGAGCCACGTGTTCGTCGTCGCCGTCGATCTCTCGCTCCACCGTTGATCTTGTCGGGGCTGGCTCTCCTCCTTGGCTATAAATAGAGGCCGAAATGGAGGGTTTTGAGCACCCAAATATGAGATCTCCCCTCTCACTCTTGTTTCCAAAGTCGTCGGAGCTTCGAGCTCTCGCCAGAATTCTTGAGGAGTCGCCGAAGCCCTCGAAGGAGGTGGTGGTGGCCAAGGAGCAGTGCATTGGAGGCGCAAAGTGCCCAGGAATGGAAGCCGCCGCGAATCGAGCCCTTCCGAGTCGTCGCCGGAATCTGTAATCCGACTTCCGTTCCCGTTCCGGACCTAGAAACCCGTCGTCGCTCTATCGTTCGTCTAGGCTAAGGCAAGTGGCGGTTCGCTCTTGCTTAATCATTCCATGTTCCATTAATTATCAATTGCTTTTAATTGTTAATTAAATCGGAGTGAACTGTTGTTTTTGTTTGGGAACAGATTTTTATAAATAGTGTGATTAAAATATAATATTATAGTAGGTTGTATATATATTGCTAGAAACAATGCTATTATATCGGTTATAACCGTAATGGTTTTGTTGTGGATTTAAATGTAAACTTTAATGCTAGATTAGCACGAGTATTCGTAGGAATGCTAATTCCTTATGTGGATTAGTCGTTTCTTTATAACTCAGTATTAATATAACAATTCTCTAAGGCTTTCCAGATCATGACCCATTGCTTCTTACCCACCTGTAAGGATACGAAGTGTTCAGCACCTTGCTAGTGCCATTGGGTGGCGTAATGTCACCCTGTTTTAAACTTTCGTAGTCACTCGAGATCATAAACTTTCGTAGTCACTCGAGATCATAAACTTTCGTAGTTACTCGAGATCATATTAAAAGCTTATAACGTAAATGTGCGTTTTGGAATTAAATAAGATAAGTGCGATTATGCACATAATTAATATACCCTCGGACGAGGAGTACAACTTGGAAACTCGCCTAGACTTCGATTAGAGTAAGTCCTCCTTCCAAATCTGAATTCGCATTACGCGGTGAGGTTGGTCGTGGACCCAATTGGTCAAGTCTTTTTAAACGCTTGTGTGAAATTATAACGTTCCCAAACATTTGTCATACTTTCCGATAAGACTCAATCTCTTGGAGTCTTCTCTTTATACGTTCTCGATAAGACTCGATCTTTAGGAGTCTTCTCTTGATCATTCAAACTTTAATCATTCCGTGAAAGTTCCGGGTTATATATCGTTCCTTCGGTTGTTATTCGAGGGACAATGATAGTAAACGGTTACGATCACTAGGACCATTATGTTTTCATCCTTGCATAGTCTTTCATTAGACTAACCAACCGGGTTTTATTCCTTGCATGGTTGGCTGGTGTCATCCATCCTATATGGCACATCAGTGGTTGGTTCCCGAAGTCAAAGTAACCAGTCGAAGAAGAAGAGGCTTACAGACGAAGATTTAAGTGTCAGTGTTTTAAGTTGTTAAATATTACTTTAATATATCTTTATAACCTAGCAATGTTATAGGTTGATTCTTAAAAGTCTTCCGCTGTGTAATTTATAAGTCTTCCGCTGAAATTTTTACTCTATTGTAAAGACGCTACTCTCGTTTGATGAGAGATTTTTTAATAAAAGAGCTGAGTTTCACATACAAATGTCTTCCGTTGTTTAATCTTTCATTTAATATATATACGCATTTAAGTTTAATTATTCCGATTAAAGCCTAGGGTGGCTTTGGACGGTAACGTCCGAGGTCACTAGCGTGTGGCACTACCGACGTAAGTCGGGGGTGTTACAGGTAACGCTCGAAACTTTGGTTTAAAGACTCTAGAATTTCAGTTTTGCAAGCCTAGGATTCAAGCCCTAAAACTGAAAACGTTGTTCTTGTTGTTTACGTTTGATTGTGTTGTTGTGTGTCTTGCGTCTTGCCTAGCATCTCTTTTGTGTCTTGCGTCTTTCCTTGTTGTTTAGTGTTGTTTGAGTCAATTGTGGCTGCCAAAAAAATGAGAGAGAGGCGTGTGGTTGAGGAGAATCCAAGTGGTTGTGCCCGATCCTAGAATATAGGGAGATCTCAACCAAGTTGTTATTGGCTGATTTTATTGTTGTTGCCCACGCCTGGTTTGAATTTTCTTGTTTTGGCTGATTCAAATTATTCTTACCTTCTAGATTAGTGTTGACCGTGCATCCTTTTAATTTTAGTAAGTCGTTTGGCTGCATTCCATTGTTGAATTTGTTGCTTCTTGTGCATAAACTGAACATTAACGCCAGAGTAACGGGAAAGACTCCTTGTGCAATTTAGAAATTTTGTGTTGCATTTTAATTCTGTCCTTAATCGTCTATAAGAAAAGAAATAAAGAGAAGAGAATTTATTCAAAGAAAAGTGGTTGAATTCAGAAATACCCGGCCTAGTAACAAAAGGGAAGGCCTTAGAAAAAGTTATTCAACAAGATTGAACAAATTTGAAGCTTGGTTGAATTAGACGTTGGAGACATTGTTTATATTGCAACAAGTGTGATCATTGTAAGTGCAAGTGAGTTTAGTAGCTTCTTTGACGTTGCTTGACTTAGTTTTTGCACAAGTACTCCAGGTTCATTTATGGCGTGTTTGCTTGTTTCTTTTGTCTTTAAGTTGTGATGCGACCCTGCCCTCCATGAAGGCCATAGAAGAAGAAGCCATAACCGTGAGCTCAGAAGGGCCAAGTACGAAGACCACGATCTTCCTCCCACTACTCGCATCGAGCACAGAGACCGCGATCTCCTTCAAGCGTCTCCAGCCAAGCCCAGAGATCGCGTTCTATCTCAAGATCCTCGCATTCAATGATGAACGCGTTCTTTGAATTGTTTGTATTTATTGAACATTATTATTTTCAGTGTTTTTCTTTGGGGTGTGTGTTCCACGCGTGTCGCATGGGCCAGCCCATTAGGCGAGACTCGGCCCATCCGAGTCCCGCTATCTCCTATAAAAGGTCATCTCGACCTTCTGTATTAGGTTACGTCTAATTTTGAATCAAAGCTTAAGTTGAGAGCCTATCGCCTCCTTCCTTTGATTGGACGTCAAACACCTCTGTCTTCTCATCTCCTTCACTCCGCCGCCGATGCTACGACAACCGTTTGATTTTTCAAGCCAAGTCTTCCTTCGCATCTCCCTTCACCCCGCTACCGACGCTACGGCCCAAGACTTGTCTTTTCAAGTCATCTATCCCTCCAATAATCGCTTACGCCATCGCCATACCACCATAAATCATCGTGTTATTCCACTCACGCGACGCGTTCCACTCATTCAACCACTGAAGTGACTCACGCGACTTCCCACCAAGATCATCGATCCGGCATTCTCAAGCAGGAACGCATCAACTGGTATCAGAGCCTTTGATCTTGTAAGTCGCTTGTCAAGTCTCATTTGTTCACAATTTTTTCTTCTCCATCATCTTGCTTCCGCCATTGTCACAATTTTTTCTCTCTTCAAACACATGCTAGTCCTTTCGGTTTCTACAAGAGAATCTCTTGGCCGATAATTGCTTGATCTCCTCGTGAAATTTCTGTGATTTGCTCGCGTGAAATCTTCTGAAATTAATTGCTTAATTTGCTTAATTAATTCCGTGAATTTTGCATGCCATAAATGCCATATCTTCTTGTTGATTGACCGCCATAAATCTGCATATTCTTCTCTCTCCTATCGCGTCAATCTCGCGATTTCTTTCTATATAAGTTACTTAGCCAATTTTATTTTGTTTCATTTAATTCTTATCCGATCTTCAATCAAAAGTCAAACAAGATATCAGATTTGAATTTCAAATTCAAAAAACAAAAAAAAAGTCAAAGTCTCATTTCAAAAAAAAAAGAACGCGGCTATTTCAAAAAAAAAGAAAAAAAAAGAAGGAAAGCCAAAATAAGGCAACCTTCTTTCCCCCTCTCGGCTAGGCTCATCTTCTTCATCTCTCTACCGTCTAGGTTAACACCTTGAAGGTTGGTTCTTGTGTGTTTGTGTTGTTTACGTAAGAGGTTAAGACTTTATTCAATTGGTTTCGTTTGGATTTGTGCTTGCATATCACACTTGTTTTGCTTGCCTTAAGCCGCCCTCATGGCCAAAAGAACGCGCCCTCCTACGTGAACACTTGTTACTTGCTTGTTGCTTGCGTGATCTTTGGTTGTGTTGTCTTTTGTTCGTTTTTACTCACGATGTTGGTTTCGTTTGGATTTGTGCTTGCATATCACACTTGTTTTGCTTGCCTTAAGCCGCCCTCACGGCCAAAAGAACGCGCCCTCCTACGTGAACACTTGTTACTTGCTTGTTGCTTGCGTGATCTTTGGTTGTGTTGTCTTTTGTTCCTTTTTACTCGCGATGTCTGGTTACATTGTCTTAGGAAATGAGAACGCGCCAAACCCACTTTTGGTGCCACAACAAGACCAACACAATGAAGCTCCTAGTCTGGAGCTCTCCGCGCCACAATGCGAGATACAGGAGTTACGGTGCCAAGTTGATCAACTCCAAGAGATACAGGAGTTACGGCGCCAAGTTGCTCAACTCCAAGCCATACATGAGTTACGGCTCCAAGTTCAACGCGATGAACCACCCTCCACGCCACGAGACAACAAATCGCACCACAATGCACAACAAGCTGCCACAACACCCATCACGTTCGACGTCTGTGACCACCTTGTCCACCTGAGTGCGCGCACACCACTCTATGATTCCTATGGCTATGCCTCCACGACGCTGACGATCCGTGATGCCTATGAGGAGTTCGACGACGAGGAAGTCGAAGACTCAGGTATGAGAAATTCCGCTTCTTATCACCCCTATCTTGGTGATCCTTTTGAGTTGCAAGATTGGCCCGCGGACTGGATTCCGCCACCACGGCTCCAGGTCCAACCCCACCAGTCATCCTGGCACAACATGGAACATGGCACACGCGGCCAGCACCACAAAGAAAGGACGCGCGACTATCGTCAACGCGGCGAGGGAGATGTCCATCCGCGACAACGTCGCCGTGCCGATTCCAATGCGCACCAACCAACCCCGATTGCGCACCGCTACCAACGCCATGAAGTCAAGGTGCACCACCTACTCAACCGCCACAAGCACTCATCTTGGCAACATCAAGGCCAACGCAGGTATGATCTTAACACTAGTCCATCCCTTACTACTGATGTGCGTATTCAAGTCTCAGGATCCACCGCGTACAACCAAGACTGTGACTCCAAGCTCGCGATGCCCAATTGCACGGCCTCTTCCACGATTGCGCCAACGGCCCCCTCCCAGGGCTATGATCGCGATGATGACATTGAAGGCTTCAAGTGTGGAGGACGTGGTCACTACCAAAGGGATTGTGCAAACAATAAGCATGTCCTCTTCTCCACTGTTGCCGTGGAAGATGAGTCTTACGAGGAGGAGACCCCGCTTGAGACAATTGAAGGATTCAACGACGACACCGAGGAGGCCGACGCGTTTGGGGCTGCCGCGATCCATGCAGGCACACCATTGAGCCTCGTCACGCGGCGCATTCTCAACGTCAAGGAAGGCAACCTTGTCGACCAGCGCGAGACTCTCGTCCACACGCATTGCATGGTTAATACCACATCGATAAGTGTCATCATCGATGGTGGCAGCTGCTTAAAGATCAACAATGAGAAGGTGGTCAACCCTCTCAGCCTGCCAACCACACTTTACCCACAACCATATGACCTATAAGGGATATCTTCAAACTCAGGTAACACTGTCTCACGGCAGTGTCTTATACCCTTTTCCACTGGTCGCTACCATGACCCCATTTTCTGTGATGTGATTGCAATGGACGCCACCCATCTCTTGCTTGGGCGTCCATGGCAGTCCGATCATCGCGTACTTCACGATGCGTATCTAAACAACTATGTGTTTACCTACCACAGGAAGCGCGTGACTTTCTTACATCTGTCTCTCCATGAGATTTTACAGGATCAGGTCGAGCGTGATCGAGAAAAGACTATGGAAGTAGCAAAGCCCGCGTCAAGATCAACGCGACGCTACTCAGATCATGGAGATGCTTCCAACACCGCAGACCCAAGTAGCTGGACAACACGTTCTTCCAAAGGGCACGAAGTCGTTTGCAACAACCAAGAGCCCAAAGCGCGGTCTAGAGGCCAGGACGGTGCAAAGACCGCGTTAAAAGGAACCTTAGAGCACAACTTGCTTCTTGGCCCTCCTCGCGACCTCCATGCTACCTTGCACGGCAACACGCCATGTTTCCTGTTGGTGCCAACGCGTTGCACTCCAGGGACCCCCATGAGGGAAGATTTGCCAGAAGCGCCTCCCCAAGCTCAACCACCCTTGCGTGGCATTCAATACACAATCGACTGGATGACTGTTGCCTCTCTGCACAAACGCGGCCGCCGTCAATCCATGTTCGACACCGGAGACCTCCATTGGGTGCACTTGCACAATGACCGACTCCAATCGCGGCGCAGGCACCAGTTGGCTCCTCGTGGAGAAGGGCCATTCCGCGTAGTGAAAGCCATTAACGATAAATCTTACAAGCTTGAGCTGCCCAGAGGCTATGGCGTGCATGCAACATCCGACGTCGCGAAATTGCAAGAGTATGAGGAGCACAAGTTCGATGACGGTGAAGCGAGGACGCTTCACAGCCAAGTGGGGGAGGGTGATGCGACCCTGCCCTCCATGACGGCCATAGAAGAAGAAGCCATGACTGTGAGCTCAGAAGGGCCAAGTATGAAGACCGCAATCTTCCTCCCACTACTCGCATCGAGCACAGAGACCGCGATCTCCTTCAAGCGTCTCCAACCAAGCCCAGAGATCGCGTTCTATCTCAAGATCCTCGCATTCAATGATGAACGCGTTATTTGAATTGTTTGTATTTATTGAACATTATTATTTTCAGTGTTTTTCTTTGGGGTGTGTGTTCCACGCGTGTCGCGTGGGCCAACCCATTAGGCGAGACTCGGCCCATCCGAGTCCCGCTATCTCCTATAAAAGGTCATCTCGACCTTTTGTATTAGGTTACGTATAATTTTGAATCAAAGCTTAAGTTGAGAGCCTATCGCCTTCTTCCTTTGATTGGACGTCAAACACCTCTGTCTTCTCATCTCCTTCACTCCGCCGCCGATGCTACGGAAACCGCTTGATTCTTCAAGCCAAGTCTTCCTTCACATCTCCCTTCACCCCGATGCCGACGCTACGGCCCAAGACTTGTCTTTTCAAGTCATCTATCCCTCCAACAATCTCTTCCGCCATCGCCATACCACCATAAATCATCGCGTTATTCCACTCACGTGACGCGTTCCACTCATTCAACCACTGAAGTGACTCGTGCGACTTCCTACCAAGATCATCGATCCGGCATTCACAAGCAGGAACGCATCAACTGGTATCAGAGCGAGAAGTATGACGAAGATCGCGGTCTCTATAACAGATGCGAGAAGCATCAAGCGGTTGCCGTAGCGTCGGCGGCGGAGTGAAGGAGATGAAAAGGCAGAGGTGTTTGACGTCCAATCAAAGGAAGGAGGCGATAGGCTCTCAACTTAAGCTTTGATTCAAAATTAGACGTAACCTAATACAGAAGGTCGAGATGACCTTTTATAGGAGATAGCGGGACTCGGATGGGCCGAGTCTCGCCTAATGGGCTGTCCCACACAACACGCGTGGAACACACACCCCAAAGAAAAACACTGAAAATAATAATGTTCAATAAATACAAACAATTCAAAGAACGTGTTCATCATTGAATGCGAGGATCTTGAGATAGAACGTGATCTCTGGGCTTGGCTGAAGACGCTTGAAGGAGATCGCGGTCTCTGTGCTCAATGCGAGTAGTGGGAGGAAGATCGCGGTCTTTGTACTTGGCCCTTCTGAGCTCACGGTCATGGCTTCTTCTTCTATGGCCGTCATGGAGGGCAGGGTCGCATCAAGTTGAGTCTAGGAACCCTAAGCCCATCCTACATAGGTTACTTGCTTGGCTGAAAGTCTTGATTCTTGAATCAAGGTTTTAAGCTCTTACTAGCTTAGGTTCCATTGATAAGTCTTGTGTTCTTTAAGGACTATTGTGCTTGGTTGTTGTTTGTTGAGTCTCATTGTCAAGGTTATCCAAATGGACACTCAAGAGAGGAACAAAGGTCCCACCAATGAAGGCACTCCAGCCGGCTCCCCCATCAACATGGAGACCCTTCTCCAAGCCATCCAAACCACCAAGGAAGATACAGATGAAATGGTCCGCCAACAAATTCAAGCCTTGAGAGAGGAGCAAGCTGCCTTCATGAGGAATATAGAGGCTGATCAGCTCTACTTTATAGTGCTTATCTAGGAGTTGTTACCGATATTTTGAGTGCCATTTGTATGGGTTTAGAGCACAACTATGGAGAATGGAGTTGAGGAGTAGAAGTGTAGATATGGTGGTTTGGAGAAGCTTAAGTGAAGATATATTAAAGAGAGAAGGAAGCCACACAAGAAGATGAAGTATAGACCCAACTGGGTCTACGGAAGTACAGCCGCGACCGCAGACGAAGAAGGAGGCTGCCCGCGTCCAATTCGAGAGCAACCAGAAGAAATTTCCATTTTCCGTGACCGTGGAAAATACTTTCAACGAGCACACTTCGAGAGCAGGGTTCTAATTTCCGCGATCGCGGAATCACACGGAGGCGATCCACGCGAGAAGTTCCGAAGTTGCTCGTCTTGACTTCTTCCGATTTTTCTTTATTTTTATTATTTCGAACCTTATATTTTATTTCCTTTTAGACTACTTTCGTTATTTTTTCCCTTTAGTTTTAGGGTTAGGTTATTTAACCTAGTTTTCCAATCATTCATTCAGTATTAATCACGTTACAATTCAGTTTTTCCATTCAGCATTGTTTTCCTTTGAACTATGAAGAACTAAACACCCTTTGCTTAGTCCTACAATTGAAGCCTTCATTTGATTCATGATTGTGAGGTTATAACTCTATTTCTTAATCCTTTGGATTATATCTTTTCTCTTGAGCATATTCTTATTGATTCTTATTGATTTGACTGGTTTGGCCAACTAGTTGATATTAGTAATTGTCTATTGCTAGGGTTTGGATATTTCGGGTTGAGATTTATTATGTGTTGTAGCATCCATGATATTCTAGGACTGGTAGGACTAGTTTATTATGAAAGAGATTTGATTATATGTTAAATACTGCGGGTCGTGGTGTTGCATGTATCCTGGTTAATTCCTATGTTTCTTGTTGCTATTGAATTAAATCTTGAAGGTTGGTAGGGATTGTTTAATAGTTAGGGTTGCTTGGACTGGTAGGACTGGTAACTAATTCAGAATAGGGACATGAATAATCAAAGGAAGGAATAAAGATAACCTAGGACCAATCAATCATATGAATGGTGGATATTTGTTTGGCTAAGTGTTTTCCCCAATTGATTTCAACCTTTTGTTTTGTTTACTTTGCTTTGTTTACTTGTTTCACTACAATCAACCAATTCCCCCCTTTGTTACCTTTGACATACGACTTTGCACTCTGAAAGATTACTTCCTCCCTGTGGGATTCGACCCTTGCTTGCCTTTGCTACTTGTTTAGGTTTGTTTAGGGTTATTTTGTTTAGGTGCCTCGACATCGTCTATCAAATTGGCGCCGTTGCCGGGGAGGCAAGTTTTAATTTCTCTTGGTGTTTGTTTGTGTGTCAACTTTTGTGTGGACCTATCTTACGGTCCACACCCGTGCTACTGATTTTGTTTCCTTTTCTTTTTTTTGATCTTGATTCAGAGATGGAGAGATTTCCCCAAGTCCGGCAGAAGCCGCAATATGACTCATACTCTTACGCATTTACTCCAGAGAGGGGGTATCACCCATCTTCAAGTGCAGCAAGGCTAGTTAAGCCCTGCAGAATCTATCATGATCTGCTGTACCCCACTGACGAGTGCCCAAGACTTCCTGAACATGCAGCTGCAGTAAACGCTACAAGAGGTTTTGATCCGCAGAGGCCGAGATATGAACCGTATTCAAACACCTACAACTCAGGGTGGAGGGATCACACCAATCCGAGGTACGAAAATCATCAATACCCTCCCCATGGCCATGATAACCAGGAGTTCAATCCCTACCAACAATAGTTCAATCCGTATGGTAATCAGCAACCGTACGCGTATAGATCCCTAGGTCAAAATGAAAGCCCACCTATGCCCGATAATGACATACTCAACACTATCATGCAGAGCATAGCGACTATGACTAGCACTGTGACCTCGATGGGGGCAAAAATTGAAACAGTGGTCCAACATCAGCACGAGACGAATTCTAATGTTCAACACTTGGAGAATCAGTTTGGACAAGTCGCTCAATTATTGAGTAAATTGGAGGCCAGGGAGTCCATGCAAATACCATGTCCTATGGTAGAGAACCCAAGAGAAAAGGTCTGTGCGATGACACTAAGGAGTGGTATACAGTTGGGAAGCACACCCTTGATAGAGGAGGGTGATCATGAGAAAGATAATATGGCTGGAAACGGAGCTACAGTAGAAAAAGACGCCACAGAAGACATTCCGCGACCACACCAGAAAATCCGCGACCGCGGACCAGTCCCAGAAGGCGGTGATTTTTCCGAAGAAATTCCGCGACCGCGAAACAATTTCCGCGACCGCGGAACAATTTCCGCGACCGCGGAGCAATTTCCGCGACCGCGGAGCAATTTCCGCGACCGCAGAACAATTTCCGCGACCGCGGAACAATTTCCGCGACCGTGGAAAAAGGCCAACAGACGAGCATTAGGTCGAGAGATTTCCGCGATCGCGGAATGAAATCCGCGACCGCGGATTGTCCCCCGACGTCTCCGAAGACCCAAACGCAGTTCCGCGACCGCGGGAGCCACTCCGCGACTGCGGATCATCTGTACCTGTCATGGATAACTATGTTCGGCCTAATTTTGCACCGCTCGGCTCGACGAAGCCACCCACACCCTTTCCCGAGGCTCTGAGGGACACCAGAAAGGTGGAGAACGACATGGATCTATTTGACACCTCAGTAACTGCGAGGCAAACATTCCTTTGTTCAAACTGGCAAACATCAACCCTCGCTGCACAGAGTTTTTAAGGGCGCTGCGCACGATAAAGAAGAAGCCAAAGGGGAAACACAAGAAGGAAACCGTGATACAAATGGCGGATTTCTACACACTGGATACGGGGCAGGACAAACATGTAACCCTTGAGATGTTGGGTAGGGCATTTTTGAAGATGGCTAGTGCAATCATTGATGTGAACAACGGTCTACCAACCATGAAGTGCAGGAGAATGAGGATCAAGCTCAACGTAGAGAACACAAAGAGGCATCCCCCTGATATAGACTCCAGGAGTTCAGTTGCTGTACGCAACCCAAGTTGAGTGAGAGAGCACTATGTCGAGCCACGAAAATAACTAAGGCGTTGTCCGGTAGGCAACCCGAGGTATGTATTTCTTTCTGTCTTTTCATTCCACATCTTTAGTTTTCATTGTTTTATTTCGCCTAGTCTCGTTTAGCGTTGTTTTTGCATTTGTACTAACCTACAGGAAGGAGGCCCGAACCATAATTGAAGACGGTGTGAATCACCAATGTAAGTCCTATTTCTCCCTGCACTTGAAAAAAAAAATCCAAAAAAAAAAGTTCTACCGAAGGCCACCTGTCTGAGTTCCCATGGAGAGACGGTGCGCATCATGTTGCCAAGGAAGAGACATTAGCCCCACATATTTATTTGGCAACGATGATGGCCCTACAATCGACAGCTGAGGAGGAGGAACACCAGGGCCTACAACACGATTACATCTGGGCCCATTTTTTGTGTTCATGGAAGGCCGTGGAATCCCGAATTCTTTGATATGCCACTACATTTTCCAGTGGATTCCTTTTAGTTGCACGGTGGAGTTTTAGTTTGACGATGCCCGCACAACACCAGAGACATGAGCTTTATTGAGTTACCGCCAGCAACAACTTCAGTGTCCAAACCAACTCAACGACGGTTGTGAGTTTTTTTTTCCTTCCCTGTGGTTCATTCTTTTTTGTCTTTCATTACATTGAGGACAATGCAATGTTTAAGCATGGGGGAGTATTCTATACTTGCTATGTCGTTGAGGAGAAAAGAAAAAAAGCCAAAATAGAAAAAAGGCAAAAACAGAAATCCTGGGATAAGTCAAAAACCCGAAAGGGAGGCTTAGGTAATAAGCAGGTGGCTTGGACCAGCATTAGGCTGGGGTAATAATTGGTCAAGAGTGATGTGAGATATATTGTAACACCCCCAAACTTATTGTCGGAAATGCCACACGCCAGTGACCTCAGACGTTAACTGATGTCCGATGTCACCCAAGGCTTTAATCGGAACAATTAATCTTAAATAAACATAATAATTAACGAAAGGTTAAATAGCGGAAGCCATTGTATAAGTGAAACTCAACCTTTTATTAAAAGATCTCTCGGCAAACGAGGAGATGATTTTACAACAGAGTGATAATACAACGGAAGACTTTAAGAATAAACCTAATACATGACTAGGTTATAAAAATACATATTAAAATAATACTTAACGACCTTGAAATACCGGCACTTAAATCTGCAACTGCAAGTCTCTTCTTCAATTGGTTACTTCAAGTCTTCGGGAACCAACCACTGATGTGCCGTATAGGACGGATGACACCAGCCAACCATTCAAGGAATAAAACCCGGTTGGTTAGTCTAATGAAAGACTATGCAAGGGTGAAAACAGAATGGTTCTAGTGATCGTAACTGTTTATTATCATTGTCCCTCGAATAACAACCGAAGGAACGATATATAACCCGGAACTTTCACGGAATGATTTAAAGAAATAGTCATATTAGGTTAGACCCATCGCTTCTTGAATGAAAGCCGATGACGATAGTAAACCTCAATACTTCTAGGGAAGATACACAGCAAAATGATCAAGAGAAGACTCATAAAGATCGAGTCTAATGGAAACGTATGAAGAGAAAACTCCAAGAGATTGAGTCTTATCGAAAAATATGACAATTGTTCGGGAATATTATAATTTCACACAAGCGTTTGAAAAGACTTGCCCATTTGGGTCCATGACCAACCTCACCGCGTAATGCGAATTCAGATTTGGAAGGAGGACTTACTTTAGTCGAAGTCCGAGCGAGTTTACAAGTTGTACTTCTCGCCCGAAGGTTCATTAATTATGTGCATAGCGGCACTTATCTTATCTTAGTGACAAAGCGTACATTTACGTTATAAGCTTTTAATATATCATCTCATCGCGAGAGATATTGAAGGGAATAAATCCCGAGAATCGGCACCAGCTGTGTGCACAAACCCTGAGTAAGGGTATGGTCATGACCAAAGAGAGTACTAGGGAAATAATCATCCTAGCACCAGTTATAAAAAAACAACTAAACCTCGCAAGGTACATAGCGTTCCTACGAATACTCGTTCTAAGTAAACAGTTAAAACCACACAATAGTCCACATCAATGCCATCGAGGCAATAATAGATATAATAACGTTGTTTCTAGCAATATATACAACCTATTATAATATCTGTATTTTAATCATATCATTTATCAAATCTGTTTCCAAACGAAAACAATAATTCATCCCAATTTAATTAACAATTAAACAATTGATAATTACTGGAAATATGGAATGATAAGCAAGAGCGAACCGCCACTTGCCTTAGTCTAGACGAGACGACTACTGATGATCCTTTCCGGAGTATGGCCTATGCTTCCGATAGCTCTAGCCAGGCTACGAGTCCACGCGATTCGACAGATAACGGTATAAACCGACAAAATAATTAATATCAATTAATTTATTTTGACGAACTCAAATACTTAAATTCAATATTTTTTTATGATTTAAAAATCATAAAAATATTAATTGAATTTTTCTAAAGAGAGATACGGATAAAAGTGAGTCGAAATTATACCGCTCGATCGAACTCGGGGTTAAATCTGGACAGAAATGACTAATGGGCTTCACGGCCCAACAAGAGCTGGCAAAGGGGCCCACCCTCCTTCTTCTTCCTCCCGCGAATAGCCACCCATGACAGCGAGCTTCGACCCCGATGACGGATACCGGCGATGGTGGCAATGAGCTCGGGTTCGCGCTCCCGGACACCTACGCAGCACCACGCCCCTCCTGGCTGCACACGACGGCGACCAAGGACTCCGGCGAGGCTCGCTAGCTCCGGCGACAACGAGAACTCCGGCGAACACAACGAGCACTAGTGGAAAAAATCCTTATAGAGGCGGGCCTTTGGACACTTATTGAGGCGAACATCGTTCGCTTCAACTAAGGGGGCTGCAACAAGTAGGGACACTTTTTGAGGCGGGCATTTTACGCCTCTAAAAGGACCTTATTGAGGCGGGCCAAAATGAGGGACTTGTTGAGGCGGGCTTCGGAGGCCCGCCTCAACAAGTAGACGCTGACTCGGCCCAGAACTCGGCCGAGTCAGCGTCTATGTACTTATAGAGACGGACATACAAGTCCGCCTCTATAAGTCCCTTCTTTTCTTTCGGATGTTTTTTGGATTTATGATGCACCATACACACATTGCAGAATAGGTTCCTGATTTTATTCACAGAATAATATACAACCAACAACAGATTTTATCAGAGTACAGTCAGGTTCTCAACAACAGTTTACATGACAAGTAAAAACAAGTTCAATCTGATAATAAATACTTCGATGTAAAATACTGTGCCCATTTCTCACGAACAACATCCATTTCTTCATAAGTATACGATGTCTTCCTCTTAGGATATAGCTTCATAAAAAAACACAGAAATTATTGACAAAAAACACAAATACTATCAATATATAGTTAGTTAAGTTACATACCTTATCTAGTCGGTCATTAGCGTCATAGAGTCCCGTGACTATATCTAACATGAACTTCATGACATAATAGCCACACTCGGTTCCGCCGCTTTGTTGAGCGCACTAATTATACAACATAAGGGGGTTGTCTTAGATACAAGGCCTTTGATTATAAATAAACAAACCTAAAGCGTATAAAATGCTATATGTACCTCTATATTGCAGACTCTCAACGTCTTACGTTTTCCTATTAATTTCTCGCACTTCCCACCTTGATACTTATACACTTGAAATGCCCTAGAAAATCAACATAATACACTCATGAAACTGATATTGTTAATATTCCAAAAAAACTAATTCGTAAGCAAAATAACTTACAAATTCATGATTCCAGATGCATCAGTCGTTCTGTTGCCTTGACCTTTTATAGAATCGAAAAGATAGACCTGTGCTCTAAATAGGTCTATCACGTACATAATCCAATGATTGCTGCATCATTTAAAAGTAAATTGATAAATATTAATGATTGCTTAAAATACTAATTATATATGAAACTTATTGAAAACACTTACTCTTGATTATATGGGAGCAAAAACAATTTGGCACTGTTAGAATCTTTAATCGTATTCTTAGCAGTTTCAGCATTGAACACACGTTGCAAGTAATCTGCTGGAACAGTTGGATCGGCCCTGATTCTAGTGCTTGACACCATCTCAGGACAAATGAACCCAATTCGAGAATTTTCAAATGCATATGTGTGATTGTCCAACAAATACCTGCACATTTAAAGGTATTTGATTAAACGATTATGAATGGTAATGTAAAAATGATTAAAGAAAAAAACGATTAAGAATGATAGTTGACAATTAAAAGATAAAGACTGATCAAAACATTTACATCATGTAGACTTGAATCACAGAAATGTTTAAGCACGCCCCCTTAAGGAACTCTTCTACATCGGATGCAGTGATGTATGTTTCTTGATCTCTCACATAATTCCAAACCGAGGCATCCAATGGGATGGGAGTACTATCATATATACCACCCGGCGCCGAAGACATAATAAAATGCAAGTATTTGCATGACTGGCCATGACCTTGAATTTCTTCGTTTTCTGCTTTCTTCCTTTTGGCGGCTGATTCTTCCGTTTTACGATCACAACTACCAACCGCCTCTTTGTTGGACTGAGATTTAAGAGTTATTTGGACATGAAATTTCCAAAAAATAATAATGAAGTAACATTTGTATTATTGAGCACAAAGGTCTTACCTTTGTATTTTTGGCGCTGTCATCCACCTTTTTAGAGAGAAATGACTTGGACTTCTTTGTTGGGCGTGGAGTATAGTCCTATATATAGAATTATAGATGAGCAAGAGTGAGTAATGTGGTGTACATTATTATTGAGCACAAAGGTCTTACCTCGTCGTCTTCGAAAATCACTAAGCGGATCGGCCATTGCACGAAACTACCCTGAGCACCGCCTAAGTTAGTGAAACCATCACCCGTAGGTACCGGAAGAATATCATCATTATGTCCATCATAAACAAAATCAACTTGGACTTTGTAGTGATCAGGCTTCATCGGTGTAAAGTGTTGGGACGATGCACCGTTTGAGGGTTGTACCATACCATCCGCTACGAGCACTCTGTTACCAGAATCTTTATCCTCAAGGGCAAGATGGCATGTAGTCCTTTCCTACATATAAAGTAAAATGAAAAATGCAAGACTAAGGTTGCGGCATGGAATTTTAATTCATGTTATAAGAGGTCTTAGCATGAAGAGTTCATGACAATACTCAAACTCAATCATACCTTTAGCTCACGTGATTGCGGTGTGGAATCATGATGAGTGGTATAGGAAGCATTAACATTAAGTTCAAGAACGGGAGTAGAAGTGGAGTTTGGTTGATTTATATGTAACATGGAGCGTAATTGCTTTTGGAGGGCCTCAGCCACCCTTTTATATAATTCACCTTCAAACTCCTTTCTAATTTCAGCTCTGATCGACTCGATCAGATCTGATGAAGCTTCACTAGAACATCTTCTTCGTCGTTCTCTTGGACCGAAAGCAACTCTATAACCAACATTTCCACCTATTGCCTTGACACGGCCACGATGATCTTTTTTCCCAATAGCGTTGGTGAGGGCATCCTCATCATCCTCGAAAGTAAGGTTTCCTTTTTCTTCTTCTTCTTCGATATACTCCTCCTATAATGCCAATTAGGAAAGTATAAATTAGTTCATACTTCCAAGTCAATTTAAGTAAATATTCATTAAAAAAGCACTACTTACAACTTTTCTTGCAATTTCTATGGCTTCCTTATCGTTCGGGTTGACTTCTCACTTTCCATCCTTACTTCGAACTTGATGAGCCAAAACCCACTCCTTTGATCTATATTTTCTAGCTCTAGGAACCGATGAGTTCACTGAGGAGCTACTTGACAGAGATAAAGATGCTTCCGATGGGAGTCGTCCTTCTTTTATCCACTCGGGTCGTTTTCTAATATAACCCGCCTGGCCGGTGAGATGAGGATTCTTGTTTAATAGTGCACTTGCCCTTGCTTTCTCACTACGAGCCTGTCAAAAGGCACATAGATTTATAACCAACGATTTCCGCTGAGTAGAAATCTTTAATAGTAAAAAGAAATAGCATTATTACCAATGACTCCGGCTTGTAATATTCTTTAAGATAAACTGACCAATCAGCCTCTGTAATGTGGTGGTAGATTTCCCAAGGCATCTTGTTTGTATGATATTTCGACGGCTTTTGCTTCTTAGTTATCCATCGACGCACCAACTTGCTCTTGAAATCTCTAAATCGTTTTTCCACACAAGAATGAAAGTATTTTTCCCTTGATTTATCTACATCCTCAATGATGTGGAACATAAGCTGTGGATTTTTACAATAAGTTAGATTAATTGTTAATATAGTATATATTTAAAACAATTTAAAATGTCATTATACCTTGGTCTCCTCCCAAAACCCTTGCCTCGTCTGCTCATCTATCTTTCGGTATTCTTTCTCGTTAATATTAATTCTTTGAGCACAACTCCCAACTTGCTTTCCGTATTCTTTAGACCACTCGCCATCAGGGACATTAAACTCAAGGTGCATAGGTTTTTTTACTTGAACTCCTTTTGACGGACCATGCCCTTTAGCGATCTGTGTAATCGCGCTAACACCTTGTGATTCATGATCACCTTGGGTAGGGAGAATAGCATTTCCACTTTCGTTAGACATAGTGGCTAGAATTCCTGCAACAAGCACACAAAAAAAGCATATGAGTACATATCACAAAAAAAAAATCCAAGGAAGACAATTTATAATGCAATTAAATCTACTTGTCAATAAATTACCTTATCTTATTCATTTATGATTTGTAACCCATATTCCTTCCCTATGATCTGTACGGATATGATTAGTATTATTTGTATCTTCCTCCTCCGGTAATGGTTGAACAACAGTTGATAACAAGGGTGTGTCATCATACTCGTCATACTCATCTTCATCCACAACATCATCAATACCCAGAATATGTCTTTTGCCTTGGGCAACTGCACACCATCTAGGATCAACATTGTCTACCACATAAAAAATCTGCTTAGCTTGTGATGCTAGGATGAATGGCTCATCACTATCACTTAATCGGTCAAAGTTTACCAATGTCAAACCCGGATAAATTTCATCTTGCTTCACCCCGTTAGGGTTGTTGACCCACTTGCACCGGAAAACATGGATTGTAAAATTGTTATAATCAAGCTCCCATATTTCTTCGATAACACCATAATACAATTGTGTCGCATCAACCGGTCTTTTGTCCTTAGCGCTCGCATAGACCCTAGATGATGCAACTACCTTCACTCCACTATTCTACACCACACTCTTTTCATCTTGTCTTCTAGTGTAGAATGTGAACCCATTGATATCATACCCTTCGTAAGACCGAACACATAGTCGAGGACCTCGAGATAACCACTTGACCGTATCAGAAACGTCATGTTCTTTCCTTAGTTCCTCAGCTACTTCCTTCTTAAACCAATCAACAAATGTGCGATTATGTTCCCGCATCAAAGCTCTTTCATTCAATTTAGCATTATTGTGTTGCAATTCAAGGCAATGCTTTTCTATGTAAGGATTGACCTCTGTAAGATGCTGCAACACACAAAGATGTGCCTTAATCTTCCTTTCAGATGGAGGAGATATCACATTTTTACCAATTACTCCCTCTCCTTCAAGACTCCCTACACGACGAGATTTTGGAAGACCTATTGGATGAAGCCTTGACAAAAACTCAGCTGCGTATTGAGATATCTCTTCATGAAGGACTCCATGAATGATACTACCCTCTGGATTCGCCCGATTCTTTGCTTTGTCCTTTAAAATGCCAAAAAATCTCTCAAAAGGATACATCCATCTTAAGAATACCGGACCACATAACTTGATTTCTCGAACCAAATGAACAATTAAGTGCACCATTATGTCAAAGAAAGACGGAGGAAAGTACATTTCAAATCGACACAAAGTTTCAACAATATTAATGTGGAGAGCATCCAATATTTCCGGATAAATAACCTTAGCACATATGGAACTGAAAAACACGCAAAGTTTTGTTATAACATGTCTCACGTGTTTCGGCAATATCCCACGAAGTGCGATCAGCAAGAAAACATTAATCAATACATGACAATCATGAGACTTCATACCAATCAACCGAAGGTCCGAAAGAGAAACTAGACGTTTTACATTTGACGAATATCCCGATGGAACCTTAATGCCATGTAAGCACTCACAAAACACCTTTTTCTCCTTTCTTGACATTGTGTAACACGCCGGAGGCAGAAAAGTCTTTTTACCATCCGGTTTTACCACGGGCCACAAATCTGGTCGAATATTCCTCTCTTTCATATCAAAACGAACTTTCTGATTGTCTTTCGTCTTTCCGGGTATATTTAGCAAAGTCCCAATTATAGCATCACAAACATTTTTTTCAATGTGCATCACATCGAGACAATGCCTAACCGACAAATCTTTCCAATAAGGAAGATTCCATAGTATAGACACTTTCTTCCATAAAACACCCTTTTTAGAGACGGACTTAAAGCCCTTGCCGTATTTGGTGTCAACATTTTTAATCCGTTCATAAACTTGTGATCCTGTCAAAGGTGTACGAGCTACTCCTTCCTCGGTGTACCCATTGAACTCCTTCTTCTTTTTACGGTAAGGGTGATATTGACTAAGGAACTTCCGGTACTTTAGATACACATTTTTCCTGTAATTTTTCAAGTAGGCGGGTTTCATGTCTTCTTCACATATAGGGCATGCTTGTTCTCCTTTGGTTTTGTACCCAGACAAGTTTCCATATGCCGGGAAATCATTTATGGTACAAAAAACCATAGCTCGCAAGGTAAAGTTTGAGTTGGTGTATGAATCGAACATTGGAACACCTTCATTCCACAGTAATTTCAAGTCATCAACAAGTGGAGCCAGATACACATCTATGTCATTCCCAGGTTGCTTAGGCCCGGAGATGAGGAGTGATAACATGATATACTTGCGCTTCATACACAACCATGGAGGAAGATTATAAATCGCTAGAAGAACCGGCCATGTGCTATGTTGACTGCTTAGAGTGCCATACGGATTCACACCATCTGTACATAAAGCAAGTCTCAGATTCCTAACCTCCTCACCAAATTCATAATATTTCTTATCAATATTTCTCCATTGAGGAGAATCAGCAGGATGTCTAAGGAGTCCATCTTTCTTCCTCCCTTCCGCATGCCATCTCAGACTTTTTGCTTCCTTCTTTATCGAAAACAAACGCTGAAACCTAGGTATTATCGGAAGATACCACATAACCTTAGCTGATGGGCCCCTCTTAGCCGAATTTACCCCTTTACGCTTGTAATGAGATGCACCGCACTTTGGACACTCATCCAAATTTTCATGTTCGTTTCTGTAAAGCATACAATCATTTGGGCAAGCATCTATCTTGACGGCCTCTAAGCCTAAGGGACACATCAATTTCCTGGCATAATAAGTAGAGATAGGCATCTCATTGCCTTATGGTAAAAATTCACCTAACCATTCCAATAAGGTGTTGAAACTTCCATCAGTCCAACCAGAAGCACATTTCAAGTTGTAAAGTATTGACACACCCTCTAACTTGCTAAATTTTGTACACCCGGGATACAAGGGAGTCTCTGCAGCCTTTGATATCTGTTCGAACATCTGAGGTAGTTCGTTCAAGTGATCTCTCACCCCATCCATCATCCCATTTATTTCATCATCTTCTTGGTCATCATCATCATCCATCTCATTATTCTCAGCAATATCATCATCACTATCATCAGTGTCTACCCGAACATCAAACTCATTGACACTAGAACTTGGACGATCAGGTATTTTCTCACCATGCCAAAACCAAACATGGTAATCTTATTTGAAACCACGACGAAATAATGATCCTCAATCTCATCAATATCATCTAACCGCCTTATATTCTTACAATCACGGCATGGACAATAGATTTTTTCGGCTTTCGTACTCCGTTGGTGTGCTAAAGCACATCTAATGAATTCCTCAACCCCACTCAAGTATTGTGTCGTAGTATGGTCACCGTACATCCAAGGACGACTCATTTATAGTAATACATGCAAAATAACATGCAAGGAAGATTAAATACTCATTTCTAGTAACTATCCCACCAAGGGCCTAAATAGATAATAATACGCAACCAAGCAAGAAAAAAGACAAACTCAACTATCCCGCCAAGGGCCTAAATTATGAATTCTATCCCGCCAAGGGCCTAAGGAATTAGGGTAGAAATCTGAAATATTAATACCTGACTTGGCTTCGAGTGCGTTGAAGGGAGCTCGTTTTGGTGAAACCTCGAGTGTGTTGTTGATACTTGTTGAAGGGAGTTTTAGAGGGAGCTCGGCGAAGGGAGATGAAGTCGGAGCTCGGGAAGACGGAGCTCGGCGAAGACGGAGGAGAATGTCAAAAGAATTTATGTATATAATGACAATTTCTACCTTGCCACAGACAGCACAATGACGCCAACCAGTTTCATCCCCATGGAATGCATCCCAGAATGCTTGCTGCTCATAAGCAGACCTAGCATGAAGCAAAAGCTCAATGTCATTTAGCATATAGTTCAACTGCCACCAAATTTCACTTCAATTCCAGAGCTATCTTGAATATGTAATTCAGAGCCTTATAACCTTAATGATAATGAAATACCTAGTCCTCTTGCTAGTGTTCAAATCACATAGTATATTGTGAGAGATGCAATTAGATCTCATCTCCCAGCTTAGTTTTGCCGGATAGATACCACCAAATCAGACTAAATAACACACAAGCCAAATCTCAAAGTAATTACCCGCAGTTGAAGGAAGCTCGTTTTGAGAGATGCAAACAACACGAATCATACAAACTTACACTTCAAATCTCAAAGTAACAAAAAAATTCATTACAGTACAAGAAACCACCAACTCTCATATCTAAAACAGGTGCACAAAAAAAAATTAAAACTGTGATTACCCGCAATTGAAGGGAGCTCGTTTTGGTGAAACCTCGAGTGCGTTGTTGATACTGGTTGAAGGGAGTATTAGAGGGAGCTCGGCGAAGGGAGATGAAGTCGGAGCTCAGGAAGACGGAGCTCGGCGACAAACGAATTGAAGACGAAGAGGAGGATACGAAGAGGAAAATGAAACCTCGCGCAACTGTTTTTTTTTAAGGGTTGAGCTTATAGAGGCGGGCCTAACACGCTCGCCTCTATAAGTATTACAGTAATGGTCTAATAGAGGCGAGCTTTTAGAGGCCCGCCTCAACAAGCTTTAATTGAGGCGGTCTACTTGTCCCGCCTCAATTAGTTAGCATTAGATGCGGGCCTTACCCTAGCCCACCTCTAATACTTTAGCGGAAAATATTTTTTCGGATACTTGTTGAGGCGTATATTAATTTGCCCGCCTCAAAAGATGTTTTTGAGGCGTATAAATTAATTATCCACCTCAAAAACCAAAAAAAGTGATTGCCTAAGTCATTGTTGAGGCGTTTTGAATTATGTATGCCTCTAAAAGGGAGCCTCAAAAAGTGTTTTTTTCACTAGTGGAGGCTCCAAAGGCGAGGGCTTTGACTCCTCACGACGACGGCGACGACAGCTCGGACGAGGGCATGGGATTAAACCCCGAAATAAATATATTTGTACCCAAACAATATTCTAAGCCCCAAAAAATACGTCGAACGTATTTTAAATCACTCAAGGAATTTTACAGAGATCCAACTCGAAACAGAAATTCCGAACTTCGCTTAACGCGTCCCGGAATAATGACGAGGGTTTGGGAAATTACCCAATTACCCTTGCTAACAAAATGAGGGGTATTACATATATTGTGAGCCCATCTATTGAAAAATGAAATGAGTGGCTTGGTGAAAATCCGAAAGGACGTCTTGGCAAAATGAGTGAAAAGAAGAAGAGTAATTTTTAGGATTCCTCATTTTTCCTGGTGTGGTGACATAAGAAGAGGTGATATAAGGAGGATTCGGGTAGGTCACTCTGGGAGGTATAAGGAGATAGATGGGAGACTAGGATTAGATTTTTATTCACTCTATGGTGTTCGGGATAAGCTTGGGGGAAGTACTCTGCTTTTCTTTTAGCTTGGTTGTGTGTGGTGTTGTATTATGTGTATGTGGTGTTGAGCTTATTGTGTTGGTGCCTTGGAGTTTCATGTTAGGTGCAATTCTTAGTGGAGAGGACTTTTCTATGCTTCTTGAGACCTTGGGGATTTGATTGGAGGAGTAGGTTTCTTTTAACTTACTCGAGGATGAGCAAGGTTTAAGCATGAGGGAGTTTGATTAGCTCTACTTTATAGTGCTTATCTAGGAGTTGTTACCGGTGTTTTGGGTGCCATTTGTATGGGTTTAGAGCACAACTATGGAGAATGGAGTTGAGGAGTAGAAGTGTAGATATGGTGGTTTAGAGAAGCTTAAATGAAGATATATTAAAGAGAGAAGGAAGCCACCCAAGAAGACGAAGTATAGACCCAACTGGGTCTACGGAAGTGCAGCCGTGACCGCGGACGAAGAAGGAGGCTGCCCGCGGCCAATTCGAGAGCAACCAGAAGAAATTTCCATTTTTCGCGACCGCGGAAAATATTCCGCGACCGCGGAAAATCCTTTCAGCGAGCACACTTCGAGAGCATGGTTCTAATTTCCGCGACCGCGGAATACTTTCCGCGATCGCGGAATCACACGGAGGCGATCCACGCGAGAAGTTCCGAAGTTGCTCGTCTTGACTTCTTCCGATTTTTCTTTATTTTTATTATTTCGAACCTTATATTTTATTTCCTTTTAGACTACTTTCATTATCTTTTCCCTTTAGTTTTAGGGTTAGGTTATTTAACCTAGTTTTCCAATCATTCATTCAGTATTAATCACGTTACAATTCAGTTTTTCCATTCAGCATTGTTTTCCTTTGAACTATGAAGAACTAAGCACCCTTTGCTTAGTCCGACAATTGAAGCCTTCATTTGATTCATGATTGTGAGGTTATAACTCTATTTCCTATTCCTTTGGATTATATCTTTTCTCTTGAGCATATTCTTATTGATTCTTATTGATTTGACTGGTTTGGCCAACTAGTTGATATTAGTAATTGTCTATTGCTAGGGTTTGGATATTTCGGGTTGAGATTTCTTATCTGTTGTAGCATCCATGATATTCTAGGACTGGTAGGACTAGTTTATTATGAAAGAGATTTGATTATATGTTAAATACTGCGGGTCGTGGTGTTGCATGTATCCTGGTCAATTCATATGTTTCTTGTTGCTATTGAATTAAATCTTGAAGGTTGGTAGGGATTGTTTAATAGTTAGGGTTGCCTGGACTAATAGGACTGATAATTAATTCAGAATAGGAACATGAATAATCAAAGGAAGGAATAGAGATAACCTAGGACCAATCAATCATATGAATGGTGGATATTTGTCTGGCTAAGTGTTTTCCCCAATTGATTTCAACCTTTTGTTTTGTTTACTTTGCTTTGTTTACTTGTTTCACAACAATCAACCAATTCCCCCCTTTGTTACCTTTGACATACGACTTTGCACTCTGAAAGATTACTTCCTCCCTGTGGGATTCGACCCTTGCTTACCTTTGCTACTTGTTTAGGTTTGTTTAGGATTATTTTGTTTAGGCGCCTCGATAGTGTCTATCAGAGGCCAAGTGGGAGCAATCCCGAGGTGGATTGCGACTGAGTGGAGTTCAAGAACTAGGAGGCCCATCCAACTCCTACCATGTAGAAGGAGGCGTTTCTAGAGCCTTCTCCCAAGAGCTCTCGCGGCTATCCATCCATGACACCACCTCCTCCTACGTGCCACTTGTGTCCACAACTAGAGAAGGCCAAGGTATGAATTCTGAGTTCCTTGTGACTTTCGGAGTGTCTACTTTTCCTCCCTTGCGGACTAACCATGCAAATTTGGGAGCAAGAGTACATCAACAAGCTCAACATGATTACTACCCTCCAAGGAATCTCGTGCCTCCTTTGCTGCCGAGGAGGAACTTGTCGGGCCGAGGCTTTGGTCGTTGCAACTTCCAAGCGCCAAGGCTGCCCTACCAAGCTCAAAGGGTGGCTTTTGAAGATGACTATGGCGAGCACCAAGGCCGACCACACCACCATGGCATCAAGCTTGAAGTTCAGCCATTTGGAGGTACATGTGAAGTAGAAACTTACTTAGATTGGGAGCAAAAAACTAAGCAAATTTTTGAATTTTATAATTACTCTGACACACAAAGAGTAGCTATTGCTTCCATTAAGTTTGTAGATTTTGTATATCATTGGTGGCTTGAGAATAAAAAGGAAAGGAACTTTAGAGGCTATCCTCAAATTGAGACTTGGGAAGAGCTCAAAAGTGCAATGAGAAACCGATTTGTGCCAAATGATTATACGGAGAGAGTCCATGCTAGGCTTGAGCAATTGAAACAAGGAAGTAGGACCCCAGATGAATTCTATAAGGAGTTAAGGACTTTGGTTTTTAGGTCTAGACTTAGATTCTCCGAGGGCTATCTTATTTCTAAGTTAATCAATAACTTAAACCCGAACCTTAAGGTTGTGGTGAACATGCAACACTTTGTGCGTAGGACGCCTATTGAAGAGGTTCTTCATTACACTAACCATGTATACAAGAACCTCTCTCAAAGGCGCCCTCAAGTGGCAAGTTCACGGCCTTGAACTCCAGCTAGTGCTAGTGGTTCCCAAACCACACCAAGGCGCCTAGAGCCTAGGCTTGACCAACAAAGTCAGCCTAAGAGAGATGCTCAACTTCAGCCTCAACCCCAACTAAAAGAGGGGGAGAGCCGAACTAGAGGTCTCAAGTGCTTTAAGTGCCTTAGAAGAGGGCACTTTGCCAAGGACTGTCCCTCTAAAAGGCAAGTTCTTCTTAATACTCTAGGGGACTATGAGTCCGAGGATGAGTGTCAAGAAGAGGTTGTTGAAAAGGAAGATGAGGTAGAGGAATTGCATGTGATGGCAGCCGAGGGTGAATGTTTTTTTGTCAAAAAGACCTTGATTGCCTCAGAAAGTCCTAGTGTGCCTACTCAACGTGAAACCCTATTTCACACAAGGTGCACCATTAAGGGGAAGGTGTGTAGTGTCATTATTGATGGTGGGTCATGTTGCAATATCATTGACCAAGAAGTGGTAAGTAGATTCAATCTATCTACCACTTCTCACCCTCAACCCTACACATTGTGTTGGCTGAATTCCAACACTCCTCTTAAGGTCAAGGACCTAGCCATCATTCAGTTTGTTATAAGGGGATATGAAGATGAAGTTGTGTGTGATGTATTACCCATGACTGCATGTCATCTCCTCCTAGGTAGACCATGGCAATTTAATAGGGGTGTCATTCATTAAGGGGTGACTAATGATTATTCTTTCATGATGGATGGCAAGAGAATCACCCTACACCCTTTGGCTCCCAATGAGATTATGGCTGACCATGTGGCTAGGGAGCAAAGGAAGATTCACAAAACAAAGAGCAAGCTAAGGGCAAAAAGCTGGCCATTGGAAGCAAAGGGGGTGCTTTCAATCATATGCTCTTGGCTAAGCCAAAGGAAGTTCCTAGGTCTAAGAGAGGGAGGGACTTTGCCTTTGTTGTTGTGGATAATTTTTCCAAAAAGGCCAATTTCATTGCATGCCCTAAGACTAATGATGCATCTCATGTTGCTAACCTTTTTTTTGATCGAGTTGTGAGATTGCATGGAGTTCCTAGGTCTATTGTTTCAGGTCAAGATGATAAGTTCCTAAGCTACTCCAAGTTGAAATCTGGAGAAGTGCCTTTTGAACCCGGAGATCATGACGTCTTTAATGTGGCTGATTTGGTGTCTTTCTTGGTGGACGAAGATGCAAACCTTGACGAGCTGGATTCGAGGTCGAATCCCTTTCAAGAGAAGGAGGATGATGTGACCAAGTCCCATCAAAAGAGCCAAGTGAGCCAAAGAAGCCTAGACAACCATGATGGCTCAAGTGTCCAAGAAGAGCCTCCAAGCCAATCACGAGGGCCCGAGCCAATCAATTCCAAATGGAGCTCAAGAAGGGACTCACAAGCCTCGGAGCTCCAAGCCTAGCTCCTCTTGAGACAATCAACCTTCTCATGGTGCGTCCGGGTGCGTGATTTATGTTTTGTTTATTTCATGGTGGTTTATGACATTTTTAGACATTGGTTTAGTTGTTTTTCCATCAAATTTCATGTTTTAGCCTTTGTAAGGCTTAATGTTCCTTGATGGGCCGCAACCTTTTCTTTTCCTTAGTGTTTTTCTTTTGTTTTGCCTATACAAGGCATTTGCTACTCATTCCATGTAGAACATGTTTACTCAGATTGAAGAATTACAACTATCATTTTTAGAAACTCTCTCTTTTGGCTGAGAACGAACTCTCATCCTCTCCTCTCTTGTGAGTTGCATCAAGCATTATTGATTGATCTTGAGTGTGTTAGATCTCAAGACAACCAACCATTGATTTCCTTTGTTGGTGAGTTACATCCAACCAAGGGAATTACCTATCCCTCCATTGATGCCATCTCCATCACCATTACATCTCAATGTCTCCATCAACATTCCTTCACCCCCACAACCAGATCTGGACGTCAACTTCACCCCCATCATAATCAAAAGCTAGATCGGTCTCCATTGGTCACCATAATGAGAGCCTTGTCAACCGGGGCTGAAACGAGCACTTACCTTGCACCGAGTCACCTTAGATCCTTGCGCATATCAATTAGTTATCTCGATACTTACCTCAGTTTTCTATAACTGTTATTTAATTTTGAATTGACCATTAATCTTTGTTGTTAACATTTTGCAATATATGATCTTCAATTAGTCTCACTTTTTTTAAAAATGCACAAGTATTTGAAATGCTATGTTCCGTCTAATGGCTAGTACTACATCTTTAAGGCTTTTTTTTGTCAATTAGAAGGTCCAAAAATTTTATCGAGACAAATGCCACGACAAACCAAGGATTCCAAGACGGTGACGTTGTAACATCCCCGACTTATGTCGGTAGTGCCACACGCCAGTGACCTCAGACGTTAATGTCCAAAGTGACCCTAGGCTTTAATCGGAACAATTAAGCTTAAATAAATACATAAATATTAAATAACGAAAGAATAATCTGCGGAAGACATTTTAAATGAATAAAACTCAACCTTTTATTAAGATTTCTCTCGTAAAATGAGAAGGACGGTTTTACAACAAAGTATAGTGACATCGGAAGACTTTTAAATTACAACGGAAGACTCTTTTAAAGTAGTTCTAATTACATGACTATGTATTACATTTATTTCAAATTAAACATACACGCCCTAGAAATACTACTTCTTAAAACGCAAACTTCAACTGCAAGCCTTATCTTCGATTGGTTACTTCAATAGTCGGGGACCAACCTCTGATGTGCCGTATAGGACAGATGACACAAGCCAACCATGCAAGGAATAAAATCCGGTTGGTTAGTCTAATGAAAGACTATCCAAGGGTACAAGCAGAATGGTTCTAGTGATCGTAACCGTTTACTATCATTGTCCCTCGAATAACAACCGAAGGAACGATACATAACCCAGAACTTTCACGGAATGATAGAAGAAGATATGCATCGAAAAGAAGACTCCAACGGAATTGAGTCTTATAGGAAACATATGTAATTGTTTGGGAACGTTAAGTTTTCACACAAGTTTATAAAAACGACCTTGATTATTTGGGTCCACGACCAATCTCACCGCGTACTGCGAATCCAGATTGGGAAGAGGACTTACTCTAACAAGAGTCCATGCGGGTTTCACGTTGTACTTCTCGCCCGAGGGTATATTAATTATGTGCGTAAAATCACTTATCTTATTTACTTTCAAAACGTACATTCACGTTAAGGCTTTTAATTCACATCATCTCGATACGAGATATATCTTTGGGATGAATCCCGAATATTGGCACTAGCTAAGTGCACCTAGCACTTATATCCGAATAAGGGTACAATCATGACCAGGAGTACTAGGGCAAAAACCTCCTAATACTTGTTATAAAGAAACGACTAGACCTCGCAAGGTACATAGCGTTCCTACAAAAACACGTGCCATGTAAGTTCACACATAAATCCATACCAAAATCCATTTATCACTTTATGGTAATGTCATATAGAATTATATATAATAGCGTTGTTTCTAGCAATATATACAACCTATTATAAATTCATTTTTTAACACAACATTTTATCGTTTAAGTTCCCAAACACAAATCAACAACTTTATTCCAACTTAATTAAACAATTAAGTAATTGATAATCAAGAATAATATGGAATAAATCAACAAGAGCGAACTGCCACTTGCCTTAGTCTGGACGAATGAAGAGTTGGGTCCGAAATCCGGGAACTTGAACTTGTGCACGGATGCCTACTAAAATTCCTGTTGGAATTTATCATCATTCAGTAGGGTCGGATTCCAATCCGTTCAATCAGCCATGGAGACGAGCACAATCCAACACCGACGACGCATACGAGACGAGTTTTAAAACAAAACCCTAATTAGTTACGGTTACGAAGGAACAAAATGATGAAGAAAAAGGCAGTGCCGCGATCGCGGTTTGAATAGATGCGATCGCGGCTTTGCTAGGCAAAATCGCGCCCGCGGCAGATAGGCCACGATCGCGGTTCCATGCCTAGCCGAGATCACGGGCCTCTGCCCAGCCGCGATCGTGGTATTTACACCACGGTCGCGGGATCCATTGTCGAATGACAAGCTTAAACGAACACAATGAAGCCATACCGAGGGAAGACGAGGCTCGGATCTTGCTTCTTGGACAAGCGCGCACCACCACCACTCCTGGCTTCGCTTTGATGGACCTCCGACAACGATCGACGGCAACCAAACTCCGACGACAACACCAAACACCGAGCTAAAACGAGAGGAAGAGGATGAAGGATGTGAAATACCCTCGGATCCGCCTCTATTTATAGGGCAAGGGTGGAGCTCTCCCACTAAATGAGAGGGTCACCCAACCGCTTGACCTCCCTACACCGGTCGCTCGGAGAAGAAACCCCGGAACATAGATCGTCGGCGTCTCAGTAAAGACGAGGAAAAAGATGAAGCAATGGTGCCGCAATCGCGGTTTGGCCTTTGGGCAAAACCGCGCCCGTGGTTTCATAACCGCGGTCGCGGGCAGTGCCGCGCCCGCGGCTCTCAAGCCTTGATCGCGGGTCTTGCTTAATTCTGATTTTAGCAACCCTCTAATAATTAGAACTCATATATTTCATTAAATGTGTATCCACACATTCATATGATTCTTACAGGGTTACAGAACATGCCTAATGTAACACCCCCGACTTATGTCGGTAGTGCCACACGCCAGTGACCTCAGACGTTAATGTCCAAAGTCACCCCACGCTTTAATCGGAACACTTAAATTTAAAGAAATACATAATTATTAAATAATGAAAGAATAACCAGCGAAAGACGTTTTAAATGAATAACCCAACCTTTTATTAAAATTCCTCCCATAAAATGAGAAGGACGGTTTTACAACAAAGTATAATGACAACGAAAGACTTTTACATTACAGCGGAAGACTTTTAGACATAGTCCTAATTACATAACTATGTATTACATCTATTTCAAATTAGATAGACACGCCTTGGAAATATTACTTCTTAAAACGCAACTTCAACTACAAGCCTTCTCTTCGACTGGTTACTTCAATCGACGGGGACCAACCTCTGATGTGCCGTATAGGACGGATGACACCAGCCAACCATGCAAGGAATAAAACCCGGTTGGTTAGTCTTATGAAAGACTATGCAAGGGTGAAAACAAAATGGTTCAAGTGGTCGTAATCGTTTACTATCATTGTCCCTCGAATAATAACCGAAGGAACGATACATAACCCGGAACTTTCACGGAATTATAAAAGAAGGTATGTAATGAAAAGAAGACTCCAAAGGAAATGAGTCTTATAGGAAACGTATGACAATTGTTTGGGAACATTAAGTTTTCACACAAGTTTTAAAACACGACCTTGGTTATTTGGGTCCACGACCAACCTCACCGCGCAATGCGAATTCAGATTGGAAAGGGGACTTACTCTAATAAGAGTCCGGGCGGTTTCCACGTTGTACTCCTCGCCCGAGGGTATATTAATTATGTGCGTAACCGCACGTATCTTATTTAATTCAAAAAAACGCACATTAACGTTGAAGCTTTTAATTTCACATCTCCCAATGAGATATAGAATGTGAATAAATCCCAAAGATTGGGAATACCTCCCGAAGATTGGCACCAGATGAGTGCACCACCCCTATATTCGGATAGGGGTAGGTCATGACCAAAAGAGTGTTATGGCACTTACTTCCTAACACCAAAGTTATAAAGAAACGACTAATCCTCGTAAGGAATTAGCGTTCGTACGAATATTCGTGCTAAACTAGCATTTAAGTTCACATTTAAATCCACACCAAAATTCATTACAGTAATAACATATAAAACTATATAATAGCGTTGTTTCTAGCAATGTATACAACCTATTATAAAGTCATATTTTAACACATCGTTTTATTAAATCTGTTCCCAAACAGAAAGAAACAACTTGTATCCCATCTTAATTAACAATCAATTAATTGATAATCAAGGGAAACATGGAATAATGAGCAAGAGCAAACCTCCACTTGCCTTAGTCTAGACGAATCGAAGAGATCGGGTTATGAGATCTGGCGACTTGAATCTGAGTACGGATTCCTACGACGATGATGGGATATAAGACGGAACCCTAAGTTAGATACGATACGACACGAAGATACGAACGAAACGAATAAACGAAACGAAACGAATAAACGAAACGAACAAAGGGAAAAAGCCTAAGCCGCGGCCGTGGTTGCCAAAGCCACGATCGCGCTTGCTAGGCAAGTCGCGGTCGCGGTTAGCATATCAGCGGTCGCGGAATTCTGGGCAGAGCCGCGGTCGCGGAATTTCATACCCGCGGTCGCGGTTCTCCCTTCCGACGTGGCGCTAAGACGACTTCGACGCTTACCGACGACGACGACTCGGGTTCTCCACTCCTTGGGTGAATGCGCATTACCACCACCTCTTCCCCGACTTCACAAGAACTCCGGCGACACTCCAAACTCCGGCGAGCACAACAAATTCCGGCGACGAGCACTTTGAGAGGGAGGAGATGGATCACGTCTTTCTTATAAAACGACAGTTCAAGACTTTTAGGGGTTATTACACCTAACACGTCTTGCTTACAAAACGAAAGTTGGGACTTTTAGGGGTTATTACAGATGTGGCAGGAGATGTGTAGATCGGCGCTTACCTGTGATGTGCAGATCAATCAAATTATGAGTTTATTAGTGTTGTGGATATTCTAGATTTGTAATCTTTTGTGATTGGTTTGTAATCTTTGTAGTTTGATTTGTAATCTCTGTGGTTGATTAGTATTTAAAGTATGAAAAAATAGTGCTAGATTTAGGATACAATTTGTTGATATATAATTAAATTTATTGTAGAAAAATTAAAAAAAGAAAAAATAACATGTGGCAGTTTTAAAGAGGGATGTCATGTGACGTAGTTAAGTTATAGTTTAATATATATATATATATATATATATATATAGATTTATAAATAGAAGAGGATAATTCAACTTTGAGAGCATGGTTGGGAGAAGAGCAAAAAATCCACAACACCATAATTAATTATCATATCCAAATGTAAAAAGAGTCAAAACTAAACGTCACTAAAGAGAAAATTACTTGCTCACGATTGAAATGACGTTGTTGTAAACTCTATCCAATCTACGATTTTGGGAGTGTGACATGTTGAAGAAAGTATTTATAATCATAATATAATAATGAAAAACCTAACAGCATAATGACAAGATAATACCAAAAAAATTATACAAAAATATAAAAAATGATCTTGCTGATTATATATAATATTTTCCTAATCTTTGCTTTCCTAATAAGTTATTCAACCTTGTTGCATAATATTTGTGAATACAACTCTACCGATCATTGAATTCTATTGCGGAGTGTTGTACTTAAAAATCAATTTTCATTATAAGAATATTATCATAACTGATTCATAGTATGAGAAACTACAACAGAGACTCTTTAGTAGAGGTTTGGATTTACAACTTGAGTCCTATTCAATCATTCGTTTAAACTCAATTCTTATTGTATGAATAATTTTGTTATGATAATTTTATTTTCTCATTTCAATTCCATAATTTTTATGAACATACTATTCGAGTCGGTCAATAGATTATAACTTCAGAATGATCTGAACGAAATATTTTATAATTTTGAGAAGAAATAGTTCTTTAATCATAAAATTTGAAATTTAGCAGCAATGTGTTACTTGCTCTTCTATTCAATGTGTTTCATCCGTTTTGTTATTGTGTTTGGTATGTTGGCAATCCGATTTGATTGTTCATTTTGATCAATACAAATTGAATCTTTTTAATCATTTAAGGAAATATGCAGTCTATAATTCGACAGATTTGACTTATTTGCATGATAAGATATTGTGTACCTTATAGAAACTAATCCTCATTCTCAACTTCAGCATGTAAAGTTCTAAAACCCATATTATCTTTATAAAAAGAAAACTGAAATGGAGTTCCGTCGATTATATTTTATTGAAGAAGACACATAATACATAATAGATTTACTAGAAGAGGTCAATCATTTCTTATAATAAGATCGACTTAGAAGAGGTCAATATTGAAAAAGTCTTACGGATTACTTATGATTTTGCTTGAAATTAATTAGTTATACTCCCCCCACACACAGATACTGTATATATATATGCACTGCTTTGTACGTTGTCTTCCACAAACTAGCTACTAGGTACAATTATAATATGGAAAACTGAGTGGCCCGCACATATGATCGATACTATAGTAAGTCCATGCGAGCTAGGTATATATATATATATAATCAAATGGAAATACATATCAAAATAGCTAGGTATTATTGATATCCAAAATAGTCGATCCGATATGAGGCTAAACGTAAAAAGGAACATTCAAATTCAAACCTCTAGATGAATTTATATGATAAAAGAGGCGCCTAATGTAATGGATAATCAAATTAAATGGGTCTTATCAAGTTCAAACCTCCAATAACTCGATCAATACAGTTGATTTGAACTTTAAAAAGAGGCGGCCAATGACTAATACGAGTAATTACAGGCTTTTCTTTACCTTTTCAACCCTACTTTCTTTCGGTAAAGCATCAACTTTTCCATTTGATATACTTCAAAGGAAAAGACTTTATCACTCGTTGGTTGAAATTTGAAAACAATCTCTTATTTACAAAATTCGCATTGTAAGTAAAGTCATTAGTCATTATGACAAGCGCATTCTTAAATTGTTTGGTCAAGTGTAGAGGATGTTGTTTTCCGAGTAATAAAATGATGCAATTATGCTAACAAAGTAATTAAGTGTAACGTTTACTCGGCAAGAATAAAATTTATTAGAGTTGATTGGTGGATGAGAATTGGATATACTTAGAAGTATAAACTCCAATTAAGTTGACAAGAAACCAAGGGAATTCCCAACAACAATGTATGCCAAATTAGCTTCTCAACCAAAAAGTGTTGTATTTAACATAAGTAATTAGCTACTAGAACAAATTACTAGGACTAATTATTAATCTAACATAAGAATACTAGTACATCTTGAAAATAAAACAAATTCAGATCACTAACCCTCCCTTAAGAATTTGTTACAACTACCCTGCCTACCACCACCAAAATCGTCCTACTGAACCGGATTTCTACAAATTTCTAAACCATCACACCTGAACCGGTTCACGACATTTCCCCTCAACTTCAACAACTCAAAATTGTTGGAGCAAAATCAGGTCCACTTGGTTCAGCCATCTTCTTCTTCCTCATCTCTATCACCTTCCGATGGCTATTGGAATGGATCTCGCTAGTAAATGTGGGACTACAAGCCGGTCTATACTCTGGAAAAAGCCGACCCGACTTAAACCGGACCCCACACGCGTTGCAAAGGGTTTTTGGGCCAAACGGTCCGGTTCGCCATTGTGGGGTCTTTTGAACCTGACAATGTGTGCACCTTCGCTGCTGGACCGGGCCAGATAACGATCCTCCATCATCCAAAGCAGCCTGTTTCCTCTTCGGCTTCTTGACACCGGGCTTTTTGCTTTTCGTCTGCCCTGAACCGGTTTCTTGAACTGATTTCTCTACATCAGAACCGGGTACAGATGAGTAACCGGTTTTGAGTAGCGAGCAGGTGGACCAGGCACCAGTGGCGGTCCTGAAGCGTTTGGTCCTCGGCTTCACCGGGATAGGCGGCGGAAAACGGGCTGCTTCCACTGCAACCGGTTTAGTTTCCGGTTCGAACCGGATTCGTTTCTCAACATTCGGTCCGGTCTTGACGTAAACATTTCGGGTCGGGCACGCAAAAACGTCGTCGCAGTGAGAGTCGTCCATCAAATGCGACCATAATTCAAGCTCCTTCATATCATCTACCTGAAAAGAAAATTCTTTTCATTTCTCTCTTCTAAATTTTTAAGATACAATTTCAATCCTTACTTTAATTGGCTGGAAATTCTAATTATACCTAGATATTTGTCCAATTTCAGTTTTCTTGGTCCAAAAAAAAGTCAAATTTGATTATTCTTTGTTGGAGGTAAAATTTATGGACCATGAAACTTATTAAAACTCTTACAACGAATTAATTGTTTTGAGTGGAATAAATGAATTTTGTCTGTCATTTTTCTTCGATAATTTTTTTTATATATATATATTCTTTGTCATAAAATCCCAAATATACCTAAATAGTTTTCGTATTTCGTTTTCCTTGTTCCAAAGAAAATTCATGGTTGAAGGTAAGGTTTTGTTTAGGTAAAAATGGTTGAACAAAAAATTAAATTGATGCATAATTTGGAAGAGAGAATAAAAAATCATGGTAGTAGCCCTTACCGGGATGGTCAGTCCGTCGGCGGCGGAGAGAGAACCAGAAAGGCCGGTACCGGAAAAGGCGCCGGGAAAGGAGCTCCCCTCGTCGATTTGATCCTGCGAGGAGACACACGATGAAGACGAGGAAGAGCTCTTCTCTTCTTCCTCCCCGACCTCGTCCTCTGACAAGCCCTCGAGGTCGAAGAATTCGTCGACAGAGAAGTCGTCGCCGGCGGCGGGCGAAATAATCAAGTAATCTTCTCCGACTCCGAGCGCCTGCGAATTGAGCGGCTTGGTGGCTACCTCAGAGAAGAAACTGCTGGACTTGAACGCTTTGGCTACAATACTCTCCATAATCAAACCAATTTGTGAAGAAACAGAGTGAAACCCTAGAAAACGCGAGGAGAAGAGAAATTCGGAGTCAGTTTTGCTTTATTGCATGAAACTGGGGAGGAATAAATGGGGGGAGCGGGTAATTGATTATGCGTGTTCAGTTATTTTTGAGACTTCCGAAATTGGAGAGAAATCGAGAAAACGGGGAAAAGGAAAGCAGGAATAAAAATTTACCTGAATTATGGAGTATGAATCAGGCAAGGTAGAAAGAGGAAAGTGGAGAGAGAGCGAGAGAGAGGTGGGCACTAAAATGAAGGCTAATTCGATGGCGGGACAGGTGGGTGAATTAATGGTGTTTATCTTCTCCTTCTTCCTCTGCTTTTCAACTCTCCTTTTCTTTATTTTTTAAAATCACTGACCAAATTTGATTTTTTAAATTTTAAAAATTAAACCTGTAAATTTCATGCTGCGGGGCAGGAATGCAATTGCCAATGCCCAATGGGCGGGTCGTTCTCGTTTAATTTTCATTTTCATTTTTTGTTTTTGTTTCTATTTATGAACAGTGATTAGGATAGTCATATTTGAATCATTTCAGTTTTTTAGCATTCATATTTCATGTGGTTTTCCACAGTACTTCATTGGATCTTTCAATTTTATTTTCATAAAGTTTTTTTGTGATTCAATAATAAATTATACAAATTCATTCAAAAATAAATTTAAAATATAACTTATTATAATAGTTATTCTAATATATGTACTACAAAAAAAATCAAAATTAAAAATTAAAATACATTTTTATTATAAGATATAAAATAATAAATAAGGAACTGCATAATAGAAGTTCTCAATTTCTACGGAAAATTAGGGCGAATAACATCATTTCTTAGAAGAAATCAGTTTATTTTAATCTTTGTTCATATAGTGTCTCTTACTTTCATTCCATAATGGATTTTTTTCTAGATCATAAAGGGTGTGTTTGGATTATGCATTATAATGTCAAAAACTGACATTATAATGCCAAAAATGACATTATAATGTCAGATTTTGATATTATAATGCGAGATAATGCGTAATCCAAACACACCCAAAATCCTCCCCATGCCATACTATTATTCTTATGAAATGGTAATGCTCATGAATATTACTTTTTGTATGTGTTAATTTTTTATGTTAATATTCAAACAAATACAAAAATTACAGGAATAAAGAACCGAATTGGTCAAGTATAACTACTTTGAATTATGTTTGACAAGTATTGTAACTCTAACATAATCTGTTTTAATTACATAATGGCTCTGTTCGGTAAATAATGCTAATGCTGATACTCATGCTTATGCTGATACTCATGCTGAATTACGTACTCAATCCGATGCTGAATCGAATACTTTTTTTTAAAATGTATGTTCGGTAAATAATACTTATGGATACTCATAATTTTGGTGAAATTACAAAAAGGGCAAAACTAAAATTTTCATTTAGTTACACGTGATGTGTGCACATGCTCATCTTGCTAAATTCTTCCATCTCCTTCTCTACATCTGGCCAAGCCATTACGAGCTCATTTTCACCCATTTTCACCGCGAAGTTCATCACTTTTATCAAATGGGTGAAAATTAAAGAAAGAACTTTGATTGAAGAAAGAATTTTGATAAAAGTGATGAACTGCAATTAAACATTCAATTGAAGAAAGAGGTCGACGGACTTCTTTGATAAAAGTGCAATTAAACATTCAATTGAATGTTTAAACTTCTCAAAGTTCTCAAACATATGTAATTGAATGGACACTCCTTCGAACTGCAATTAAACCCTAGAAAGAGGTCGCCCATGCTCAATGTGTGCACATTGATACTGCAATTGCACACGAAAGACAAAAAATGAATGTTTAATTCTCAAACTTCTTTCTTCAACTGGTGGCTAACCCATAGGTGACATCGACCCCCACGACCCCGTCTTCAAAGGAGTGTCCATCATATCAAATGTGGGGGTTGTCGACGGACTTGGCTCTTACATCGCCGTTATCGTCGGCAACGGCCACCTAGCCGGAGACATCCATGTGTTGGTTGTGTGTACATTGAGCAGGGGCGACCTCTTTCTAGGGTTTTGCTATTGGGAAATCTCATAACCATTACAAAGCCACCATTTCGATCGCACTTCCCACCGAAAACCTAAAACCAAGGGGATACATAAAAAAGAGCAAAAAGAGAGAGAGATATGGGATGAGATTGGTTGTAGTGAATGAAGAAAGGAGTGCTTCGAGAGAGATGGCGGATTATCAGATTCCAGCTTCAATTAATCCCTTTAGTCTCTTCTCAAATACCCTAGAAAATTGGGGCTTCTTGCTCGACTTCTTCAACGATGGAGGAGGAAATTGGGGCTTCTCGAGGCGGCGGCGAGTTGGAGGAAGTAGGGCTCAAGGTTCCGGTCGTCGGCGAGATTATTGGGGCAGAGAGGAAGATGAATTTCTCCGGTAGAAGAAAAACGAGTGGAAAGTTGAAGGTGAGATGTCGGGGGCAGTTGATGGAAAAATCCAAAAGTTGCATAAGATAAGTACCCAAAAGTATGGATATCCATTTTTTTTTGCCATTTTTTAGTAAGGAAAAGCATTTGAAAGTATATGAAAGCATCCATGAGCATGAATTACCGAATAAGCCTCAAGCTATTTATTTTTGAAGAAAAAATATGAGGAAGAAAAAAAAGTATATTCAAGTAAAAAAAAGTTGTTCACCAAACGGAGCCAATATTGTGGATTGAACATAATTAATTTGGTAGCATTAAATTCAATTTAATCTTGAATTTGTATAATTACAAAGTTTTTTCCATGGGTTTAATCTATATTAAATAAAAATTAAGGTACTTTATTATCAAACATGGGTTTAATCTATTGGATGAAATTGACAAGTGTGGAGGTGTTTGACTTGATTAATTTCAGGGTGGAGTTGATTTTTCTTGTTTCAGGGTGGAGTTGTGAATTGTGTTGTGCCATGACCGTGAGATGATCCCTAGGCCTAGCTATTAGCTAATGGCCGCAGCCGCAGCCGCAGGCGTCGGCTCTCAACTCTATCTTCATAATTTTAAATGGGCCCAACTTCCTGATTTCTTCCTACAATTCTACGTACCTTCTTGCCACTTAATTTCCTCCTAATAATTTCACCAAATAATTTTCCACTTATTTCTTTAAAGTATTTGATGGGCATAGGTCTAAATGAACATTTATATACATTGTATATATGTACTAATAATAAAATATATATATATACATATACACACATTACAAAGCATATACACATATATATATATATTAAAAAATATATATAAATAATAAAATATATACATATATATGGAGCATATACACACATATAAATAATAAAATATATACATATATATGGAGCATATACACACATTACAAAGCAAAAACATATATGTTTTCAATACTTAGATGAACATATAATACAAGCATATGCATGCATAATGCAAGATATATACACACAAATTTAATAATATAAATGTTCATAGTATAATAACACATAATTTCAAAAGACGTATGTGTACTCGTTTTCCCGTTGCATATAGACGCATAATTTATTATTTTTCTTTGTAAGAGAAAGTGCTAGCAGCACTAAATATCATTCATGAAAATTACTTTGTAACAAGATGTCTCCCAAAATGAAAATGCTAACAACACATCATTTATAATTATCGCTTTATAACAAGGTATCAATTAAACGAGTATGTTTTATTTTCTTGTTCAACTGATGAAACACGGTAAAATACTAAAATCAAACAAAAATACATTAGTTTTTGCACTTCGATAGTGTGAGTCCATATAACGAAGATAGCAACTTATAATTCGACAAGGAAGGTTGACACATCATTTTGGGCGAAGACTGCTTATGAAAAAACACTCTCTTTGAGCTCGCCGGCCCAAGCCCTTCTTTTTTACCCCGATCGCCGCCTCGCCCCTCACGGGCCCTGGTCACCGGCCTCACGCCGGGACCAGAGAAATGGGTTATCGGAAGGCTGCGTCCCCTCCCCCTACCACTCTGGAACCCCTGCCTCCGATCCCCAAGCTTGTCCCTGTCTCAAAAACCACATCTAAGCCTCCGTCTATGCCTCACCTACATCCCCCCTCCACAGCCTCCTTTCCCCCGCCTCGCCCCGCTCCCCCCCCCCCCCCCCCCCCCCCCCTCGTAGAGAGAAGAATGACATGGATAGTTGTATCCAGTACGGTCATGTAGTTGGCTCAGAAGTACCGACACCATCAGAAACTAACCTACCGCGTAACCACCCACTCCCGGATGCTGATCTGGTTGAGGTGGAAGTGGTGTTTAGTTCGCATACAAACAACATCAAAGCCAACATGGGAGCTGTGATGATGTCTGGCCTCCTGGGTAGTCCTAGGAAATTAGTTGAGGAGTGGCCCTTGCTATCAGAATCCCGAATCGCGTCCCCAGGAAAAGGTTCGCCGGAAATGGTCCCAGAGACACAAGAGCCATCTAGGCAAGAGTCGTCCTTGGCGATTGTTGAGGCCAAACCTGAGCAAGAACATGAAGGTGTAAATCAGAACAAGAGGATAGAGGACTCCGACACAAAGACGGTGGCGAAAGAGTCGGTGTATCATCCAAGTTATGCAGGCGGTCCGCCAGAATCTCCAATTACCAATAATAGATTATGGAAAGACTTGGTTTCCAGTAAGGAGGAGGATTGTTTCACTCTTCCAGAGAACTTCTTGGAAGGGAAAATAACAGTGGAATTCCCTGAAGGAGAGAGCAGCGCTCCTGTTATTACTATCGAACCTGAGGTCATGACTGCTTTGGCTTCGGCCTGGCAATCATCCCTAATTGTGAAAACCTTGGGGACAGTCATTCCGTACAAGGTTATGAGTAGAAAGATTAAAGAGATGTGGAGTCCAACGGGTAGCTTTCGATTACTTGACCTACCCAACAGATTCTACATGATCAAGTTCGCAGAGGAAGGTGATTACACAAAAGTTTTAACTGGCGGCCCTTGGTCCATGTTTGGACATTATCTGATCATCAAGCCGTGGTTCCCAAGTTTCAACCCGCTCACGGACAACTTAGCCACCACGCCGGCATGGATTCTTATCATCAACCTCCCAATTATTCTTTATTAAGAGAAGGTTCTTATGCAAGTGGCCTCTGGTATTGGAAACCCACTTAAAGTGGATCGTAAAACCCTGCATTCAGACAGAGGCAAGTTTGCTAGGGTTTGCGTGGAACTGGACCTAGCGAAGCCGTTGAAGGGTTCTATATTCATCAATGGTAGCAGATACTTGATCGAGTATGAAGGCCTTCATACTATCTGCTTCCATTGCGGCCACTATGGGCACTTCCAACCCAAGTGTCCACTCCTACCTCAGAACATCGAAAAGGAACAGGTTATGGAAGCGAGCAGGATGCCACAAGCTAGCATAGGTGGTGAAGCATAAATCGGAACAGAGAAATTTGGTGGCTGGATGTTACCCAAATCACGACGGCGGCAGGTGAGGCAGACCACCAAACGAAACCCTAATGCCTCTTCCAGGAAGGGTCCCAAGCCGTTGATTCCTGTCTCGAGATTCGGGAGGTTCGATGCCATTGAGATGGTGGACGAGGAGGCTGAAGCAGGCTAGTTGCAGAATGAAGTTTCTACGGAAGAGGAAGGTCTTCAGGAGGGGCCAAGGTGGAGGCAGAAAAGCTACTATCCTAAAGTAGGAATGCAGGAGGCAGGAACAAGAAGGATAGATAAAGGAAAGGCAGTTGCGGCTACTGGGCCAATTTTGTCAGATCCTGGCAGCTCACAACAGCTTTATGGGGATAAATCCAAAACCTTTATGAAGCAGAGAAACAACATAAGACGAGGTTGCCTTGGACAGAAAAGCATGCATGCAGGCCATCTCACGACAGGGGTTAGTGACAACTTGGTAGTGGGCCAGAAATATGGGCCTGGTATAGAGGGCCAATGTGCTAAGGTCACTATCCTTAAAAGAAGCGAGCCCGTCAAGGGAGCTCTAGCCCAACTTATTCACACGGATAGTAGGGGTCTTGTTGCTCTAGCACCTCCAAATCGGGGAACTCCGCCTCCAACTGCGTCGCAGGGGCAAGCAGATATCTTGTCGTCTCCGGCACAAGAATAAGGATGGTCAACCCTGAAAGGAGACGCCGATCCCAAGAGATTAAAGGACAGCGGATGGGGGAGACCCAAACCAGGAAGGGGTGCCTTGAGCGCGAGGGTCAATCCATGCGACTTGATGGGTACTATGAATTGTATTGTATGGAACTATCGCGGGGCCGACAAGTCCGGGTTCTGCAAAACTGTGAACTACATGATCTGGTGCCACCGGGTCGATGCCTTTGTGCTCCTGGAAACACACATATCAGGGGAGAAGGCAGAGAAGATCTGCGATAATTTGACTCTTGGGGAGTCGATGAGAGTGAAGGCCCAGGGCTTCGCTGGCGACATTTGGTTGATTTGGAATCCGAATGTCATCAAAGTGAAGATCACTAATACTCAGAATCATATCATCAGTGCTATTATAGAGAAAGAGGAAGACAGTTCCCAGTTCATCTTCACGTACGCGCCGCCCACAGTCCACAGGCGTAGTAGATTTTGGAAGGATCTTAACGAGGAAATCAGGAAACACAATGGCCCCCTGTTTGTAGGAGGTGATTTTAATTGCATTTTGCAATAGGAAGAGCGACAAGGTGGCTCTGGGGGTATGCATCCAGACACAAAGGAGTTCCACGCAATGATCAATGATAATGGCCTCATTGACATGGGCTACACTGGTCAGAATTTTACTTGGTCAAGGGGGTCTGAGCCTCATACCATTATTGCTAAAGGCTTGATAGGTTCCTCATGAACATGACATAGTGCTTAACTTGGCCAAATGCAGCGGTCCGTCATCTCCCAAAATTTGGTTCGGACCACACCCCTTTACTGTTGCAGTTGAATCCTAGAATTTGTTTCGATAGAAGGAGGCGTCCGTTTAGGTTTGAGGCAGCGTGGCTTAATCACCCAAATTTCTTGTCATTTGTCAAGAGGTCTTGGAAGCGGGACTGCCCAGCGAATATAGCCCTTGATCATATGAAGCTTAAACTCGTTGAGTGGAACAAACGAGTGTTTGGTAATATCCAAGAGAAAAAGACCAAGTTACTGGCTTTATTGGAGGCGACCCAGATGGAGCTGGAAAAGAGTCCCACCACTACCCTACTCGAATCTGAGGCCCAGGTCCAAAAAGAGTTGAATGCAGTACTGGAGCAGGAGGAAATCTTATGGCTCCAGAAGTCTAGAGTCAATTGGTTGAAAGCGGGGGACATGAACACCTCTTTTTTCCACGCATCGACCTTGATTCGAAGGAAGCGTAACAAGGTTCGTGCGCTGTGAAATAATGATGGGCATTGGGTGGAGAATAAACAACTGCTTGAGGAGTTGGTAGTGGATTACTATAGAGATTTGTACAGGTTACCCGCTGATGAACTTTACCCAATTACCACGACGCATAGCCTGTTCCCTGTGTTGAATCAACAAAGTTGGGATTTGATAGAGGCTAAGTTTACTCCTGAGGAAATTTACAAGGCTGTCAAGCAAATTGGGGGACTCAAAGCCCCTGGCCCCGATGGTTTTCAACCGATGTTCTATCACAAGTGTTGGGCAACAGTTGGGGATTCAGTCATTGCTGCAGTACAATACTTTTTTGATAAAAGCTCGCTTCCTGAGGGTCTGAACGATACGCTCATCACACTGCTGCCGAAAGTTGATAACCCAGATAAGGTTGGCCTCTTCCGCCCCATTAGCCTTTGTAATGTTTTATATAAGACCATTACCAAGGTCCTAGTGAATAGGATGCAACACGTGCTCCCAAAACTCATTTGTCCCATGCAGGGGAGTTTTATGCCGGGTCAACTCATAACGGATAACATCGTGCTCGCCCAAGAGGTCGTCCATTCTATGCGCTATAAGGCAGGGAAGTAGGACTGGATGGTTTTGAAAATTGACCTAGAAAAGGCCTATGACAGGCTGCGATGGGACTTCATTGTGGACACACTTTTGGATGCAGGGTTCTCGGAGAGATGGGTGGATTGGATTGCGGAATGCATTTCCTCCACCTCGATGAGTGTTTTATGGAATGGCGAGAGGACGGATAGTATCCAACCCTCTAGAGGCATTTGGCAGGGTGATGTAATCTCGCCGTAATTATTCGTCCTCTGTGTGGAAAGACTTAGCCAAATGGTACTCAGCGCTGTTAATAATAGGACCTGGAAATCGATCCACATCTCGAGAGGGGGTCCTCCATTATCACACATCATGTTCGCTGATGACATCTTACTCATGGTTGAGGCTTCGATTCCCCAAATTAGAGTGGTCATGCAGTGCCTTGAATTATTCTGTAGGTCCTCTGGACAGAAGGTGAACCCTATCAAATCGAAGTTGTTCATCTCTCCAAATATGGGGAGTGAATTCGTTCAGTGTTTACAGCAAGAGAGTGGGTTCCAAGTCACTTCGGACTTGGGAGTATATCTGGGAATGCCAATGCTCCACAAAGCTATCAATAAGGATACTTTTAAACCTATTCTTCAGAAAATCAACAATCGTTTGTCTGGTTGGATGGGTCGTCATTTGAGCCTGCCCGGGAGAGTTACACTCGCGAAGTCGGTCTTACAATCGATTCCAGTTTACACGATGGATTCGATTCTGTTACCAAAGTCCATATGTGGGAAGATTAACAGAATTACCCGGTCTTTCGTATGGGGCAACTGTGGGGATACAAATAGGATGCACTTGATTAAATGGGAAGAGCTTTGTAAGCCCAAGGAACTGGGCGGACTTGGTTTGAAAAGTATGGAAGATCTGAACTTGGCGCTTTCGGGAAAGTTGGCATGGAGATTTCTTACGAATAGTGACAGCCTTTGGGCTCAGGTGATCCGACGCAAGTATATCCGACCTTCCCATGCCACACAGAGCTGTCCGTCGCCTATCTAGCACAACATTCATAGGGCTGTTAGGTCGGTCATCACTAGAGGGACCAAGTGGAGCTTAGGGGATGGTAAACATATAAGATTTTGGAAAGACAAATGGCTGAGAGATCATGAGTTGCAGTTTTATGCTGGGAACGTCACTGATCAGGAAATGATAGATGCTGTTGTGGATCAATTCTGGAATCCTGGGACTGGTTGGAGGTGGGAGGCGTTCAATACTATCCTGCCTACAACAATGCTTCTTAAATTGGCAACGACTGCTGTGACGGAGGATGAGGAGAGTTAGGACACCATGTGCTAGGGTTGGAGCAACAATGGCAATTTTAGTGTGTCATCAGCTTATAGAATGCTTAAAAATCAAAATTCCGTGATGGAGATAGATGCCTATGTATTCCGCAACATCTAGAAACTAAGAGCCCAAGAGAGGGTTCGAATGTTTGTGTGGCTTGCTTTGCGTGGAGGTATTCTTACAAATGCAGAGAGAAAGCGCAGGCACCTCAGCGACAATGACGATTGCCCTCACTGCCCGGCGATGCAAGAAAACTTCTTGCAGTTATTCAGAGACTGCAAACAGGTGAAGGCCATCTGGGGACATCTTCAACCTCCGCTGCGATGGGACGAATTTTTTGGGCTCAATGAAGCGCAGTGGATGCGCCAAAATCTCCTGATGAATAAGCCTAACATGGAGGGTGATGAGTGGGCTAGTACGTTCGCTATTGCTCTATGGAATATCTGTAAGTGGAGGAATGATTGGGCCTTCAGTAGAAAATTTTATGATGGCAACAAACCTGCATTCATTCAGGGCGTGGCTAAGGAATACATGGAAGCTCAGTCGCAGGGACAAGAGAACAGGAAAGTGGGTCACGAAGAGATACTTGTGAGTTGGGTTTCTCCTCGGGTGGATTGGGTTAAGATTAACACCGATGGGGTCATGAGGGACAGTCCTGCTACGACGGCAGGTGTTTGCAGGGACCATGAGGGACGTTGGCTGTGTGGGTTTGTCCAAAATATTGGTACGTGCTCGGTCCCCATGGCGGAATTATGGGGTATAGTGTCGGGTCTCAAGCTCGCTTGGGAGAAGGGATACAAGAGGGTTTGCTTGGAAACAGATTCGCATGTGTCGGTTCTGTTACTAAACAAACCTATGGATCATTGTCACCCTCTTTTTTAGCCTCGTATCCAGGGCTCTAGGCTTCATCCGTAGGGATTGGGTCATCCAATTCCGCCATATCTTCAGGGAAGCTAACACGGTCGTCGATCGTCTCGCTTCTCTCGCTTTTGACTTTTCGCTTGGTTTTCATGTTTTAAATGTTCCGCCCGATAGGGTCTCTTGTTGTACTTCGGATGATGTGAGGGGTATTTCTATACCCCGCATGGTGGCAAAGTAGTTCATATTTATATATGTTCGAGAGTGCCGCCTCTCTTTCTATCAAAAAAATAATTCGACAAGATACAAGACAACCAACTATGGATATTGGGAGATTTATGTGGAGGCCCATCTACTTAGATGGATATATCTGTAATACCCCTCATTTTTAGTAAGGGTATTTGGGTATTTTCCCAAACCCTCGTCAATTATTCGGGACGCGTTAGGCGAAGTTCGGAATTTCTGTAGCTCGTGTTCGATCTCTGTATTATTTCCCTGAGAGGTATAAAATACATTCGACGTATTTTCGGGGCTTAAAATATTTGTTTGGGTACAAATATTTAAGATTCGGGGTTTTAAACCCATGCCAAACCTTTTCCCGGGTAAACAGACGCGAAAAGGGCAATTCCGCGACCGCGGAAGAATTTCCGCGACCGCGGAATAATAGCTCCCAGAGGAGCTGGGCTTTGAATTTTCCGCGACCGCGGAAATGTGCAGAGGGCACAGTCGGGCATGCGAGCCACGTGCTCGTCGTCGTCGTCGATCCCTCGCTCCACCGTTGATCTTGTCAGGCTGCTCTCTCTACTTGGCCTATAAATGGGAGTCGATTCGGAGGGTTGAGAGCACTCCAAATCCCGATCTCTCTCCCAAGGTGCTTGTCGCCGGAGTTCGAGCTCTCGCCGTAATTCTAGAGGAGTCGTCGGAGCCCTCGACGGAGGTGGTGGTGGCCAAGGAGCAGTGCATTGGAGGCGCAAGGTGCCCAGGAGTGGAAGCCGCCGCGAATCGAGCCCTTCCGAGTCGTCGCCGGTGAGTTTTTATCATTTTGGGTCGCCGGAGTTCTTAGCCGCGATCGCGGCTATGAACTACCGTGACGCGGCAGTGACAATGTCGGCCGCATCCGCTGTCACCAGCGCTCGCGGACATTCGTCCTCGACGACCGCGACTGCGGTAGTGCCCGCCGCCACCGCGGATTGCTTTAGCAATCGTGATCGTGGCCTTGGGCGATCCGGTCTCGGTCGGGACTTCCATTCTTTCGATTTCATTCGTCATTCTTTAGATTCGTATAGTTTATTGTCGAGCCTAACCTAGGGTTTCGTTGGGTCGTTGTCCGTAGGAATCTGCAATCCGGTTCCCGTTCCGGACCCAGAAACATGTCGTCTCTCAATCGTTCGTCTAGTCTAAGGCAAGTGACGGTTCGCTCTTGCTTAATCATTCCATATTCTATTAATTATCAATTGCTTTAAATTGTTAATTAAATAGGAGTGAACTGTTGTTTTCGTTTGGGAACAGATTTAATAAACGTATTTGATACGATTAAAATGTGATATTATAATATGTTGTATATATTGCTAGAAACAATGCTTATATCTGTGATGACCGTAATGGTTTTGTTGTGGATTTAAATGTAAACTTAAATGCTAGATTAGCACGAGTATTCGTAGGAACGTTAATTCCTTATGAGGATTAATCGTTTCTTTATAACTCAGTATTAGTATAACAATTCTCTAAGGCTTTCCAGATCATGACCCATTGCTTCTTACCCACCTGTAAGGATAAGAAGTGTTCAGCACCTTGCTAGTGCCATTGGGTGGCATAATGTCAACCTGTCTTAAACTTTCGCAGTCACTCGAGATCATAAACTTTCGTAGTCACTCGATATGGTAAACTTTCGTAGTTACTCGAGATGATATATTTATATGATAAAAGCTTATAACGTAAATGTGCGTTTTGGAATTAAATAAGATAAGTGCGATTATGCACATAATTAATATACACTCGGGCGAGGAGTACAACTTGGAAACTCGCCTGGACTTTGATTAGAGTAAGTCCTCCTTCCAAATATGAATTCGCATTACGCGGTGAGGTTGGTCGTGGACCCAAATGGTCAAGTCTTGTTAAACGCTTGTGTGAAATTATAACGTTCTCAAACATTCGTCATACTTTTCCGTAAGACTCAATCTTTTGGAGTCTTCTCTTCATACGTTTCCCTTAAGACCCAATTCCTTGGAGTCTTCTTTTAGTGCATGTCTAAACCTTAATCATTCCGTGAAAGTTCCGGGTTATATATCGTTCCTTCGGTTGTTATTCGAGGGACAATGATAGTAAATGGTTACGATCACTAGAACCATATGTTTTCACCCTTGCATAGTCTTTCATTAGACTAACCAATCGGGTTTTATTCCTTGCATGGTTGACTGGTGTCATCCGTCCTATACGGCACATCAGTGGTCGGTTCCCGAGGACTCGAAGTAAACAAATTGAAGAAGAGACTTGCAGTCGCAGATTTAAGTGCCGGTATTTCAAGATCATTAAGTATTACTTTAATATGTATTTTTATAACCTAGTCATGTATTAGGTTTATTATTAAAGTCTTCCGCTGTGTAATTTATAAGTTTTCCGCTGGGATTTCACTCTGTTGTAAAACACTCCTCTCGTATGGGGAGAAATCTTTTAATAAAAGTATTGAGGTTTATATGAAAATGTCTTCCGCTGTTTAACATGTTTATTTAAGATTAATTGTTCCGATTAAAGCCTTGGGTGACATCGGACAACAACGTCTGAGGTCACTGGCGTGTGGCACTACCGATATAAACCAGGGGTGTTACAATATCTACAATCTCGTGTAGGGATATAAATAATTCACTAATATTTGAACCACTTAAGCACTCGGTCTATGGCGGGTGATAAACGGGTGAAGGGTGGAGCGGGTGGTAGTCGGGTCAAATGCGGGTTAAGGTCCATCCGACCCAACGCCTGACCAATCACCTGTCTCACCCATCCACATGTTTTGCCCGCCTATTATTTATATAATATTTGAATTTAATATTTAATTTGTTTTAGATTATTGTATTTATGTGAAATATTTCATCATTTAAAGTACTTTTAATTTTTTATAAATTGAGTTTTGGATAATTTTTTAGTTTTAAGTTTGTTTTTGTAGTAATTTTTTATATTAAATGTTTTCGTATATAAAATTTTTACATTTATATGATTATTACAAATTTAGACCGAAAAATTACAAACATTACAACACATCCGTTCATTTCATTCGATCAACCTGAGAACTTGATGGATGATGATGGGTTGGATGCAAGTGATTATAAGTTTCACGGCTGACGAATGGATAGAGTGAAAGAATTGTTTTACGGGTCGAGTAATAGAAGTGGTTAACCCATCCACCACCCAACCATTTCCATCCCTAATTTCGTGTGACTAATTTGGTATATGAAAGTGAATATCGATAATCATGATAAAGTAAGATGAGTTGATAAGATATTTACCTCTAATATAAACATCAACATATATCAGCATTCACCATGTCTTATAGAGAAAAAAAGGAACACAAATGAACAAATATGCTAGTTTGCAACAATAAAAGGCTCGTGGGTGCAAAATTATTAAATATTGTAGTGGGTTTATTTTTTTTGATAAGGTAAGAATTCGAGTAACCGACAACAACGTCGGAAAATTTGAGAGGCCGATAAATCGGTAACCGGAAAACCGATTAGCAAAGAACAACAAAGCAAACAAAGAAAAATACATCAAAGCAAAATCGAGCCAAAAAAACTAGAGAGAGGTGAGTCAAGCACAATCACTAGACAATGCCACCAGAAGATTGTTCAAATAGGATGAATCCTGTGCAAGTGTTGAATGAACCACCATGATGTTGCCCTCATTTAAATGAGAGATCTTTAGGAGTCTCGACCACCCTGACATTGCCTACAATGGATCTTCAGGAGCCTCAAACACAGCCACGACCACAACCGAAACAAATCGGACTCCACCTAGATCAACTCAACAAAAGCAAAGAAGTACTAACACCCAAGCTTGCAAAACAGTTTCGCAACCAAACAGGTTCAAGCAACAAAATTTCAAAAAAGTACTCAAGCGACTTTGGTTCCGATGTCGGAGAGGATCGAAGGTCAGATAAGTCTTGAGGGAGCGGGGCTCGGTGCAGAGCGGGGCTTGGTTGGAGCGGAGGCTCAGTGCTGGGCGGGATGTTGGGCAGGGCTCGGTCGAAGCGGGGGCTCGGTGCTGGGCGGGGGCCCAAACATTAAACAAGTGGGTTTAATTTTGAAAATAGATTATTGGCTTTCTTGTGAAACATATCACGTGAAATTCCAAAGGATTTTTAGTAAAATATTATAATATATAGTAGTACCAAATACAAATTGTTATATATAAGTTATTATAATGTATTATAATATATAATAGGATGGTTGTCGAACGCACCAAAAAAATGTATTTTTTTACTGTTTCACAATATATCAAACGATAAAAACAAATGAACATTAAAAATTTAAAATTAAATTGAAGAAGGGTGTAATATATGAATTATTACAAACATTTTCAAAGCATCTTTTACTTTTCAATCATGTTTTTTTTTTTATGGAAACTGCAAATATATTAAACAACGGAAGCAACGGTTACATGCCAGACAGAAGACATCAGATTGACAACATACATGAAAATCATTGCCAGAAGGAGGCAATGAACTACCAAAGTAGGCAAGGAACTACCGAAGGAGGCAAGGAACTGCAAATATACAAGAGTCACTACGTTCAACAAATTCACATCAGTCCTTGGTTTTAAAGATTTAGTCCCAAGAGCTGCAATGAATCCATCAGAAAGAAGCAGAAGAGACTCCAGGATGACAGAGCCAACAAACCTAAAACCAATATATACAAGGAGGACAAAAAGGACCCTAAAGGCAAGAAAATAACCACCACAAGCAAAACTAAAAGACTCAAAAGAAACCATCAAACCCAACCTGCAAACAGAAACAACCAAAAGCAATAAAACACTAAGAAAAACACAATAACCTACTACCGAGAAAATTAAAATCAAAGGAACCACCCCTAAACGAAGATGCACCAAAACAAAACCCAAATCAGCCGCCAAAGCCCGAATACAGAAGAAAAATTCCCCAATCTGGATCTGCAAAATCGGGCTTTCGAAAAGAGACGCTAAGTCAACCACGAAGCAGACAAACCCTGAGGCCAGAAACAGGTGAATCTGAGCGAAAGCACACACATAGGCCAAAGGAGGAGGAGCGACGCAGTGCTGATGGGAGAGCAGAAAACTGAACAAGGCAGCTTGGGCAGGAACAACGACAAAAAGCATCAGGTAGAAGTAAAAGCCGACGGTGCCGAGGGTTTCCAAATGAGATGCACTAGTGGCCATAACAAAATCGGCCATGAAGCAGGGGCTTTGAGGCTAGGGCAGGCACATGCATCTGAGTGGAAGCACTAACAAGGATGAGAGGTGGAGGAACGGAGGCGACGCGGCAGGGAGAAACAGAAACTTGTACAAGACAAACAGGAACCCGAAGACAACAGCGAGGAGCAGGGAAGGAAGACACCCACGACGCCGATGGAAGAGCATGCGTGGATCGAAAGGTCAAGCCGATGGAGGAGGGGAATCAGTGGCGGAGAAGAGGGAGGCAGAGAAAGGTCTAGCACCAAGGCTAGAAAACCCTCATAGAGGAGGGAAAGGGAGTTTCCCTCATCAGGAGGGTAACCCCATAAATGTTAGGATCTTATTTTTCAATCATGTTTAAGTCTTCACTTGTCCACATATGTTCAAATTTCAAACCTCTATTTTTTAGAAAGAGGACATCGTTCATTTTATTGGATGGGTAAGAGAACATTGTCTCAAGGTTGTCTTGTATTATGTATTCAATTTTTTTTGTCATGTGTGCTTTAGAAATTGTTCAATTATCTTGTATTATGGCCTTCTATGCTTCTAGTAATAATAATACCAACTATTCCTTTTCACTTAGCGTCCGTTTGGATTCCTTTGAGAATGCATTATCTTGCATTAAATAAATAATTTAATGCAAATTAATGTAATAATAAACCAACTATTGCAATATCTCAAGAGCTGAATTAATTAGTCAAAAGATTGTATCTTGATTTTATGGTATTTGTTAGACTAATGTTGTTAGTGCCGTGTATAGTGGAGTTCAAGTAGTTAGCTTTGCTTTACTCTTTTGTATATATAAAGCCTTGTAATCTGATTCATTAAGAAATACAGCAGAGCATTACACAGCATCTCTTAATTTCTATATGGTACCAGAGCCATAATTTTTTTTTCTCTGCTATTCTCTACGCCTTTCATGGCTACTACAAACACCAAACAACAGCTGCTTGCAGCCGCCAATTTGGCTTTCTCCACTCTCAATTTCCAGATCCCGTCGATCAGTATCAAGCTTGATCGCGACAATTACTCTCTTTGGCGCACCACCATCATCTCTGCTCTTGAGACTTTTGATCTCGAATCATTTCTTCTGAATCCAAGCCCACCATTAGAATTTCTCCCTCATTCCGCTACCGATGGTGCTGTGGTTCTCAACCCCAATCCTGATTATATCACCTGGAAGAAGCGTGATCGCTTTGTTCTTCTTTGGATTAAATCCACACTGTCTAAGCGAGCTCTTGCTATTGTCGCTCGGGCCAATTCCTCTCAAACTGCTTGGATGGCTATTGAACGCACCTTTTAGGCGCAGACTCGGGCCCGTCGCATGGCCATGAAAACTCAGATTCAGACGCTCTCAAAAGGGGCGTTGTCCATGATGGAATACATTGAGCGCAAGCGCTCGATTGTCGATTCGTTAGAAGAAAATCTTCATCCAATTTCCGATGAGGATCTCATTGGTTACCTCTTGAATGGTCTCGATTCATCTTACGGATCATTCACTGCTGCATTTATGATGAAATCTGATGCTCTTTCCGTCGACGACCTTGTTGGTCTCTTACTTCAAGAAGAAGCCCGTCTGGAGCAAGAATACACTCGCCAGGCTACTGCTCAACTCCCTCTAGCCACCACCCCTACTCAGATTCCTTCCTCTCCGTTGGCCAACAATGTCTCTCGCTCCCACAACCGAACTTCCCCATCATCAAACAACCATGGCACCTCCTCGTCTACAGCTTCCCGCTGACCTGACCACCGGCGTCGCCGTATGCAATGCCAACTCTGTGGCAAACCAAGCCATGAAGCTACAAGTTCGTCCCGACCTTGATCTTGTCGGGGGTAATAAACCAACTGTTGCAATATCTCAGGAGCTGAATTAGTCAAAAGATTGTATCTAGATTTTATGGTATTTGTTAGACTAATGCTATTAGTGCCGTGTATAGTGGAGTTCAAGTAGTTAGCTTTGCTTTACTCTTTTGTATATATAAAGCCTTGTAATCCGATTCATTAAGAAATACAGCAGAGCATTACATAGCATCTCTTAATTTCTATATGTAAGATAATGCTTTTTAATGCATTCTACAATGGTATCCAAGCACACCCTTAGTTGTTCGCGTTTAATTGGCCACCTTAATGCATTATATGATTTATAACTTATATATATTATTTTTAGTGCAGTTATATTGTATTATCACATTAAAATTATTGTAATGAGGTATATATCAAGTTTTATATGTTCATATCACGTAGTTGTGACAAATAAATTGGACATGTTCAAAGTTGTTAAGACACAATTTATTAAATGGGATTATTAGAAGAATTTATGATGCTGAAAATGCTACTCTTATTTCTCCTTTCACTGAATCTTAAGTTACTAAAAGCTCATGCACCCTACAAAAAGCCCTGGTCCTTATGGTATGTCTACTCTCTTTTACAAGAAGCATTGGGTTACAATTGGTATGTATGTTATTTCGACTGTCACTAGCATTTTTAATGGTGCTCCTAAGCCTGATCAACTGAATCATACTTCTCTCTCATTAATTCCTAAAATTTCTAATCTTGTGAAGATGAGTTAGCTTAGACTTATCAGTTTATGCAACATTGTGTACAAACTTATTTCCAAATGTATTGCCAATAGGACAAAGCACTTATTGACTGGTTCTATTAGTCAGAACCAAAGTGCTTTTATTTCTAGGAGATCCAATACTGATAATGCTATAGTGGCTGGTGAATGCTTTCATTATATCAAGAAGAAAAGATCTGGTAGAATAGGTTTCATGGCCGTCAAGTTAGATATCGCTAAAGCTTTTGGCAAGGTGGAATGGAGCTTCTTATTGGTTGTTATGCAATTCATGGGATTTCACTCAAAATGGATTGACTTGGTGCACAAATGTGTATCTTCTGTCACCTTTTTTGTGGTCATCAATGAGTCACCCTCACTTCCTTTTACTCCACAACACGGACTAAGCAGGTTTGTCTAGTTTGTTCAAAGTTACTTAGGATAATGGGCTCCTTTATGGTTTGAAAGTGGCTCATATAGCTCCATTTATTTCACATCCTTTGTTTGCAAATGATTGCATTATCTTTGCCAAATCTAATTTGCAAGAGACTCATTCTATCAAGGATTTGCTTAGTTTTTTTGAGATTGGCACTAGTAAGAATATTAATCATTTGAAATCTTAAATTTCATTCAGTCCTAATGTTGCTAGGTCTATTAGGGATTCTTTGCTTGATGTTTTTGGCTTCAGGGAAGTGGATGTGCATGATAAGTACCTTGGCCTTCCAACTGTGATTGGAAAATCTAAAAAACTTATTTTCAACAACTGACTGACAGAGTTCGGAAGAAAGCAAAAGGCAATCTAGATCCCTCTCTCAAGCAGGCGGAGAAGAGATCATTAAATTTGTTCTCTAAGCCATTCCCACTTACATCATGAGCTGCTTTTAATTACCATCCTCTGTTTGTCATGAACTTGATGTTATTATTCCAAGATTCTGGTGGGGCTCTCATAAATAGAGGAAAATTCACTAGTCTAAATGGTTGCCACTTTGCTCCTCCAAGAATGTGGTGGAATGAGTTTTAGGAATTTTTAGACTTGTAATGATGCTCTAAGATGACCCCTAGACCTTGACGGCAACGCATGATGAGAACTTGATGAGCGTCAAGTGGATCGGACCCGTGACCCAGGCCCGCTCTCACGCCATAGCTCAAGTCACCCAATCTATCGTCACCCGGACTCACACTAGCATTGGCTCAAGTCGTGAGTCTCTAACCTTGGTCACCATGGTGACCATCGCGGAGCAGCCTAGCAACGCGCTCCCATGGCGCGTCCCCACGTGCAGGGGCAGAGCCAAGATTTTACCCAGGGGGCTAAAATCCGACGTGGCTTAAATCCTATTTTGCAAAAATCAATTTTAATTTTTGTGAAGCTTTTGTTTGTTAGGACCGGTTGGAGTTACATTTTTAGATGAGACAAGGGAAAAAAAAACTTAAGGTAATTTTATTTTTCAGTGAATTAAATTTGTTAGGGCGGCTGGAGTTACATTTTTAGATGAAATAAAAAAAAAGCTTAAGATAAAAAAAAATTTCATAATGTTTTTTTTCCAGTCGGGGTTGTAACCCTCTCTAGGCCCCATGTAAATCCGCCCCTGCCCACGTGGCACCCCTAGGTGTCACGTGTCTATCTTTTTTCCTTTACCTTGTTAGTGTCTTGTTTTTATGATTGAGAGTGTTGGCCACTTGTAGTGGACCAAGCCCATTAACTTTTTGGTCCATGACCACATGTGTGTAAGACTATTTAAGCACTTTATGTGCTCCATTGCAATTTTCGATTTTATTAAGGTTTAGTTATGTTGAGTTGAGGTCCTCCTTCTCCCCTAAACCCCTAGGCCTCAAGTTCTAGTGGTTTGAGTTCTCTTGCTCTCACTCAATCTCTCACTCCATCAATCTCTCTCTTGCTCCATAGGCCACACGCCCCCATCGCTCCCCCAGCTCAGTCGTCCCGTGTCTGAGCCGAGTTGTCACCGCGCTTCAGCGAAGCACCTCGCTCAGATAACCTCACTTTGAGATTATCTGGCCGTCACGCCCCCAGGAGGTGCCCCCTCTGAACCTCACTTTGAGATTTTTTCCTTGATATGCTTCAGAGAAGCTCCCAAAACGAAGGTCCAGTCAAGGAGTTGAAGGGAGGTCTTGCTTGTGCCATGGTCCGAGCCAACGCACCCGCGACACCTCCTCACTGGGGTGTTTTGCATCACTCTCCTTGCAAAACAGATTTGGATATTGTTAGAAGCTCCAAATTCATTGTCTACATGTGTGTTGAGCTCAATATATTTCCCTCTATCTGATGCCTTGAATGCTTCTCTGGGTTCTTATCCTTCATTCATTTGGAGAATCATTCATCAAGCAACATGGATTGTGAAAAGTGGACTCTTTTGGGAAATTGACAATGAACAACTTATTCATAACTGGAATGACATGCGGATTCCTACCTCATTCATTCTCTTTGATCTCATCTCCTCATCCTTATGAAGATCACTTTATGATCTCTGGCTTCTTTGATTGGTCTGAAGATGACTACAATTGGAATTTGCTTCACTCCAGATTGTTAGATTTTGATCTTTAAGTCCTTAACCATCTTTAACATATTTCTCCTTACTCTCCAGATATTAGAAGATAGTTTTACTCTAAGGATGGTCATTTTAGTGTCAAATATACTTATAAATTGATTCTTGATGTTAACTCTAATTCTAAGCCTTCTTCCAACGTGTGCCACTCGACCAATTCTTTCCTTTGGAAGAAGGTTTGGAATTTTAATGTGCTCCCGAAAACAAGAACTTTCTTTAGAGATCCCTCAACAACTTCATTCCTTGACTGCAAATTATGAAATTCAGGAAATTGGTTCAGACAGGTATATGTTCTCTCTGCTTGGCGAAGCCTGAATCTCTTTTACATGTTTTTAAATAATGCAGTTTTGCTACAAATTTATGGATTTTGGTGTCGATCGATCAATTTGTCTTTGACTTCAAACCCTATTCTTTTTTGGGATTGGTAGGGCTTCATTGTTGAACATCTTTCTTCAACTAAACAAGATCTCTAGGCTGTCTGTATCTGGGCACTATGGAAAATAAAAAATGGTAGGACTTTTGATGACTCCTATATGGCACCACTTGATATCTTTCATTTTGTATCCTCTATGTTGTTGTTACCACAAACTTTTGTGCATCATGATCTTGCTTCACATAATTCTGCATCAAATTTGGCTTTGGCTGTTGACTTTGTTTATGCTTTTCATCTCACTTTCGATGACAGCTTATCAAGTGAAGACAAAGCTGCTAATGGCTTTATTTTGACTCGCCCTGATGGTTCAATGCTAGTGCTTAGGAGTAAGTCGTTAAAACCAAGTACACATTGGAGGCAAAAGCTCTCATTTGGGGCCTTGAAATTGCTTTTCAGTATGGGATTGAACATCTAGTTATTAGAACTGATTGCTTAAGGGTAGTTGATGCTTGCTCATGTGCAATTCCTTCTAGAACCAACCTTGGCATGCATGTTTCCATCATCAAGCAGCTTAAGGGCCAATTTTCTTCATGCTTTTCACACTTTATTCCTAAAAATAAGAATACTTTCCCTCATGTAGTTTCTAAATTTGGTTTATCTTTGCCTCTTAAGGCAATGGTCTACTTTAGTCATGTTTCTCAATTGCCAGTTTTTTAGCAACTTTGTATCGATAAACTCTTTCTTTTGGTGATGAACCTTGTATGCTTTCCATAAAAAAACATCTTAAGTAATATTGATAGATAATATTTCACCCTGCAAGCTTATATGTTATGTTTAAACTCAAAATCAATACATAAACATTTTATTAGGATAAATTCCATTAATATCTATATCTAATAAAAAGTTAGGATTCTTAGGCAATAAATGCTGATCTTTAATACCATAAAATGCTAAAATCTATAGAATTGCTTGTTTGAATGGGCCTTCGCCATCAGCTACGCTCAACAATTTAATTACCCTGGGCCGAATGTATGAGGCCCATCGGCTACCCCATAGCTTCTGAAATTTGTGGCTAAAATCGGATACATCAAATTTCTGGTGGGCCTATCCTCCTTCTTCCTGGATCAACAAAGCTTCTCTTAGTCTCCTCTGCAATCACTTCTCTTCACCCTCCTTCAACGCCTTTTCTTAGACGTTCAATTCCTCTTCTCTCATTTACTCTTCAAGCGTTGAAACCTTCCATCTCCTCTTCCCGAAATCAACACCTCCACCCACTAATTGCTTCTTCACATTGCCCTCATTTAGTTCTCATCAACGATATATTCATCACGCTTTTGTTCTAGGGTTTGTGATTCGACGCTTCTGTTCTAGGGTTTGTGGCACAGGTCGTCTTTCGCCTTATTCCAAACTCGGAAATGGTACGACTCGCTAATATCTCCCTATCTTCAGTTCATGTATTTTGGATGTGATTTTCGAATTGGAATTGAGAAATCTCTCGCTAATCTCTCCCTGCTGTAGTCCAAGGCAAAAATTGGAGGTATGCCTTTATTATAAATTCGATTAGTCAATTGCAGGTGTTGCTCTTTCTTCCTATTTAATCATGCTTAGCAAAATCGTTTATCCTTATGATTATCAACATGGTTAGTTTTAATCTGGATGAATTGATTTGTGCTAAAATTGGTTTTGTGCTACTTATGGTTTATCCTTATGACATTTGCTTCAGGACCTTGAAGCTCACCAATCTCAGTTGTAAGTGATGACTATATCTTAGTACTATCAACACATGAACTTAACTTAGAGAAGACTTTGTGACTATTGGTGTATTGATGTTTCTACTGATCTTTTTGTTCAGTTGGTGATCTGAACCATCTCATTCTTTCATGGTGGGGTTGTGTTGGTCTGTTGCTGTACTATTTGCTTGATTTTTGTCTCAATCTTTTTCTTCTTTTTTAGTAGTGTTGTGGCATAGATGACCATGTGAAAGAAAAGTTGATGTTGGAAAAGTTGCTTGACTGTTGTTCTGATCTTTGTAATATAAAGAAGGTATAGTTCTCAAAATTCTATTTGCCTTACTTTCTTATGCATGACAGAGTTGGAGAGTTTTTATGGTAAAACTAAAAACAGATCTTCTGAAGCATGTTTTCTTAAGCTAAGAGTTTTAACTGATTGAATTTTTTCAGATAGATTTGGTAGGGAAGATACTAAAAGGACATTCCCTTCGGAAATGCCTTATAAAAGAGGTTAAAATCTGTCATCCCGTAGCTGTGGTTGTGGGTACTAATCTGTCTTTAGAAGAAGAAGCTCTACTGATCAAATAACTGGTATATGCTTGCTTATATGACTTCATATGGTATAATTTTGGGCCAAAACTCAAATTCATGACAACAAAGAGTGAAAGATGACCTATTTATGACGGTAGAATCTGTTATTCACTTCACTTTTTGCTTATTTTCTTTGCTGTATAATTTGACAGTAATTTCGCTTGCTTGACGTTTTAGGGTTCTGATTTGGGATTCCTACTTTGCTTGGTTTATAAGGACTTGCCATTGCGGAGATTTAGAGAAGCCTTTGCTGGTGGCCTGTTTCCTGATAAGCCTTTACAACAAGAGTTGAGCTCTTACCTTGCTGATGTTGTTACTCATATAGGGGTCCTGGAAGTGGGAAAGGTAGGTGTATTAGATTCCTGATGTCTTTGGGTTTACTCACTCAAGTGTTGGGGATCTGCTCAGGAAAGAAATCACTTCACATACTGAATGGGTAATATTTTCTTGCCACTACTTGATGTGTTCAAATGTGTTACTTTTCTAAACGACGTCCTTGGTTATATGTATATTTCAATTTTTTCAGTCACATGATTCTTGAAATAACTAAGGAAGGCAACAAAAGTGGCGGTTAAGTTGATTCAGGATGCTATAAGATCGATTGATAATGATGGTTTCCAAAGGACTGAATAGAACCGTATGGCTTATGAATCAATTGTGAGTGCTTCTCTGCACTATCTTTCCCTTTCTATGTTATACACTGTTCCAATTCTGAAGTTTCTTGGTAAGGAATTACATGCTCATTCAACACTTCCTTTCGTTTGCAGGCACGAACAAGAATTGCAGCACATAACGGGGAACAGTTGGGTCGAGTAATTAGTGTTTTTATGCATATGGTCCAAACTGAAGGGTTCTTTTCTCTCTACAAGGGATTACTCCCTTCCATTAACAGTTGGGTGGAGTAATTGGTGCTTTTGTGAACTATCACTTAAATCACTCAAACATGATTTTATTTAAAAGAGAAAAGCCTAAGTGTAGATACAGTATATCACACAAAACAACAGTTCATTAATTGAAAACTGGCATTGAGCTTTTCGAACTAATTGGTATTTTGTTGACAACAGTTGCTCTTCTGAACTGGATATGTTATTTCGTTGTTTAGTTTTTTTTGTTGAATATTAGTTTTAAGTTAGCTAGGCTGTATAGATCTTCATATTATCTACTACTGTTGGTATAAACTGTTGTAGGAAATGTTGAGCAAGGTGTACAAATCTAATCTTATTGCAAGTACTAGCAGATAAGCAATCAATAGGAATGTTGCTTCTACATTTTGATAAGAATTGTTTTTCTTTGTATGAGAACCATGTTCATCGACTTAATAAGAATTGTTGATTCTACATTAGTTTCAGACTACTTCTCTATCTCTTTATCAATAGGAGTGACATCTAATTGTTAAAATTATATCATTAAATAGATTGGGGTTGATAAACGAAATGCATTGCTGAATCTCTAAAGACATTTTATATGTAAAATCCAATCGCATTGCCCCGTGCTACGCACAGGGCCAACTTACTAGTATCTTATAAATAGCTATTCTAGTTTGTCTAAGAGAAAACCCCAAGTCATTACAACGGATAGGAATTAAAGAATTCAAGCCTATAACTTTAATATCATTTATATAATGTTTAAATTTAATTAGCTTCAAAATTCGACGAGCCAACAGATTTTTTATTTCATAGGCAATTTACCTTGGAAAAAAGTTGGCATAGCTTTACAAACAAAGGAGGAAAAATAAGATGAACTTGCTAATATTGTGTTAATTATATATAGCCAAATATTAGGACTAGAGTTTAAGGGTTCACTGATCTATTCAAATATATGTATGATGATTTTTTATCATTATATTTTTCTATATATAGACTTATGATGATATCATATCAAATTTAGTAACACACTAGTATATGTCTCCGTGCCTTTGGTTAATAAAATTCGAAATTAAAATATTATTAAATAATTACGAAAACTAAAATGATAAATTATAAGTTTAATCTCTTGAACATATACTAATAAGGTTTTTGTATAATTAGAATTGAAAGCATATAGGCGAATTTGTATAAAGAAATGGAAAATCAATTAGGAATTTTATACAAATAAAAGTAAATAACTGAATAAGAAAATATATAAATTAAATTTAAGTAATGAGAATGATTAAAAAATTAATTAAAAGGGAAAATAGTCAAATTATATCACATATTTATTTCAAATATATTAATATATGTTACCACTTTTACATCATGAATCATACATTTTCAATTGCATGTTATCAATTATATTAATTTAAGTATTTAAACTATAAGAACATTGTGTTTTTAGGTATATAATTTTGAAAAAATGTACCTTTGACATGGTTGGAATGTAGATTTTTATATATATATTAATTTATAACTAATTTTAACATAATTTTCAATTTTTGTTTTATAAACATATATATTACAATAATTTTAATTACAAATAAGAAGTAACTTAACTAATTAGGTAAAGTATATCTTATAAATAATTTTATTTACAAATAAGAAGAAACTAATAAGATAAAAATATATAAATAATTAAGGTAAGTTATTTTAGATAAAAAGTAAAAAACAAAGTTATAATATGTGAATACCAAAATTAGGGATGAGTAAAATTATAATTATACATTGAGTTCAATTTGTCTACGTAACATAGCTCACAAACTGATTAATTCACAAACTGATTAATAAGATAAATAATTAGGACTTTAGTATAGTATATCTATAGATGTTTTGTACTCTTGCATGTACATGTATTTCGAAGTTTTCCAGTCAAATCTTATGTACTTTGAATTCATAAGGATTAGGTAAGTTAACTTTGAAATATTCAAGCACATGGCCTCTGAGTACGTGACTGGTTTGCATTATACATTTATACTCCGTAATAGTTTGCAAGGTTCAGTTGAACAAAAAAAATTCCAATATCTAAAAAATCGAACTTTCTTTCGTAAACCCGAAATAAAAATCTAACCATATTTTGGATTAAATTTTCATTTATGGAAACTACTAGAGTTCTTCTTATGAGCACATTCTCCAATAAAGGTAAACACATGGCACAACATATGCTTTGATTTATTTTAACTCGAAGTGTAAATTCAGTCCATAAAGGTTCACGATTTATGCATCAGCTTCTACTAATACTAATTTGAAGTCTGAATATACAATTACAATTTTTTGAGGTCAATAGGAGACACAAAACCTTTATAATAGGGGATGAGGGGATCAAATTGGTGACCATAATTTATCATATAATATAAAAAGACTTGATAACATTATATAGTTTGTTAGGAGTGAAAATAATATAATTTGTCATGCCAAAATTAAGGAAATTCCAATTGTAAGTGAACATGCGAAACCCATTTGATTTACATTTGTGTATGGGGGAAGGAAAACGTTGTCGTTTGGAGGTAGAATGTTTGGGGATCATATTACTCTCGTGCAGTGGTGCACACATCTCATGTGCACGGATTTGACAAGGGAGGAGGAGCTGTTTCGTGCACATCTGAACAAATGAGGTCGGACCCCGGAGCGGGCCCCACATACCCATAAGCCAAAAGTATGCTGCATTACGCTGCATTTTGGGTGGTGGGCCTCCTCGGGTCGCGTCGTTTAGCATTGTAGTGGTTACAGCTTACACAACACATGTGGCCCAAATTCAATCTGGGCCACACAACAACCCATTACGCCATTTAACCCCCCAACAAATGCACAATCTGGTTAGTTAGTAATGTTATCGTTACCCCTTCCTTGGAAAGAACTTCCGTTATTTTTTTTTGATAAGGTAAGAATTCGAAGATTCAAATCACATCCGACAAAGATTTTTGTGAGGCTGGAGAATCGACAGTCAGAACAAACCGATTAGGGAGAGCAAATAACAACAACCACTTAAAGAGATACAAACAAATCCTAAAATAGCTAGAAAAATAGGCAAAACGGATGAGAATGGTGCAAACACGGGTTGGAAGAAACCAACGCGGCGATGCAACAACCGAGAAGCAGATCAAAAGACACACTCTGGAGGCGCGACTGTAACACCTGGATCACACTTCGTTTCTAGAAGCCAACATGAATCACACGACCACGTCCTCGATCTCCTACCCGAAACAACAACCTCAATCCAAACCTACAACCAGTTATACATTAACACACAAATGTATCTCAAGATGTAAAAGTTTTTCATTTCTTAACTTAGTCTTCTAAATTTTTAAGTTTTGCTAAGAATTTTCATCAAGATAAATGATTCATGAAGTAGGGTCATTGTAAATTAACAACCTGAGTTATCATTTTCATCAACCAAAACAAGATGTTGGAGAACGCTTATGTCAGTACTAAGTGTAAGTATGTTGAAAAACCAAACATAGTCATAATAGATGTTGATAAGAGTCAGGAACGGACGCATGATTTTCATTGAGTGAGGGCAAAATTTGTCGGAATATGTAAAAGTAGTATCATAAGCAATATACAATAGTAGTAATCCAAATTTATCGGAATGCTTCTTATAAGTTTCTTGTTTTGTCTAGACCGAAATATAAGACATAACTATTTTTGTATGATTCAGTTACATTGAATTGCAAAGCTAATTGAAAAAAAATACAAAAGGATAATAATCTTCATGATTCAATAACGCCAAATGTCTAAATCATGGTGTTACGTAAATCCCCAAATTATAGTATTTGATTTCCTAAATTTGGGTCATAAAAAATCTAATTTTCAATAAAATCCCTTCAATCATAATCCAAATCCCTAAATTGATTTCTTAATCCAAATCCTTAGTTTCTAAATTGTTTCAACATGCCATATATTCAAAAACTTAGAGAAATGTATTTGTTATTCTTTATAATTGATAATATAAAAAGTCAAATATTAGTTGATCTATAAACATAAATTATTGTATTTTTCTTAAAATAAAACTCTATAAACATAAATAATTTTATTTTTCTTAAAATAAAAAAATATATATTATGTAGCTTATTTGTATTTAAGAAAGTATCAAACCAAAGAGAAATAGTTACTTTATTTGATAAAAATATTGCAAAATTTAGTATCATTACATTTGCCCAACTAAAAATTTAAATTGTGTATTTTAGTGTGCAATTAGTTAGAAATATTAAAGATGAAATATCAAACCTTTTGTTAAGATATAATTGTATGGATGGCCCATGAAGTAAAAAAGAAAATGACATACCCATTGAGTAAAAAATAAAAATGGTGTGGACAAGACTCGAACCTGTAACAATTGTCTTTTACCACATGTATTTAGGGCCCATTCGGTAAGTAGGGAGTAAAATCGAGTGGAAGTGAAAGTAGGAGTTGAAGTGAAAATATGAGTTGAAGTTAGAAAATGGCGTGTTCGGTAAGTAGTAATTTAGACAAGTTAAAGTTAGATATTTGTGGTGTGTAATTAACAAAAAGTGTATTAACATTTGGGGAATTTACATGTGCACGTGAGTATTAGGCAGCAACATGTGATGCCTTCACTGATGCTTCATCTGAGCTGTGCTTCCTTCCTCTCGATATCCCCAATTCTCAATTTTTAGGGTTTGCCCTGGTTTGGCGATGCCACTCCCGAATTCGAAGGCAACTCCCAGGTAATCACATTCTTCCTCATTTCCAATCTCTTCATCTCGCTTTCGAAGCTCTCGTCATCTTTGCTTTGAAATTATGGACTTTTTTTAGCAGGTAATCACATTGCATCCTTCCTCTAGCTCCCTCGGTCCCTCCCGATTATCCCCAAATTCCCCAATTCAATTTCTACCCAAAACTAGGGGGTCTTTGGTCACGATTTTCCGAAGTCAAATCCCAGGTATCATCAGCATTCTCCTTTTCCAATCTCTCATTTTTCAATCTCTTCACCTAGCTAGAAGTCGTTTATTGTCTTCCTTCCTTTGAAAATATGCACCGAATTTTTAGGGTTAGGGTTGAATGAAATGTGGAAGTAAATTGAAGCTTCAAACTTGTTGTTTCGATTCCCCTGTTGGATTTGATTGTTATCTGAAGCTTCGAATGACTTCAACTGTTGGATTTGAGTGTTATCTGAAGTTTCGATTCCTTGTTTGATTTTAGTGAGTATGGGATCGAAGTAAATTGAAGCTTCAAAATTGAAGCCTCGAACTGAATTGTTGTTTAGATGAAGCTGGAATGTTTGTAACACATCAATTAGAAGAGTCACTGGTTTTTGCTCTTTGAGTCTAATATTATTGATTGCTATACTTTTGCTTATAATGGTTTATGCAGACTTCCACTCACAAAGATGGTGGTACAAGGAAACCATGAAATACAACAAGTTGATAATTAATATAGCTAGTTTAAGGTTCTATTAAGGTTTATGTAGACTTTTGCTTATAAATAGGTTTATGCAGACTTTAAGGTTTCATTGATGGTTTATGCAGACTTTTAGAAGTTGTGTATGTCTATTATAGATTGTGGAAGGCTTGGTGTATGTGGTTAATGTTGAATGTGGATTGGAAATTTGCATTACTTGATTAGTTGGTGTATAATTTTGTTAGGGTTACGAGTGACATGAAGTTGTGTTTATGTTGAACTAGAATTCTGGTTTTGTGTTTAGTTTAGTCCCTTAAAGAACGTAGATGGAGGAGGATAAATGTAAGAGAAAAGCAAAGAGAAGACATTTGTTTGGACTAAAAATCTTGCATTGACATTGATGAGGGTATGCAAAGATTATCAAAGAAAACATGGCTACTATCAAACATTCACTTAGCCTGATATTAATGAGGAATTTGAGAAGAGGATAGGCTTGAAGGTCTCAAATAATACATGTAGGAACAAAATTGAGCATATGAAAAAAATGTGGAAGCCATGGTGCGACCTAAGGCGCAAGGTGACGAGTGTTGGGTGGGATCCAACGACTGGATTGGTCACTGCTGATGATGAATGGTGGGAAAGATAGAAGAAGGTCTGTAGGCATAATAAATATTTCATGTATATGATTTGATATATATTAGTTTGGAGTCAATTAATACTTGGTATATGTCCTTCTGTTTGGCAGGAAAAAGGATGACAAGTTTATCCAATTCAGAAAGAAAGGGGTTAATCCGGAGTTGAGTGATTTATGGGATGACGTGTTTGGCCAAATTGTTGCAACGGGATAGCATGTCATGTCACCAAGTATGGATCCTAGTGCGCTTCCGCTTTCCCTACCTGGAGTTGATGATAGTGTTTATCTGGGTTCACAAGAGGATAGTCTTCACCGTCAACTAGAGAAAGATGATGATGAGGAACAAGAAAGCATTCGGTCGCTCGCTGCTAGGGTAAGTGTGGAGTTGCCACTTGATGAGTGATTAGCACAAGTACACGACGCAATTACTACTATAAGATCTGGTCCATCAAATGTCAGGGAGAAGAGCACGATGCGCTCCTACCCACCATGACTGCCACAGAGGAAGAAGAAGCTATGAGCATGCGCTCACAAGGCCCGATAACCAGATCGCATGCCAAAGTCATCGCCAATGCGACACAATCATTGATTGTGCGCGTTGTTGCTAGCCAAGGAACGCAAGAGACCGCGTTCTCCCTCAGAAGCCTCCAACCAAGCCCAGAGAACGCGTTCTCTATCAAGATACTCTCCACCATCATTGAACGCGATCTTTGAGTTATTTTGTCATTTTAGAACATTAATATTTTGTTAGTTAATTCTTTTTGGGTGTGTGTTCCACGCGTATCGCGTGGGCTAGCCCATTAAGCGAGACTCGGCCCATCCGAGTCCCGCTATCCCTTATAAAAGGTCATCTCGACCTTCTGTACTAGGTGACGTCAATTTTAATCTAAGCTTTTGTCGAGAGCCTTTTTGCCTCCAACCTTAGATCGACGTCACCCCAAACTCTCTCTTTTCATCTCCTTCCTCTGCCGCCGACGCTACGGCCTCCCACTCGATCCAGTCGAGTTTATCCCCTCTGTTGCCGACGCTACGGCTTCGCTCGCCTGTCGAGCCACCACCAATCATCGCGCTCCCTCACTCGCGCGACGAGACAACACCGCGTTCCACCATTTCCTCCTTGAATTCGACACGCGTGACTCACCACCAAGATCTCGATCCGGCACTCGAAGGCAGGAACGCATCAACTGGCATCAGAGCCTTTGATCTTGTAAGTCGCTTGTCAAGTTTTCAATTGTTCACGATTTTTTTTCTTTCCCATCATACTTGCTTCCGCGATTGTTACAATTTTTTTTCTTGAAACACATGATAGTCCATTCGGTTTCCACAAGAGAATCTCTTGTCCGAGTAATTGCTTGATCCCAGCGCGAAAATTGTGTGATTTGTTTTGCATGAAATCTGTGTAATTAATTGATTGATTTGCTTAATTAATTGCTTAAATTTCGCTAACATATCTTGCATATCTTCTTGTGAGGCCGTTACAAATCTACAACAATCTTCTCTCTCCTATCACGTAAATCGCGTGATTTCTTTCCTTAAGTTACTTAGCCGTTTTATTTTATTTTGTTTAATTCAAATCTTATCCGATATCCATCAAAAGTCAAAGACTAAGATTCGGATTTGAAATTCAAATTCCAAAAGTCAAGTCGAATTAAAAAAAAAGAAAGACGCGACTTATTTTATTTTTTTAAAAAAAGGAAAGCCAAAATAAGGCAACCTTCTTCCCCCATTCAGCTAGGCTCATCTCTTACCTCTCCACCGTCTAGAGTCACACTTGAAGGGTTGTCTTGTGTGTTCGTGTTGTTTACGCAAGAGGTTATGACTTCATTCTTTTGGTTTCATTTGCTTTTGTGCTTGCATATCACACTTGCTTTGCTTGCCTTAAGCCGCCCTCACGGCCAAAGGACCTAGCTCTCCTACGTGAACACTTGTTACTTGTTAAGTGCTTGCTTGCTCTTTGGTTTTGTTGTTTTTGTTCATTTTTACTCGCGATGTCGGGCCATATTGTGATAGGTAGCCTCACGGCGCCCACCGGTGGTAATGTCCAAGGAGATGGCAACAACCACCCACCACAGCAAAACATTGCCCAACATGAAGTTGTCCCTCTCGCCGATCCTCCTCAACAAAACCCCATTTTGGAGCTCTCGGATGAACAATGAGAGATACAAGAACTCAGGCGCCAAGTTGCTCAATTACAGGCCATGCAACGCGCTGCGCCGATCATTCTCACACCATCTATGATGGTCCCTATGAACACCCTGGGCGCACAGCGTCCCACTGAAGCCGGGCCAAGTCAATAACGCATGGACATGGGAAAAGGGTTGATGCCCTCCACCTCAAACTTGCAACCGCGACTTCAAAGAATACAATCAGTGATCGAAAGCCGCCAAGGCTATGTGTCACATCGCGAACGCTACGCACCGCGAGCAACACTAGCCGGCTACAACAGCGGCTCCGATCGCGACAATGATTCCCATGGTGAGTACTCTGAACCCTTTGACTTCCATGACAGGCATGAAGCCAGAGGAACAAGACGCCGCCGTGAGACTGCTTCAACACCTCATGCCGGCCGCACAAGACGAGATGAACGCGACTCAGGTTTGCCGCGTAGATCCTATCACGCCACAGACGTTGAGCCGCGTCAGCGTCGCCATGATCATACCCCAGTGCCATTCGACGTCAACGACCACCTTGGCCATCAAAGCGCGCGCACACCGCGTTATGGCTCCGATGGCTATGGATCGACGACGCCGACTATCCATGATGACTTCAATGAGTTCGACGACGAGAAGATGGAGGATGCGGGGCTAATCAATCCAGACTCTTTCCATCCTCCGCTTGGTGACCCCATTGAACTCCAAAGGCCCGCAGATTGGATTCCACCCCCACTCCAGCCAGTAGGACAACAGCATCGCGTTCCCGGCGACAAAACGCGTGACACTCGTGGTCAACACCACAAAGACATGGCGCGTGACTTTCGTCGCCACCACGATGCCCCTGTTCAACGACGAAGACAAGGACACGCTGAGTACAACGCGCCTCCTAGGGACTTCGTCGCTGACGATATCCAGGCTCGCCAAGCTCGTCGTCATCATCATCGCGCTCAAGACGCTGCCCCACGCGCTTATGCGCCACAACCTGCTCAACACACACAAAGGCTTAGCCGCCATGAGGTAAAAGTTAAAATTGAGCATTTCTTTGGCGAATATGACCCCACTGTGTTTCTTGAGTGGGTGCAGGCTACATAGTATACTTTGCGATATTGTCGCGTCCCCACAGAAGGGCATGTTGACGCGGCAACACTACACTTCTGAGGCGCTGCACGCGTTTGGTACCACAGGTTCGTGGACGACCGTGTTCGTCGACATCTTGCTCCCATCACGGAGTGGCACCAGCTTGTCTATGTCATAACACAGAAATACATGCCAGCGGACTATAGAAACTAGATGCGAATGGATATCGCAATGGCGCGACAAGGTTCCAAAACACCCCTGGAGTTCTTCTCTCAGTTGGAAGACATGTACTACAAGGCCAGCATAAGTGTCGCCCCGTCCACACTGCGGACAAAGTTCTTGAGTGGCTTGAATGTGTCAATCCGTGACCAGCTCGAGATTTTTCCAATCAAGGATCTCAATACCTTGACTCATACCGCAATGCAAATACACAACCAACAATCGCGTCGCAGGCAATCCTCTTGGCAAAACACAGGTCAAAGAAGGTATGATTCTAACTCTGGCCAATCCCCTACTACTAATGTGTGCGGTCTACCATCAGGAACCACCGCGTCCACTCAAAGCCGACAGGAGAAGACCGCGACAACTTACACCAATGCTCATCGCGCGACGCCTACAACGGCTTCATCACCAGCTCCTAAGCATGCGCGTGACTTGGAGTGTTTCAAGTGTGGAGGACGAGGGCATTACAAGAGATATTGCCCAAACAACAAGAAAGTCCTTTTCTCCAGCATCGCCGCGGGATATGAGTCTTATGAGGAGGAGGACACGTCCCTTGAAACCATCGAGGAAGGATTCGAAGATGACGAGGAGGCTTACACTTGTGAAGCCACCGCGCTACATGATGGCACACCTCTGAGCCTTGTCACGCGCCGTCTTCTCACTGTCAAGGAAGCAACCCTTGTCGACCAACGCGAGAACCTCTTCCACACCCGTTGCTTGGTCAAGACCGCGTCCTTGAGTGTCATCATCGATGTAGGCAGCTGCTGCAATATCATCAATGAAAAGGTGGTTAACCATTTCAACCTGCCAACCACTCCTCACCCACAACCCTATGCGCTATAATGGATTTCATCGAGTTCTGGTAACATTGTAACTCGTCAATGCCTTATTTCTTTCTCCATTGACCAGTATTCAGATTCAGTCCTTTGTGATGTCATTACAATGGACGCCACACATCTTTTGCTGGGGCGCCCATGGCAATTCGACAGATGCGTTCTTCACGATGGCTATTTAAACACTTATGTGTTTACTTACCACGGGAAATGCATCACGCTCTTACCCATGTCTCCCCATGAGATTTTATAGGATCAGGTTGAGCGTGATAGACAAAAGGCTTTGGAAGCAGCAAAGACAGCATCAGAGCCGACGCATCCCAAACAAGAAACGGGGCACTCCCCAATTCCAGACACAAATACCAGGAGCTCGCGTACCTCCATAGGGCACGAAGTCGCTACCAGCGACAACGCGTCCAATGATCGAACGCGTTGCAAGTAAGGTCCAAAGACCGCGCCCACAAGCACCAAGTTGAAAGGCACCTGTGAGCACAAACTGCTTCTGGCGCGGCCAACCGACCTCACTGCCACCTTGGGCGACAAGGCCCCATGTTTTCTATTGGTGCCAACGCCATGCATGTCGGAGAACCACAACACCGACACTTTGTCGAGATCAATCTCCTAGTTGCTCGATGAGTTCAAAGACATCTTCCCAGAGAAGCTTCCACAAGGCCTCCCCCCATTACGAGGCATTGAGCATCAAATTGATTTGGTGCCTGGTGCCTCTCTGCCGAATCGCGCTGGACCAGAAGAAACAAATGAGTTACAACGACAAGTCCAAGAACTTTTGGATCGCGGCTACGTAAGGGAATCTCTAAGCCCTTGCGCGGTCCCCGTGATCCTAGTGCCAAAAAAAGATGGCTCATGGCGCATGTGTGTCGACTGTCGCGCTATCAATCAGATTACAATGAAGTACAAGCACCCAATACCGCGCCTCGACGACATGCTCGATGAGTTGTATGGCGCGATCCACTTCACCAAAATTGACTTGAAGAGCGGCTATCACCAGATTCGCATGAAGGAGAGTGATGAATGGAAGACCGCGTTCAAGACAAAGTATGGCCTTTATGAATGGCTCGTCATGCCGTTTGGTCTCACTAACGCGCCAAGCACGTTCATGAGGCTCATGAACCATGTTCTGAGAGAATTTCTGGGAAAATTTGTTGTAGTCTACTTTGATGACATCTTGGTGTATTCGCGTAGTCTAGATGAACATATAAAGCACCTTAGGCTTGTGTTAGAGTGCTTGAGACGCGAACACTTGTATGCCAACCTTGGCAAGTGTCGTTTTGCATCCGACACTAACAACTTCCTGGGCTACGTGGTCTCCAAAGATGGGCTCCGTGTGGATGAAGACAAGGTGAAGGCCATCCGGGATTGGCCAACACCTACCACTCCAACAATGGTTAGAAGCTTCCTTGGCTTGGCAGGCTTCTACAGGAGATTTGTTCGCGACTTCAATTCCATAGCCGCGCCTCTACATGATCTCACAAAAAAGGGCGCCGTGGTGAATTGGAAGGACAACCACGCTCACGCATTCAACGCGTTGAAAGAAGCCTTGTGCAACGCGCCACTGCTACAACTCCCAGACTTCACCAAGCACTTTGAAATTGAATGTGACGCGTCAAATGTGGGCATTGGTAGAGTCCTACACCAGGACAAGAAGCCCATCGCGTTCTTTAGCGAGAAGCTCACAGGGGCAAGTTTGAACTACCCCACCTACAACAAGAAGCTCTATGCTCTTGTCCGCGTGCTCAAGACATGGCAACACTATCTCTGGCCACGCGAGTTCGTGATCCACTCGGACCATGCGGCCATCAGCTATCTGAAAAGTCAAGCCCACCTCAGTCGTCGCCATGCTCGTTGGGTAGAATTCATGGAGACGTTTCCCTACGTCGTTGTGCATAAGAAAGGTAAGGAGAATGTGGTAGCCGACGCCCTTTCTCGCAGGTATGTTCTCCTTACTCATCTTCAATCTAAACTTCTTGGCTTCGCATTGATTAAGGATTTATACTTCACTGATCCATTTTTAAGCCAATCCTTGAACACTGCCTTAGGGACCGCGAGTTTGAGACGTACTTTTTACATGAGGGGTACTTTTACAAAGTCGGGCGCCTGTGAATTCCTAGCTCACCCATTAGGAAACTCCTCATCCAAGAAGCACATGAAGGACGCAGTCATTTTGGGGTTCTGATCAGCGCTACTTTGTAGTGCGTATCTAGGAGTTGTTACCAGTATTTTGGGTGTCATTTGTACAGGTTTAGAGCACAACTACGGAGATTAGAGTTGAGAAGAAGAAGTGTAGATATGTGGTGTGGAGAAGCTTAATTGAAGACATCATGAAGTTGAGGAGAAGCCACCACGAGAAGACCACGTAGAAGACGGAGAACTGAAGAGTGCGTCAATCCGCGATCGCGGATGGGCAGCCACGGGCAAGGGTTGATCGCGGAAAAGTCGAAGAAAGTCGAGAGCAAATTGGAGATTTCCGCGACCGCGGAATTCCATCCGCGATTGCGGAAATGTGGCTCAGCGAACCCGCGCGTCTTTCGTCCGAAGTTTCACTTTTATTTTATTTTATTTAATTTGATTACTTTTTATTATTTCCTTTTTAGATTAGGTTTATTATCTTTTTACTTTAGGTTTGGTTTCTAGGGTTCTTAACCTAGTTTTCCCTAGCATCTTTTTCATTATCGAATTTCTTATCATTCAGTGTTGTTTTTCCCTTTTCGAACTATGAAGAACTAAGCAACCTTTGCTTAGTCCGACGATTGAAGCCTTCGTTTGAATAATGGTTGTGAGACTCTAATTCTATTTCTTGTCCTTTGAATGTATTGGTTTTCTTGTGCTTCATCCAATTGATTCTTACTGATTTCGCTTGTTGGACGCAACTAGTTGTTATTAGTAATTGTCTATTGCTAGGGTTTGGTAATTACTGTTTGAGTTACCCAATTCATGTGTAGCAACTGCAATATTCTAAGAACTGTTTGGACTGGTTTATTGTAGAGAGAATTAATTGCATGCAATAGTATGACTGTTTGCTACTCTTGCATGTATCTATCGAAATTCATGTGCTCATTGCTGCTGTTGAATTGAATTGTGAGGTTTTCATGGTTATTTAATAGTTAGTATTCTCAGGGCCTGTTTGTCCTGTTTATAAACTTATGAAAATGAATAAGAACATTCATAGGAAGGAATTATAGAGAATCTAGGATCAACCAATCAAATGAATGGTGGATATTTGTCTAGCTAAGTACTTTTTCCCAATTGATTACCATCTTTGTTATTTCGTTTACTTTGTTTACTTGCAATCAAACAATCAATGAAACCCCCTTTTGTTACCTTTGACATACGACTTTGCACTTTGAAAGATTACTTCCTCCCTGTGGGATTCGACTCTTGCTTGCCTTTGCTACTTGTTTAGGTTTGTTTAGGATTATTTTTTTTAGATGCCTCGACAACGTCTATCAGGTTCACAAGACACTAGCTGCCCTTCGCGAGCACTTATTTTGGCCGCGCATGACCACACAAGTGACGCGATATTGTAAAAGTTGTGTCACGTGTCAACGCGCAAAGGCTAGTTCCCATCCCTATGGCCTCTACACGCCATTGCCCATTCCATTAGGCCCTTGGGAAGATTTGTCCATGGACTTCATCACCGGTTTGCCTCTCTCTCGTAGAGGTAAGGACTCCATCTTTGTAGTTGTGGACAGATTTTCCAAAATGGCACATTTCATCGCGTGCAAGACCATACACACTGCTAGTGAAATCGCCGCGTTGTTCTTTGATAATGTGGTCCATTTACATGAGATCCCTAGGTCTATTGTGAGTGATCGCGACACCAAATTTATGGGGTTTTTCTGGAGAACACTTTGGGGAAAGTTGGGTACCAAACTTTTGTTTTCAACTAGCTACCACCCACAAACAGAGGTGACCAATCGAACCCTAGGAGCCCTCCTTAGGACCATGCTCAAATCCAACCCCAAGCGTTGGGAAGACTTACTTGCACTTGTTGAGTTTTCTTATAACAGGTCCAGGCACTCCGTGACAAAGCTCACACCATTCGAGGTGGTCTATGGAAGAAACCCGTTGACACCACTCGACATGATTTCGCGGCCTCTGAAGGACAATGAGCACAATAGCACGGCCAACCGCGCCGCGATGATCCAAGATCTGCATCAGCGAACGCGGGAGCAGCTGGAACGTCGCGCTAATCAATATGCCACACAGCACAACCGTGGGCGCCGCCGCGTTATATTTGCCCCAGGAGACTTGGTGTGGGTGCATCTTTGCAAATGCCGTTTTCCAGCCAAGCGCAAATCAAAACTAGCCCAACGCGGTGATGGTTCTTTCTGTGTTGTGAAGGCCATTGGCGACAACGCCTACGAGCTCGAGCTTCCACCAGACTACGGTGTCCACGCGACCTTCAACGTCGCCGACTTGGAACCATATGTGGAGCCAGAGTTTGATGATGGTGAAGCGGGGACGCTTCAGAGCCAAGTGGGGGATGGTGATGCACTCCTACCCACCATGATTGCCATAAAGGAAGAAGAAGCTATGATCATGCGCTCACAAGGCCCGATAACCATATCGCGTGCCAAAGCCATTGCCAACGCGACACAATCATTGATTGTACGCGTCGTCGCTAGCCAAGGAACGCAAGAGACCACGTTCTCCCTCAGAAGCCTCCAGCCAAGCCCAGAGAACGCGTTCTCTATCAAGATACTCTCCACCATCATTGAACACGATCTTTGAGTTGTTTTGTCATTTTAGAACATTAATATTTTGTTATTTATTTCTTTTTGGGCGTGTGTTCCACGCGTGTCGCGTGGGCTAGCCCATTAAGCGAGACTCGGCCCATCCGAGTCCCGCTATCCCTTATAAAATGTCATCTCGACCTTCTGTACTAGGTGACGTCAATTTTAATCTAAGCTTTTGTCGAGAGCCTTTTTGCCTCCAACCTTAGATCGACGTCACCCCAAACTCTCTCTTCTCATCTCCTTTCTCCGCCGCCGACGCTACGGCCTCCCACTCGATCCAGACGTGTTTATCCCCTCCGCTGTCGATGCTACGGCTTCGCTCGCCTGTCGAGCCACCACCAATCATCGTGCTCCCTCACTCGCACGACGAGACAACACCGCGTTCCACCATTTCCTCCTTGAATTCGACACGCGCGACTCACCACCAAGATCTCGATCCGGCACTCGAAGGCAGGAACGCATCAGAGCACCAGACTTGCAGTTACACCTACTGAGTCCATCAAAAAAAGAAGGAGAAGGCAAAGTCCTGCTTCAACGGCATTGAACGAACACATGGCTGATGTGGGTGATGCTAGTCAGAAAATGCTTTCTTTGATGGATGGTGATATTGGAAGTACCAATGATGCAATTGAAGTGAAGAAATATGGATATTTAGAATGTGTTGTTGTGCTGGAACGCCTTGTAACTGATGGGCTTCTCCTAGAGAATTCCAAATTGTATTGCTTTGCAGCCAGTCAACTTGCTCAAGAACCAAGACGCGAGGTCTTCATGTCCCTCCTGAAAGATAGTAACAGGATTGCATGGCACGGTACGAGTACGATCTCACGTACCGGTTATATCAACCGTAGATGGAGTGTGATGATTTTGAGTGTTTGAGTACTGCTTGAGAAATTTATTTTAGATTTTTATCTTCTATGAATATCACTAATGTTTGGTGTTTGCTGTGTTTCAATAATGATGTGATTTATGTATGAACTTATTGCTTGGTGTTTGATGTATTTCAGACTTTATTAGTTCTTGGTGTTGAAGACTCTTATTATCTTTGTGTTTTCCTAGTGTAATGTTTCATTACCATTGTTATTGTTATATATGTTGTTATGTAATTACGTTATTAATATTTGTTATTGAAGATATCTTATATTTTAAGTTTGTAATTTTTAGATTATGTCTTGATCGAGTATAATCTGAAGACATGGATCATCCACTTGGCCCGAGACGAAAGATGTCTAGACGCGAGATACAAAAGAAGTGGCTTCCTAGATGGCAGGTGTTGTTGGAGACGTGTGCGCGTCTCTCAGCTACATACCATGTTAGGTTTATTCACAAGGTTCTTGGTTATGATTCAAAGCTCACGGGGTACATGTGGATGCACCAACTGATGGACTTTGCGTCGGATGTTAGATGTATCAATGCATTTCGGATGGAGATGCGTGTCCTCCAATATCTTTGCGATGAGCTAGAGACCAAGTACGAGCTTTTACCTTCACGTTGTATGTCCGTTCTGGAGAAGGTTGGGATTTTCCTTTACATAATTTTTGTTGGGTTGACTAATAGAGATGTATGTGAGTGGTTTCAGAGATCAGTCAACACCATTAGCCGTGTGTTTCACCATGTTCTAGATGCAATGGTTGGCATGCATAGGGGTTTTAACGGCTTCGTACGCTACCTTCTGAAATCCCGTGATGCAAATTTCACTAACATTCCAGCAAAAGTGATGAGTGAGCCCCGATATTGTCTTTTTAAGGTATGGATTATTACTTATATTTTCAATTTATTGCCAAGTTGGACTAGCCATGTCGTCTAATATTGTTACTGAATTCATTTAGGATGCTATTGGATGTATTGATGGGGTTCACATTGAATGTTGTGTGCCTGAGGAAGAATAATTTCCTTATAGATGTCGAACAGGGTATACTTCATTCAATGTAATGGCGGTGTGCGACTTTGATATGTACTTCACATTTGTATCAGTCGGGTGGGAAGGAAGCGCCCACGACACTCGGGTGTTGGACTATGCTTTGAGCTATCCTCATATGTGTAATAACCCCTAAAAGTCCCGAACTATCATTTCTGTATGAAAGGCATAATGGGCAATTTCTGTAACCTCTATGATCTCTGTAATAATCTTTTGAACGTAATAATATACGTTATTGCATTTTTGAGTCTTAAAATATTTTTAAGAGTGCAAAAAAATAAGGATTTAGCACGCTTCGAACGAAATCCGCGACCAAAGGACGCGTTCGCGGCATTTCCGCGACCGTGGAAGAGTTTCCACGATCGCGGAAAACTGTTCATCGTCCCCTTCGTCTCCTTCGCGTTTCGCCGGTTCGGATGCCGCCGTTTCGCCATTGGGGATGCCGATCGGTTGGTTTTCTCGACGTTATGCTCTCCTTTTCCCTATAAAAGGAGGCCAGAGCAGCTTGGAATCTCATCCACAGCTCAATCCATCTCTCTTTCTCTCGTTTTGCATCATCGCCGGAGTGTCGTCGGAATTGGTGGTGTCGTCGGAGTTGTCTTGGAGGCTAGGAAGTAGTGGTGAGCCCTCGTTCGAAGCCAAGGAGGTCATTCGCGTCGTCGGTAAGCCTCGAAGTCGGATGAGAGTCGCGGGGGAAGGGGAATCCGCGATCGCGGGGATGAATTCCGCGACCGCGGCTCTGCCCAGATTTCCGCGACCGCGAAAGCCCAAACCGCGACCGCGGCTTGCCCTGGCAAGCGCGATCGTGGCTTAGACAGCCACGGTCACGACTGAGGCTTTATTTCTCGCAATTCATATCGTTTTAGTTTGTATCATTTCGTTCGTAATGTGTCTAACCCAGGGTTTCATCGTTGTTTCGTCGTTGTCGTAGGAATCCGTAACTAGATTCCAGTTTTCCGATCCCGAAACCCGACATCGTCAATTCATCTAGTGACGGAGGGTAGTCGTCGTATCCCCAATCAAAAGTAAATCCTAAAATCCTCACTAAACAAAGTATAGTAAGTAAGTCAGGGTCGATCCCATAGAGAAGGAAGGAACCAATGGTGGTAGCATGCAATGTCACAAAAGGGGGGGTTTTATGGTTGGTTGGTTGAAAATAAAACAAACAAAACAAAGTAGAATAGATGAAATATCAAGAAAGAAAAACACTTAGCCAAGTAATGTCCACATAAGTCATTCAAAGGTTGTTCATAGATTAAGTCCTATCTTCCTATTCGGTTATTCCTGTCCCGATCTTATGTAAATTCAGAGGGAAACCTTCCACAAAGAACTCTTACCAATGAATAACCCTAGTACCACTAAAGGTTCAACCCAAAGGCAGCAATGCATATAAGAATTAACCAGGATACACAGAACGCTCGCTCAGATGCATTTACCATGTAATCAATTCCCACATAGATATAATCCACAGATGCAGATAACAATCAATGCTTGCTACTTATACCAGAGCGTTAGCCCAACAGTTCCCTAGTATTAGCGATATGAATGAAAGCAATAAACCTAGGTGATCAGTCTAGATAAACCAACAAACATTCAAATATGAATTTGCTCAGAGAAAAGATATAACTCAATAGGATAGATAGATAGGAACAAAACCTCACAACCAGATGAACGAACTCATGCTTCCATTACCGGACTAAGCCAAAGAGGCTTAGCTCCTCATAGTCATGGTAGAAACTTCAAAAGAAATAAACAACGATGAATTGAAATTGCAAAAACTAGAACTAGTCTCTAAAGAGTGGATCCCTAACCCTAATGCATAAGGAGAGTATTTATAGGGCCCTAACAAATGACCTAGCCCATTAAGAAAAATAACTGAAATAGAAATAAGAAAAAGGGAAAAGAAAACTAAAAAGATAATTCGGAATAAGTCCGAGCCTCTATCGTGTCAGACCCGCGATCGCGGGTGGTGGACCTTGATCGCGGCCCATGTGGCTCCGCGCCCTTCAATCTCTCCGCGCCCGCAGAAAACTCTCGACATGCTCCGAGGTCCGCGATCGCGGCACCCATGCCCGCGATCGCGGTTAATGCTCGGCATTCTTGTCCTTTGCCTTGAACCAACCCGTCTCCTCTTCACTCCTTGGCGTCTTCTCTTGATGGCTTCCTTCCTCAGTGTCTTCATGATATCCAAAGTAGCTCAAACACCTCCAAAAACACCAACTTCGCCTCCAAACGCCATACACAAGAATGTGTCTAAATCTACCCGAATGACACCAATAAAACCTCTAATAACTCTTAGTTAAGCCCTACAAAGTAGTGCTTATCAAACTCTCCCATGCTTAGACCTTTGCTCGTCCTCGAGTAAACTAAAAGAAAGTCTACTCCTCCAATGTAGCACCCAAGGTCTCAGGAAGCATATCCTCCAACTAAGAGTTACCTAACCCATGCCAAAGCTCCTGGCACCAATCTCATCTACAACACATCCACAACTCAATAAACTTGAGGGCAAGCAGAGTACTTCCCCCAAGCTCAACCCGGACATCCAATAGTGTAAAGTGACCTCTAATCCTAGCCTTCTGTAACACCCCCAAATTTAACCTCATTTGAAAGCGTTACTGCCGATGACTCCGGACGTAAACCCCAAAGTCACCCCAGGCTTTTCCAACGTCATAACTGACTTAAAACATAGTTACAATACTAAAATCATAACTTTTATTAAACCACATGGTCGCGGAATTACACGATTCCAAAAACGACCCAATAATCAGAATTACAACAGCGAAAGACTTTTAAACAAAACGACAAAATAGAACAGCAGAAATCTTTATAAATACAAAGCGACAAAACAACTTGTCGAAAACACCGTTCATCTTCATAGTCGTTCTAGCCTTCTCGAATCTGCATGTGCCGAAACGGACGGACGACACCCCCATGACGTTACAGAAATATAAAAATACAAGAGTTAGTCTAATGAATAGACTAAGCAAGGGCTTCACCAATAATTCACACAAACACATCACAAGCAATTCCACATATCACAAATCACATCACAATCTCAAGTCATATGATTACAGTATATCTCTTATATTAGCGTTGATTCTAGCAGAATATACAACCTAATATAATATCAGATTTTAATTATCTCAAATTAATTAAAAACCACTTGCCTGGAAAAATGAGCTTTTCCTAGCTGCACTAGAGCCTAGCTGCACTACTCGCCAAAGTTCATTAATTAGGTGCTTTCAGGCACTTATCTGAATTAAATGACCACACACACACACATATCACGTTATAAACTTTTAACTGGACCTCACAGGATCCAAACCTCTAACTATCGCATTGGGTCTTAATTGCCCTTATAAAGAATGAACCTCACAGAGTCCAAAATTTCACTATCGCATTGGGTCTTAATCGCCCTTATAAAGAATGAACCTCACAGAGTCCAAACTTTCACTATCGCATTGGGTCTTAATCGCCCTTATAAAGAATGAACCTCACAGAGTCCAAACTTTCACTATCGCATTGGGTCTTAATTACCCTAAACAGTTATAAAGAAACGCCCATGGAACACACCGGATCCAGGCGCTCCTACGAATACTCGTGCTAACTAACAGTTAAACACGCAAACACATCACACAGAGCCATCACGGCCCATACCTACACAATAATCCATATCAAGGACCCTTACGGCCTTCACCTGCACAACAAATCTATCATATACTAGCGTCGGTTCTAGCAGAATATACAACCTAGTATAATAACTTCTTTTAAACACATAAGGTTATCAAAACAATTTCCAACATAATTCATAATCATCCCAAATTAATTAACAACAAAACTATTGATAAATAATCGAAATATGGAATGATGAGCAAGAGCGAACCGCCACTTGCCTGAATCCGCAGAAGCTTAAGCAAAGCTTAGAGACAATGGCTCTTGGGTCCAAAACTGGAACAGATCTGGAATAAAAATCCCTAGGAAACGACCCATAACAAGATCCTAACTTAGATTCAATACACATATATATGAATCTAAAAGAATACGAAAAGAAATCAAAGGAACGAGCCAAGCCCAAAGCCAAACCACAAAACACACAACTCGGACACACATACCGCGATCGCGGCAGGTCGTGGTCGGTCGCGGTTTTCGTGCTGTGACAGTGGCTAGCTCGCGAGACAACAATGGAGAATTTCTTACCCAAACCGATTTGTTTGCTTCGATTTGTCTATGGTTCGATCTCCCAACACCTCAAAGCTTCTCACTACACTCAAGAGTACCTTCTCGACTCAAGAACCACTCGAAATCTCCCTCTCACGAAGCTCCAAAACTGCTCAACAATGGTGAAAAACAGAGGAGAAACAAAGGAGAAAGAAGAAAGAAGAAGAAGAAGAGAAAGAGAGCTCCGGTTCTCACCCCTTTTATAGCCCAAATCCGAGCCTCCTCATGGGAAACAAGAAGGGGACAAGGGGATAAGGCAAAAGAGCCACTTGCAAGCCCAAAAATATCTCCCCCAAGCCACTTGCGCGAGGAAGACGAAGCCAGCTCTGTTTTCAGCGAAAACCGCGATCGCGGCCGATCGCGGTGAGTCGCGGTTAATGGCCGACTTCGTTAATTCTTATCCGAACTCAACTTGGGTTAATTTTCTTAACTCCGGGTTAAATATATTCGTACATTAACGATACATTAACCCTGAAAACACCTCAACTGTATTATATAATGCTCGGAAAATTTTACAGAGCTCAGACCCCTTTTGAGAAGGTCCGAGACTCACTGAATTAAATCCGTCTAGCAAAACGGGCATAAGAAAAATTTAAAAATAATTCAAAATACCCTTAAAAATTACGGGGTGTTACATTACTACCCCCTTATTTTAAGTTTCGACCCCGAAACTTGCATTTTCAAGGCCGACAACAAGTAGGGAAAGTATCTAAGTACACCCGTCTCAGTCTCCCAAGTAACCTCTTTGGTTTCTAACTTGGAGCACAAACTCGTACCAAAGGTACCACCTTGCTACGCAACTGCCTCAAAGCCAAAGAGGAACCTTGCCTCAGCACAAAACTTACCACCTGAACTCAACAACCTTAATCACTTTATCCTCTAGATTACTACTAGAGAGATCAGTCGATTTTCCTCAGTGTCTTCCCTCGGCTCCACCTTAGGAACCTTGGTCTTATCAGACACTTAACACTACTGACTCAGAGAGTACAGTCTTCACTTCCCAGGGGAACAACTAGGTCCTACAACCTCAAATCACGACAAGCAAACTGAGAACTCAAGTCTAACTGGAGATGGCGAAACCACCTCGACTTCTTCCGAGTCCTTCAGAAGAGAACAGAATGCACCCTCAACTATGGGTGACAAACAGAGAGTCTTAGTCTTTCTAGACACAGAAGCAAACTTCCGTATCAGACTTAAGAAGGCACGACTATGAACGGCTTTTCATTTGAAAAATTCAGAGCTCTTGGAAAACATTTTAGCTCTGATACCATTTCTGTAACACCCCCAAATTTAACCTCATTTGAAAGCGTTACTGCCGATGACTCCGGACGTAAACCCCGAAGTCACCCCAGGCTTTTCCAACGTCATAACTGACTTAAAACACAGTTACAATACTAAAATCATAACTTTTATTAAACCACATGGTCGCGGAATTACACGATTCCAAAAACGACCCAATAATCAGAATTACAACAGCGAAAGACTTTTAAACAAATGACAAAATAGCACAGCGGAAATCTTTTTAAATACAAAGCGACAAAACAACTTGTCGAAAACACCGTTCATCTTCATAGTCGTTCTAGCCTTCTCGGATCTGCATGTGCCGAAACGGACGGACGACACCCCCATGACGTTACAGAAATATAAAAATACAAGAGTTAGTCTAATGAATAGACTAAGCAAGGGCTTCACCAATAATTCACACAAACACATCACAAGCAATTCCACATATCACAAATCACATCACAATCTCAAGTCACATGATTACAGTATATCTCTTATATTAGCGTTGATTCTAGCAGAATATACAACCTAATATAATATCAGATTTTAATTATCTCAAATTAATTAAAAACCACTTGCCTGGAAAGACGAGCTTTTCCTAGCTGTACTAGAGCCTAGCTGCACTACTCGCCAAAGTTCATTAATTAGGTGCTTTCAGGCACTTATCTGAATTAAATGACCACACACACACACATATCACGTTATAAACTGTTAACTGGACCTCACAGGATCCAAACCTCTAACTATCGCATTGGGTCTTAATTGCCCTTATAAAGAATGAACCTCACAGAGTCCAAACTTTCACTATCGCATTGGGTCTTAATCGCCCTTATAAAGAATGAACCTCAAAGAGTCCAAACTTTCACTATCGCATTGGGTCTTAATCGCCCTTATAAAGAATGAACCTCATAGAGTCCAAACTTTCACTATCTCATTGGGTCTTAATTACCCTAAACAGTTATAAAGAAACGCCCATGGAACACACCGGATCCAGGCGCTCCTACGAATACTCGTGCTAACTAACAGTTAAACACGCAAACACATCACACAGAGCCATCACGGCCCATACCTACACAATAATCCATATCAAGGACCCTTACGGCCTTCACCTGCACAACAAATCTATCATATACTAGCGTCGGTTCTAGCAGAATATACAACCTAGTATAATAACTTCTTTTAAACACATAAGGTTATCAAAACAATTTCCAACATAATTCATAATCATCCCAAATTAATTAACAACAAAACTATTGATAAATAATCGAAATATGGAATGATGAGCAAGAGCGAACCGCCACTTGCCTGAATCCGCAGAAGCTTAAGCAAAGCTTAGAGACAATGGCTCTTGGGTCCAAAACTGGAACAGATCTGGAATAAAAATCCCTAGGAAATGACCCATAACAAGATCCTAACTTAGATTCAATACACATATATATGAATCTAAAAGAATACGAAAAGAAATCAAAGGAAACGAGCCAAGCCCAAAGCCAAACCACAAAACACACAACTCGGACACACATACCGCGATCGCGGCAGGTCGTGGTCGGTCGCGGTTTTCGTGCTGTGACAGTGGCTAGCTCGTGAGACAACAATGGAGAATTTCTTACCCAAACCGATTTGTTTGCTTCGATTTGTCTATGGTTCGATCTTCCAACACCTCAAAGCTTCTCACTACACTCAAGAGTACCTTCTCGACTCAAGAACCACTCGAAATCTCCCTCTCACGAAGCTCCAAAACTGCTCAACAATGGTGAAAAACAGAGGAGAAACAAAGGAGAAAGAAGAAGGAAGAAGAAGAGAAAGAGAGCTCCGGTTCTCACCCCTTTTATAGCCCAAATCCGAGCCTCCTCATGGGAAACAAGAAGGGGACAAGGGGATAAGGCAAAAGAGCCACTTGCAAGCCCAAAAATATCTCCCCCAAGCCACTTGCGCGAGGAAGACGAAGCCAGCTCTATTTTCAGCGAAAACCGCGATCGCGGCCGGTCGCGGTGAGTCGCGGTTAATGGCCGACTTCGTTAATTCTTATCCGAACTCAACTTGGGTTAATTTTCTTAACTCCGGGTTAAATATATTCGTATATTAACGATACATTAACCCCGGAAACACCTCAACTGTATTATATAATGCTCGGAAAATTTTACAGAGCTCAGACCCCTTTTGAGAAGGTCCGAGACTCACTGAATTAAATCCGTCTAGCAAAACGGGCATAAGAAAAATTTAAAAATAATTCAAAATACCCTTAAAAATTACGGGGTGTTACACCTCCATCTATGACTCCTTATGCCTCCCAGAGTGACCTACCCGACAATCCTTCTTCAACTCCTCTACTTATGTCGCCCTGTCGGTAAAATGAGATCCTAGAAACACTCCTTTTCTTTTCACTCATTTTGCCTAGGAGCCCTTTCGGGTTTTCGTCCTAGCCACTCATATTTTTCTCATAGATGTGCTCACATTAGCTCACGTCACTCCGACACCTTCTTACCCCAGCCTAGCGCTGGTCCGGGTCACCTGCTTTTTACCCAAGCCGCCCTTTCAGGTTTTCAGCTTGTCCTAGGATTTTCGTTTTTTTTTTTGAAAAGAAATGCTAAAATTCGAAATGCTAAAAATCAAAGTATAATGCTGGAAAAGAAATATGTACAAGATAGATAGTGAATACTCTACTCCCCCATGCTTAAATCATGCATTGTCCTCAATATATGGAAGACAAGAAAAAGATAAGGGGAAAATAGAACTACTCACTGGAGTGGAGGCCATACCCATAAGCGTTGAAGAAAGCCTCAACTCTCCTCTACATCTGAACCACCTGGTCCTCAACAGTGGTGAGGTGACTATCCAGGCGGTTGGCGTGGTATGCAAGGTTGACCTCCATGTTGCGCTGCCACTTAGCGCTCCGCCGCTCCTGCTCATCCAGGCGGGTGGAGACTTGGCGTTCCCACTGAACGCTTCTCCTCTCATGCTCCTCTAGCCTCTGGGAGATGCCGCATTCCCACTCGGCACTCCTTCGTATATGCTCGGCCTGCCTTAGTTACAGGTTGGCCATTCTGTCCAGGAGCTGGTCCCAGGGCGCCCCTCCAGATCCACTACCAGACCCAGATGCCTGGTAGGTATAGTTAGGGTGAACATGTGGGCCCCTGGAATGCAGCGGGGATGGCACATCGCTCTCCATGTCCACCGCTGCAGTCGCTTCCTCCTCCTCCTCGTTGTCGTCGTCGTCCCCTTCGTCTTCGGACGACGACCCCTGCTCTCCATCGGCATAGAGGTAAAAATCCCTCGCCCGGGGCCCATAAGGCATCGGACGAGGCAGCCTCATTCGGTGGGTCCTTTCCTTCTTGGAGAGCCAAGTGTACTCTCCACCACAAACCTCCAGCAGATGGGATCTCCGCAGCAGTGTGATGTTGTAGGTGTAGATATCGGCGGGGAAATCTCAATGGTCCGCGATGTTCTCGTACTGCTGAGCGATAAGCGTCACCATGCCCCCATGGAGATCTTGCCGCCCGCCTTCTCCCTTAGCCCGAGACAGCTGGAGAGGAACAAATCGACCCAGTCGGGGGTGTTGTGGCTCTCCGGTGTCAAACACCAGAGCACTATAAGGTCCAGCGTCGGAACCTTGTTCACCTCCCCCTGTCCCAGGAAGGACATGGCGAGCACCTTATGCGCCAGCCTCAGACAGGGGTGCGTCAGCTTGTAGTTATACTCGCCGGCGCTGGGGTTGAGTACCTCCTGGGTCGCATCCTGCCAGAAGAGCTCTGGCAAGGTGCCCGCGGCCTCCCAATCCTCGGCGGGAGCCTCAGTAACGCCAAACAGGTCTCACAGACCTTGGTAGGACATCATCCTCTACCGCCCCAGCAGGTTGAACGTGATCCCGTCGTCGTGGCGCTCCAGCATGGCCAGAAACTCCAGGGTCAGCTCGTGCGAGGATGGGGTGGCAAGGTCAATGAAGTTGTCGAGCCCTCCGTGGCTCAGCAACTGTTGTGTGCAGTCCTCCAAACCGAGTCGTTGCAGCGTCGGCCGATCGAAGAACTTCGTCTGGATGAACTTCCGCGCGCTGAACATCTCGTAGTAGCGCCTGTGCCTCTGGCTCCGCATGTTGCCTACGAAGGCTGCCATGGTGGGGAAAAAAAGAGCGAGAAAGCACAATAGAAAGAGTACCGGAGGGACCCACGATCGCGGGGTGTGGGGCGCGGTCGCGGTTTATGCTCGACTCGAAGCTCGCTGGAGAAGATGGGCCGCGATCGCGGGGTTGATGCCGGCGATCGCGGTTATCGGGTTTGCAGCAAACTTCGAGAAAAAATGGCTCCGGTGCTTTGCGGTGGCGCTGCGGTGGTCGCGGGGTTGGCGTGGGTCCGGCGATCACGGCTCGTGAGGCAATGAGGAATCCAAGAGTTGAAAATTGGAGATCTCACCCAAACGACGTCGCGGTCGGAGGAACGATAGCGCGGGGCTACAGGGGACGTCGCGGTGGTCGGAGTCGGAGATCCGATCGTGTGAGAGTGAGAGGTGGTGGTGGAGGTGTTGTAAAATGCCTCCATCGCCTCTCGTGCTTTATAGGCACCGCGATGAGGACCCGCAATCGCGGGGCTGAGGGCCCGCGATCGCGGGGTTAATACCCCTGCATCCGTAATAGTCGGCGCGAGTTACGAGGCGTTAACTGCCTCGAAAAACGCGCCGGTTTTATTAAAGCGTGGGCGATTTTTTTTTTTTTTTGCGAGAACTCGCCATGGATCGCCGAGGGGAAACCGCGATCGCGGGTGTGAAACCGCGATCGCGGGTGCTGGATTTCGGCCTCTGCTGCATAGTTAGTTCTAGTGCCCACAGAAAAAGAAAAACAAGTGCAAAGAAGAAGAAAGAAAAATAAAATCTAAGTCCTAAGAAAGGTAAAAACATAAATGAGTTCAACGACTCATACCTCGGGTTGCCTCCCGAGCAGCGCCATAGTTATCGTCACGGCACGACGTCCTGCTGTACTTCTCATCCGGGGTTGCCTCCTGCAACCGTACTCCTTGCTCTTGTATCTGGAGGATGCTCCAGAATGTTCTCCAGCCTATACTATGTCTTCCTCTTGTCGAACTCCATGCTGATTGTGCCTCTACCCACGTCGATCTTTGTGTTGGAGGTCTTCATGAAAGGCCTCCCTAGCATTACTCGTCCTCCTCGTTCCCATGTGTTCATGACAAAGAAGTCTGCAAGAAAAACAAGGGTATCGACGCTTACCAGTACTTCCTTCACAACGCCCTCAGGAGTGATGACGGAGTTGCCAGCCAGTTGGATGACGATTTCCGTGCTCTCTAATGGCCCGACGTCGAGGTTGTTGTAGACGGACAGTGGCAGGACATTGATTGAAGCTCCCAAATCCAGCAATGTCTCGCTGAATTCAGTCTCCCCAATCTTGCAGGGCACGCTGAACATTCCGGGATCCTCACACTTCTTGGGAATCCTCTTCTGCACCACAGCTGAGACATCCTTCTTGACCTTTGGCTTCTTCTTAGATCGCTCCTTTTGCTCCGCTATGGTCTTGCGTAGCTCTCTCAAGAAGGGGCTCTCCGGGTAGCCCTGGTATATCTCGCAATATATTCCCGTATTCCCTTCATCTTCTAATGTTGCAGGGAATGGCACCGGGATGTCAAAATTTCCCTCCGGATAGTCATACTTGTTCATGAAAGTCTTGCGAGGCGGAGCACTTTCCGAGAGTTGATCGCGGGTGTCAACCCGCGATCGCGGCTGTCATGCCCGCGGTCACGGTTAATGCTCAAATTTATGCTCAAGTTTTTCTCGGCTTTTGGCTCCATAAACCTGCGATCGCGACTGTCGCCCCGCGATCGCGGTTTTGCCTCGTACTTCTCTTTTAATTCCAGCTTCTCTTCTTCATTCTCCCATCTTGGCCTTGACGTCATGCAGTTGACGTTTTGCCTTGGATTAATCTCAGTTTGAGATGGGAGTGCTCGTGACTCTCTAGCTTCGAGCTTGCTGACCGCCTGGGAGATCTGCCCTACCTGCTTCTCCAGGTTCTGGATACTGGACTTGGTCTCATGTTGGAACTGAACCATGTTTTGCTGCATGGTTCCTACTATCTGCGTCATCGTGGTCATGTGTTGCGCCAGTGTATTGACTTGGTCCTCTAGATTCATAGCGCGGGGAGCTCCTTGTCCTTGTGGTCTCTGCTCTGCTGAGCCTCTGAACTGCTGGCCTCCTTGGAATGGTCGTTGGGGGTACTACTGCTGCTGGTATTGCTGAGGGGGTCTTGGTCGGAACTCAGGGGGGTTCTCCACATTGTGCGTGTTCCCGTACCTCAAGTTACGATGGTCTCTCCACCCCGGATTGTAGGTACTGGAGTAGGGGTCGTACCGTTGTCTTTGTTGGTACCCCCCAACAGCGTTGACTTGCTCAGTGGGCTCCTCATAGAGTGTAGGACATGCGTCAGTTGCATGCGTGGTGGCATAGCAAAATTCGCACTCCTTGACCCTCTGGGGTCCTTCCTTCCTCATCAAAACCTTGATCATCTCCTTCATTTCGCTCACTTCCCTCGCCATAGATGGGGGAACATTCTCACTTGAAGTGGCTTTCACAGCCTGGGCGCTCGCCCTCTTGCTGAATTGCCTTGAGCCTTTCGACAACTCGCTGAATATCTCAAATGCAGCGGTAGGGGTTTTGTTCAGTATGTTTCCCCCACACGCCGCGTTCACCATTCGTCGCTCTTTATCCAGCAATCCCCCGTACAGATATAAGACCAAATCCTGGTCTGAATACCCGTGATAGGGACAACTAGAGCACAACCTCTTGAAACGCTCATAGTACTCGTAGAGCGTCTCCGTCCCATGATGCTCTATGTTGCTCAGGTTGCGCTTGAGACTGTTCAGCTTTGTTGCTGGAAAGTACTTTTCCAGAAATGCCTTCTTCATTTTCTCCCAGGTGTTGATGCTTCCTGGGGTGAGGTAGTAAAACCAGTCGTTGGCTGAATCGTTAAGTGAAAAAGGAAAAGCCCTCAACGTGATTTGATCCTCAGTGACATTCCGTGGCTTCATGGAACTGCACACGGCGTGGAACTCCGAGAGGTGCTTGTTTGGGTCCTCTCCAGCTAGCCCATGGAACTGAGGCAAAAGATGGATAAGACCAGACTTGAGCTCAAAGTTCACTCCCATGCCTAGCTCAGGGAATTGTACGGCCAGTGGCTGCTGCGTCAAGTTAGGCGCAGTCAGCTGCCTCAACGTAGGTGGTGGTACCTCGTCCGCCATCTCAAAAGTGGGATTCTCAAAGACCAAAGCTCAATTCACTCTGCGTCCTTGGGAGAAAGTTCTCTCAATCTCTGGATCGGGATCTAAAGGTGGAGAGTCAGCAGTACGGGTGTGGACCAAAAGATAGGTCCACACACACAAGCAAACACACGAAAATCACACAGAAAAAATTCGAAAACACACAAAGCATGCAAAACACCAAAAATTCGCAATTGCCTTCCCCGGCAACGGCGCCAAAATTTGATGGAGGGTAGTCGTCGTATCCCCAATCAAAAGTAAATCCCAAAATCCTCACTAAACAAAGTATAGTAAGTAAGTCAGGGTCGATCCCACAGAGAAGGAAGGAACCAATGGTGGTAGCATGCAATGTCACAAAAGGGGGGGTTTTATGGTTGGTTGGTTGAAAACAAAACAAACAAAACAAAGTAGAATAGATGAAATATCAAGAAAGAAAAACACTTAGCCAAGTAATGTCCACATAAGTCATTCAAAGGTTATTTATAGATTAAGTCCTATCTTCCTATTCGGTTATTTCTATCCCGATCTTATGTAAATTCAGAGGGAAACCTTCCACAAAGAACCCTTACCAATGAATAACCCTAGTACCACTAAAGGTTCAACCCAAAGGCATCAATGCATATAAGAATTAACCAGGATACACAGAACGCTCGCTCAGATGTATTTACCATATAATCAATTCCCACATAGATATAATCCACAGATGCAGATAACAATCAATGCTTGCTACTTATACCAGAGCGTTATCCCAACAGTTCCCTAGTATTAGCAATATGAATGAAAGCAATAAACCTAGGTGATCAGTCTAGATAAACCAACAAATATTCAAATATGAATTTGCTCAGAGAAAAGATATAACTCAATAGGATAGATAGATAGGAACAAAACCTCACAACCAGATGAACGAACGCATGCTTCCATTACTGGACTAAGCCAAAGAGGCTTAGCTCCTCATAGTCATGGTAGAAACTTCAAAAGAAATAAACAACGATGAATTGAAATTGCAAAAACTAGAACTAGTCTCTAAAGAGTGGATCCCTAACCCTAATGCATAAGGAGAGTATTTATAGGGCCCTAACAAATGACCTAGCCCATTAAGAAAAATAACTGAAATAGAAATAAGAAAAAGGGAAAAGAAAACTAAAAAGATAATTCGGAATAAGTCTGAGCCTCTGCCGTGTCAGACCCACGATCGCGGGTGGTGGACCTTGATCGCGGCCCATGTGGCTCCGCGCCCTTCAATCTCTCCGCGCCCGCAGAAAACTCTCGACATGCTCCGAGGCCCGCGATCGCGGCACCCATGCCCGCGATCGCGGTTAATGCTCGGCATTCTTGTCCTTTGCCTTGCACCAACCCGTCTCCTCTTCACTCCTTGGCGTCTTCTCTTGATGGCTTCCTTCCTCAGTGTCTTCATGATATCCAAAGTAGCTCAAACACCTCCAAAAACACCAACTTCGCCTCCAAACTCCATACACAAGAATGTGTCTAAATCTACCCGAATGGCACCAATAAAACCTCTAATAACTCTTAGTTAAGCCCTACAAAGTAGTGCTTATCAGCTAGATTAAGGCAAGTGGCGGTTCGCTCTTGCTTATCATTCCATATTTCCTTTAGTTATTAATTATTTCTGATTGTTAATTAAATTGGAATAAAGTGTTGTTTTCGTTTGGGAACAGATTTTATAAAATGATATGATTAAAATATGATATTATAATAGGTTGTATATTGCTAGAAACAACGCTATTATTCCCGTTGTTACTGTGATGGTATTGGTATGGATTATTGTGTGAACTTAACGTGTAGTTAGAACGAGTATTCGTAGGAACGCTATGTGCCTTGCGAGGTCTAGTCGTTTCTTTATAACTAGTATTAGGAGGATTTTGCCCTAGTACTATCTGGTCATGACTATACCCTTACTCAGGGTAGGTGCACACAGCTGGTGCCAACACTCGACAGTTATTCCCATAATATCTCTCGTATCGAGATGATATGCAATAAAAGCTATAACGCGAATGTACGTTTTGTAATTAAATAAGATAAGTGCGGTTATGCACATAATTAATGAACCTTCGGGCGAGAAGTACAACTTGGAACCCGCCCGGACTTCGGTTTGAGTAAGTCTTCTTTCCAATCTGGATTCGCATTGCGCGATGTGGTTGGTCGTGGACCCAAATGATCAAGTCGTTTTAAACGCTTGTGTGAAAACTATAACGTTCCCAAACACTTGTCATACTTTCTGAAAGACTCAATCTCTTGGAGTCTTCTCTTCATACGTTTCCCATAAGACTCAATCTTTTGGAGTCTTCTCTTATTCATACCTCTTCTTATGTTTCCATAGAAGTGTTGGGGTTCACTGTCGTCATCGGTTATTATTCGAGAAGCGATGGGTGTAACCTAATACGACTACTTAGAACCTTTTCTATTTTACCCTTGCATAGTCTTTCATTAGACTAACCAACCGGTTATTTTCCTTTGCATGGTTGGCTGGTGTCATCCGTCTCATACGGCACATCAGGTAAACTGTAACACCCCCAAATTTTCTTCCTTTGAAAGTATTACTGCCAGTGACCTCGGATATAATATCCCGAAGTCATCCCAGGCTTTTCCAAACGATAAAACCATCAACCAACAGTTATAATACCAAATATTACAACTTTTATTAAAATCAACGTCTCGGAAATACAACAATTTCCAAATACCACAAAATACAAAATCAGAATTATTACAGCGGAAGTCTTTAAGCAAAACATATTTAACACAGCGGAAGTCTTTTAAACAAAGCGACAAAATAACTTGTCAAAACACCGTTCATCTTCATAGTCGTTCTAGCCTTCACGGAACAGCAACATACCTGATGTGCCGAATCGAACGGATGACACCAGCCAACCATGCAAGGGAATAATTACGGTTGGTTAGTCTAATGAAAGACTACGCAAGGGTACAAAGCAGAGTGGTTCGAAGCAGTCGTATTAGGTTAGACTCATCGCTTCTCGAATAATAACCGATGACGATAGTCAACCATCATACTCCTACTGGAATAAACAAGAGGTATGCACAAGAGAAGATTCTAGAGACCGAGCCTCACAGAAATCAAACACAAAAGGAAGAAGACTCCAATGAATTGAGCCTTAACAGAAATATGACAAATGTTGGGGAACATTAAATAAATCACACAAGGCACTTAACTTAAACACAACGATACTTAACTTAATCACAACGGCACTTAATCACAATTGCACTTAACTTAATCACAACTGCACTTAATCATAACTGCACTTAACTTAATCACAACTTAACTTAATCATAACAGTACTTAACTTGATCACAACTGCACTTAAAACACTTACCTTATCATTAAGACTTATTAAGTTATGAGCTTAATCGTACCCTTATTAATTTACAACACACCAGTTATTACACAGGATGATCCTACGCCATCCAGATTGCACTTACAAGGTGCTTAAACTTATTAATTATGTGCTTAACTGCACTTATCTTATTAAATTACAACACACACAACTACACACATTTAAGACCTTTAATTATTATTCCGAGTAACAACGGAAGATTATTACACTGGGTGACCTTACGTTCACCCCGATACACTGGCGAGGTGCTTAATTAATTTACCGCCTTTAAATTAATCTGAGTAACAACGGAAGATTATTAATACCCCGGGTGGTATTACGTCCACCCAGTGGCGCTAGCTAGGCGCTTAAACCCCTCCTACCTTAACGGGTGGTAGGAAGTATTGTATTAAAGAAACGACTAATCTCTTAACCTGATTAGTGTTCCTACGAACATTAAGTTTTAAAGAAGCCACTAATCTCTTAACCTGATTAGCGTTCCCACGATTATTGATTATAAAGACACGACAAATCCTTACTTGGACTTAGCGTTCCTGCAAACTCACGTGCTATACTAGCATTACAGTTAACATTAAATTCACAATAATACCATCACGGTAATTTACACACAATACTCATGCTAACTAAACAGTTAAACACAATAATAAATCACACAAATCCATCACGGCTCACACCTATACAATATATCTATAATAGCGTCAATTCTAGCAGAATATACAACCTATTATAATATCAGATTTTAATCACATATAGTTATCAAAACTATTCCCAACATAATTAAGAATCATCCCAATTTATTTAACCACTAAACGATTGATAAATAATTGAAGTATGGAATGATGAGCAAGAGCGAACCGCCACTTGCCTTAGATCCGCCGAACTTGAACAACGGGCTCCTGAGTCCAAAACGGGGACAGATCTGGAATAATAAATCCCTAAGAAACGACCCATAACAAGATCCTAACTTAGATTCAATACACTTATATATGAATCTAAAAGAATACGAAAAGAAATCAAAGGAATCGAGCCACGCCCCAAGCCAAACCACAAGAACACACACTCGGATAAGACTTGCCGCGGGTGCAGTGAGAGTCATACCGCGGGGTGCGGTGGTCAGACAGTGGCGAAGCTTCGACAGAGCATCAATGGAGAACTTACCCAAAACCGATTTGTATGCTTCGATTTGTCTATGGTTTGATCTCCCAACACTTAAACCTTCACACAACACTCAAGAGCACCTTATTAGACACTCAAAGGAGCTCGATTATGCCTCAAACGAAGCTCTTAAGCTCGGTTTTAATGGTGAAAAACAGAGGAGAGCAAAGGAGGAAGACGAAGAGCAAGCTCGACTTCGGATTTCACCTCCTTTTATAGCTCAACTCGAGCTTCCTCTAAGGGGACAAGGGGACAACGTGCCAAGCAAGACAAAGGGGACAAGAGACAACAAGTGGAGCAAGTGGATCAAGTGGCCAAATGGATAGAACTTCGGAAATTCTATCGCGAAGACGAAGACTCAGCGCTTGCCGCGGGTGCGGCCACTTGACCGCGGGGTGCGGTCAAGGCCATTCTTCACCCTTTTTGACCGTTTTCACTTTGGGTTAATTTCCTTAAACCCGGGTTAAATATATTCGTACTCTAACGACAAGTTAACCCCGAAAACACTCTAACTGTATTATATATTACTCAGAAAAATTTACAGAGCTCAAACATATTACAGAATGTCCGATCTTCTCTGAATTTAATCCGTCTAGTAATACGGGCATAAGAAAAATTCCAAAATACCCTTATAAAATGCGGGATATTACATAAACGTCCCTTTCCATGAAGGCCAGAATACGATGATGATGGCAAATGACGTTTTAAAGAGTTTTTCCAAGGTTGAAGATCCTAGGCGTGAGATCGCTCAGATCAAGACCCTTTATGGAATTTAATTATTCCAAAGACTTCCGCTGTGTTAAACAATTCTGTACTTGGTTTTGTATTTAACTGAGAACAGTTGTAAAACCACGATGTTGGTTGAATAATGTTTGGGTGAATTTTATGATATTTAATAAAGTTTGCATTATCATATAGTCGTTATAAAATAGTTTAAGCCTTGGGTGACCCCAGATGTGTAATCTGAGGTCACTGGCGGTAATACTTTCAAGGGATTATTTGGGGGTGTTACAATATGAACTTTCCCCATCCTCCATCTGGTAAGCCATGATCAATCGTCATCTATCTTTACTATAACATAACTTATATATGTGTTATCATGCAGATTTTCCTTACATAATAACATATATGTATGAATGGGTTTGCATTTTATTAGCATATCTTTCCTATATAAAATGTATTGTTTTTTATGTTTAATTGTTCGTAGGTAGATACTACTTAGTTGACAATGGATATCCAGACATAAAAGGCTATATGGTGGCCTACTCCAAGGTAAAATATCACCAATCTCAGTTCATGCAAGAGGCTCCAAAAAATATTCGACAAGGATTTAACCGAGTCCATTCTTCTTTGAGGACGACAATCGAACGATGCTTTGGTATTTTGAAGAAGAGATGGAAGATATTAAGGCATGCCGTCATATGATATTCCCACACAAATCGACATCATTTGTGTGTGTTTTGCGGTACACAACTTCATACTAGAACACGAGCTGAATGATTCAACCCTAGAAGAGGATGATAAAGATGGATTCAAGTTTGACCCCATGGATGATAAAGGCGAAGACAACAAACCCAAAGGTTACATGAGTGGCGTCCGAGATGACATTGCTAAACATATTTGGGATCACAAGAATATGTATTTGGCTGGCCTGTAATTCGTAGGATTACGAAGTCCAGTTTTTTGTAAACAAGTCTAATATTAAAACATTACTTAAATTAATGAGGGGATACCTACGTCCTTCTCCATTTTGTATGGAGGTTAGGGTCTTATGTATATTGATCATGGATGGTTTAGGTGGCTAGTTTGTGATTTTGGTGGGTTGATTTTTCACATGTCTAGAGGTCGTGTTGGTAAGTGGTAAGTACTTGATGGGTGATCATAATGTGTCCGTCGTTGTCATAGTTTCAATATGTGCATTCAACACTTCTAAAGAAGGATTATGGTACCACAAAAAACAAATAACCCAACAATAATGACATACGGAAACATAGCTAAAAACATACTTTTGTTTCTAAAACATTTATAAACTTTTAAGTGCATTTAATAAAACGTTAGTATTGTAACAATACTAACATTTGAAGTTGTGCAATAACTTGATTCAACTATGAACTCAATGGCCCTTAATGATGGATGATACGATTGAGGACGACTTCAATGGTTTGTGACCATAGCTAAAAACGTACACAAGCTCAAACAAAATGAGATGATCATTCACTACGAAACATAGCTAAAAACGTACAAACAAGATGATCATTCACTATGAAACAAACATACAAACGCACAACAAGATGATCAAGTACATTACGAAGGAAAGAAACAAACACTTCAATGATACGAGTACCACAAAAGAAAGCGGAAAGAGAATCATACCGACAACGACATACTGACAAGTACCACACATTGAGTTCATAGATAAAAATCCAACCATTACCATTACCATACCGGTGAAGGTCCTTAGGAAAACTAATCTAGTTGGATGACATCGGATCTCGGACGTAGGCAAACATGACTGTTCCAGTGAAGGTGGAGCTTGAGATGATCATGACCGACAATGATATTGTCGTAGTTGAATTCCCCAAAACTCACTTCATACATACCAAAGTTTGGGTGTCGTACAACAGTTCCATACCACCATCCGTCACGATTCCATATGTCTACGTGTTACCCTATCTCGTAATAACTTAGAGTTCTATAAGGGGGTATGGGACGCAACAACCCCCATAGGACTTGTTCTACAAGGGGACCCGAGCGGTCGTTAGTCATCAATGATTCGTATTTGACACGGTAGAATCCAATCAATGGTAAGACTAAGGATATATTGGCGGTGTGATATGAACCGAGCAATCCATGTTCTGCTCCAATGACTTCAACTCGTTCCTCTAAATGAAATTGTCTTGCCATTTAGGAAATCTAAAAACATTACACAATAGTAAGACTTGTTTTATATAATGTAGGGCAATAAAAGTATATATTGAACTGGAGTACAAACATACAAAATTGTATACTGACAAAACATATATATTGTCGACCAAGACAATGTTATATAGGAAATTGTTATTGACAAATCTTAGAAAAAGCTCCAAATTTAGTGGGTGCGAGATAGTAGCACCCTTAAACTCATCATGTATGATAATCCATGCGAAACTCCCGTAGGCCCCATATCGTTCATTGTGTCGTATGCACACCTCGACCAAAGCTTGACTGTCATCATCATTCCATGGGAAAACAGTCCTCCTTGCTCCTATGCGCAAACAACAATATTTAGTACATGTACAAGACATACAAAATATGCACTCACATGATATTTTACTAAAAACTAGAGATACAAATCTTACATGGCATTCTTCTACTAGTATGCTTGTATGTTGTAAAGTAGAGATGTCTTGCTGCCTTACTTGTGGGTTTGATGGAATACAAATAGATGAAAGGCCTTATATAGAGAGGTGAGGCCGAGAGCTTGTGACATTTTGTACATAAACTTTTTTTTGAATATCTCTTTTCATGTAAAATTCAGAATAAAGTATAAACTATATGTAAAGATGCTTACTATTATACCAATATGATATAACAATCTTATATCACAACAAACTACATATAAACTCAAATTACAAGAACCATCAAAGTCATTGCAACCAACATACTTATAAGGTCTCGGTCATTAGTATAAAAGCCTCAAACATACATAAACATTACAATACATAGATCCGAACATACATAAACATTACAATACATAGACTCGAACATACATAAACACTACAGAAGCTTTAAGGGAAATTCCTTGAGGTGTATGGTGTAGCAAAATGATCACCCAAATTGTTAACAAAGGTGATTTCCCGGACATTTCACCTTAACCTAGATCAATTACATAATGGCATAACGGATGATAGAAAACATAACAACCAAGACGAGGAGAATAGTAACCATTCAAGCATAATATAACCTCATCCTTGAAGCATCAAAGAGCTACATGTGTGCAGCGAAGAGGGTGTCACAGTGTAACGCTAGCTGAACGTTTGAAGTTGCTAGTGTAGATACATGCTCAGCTAGTTCTTGGTTCTCATCATCCAGATGCACCACATTCCCATGCTCTTCTTGTAGTTGAATGCTAAGTTGTTCACGTATGACCCTTTCATTGTTAACATCCAATAGAAGCCCCGCCACATGTCCTCTGAGTGACCTGGCAGCTTGTTGCATCAAGTGTGCACGCGAGAAGTTTTCTACTCCGTTGATAAGGTCATCAAACCTTGTCACATCATATTCCTACAAATATGGTTTTGATACACTTATTGAAGACAAATATGGTTTTGAGATATCATATTCCTAGTGCATAAGTTCTGGAACAATCACAACACATCTAGTTTGCATCAAGTTTGCATCATATATATAACAGAGTTTGCATCAACATCTATATAACTGTTTTTCCTATAATCTGAAATTTGTATGATCAATCACAACACATGGATATAAAGGGTTTACCCGCCACCACTGAAGCTCATCTGGTATGTTGGTATTAGAGCTATTGGGCCTGTAATCGGTGAGTGTTTCTAGCACCTCTCTTAGGAGCCCAACATTATACTCCTCTTCATTTGCCAAATTCTCCACTCCATTGTTAGCCATTGCTGCATAGAGAAGAAGCTGGATGGGTAAGAATTCAAGTGCCTGGGAGAACCTACTTGACAAAATACAAAAATAAAATGCACACAGAAGCAGTTACATAAATATATTCCTTTGTATTTCACACAGAACATAAAACTTTGAGAGATTGTATGCTACCTCAGTGCCTTTTATGGTGAAGTCTGCATGAACATACAAATACAGAAATATCGAGGTTGCAAACTTAACCTTTCATGACCCTAAAATGACAACAAAACTTGTTATAATTATCAGCGATAAAACACAAACACTCATAACCATCAACAAGCATCACCATCCACATTTCTCACTTAAAAACAAGACAAAACAAACAATGGCATTTCATCAAACACCTAAAGTGCACAAACACTCATAAGCAATAATACTCGGAAAGTTCAATAGGGTTACTACAAGACAAAACAATGGCATTACATCTATTGAAATTAGGTTATGCAAATTTCATAATAACACTGAGAAATGCAATACTTGGATTAACAGATGCAAAAATTGGTGGGTTTTGAAGAACATAAATTAGGGTTTCAAGTAGGTGAAAATTGGAGGGTCATACAAAAAAATTTCATACTAATAAGAATGAAGCTCCGATTAACAGATTCTAATTACACTTCAGTTTCATACTCGGATTTACAATTGCAAATATTGGGAGGTTTTAGTGCTGAAATTAGGATTTGAGTATGCGTCCAACTTTGGGGGGGAGGGTTACTGATTCCAGCAAAACTGAGTAATTTTGAGACAATGGGCACTTACCTTACTTGATGTCAACTTTTTACACTTCAATCTGGAAGAGAAAATCGAAAGAGCAATCTAGAAGAGCAAAACTGAGTAATTTTCGAGCTTGGGAGTAGAGACGGGAGGCTTGGAAAATAATGGAAGAAAGGGATAGAGCTCGTGGAGCTTGCCTTCACAGTGGGATCAACAATGGCAAAATGCAGAATGTCTTCCACTTCAACGCAAACAGTTTCTCACCGTGAGGGGGGTAGGGTAAGGAAATTGGCGGTGAGGGATATGAAGTTCCCTAAACCTTCACTCCCTTACACTACCGTACCCTTGCTTCCACTTCATGCCAACGACGCGCCGAATGCGCCACCAGAAGCGGTGAAGGAGATGAAGTTCCTCCTTCAACGCCGATACTGCCTCAAAAACTATGAACTGAGTGTGCCCTTACCATATGGACTATCAAGGGTTTTTGTTTATTTACAACAATAATTACACATTACTATTTTTTAAAATACAGCGGGGGCTATAGCCCCCCCCCCCCCCCCCCCGGTCTCAAGGTGGCTCCGCCACTGATAAGAGCTATTATTATTTTTTCCTATTAGTTCCTTTTTTCTTTCACTCTCAAAGCTTGTAAAACAAGCTTAAAACGACAAAGGAAAAAATTGGAAAATGGTACAATGGCTTAGAGTTCTGGAGGCAAGAGGCAAAGGGGCCTAGGTTAATCAATGTTCAAAAAAGATAAATGGGTTTCATTCACCAAAAAAACCAGACATGTAGTAAGGTCATTAGTAAAAAACAATGAATTTGACTTGAACAAGTACAAATCCAAATCTTTTCAACAATCAAAAGTAATTGCAAATCCAAAATAGCTTCCTCAGCCTTTGAATTTGATTGATTTATTTTTTTCAAAATTTTTGTGTCTTTTTTTTTCAAGCTTGCACCAGCAAGCATAGGAAGGTTTATGGAGGGTTGCCCCTATTGATCTAGTAGTTTAGTGGGGGGTTTCTCGTGGGCGGGTTGCAGCAGTGGACATGGAAGCAACATATCTGAGTGAGGGGTGGGCTTGGTGGCTCATGAGTCTCGGCCACGTGTCTGACAGAGGTCAAGTCCAAGGGGGGGTGAAAACTGCATTTCCAAACAGAGCAAGGAGGCACTTCTCATATGTGGGTGGTGAAGAGGGCGGATGCGCTTCTCAAATCTGGTCGGGGTGCTGAAGAACGCGAAGGCGCTTTGCAGATCTAGGGTGGTAAAGTCACGAGGTCGATGAGGTGCTTCATTGTAGAGAAAGGTACTCGACGACATCAACCAATGGTGGAACAGATAGGGCGGATGGGATTTGGTGTGGGGTGGAGGATTGGAGTTTGGTTAGAAGACGGTGGTGTGAGGTGAAGGTGGTAGTGGTGTGGGGGTGAAGGTGGCGGTGGTTTTAGGGTTTCATGAGAGTTGATGGTTTTCTTTTTTATTTGGGAACGTTTTCAGGGTTGTCCGTTGCCTTTTTTATTTAAGAACTTCCGTTCTTCTTTGTGTAAAAAACTGTCATTGAAGTTTCCTATCATTTGAACTAGTACAAAACTCGTGCCATGCACATAATATGTTTATTTAGATTGTGTTTAGATATAGTTCTAGTATCATTTATAGTGTATATATTTATTTAAACTATATTATACTACTATAATGCTGTCAAATTTTCTATATACTGTAATATTGAATAATATTAATTACAAACTCACAATATTAGTACAAAACAAAACAAACTTGAATAATATTGTTTACACATGTTATATTAATAATCTAGCAATTGAAAGAAAAATAATATGTTAAAGTGATATATTTAGAATATGCAATATCAATATATAATATTAATATATATAAATAAATATACAAAATAAAAGTAAAATATTTAATAAAAAATACGGGTAAGCTTTAAAAAAAATGCTTGATAAAAATTATGTTTCATCAATTCAGTGTTAATAATATAATGATTTAATATAACAATTTATTATCCCAAAATAATTTTTATTAATGAAAATAATCTAAACAATTATCAAACCCATTAATTAATTCCAATCTTTAAATAAGTTTTGAGTTATCTTTACGAAAAGGCTAAATGGACGCGATTTTTAAGCTAATAAGGATGCGATTTCGTGCGCGTAGCTTACCAGCACAATCTGATGCGCCTAAGCTACGCGCACAGGGATACTTTGGGCATTTTAGGAAAATTAGGACGAAACTCATGCGCCTAGCATAAGCGCACGGTTAATGGGCCGGCCCACTAACGCGTGCGCTTAGCATACGCGCACAGATAATGCTATTTCCTCCCCGCGTCTTCTTCCCCATGTGCCTGGTCGACGTTCGAAAACCGAAAAAACCCTAAAATTTTAATTCGATAGAAATCTGCTGCTTCGTTGGTTGATTCTCAAAATTGGCAATGGATTCTTCTTCCTTGGGTGTTTCCGAGCTCGGGGGTGGCGAAAACGGCGGAAATGGTGGAGGGCAAGAGCGGTCGGTGTCTCGCAGTGGCGCCGGCGTCGTCTCCACAGCGGCTTCGATGGAGGAGGAAGGCGGCGTAGTCCCTGGGGTGGCTGTGGCGCCGGTGGTGGCAGGGACGCCGGTGGTGGAGGAGGTGGTGGCAGGGACGCCAGTGGTGGTTGGGGTGGAGGAGGGTGATTTGGGTGATTTGGGGGTTTTGGGTGGAGGGAGACCGTGTACGAGATTTCAGGCAAACGTACCGGTGGAACCGGAAGAGGCAGAGGTCCCAAACGCTCAGATTTCTACTGGTCTCCATCAGGTTTTTTTTCGATATTCTAAATTTATATTTTATTTCCAACTAAAATGTTTATGTAAATTGAATTGTATAACTTATAAAATAGATTAGTTGTAAATTTCATTTGAAAGTAATTGTGAATTTTAATTAACATGTTTTTGTGTATTTAGAATATAAATTATGTTTCCGACGTAGTTGTTTATGTGTTAGTTGTGAATTTGATTTGAAATTAATTGTAAAATTTGATTATGAATTTTGTGTGAAGTTAGACTAGAAACTATCCATAATATTGTGCATAGGTTAGGATTAGAAATTATTAGCTGTGTTTTTTTTTATTTTTAATAGTTGTGAATTTAGATTTGAAATTAGTTGTGAATTTTGATTTGAAATTTTATATGAACTTAGACTAGAAATTCTTCATAATATTGTGCATAAGTTATGATTAGAAATTCTTAGTTGTGTTTTTATTGTTAAAAATAGTTGTAAATTTATATTTGAAATTAGTTGTGAAACTATACCCAAAGTAATAGAGTAGAAATACCCACTTAATTTACTTAAATTATCTTTAATTTAGAGGTTACGGGGGGTCTTAACCCCTTCGGGTCGGACAGAGCCGACGCCAGTGGCTGATCGTCGCAGACCATGTATAGGGTTGTCAGATTCTATACGTCGTCGTGCTGCTATCGTCCATGTGGATATATTATCTGTTTCTGCCCCTCCGACCGTCATTGTTAATGATGTTTATATGGAGCCTGCTGATGAGCATATAGAGGTAGATTTTCAGCCGACGACGACAGACATGGCTGATGATATGCACTCGCAGATGGATGATGATTTAGATTATGTTGAGTCATTAGAGCCGACGTTGAGGACTGAGGATTTGAGTCGTGACGAGTCTCCCCCTACCTGGTCCCCCTTATTCTCCTCTCATGGCCCGTCTTTTGTCCCCTCTCCTGAGTTTGGTGTTGGTCAGTTTGTTGCGTCACCCGTATGCCCCTCCACTTCTGCACCTCCACCTCCCGTTCCCCCTTCGGGTCATGTTGGTGATTTTGATCCTGGACTTCTCTCTACTTATGCGACGTGGATGCCTGGAGGTCCACGTTGCCCGATCTTTCTCCCTAGTTATGTCACGCACATTGCGAAGGCCATTTATGAGCGTCCCCAACCCGATCCTGTTCACCATATGTTTGTTGATCCTGCACTCCCTCCCGTTAGGCAGAGGAGACGGAGGAGGAGAGGAGAGGCAGATCCAGAGGATGCTGATGCAGATCCAGCTGCTCCAGAGGCAGATGATGATATTATCGCAGAGCCTGCTGCTCCAGAGGTAGCTCCTCTTAGAGGCGTCGCCCGCCGACAGGCGATACATGATTTGGTATGTGAAACTGTTAATATAAATAATTTAGATTTTAGAATTATGTGATGAATTTTATTGACTAATGCTATATTTTCTATTTGCAGAGTCGCAAGATTATTAGGATCCATTTCCGATCTGCCCAGCTATATCGCCACGAGGCCTTCATTACCGATGATCCCCAGTCGTGGTTTAGGATTGCAGAGCGCAGCGGCCTTACACATTTACGCACAGTTGGCATCGCCGCCAGTATAGATGCTGCTATGATATCTGCATTTTTGGAGAGATGGCATCCAGAGACTAGTTCATTTCATTTGCCATTCGGAGAGATGACGATTACATTGTTAGATGTTTTCCAGATTCTGCGGGTTCTCATTCATGGGAGGAGCTGCACTTCAGCGTTGACTGGGGATGAGATCTACAGTCGTATCGCCACAGATCTGGGGGTTGACGTGGTTCAGATGAGGCGGTGGTATACCAGTGGCGGCATCCCATTAGATTATCTAGAGAAGACATTGAGGGAGAGGATGGCAACACCCGAGAGAGTGGAGAGCGTTATTGCCACGTATTATCTGTTGTTGCTTCTTGGGTCGATTGTCCTGGTGGACAAGTCGACTAAGTCCGTGAAGCACAGGTGGTCTGCCCTTCTGTTTGACCACGAGGGTACTGGAGGTTATGCATGGGGAGCCGGCATCCTTGCGTTTTTGTATCGCAATTTAGGAGAGGCTTCTAGGCGTGGAGCGCAGGGGATTGCATCATGCGGGATTCTTATTAGGGTAAGCTATTCGTGTCATATTATTAAAGTTATAATTTACTGTCTAATTATTTTTTTGCTAATAGTGTTATTTCATTATGTGCAGTCATGGATTTAGGCGTACTTTCGCCATTTTCTCGGACATTATATTACGAACCCGCTATTTGCGGGAGCAGCTGCTAGGGATGGAGTGGAGTTGGCGTCCAGTAGAGATACTGGACATTTGGTGGAGATACGTCGGATGCTGGACAACATGAGATATGAGGAGGTATATAATATATAGCTTATTCTCGATACGTTTATAAACTTTAATTGCTTTAAATAGATAATTAATTTAGAAATTTGACGTTACAGGTTACTTGGACTCCATGGGTGGGGGTGGACTACAACGCTCTAGAGATTTCCCCATCTCGGTTCCGGGGTGTGCTGCGTATTATGAACATTGCAGAGCCGTATATGCCGGACCGAGTAATCAGACAGTTTGGTATTATACAGACCATCCCAGTTCCTCCGATTCTTCCCATCACAGCGACACGAAATGCGGAGATCAAAGGTTATACAGTTCAGTTTGGGGTTGAGCTGCTAGGAGCATGGGATGCAGATCCGAGACCTCTGATCGACTTGGAGGGCCGCCGACCCGCGACTCATTTTTGGGATGTTTCCGTCGACTATTTGGACTAGTTCGATGAGATGTCTCATCCATTGGTCGATCCCATTTCAGTGAGACGAGATCGTCCTACTGGCCCACTCCATGTCCCCGCTGTAGTGGATGCAGTTGTGGTGCGTTTTTTTCTTCGTTAATTTATGGTCATTGGTAGTTTTACGTCTTAACTAACATTTCTATTATTTAATACAGCGCCTCCAGTTGGTCGCTGGTGAGCTCCGATCTTATTTGCAGACCCCTGAGGAGGGGAGACCGACCTTAGATGATGGACTTGTTAGAGCATGGTTGGAGATGCTGATTGGGGAGACACCACCCCTAGCCCCCCCTCCACCACGTTATTCACAGATGTTTCAGGATTCAGTCCACGAGGCTGGTCAAGGAAGTGGCAGTCATCCAGGGGAGGATGAGGAGGAGGAGTAGTACTAGTTTAGTTGACTTTTTCTAGATATTTTGTAAATATTTTTTTAGTTATGTATGTGATTTTGAATGAAATGGGCCCATTTAGAGTAGGGTTGCTCATCGGGTTCATTTTTTTAGGTTTTGGACCGAATCGAACAAACCGAACCGAAACCGAACCTATTTAATTCGGTTCAGATTTCGGTTTTTAACAAATCACAATTCGGTTTTCGGTTCGGTTCGGGTTTGTTCGATTCGGTATATAATCAAATGTCACATGAAATATAAAGGAAACTATAGTATATAATCATATGTCACATGAAATATCAAGGAAACTATAGTATATAATCATATGTCACATGAAATATCAAGGAAACTATAATATATAATCATATGTCACATGAAATATAAAGGAAACTATAGTATATAATCATATGTCACATGAAATATCAATGAAAACTATAGTATATAATCAAATGTCACATGAAATATCAAGGAAACTATACTATATAATCATATGTCACATGAAATATAAAGGAAACTATAGTATATAATCATATGTCACATGAAATATCAATGAAAACTATAGTATATAATCAAATGTCACATGAAATATCAAGAAAACTATAGTATATAATCATATGTCACATGAAATATAAAGGAAACTATAGTATATAATCATATGTCACATGAAATATCAAGGAAACTATAGTATATAATCATATGTCACATGAAATATCAAGGAAACTATAGTATATAATCATATGTCACATAAAGGAAACTATAGTATATAATCATATGTCATATGAAATATCAATGAAAACTATAGTATATAATCATATGTCACATGAAATATCAAGGAAACTATAGTATATAATCATATGTCACATGAAATATAAAGAAAACTATAGTATATAATCATATGTCACATGAAATATCAATGAAAACTATAGTATATAATCATATGTCACATGAAATATCAAGGAAACTATAGTATATAATCATATGTCACATGAAATATCAAGGAAACTATAGTATATAATCATATGTCACATGAAATATCAATGAAAACTATAGTATATAATCAAATGTCACATGAAATATCAAGGAAACTATAGTATATAATCATGTGTCACATGAAATATAAAGGAAACTATAGTATATAATCATATGTCACATGAAATATCAGTGAAAACTATAGTATATAATCAAATGTCACATGAAATATCAAGAAAACTATAGTATATAATCATATGTCACATGAAATATAAAGGAAACTATAGTATATAATCATATGTCACATGAAATATCAAGGAAACTATAGTATATAAGCATATGTCACATGAAATATAAAGGAAACTATAGTATATAATCAAATGTCACATGAAATATCAAGGAAACTATAGTATATAATCATATGTCACATGAAATATAAAGGAAACTATAGTATATAATCATATGTCACATGAAATATAAAGGAAACTATAGTATATAATCATATGTCACATGAAATATCAAGGAAACTATAGTATATAATCATATGTCACATGAAATATAAAGGAAACTATAGTATATAATCATATGTCACATGAAATATAAAGGAAACTATAGTATATAATCATATGTCACGTGAAATATCAATGAAAATGATAAGCACTACTTTGTAGGGCTTAAGTAAGAGTCGTTAGAGGTTTTATTGGTGTCATTCGGGTAGATTTAGACACATTCATGTGTATGGCGTGTGGGGGCAAAGTTTGGTAATTAATTAAAAGCCACGTGAAATGCCGCGTGAAGAAAGCTGAAGAAATGAATTGGAAGGTGATGCAGCATGACGTCAGCGAGCAATTGGAGATTGTTGTGGGCCGAGAAGAAGAAGCTGGAAAGGGCCGAGAAGAAGGAGCCCACGTGAAGGCTGAATTGGACGACGTCAGCGCGTGAAGCAAAGCAGCGGATACGGATGATGAATTGGATGACATCAGCGTGCAGGTGATTTGCAAGTTGGAGTTGGGCCGTGATGGGCCGAGGTGTCTGCCGAGATGGTGTGGGCCATCACGTGATGCGGAGCAGTGCTGAACGAGATTGAAGGCCGAGAATTGCGAGATAACGGAATTAATTTCCCTATTCTCGTTTGTTTAATTATTATTTTATTATTTCGTTTTAGGTTAATTTAGATTTATTTTTCTTTTAGTATATTAGGGTTGAGAAAAGGCTTGTTTGCCTCTAGAGAATCTTGAATTAATCTTCGTTTTTCTCTTGAACCCTAATTCCCTTTTCTACGTTATGAAGAACTAAGCCTCCCTGGCTTAGTCAGACGCTGAAGCTTTCGTTTCGATAAAGTTGTGAGATTCTCGTTCTTAATCTATTGCATGGTTTTTATCTTTCTCTTGCTTAAGTTGCTTATGATTTATATTGATAATCTCTATTTGGACGCAACTAGGGTTTATTGGTATTGATTGATTGCTAGATTTAGATTGTTACTGGTTGAGCATATCTATTTCAGAGTAGCAACTGCATCGTACTAGTATCTGGTTGTGCTAGTCTTATGCAGAAGAGAATTGATTTACATTCTAGGATAAAAGCTGGTTGTTTTATACTAGAATTGTATCCAACTATATTCCTATCTGTAAAGCTGATGTTAAACTGAATCTTGATAGTTTCAGGGTTGTTTAATTAGTTAGTGCTAATAGTATCTGGTTGTGCTATTAGTTATATTTGAAAAGGAATTGGAATCACCATTGCATGAGATTTTGAATGAGTGTCTATGATCAACTTGTCATACGAATTGTGGATGTTGTTTGACTAAGTGTTTTTCCCCATCACTGATTTCATCATCTTTAGTTGTTTTACCTTTGCATGCTTAGATTACTTAAACTCACAAAACCCCCCTTTGGTTACTTTGGTTTGACATACAAATTACATATTAAGATAGAGTTCGCCTCCCTGTGGATTCGACCTGTACTTACCTAGGACTACGGTTTAAGGTTTGTTTGGATATTTTGCATAGCAGTTTTTACACGACGAAAACCTGTTATCAAATTGGCGTCGTTGCCATTACACGACAAAAACCTGTTATCAAATTCTCGGCCTTCAATCTCGTTCAGCACTGCTCCGCATCACGTGATGGCCCACACCATCTCGGCAGACACCTCGGCCCATCACGGCCTAACTCCAACTTGCAAATCACCTGCACGCTGATGTCATCCAATTCATCATCCGCATCCGCTGCTTTTCTTCACGCGCTGACGTCGTCCAATTCAGCCTTCACGTGGGCTCCTTCTTCTCGGCCCTTTCCAGCTTCTTCTTCTCGGCCCACAGCAATCTCCAATTGCTCGTTGACGTCATGCTGCATCACCTTCCAATTCATTTCTTCAGCTTTCTTCACGCGGCATTTCACGTGGCTTTTAATTAATTACCAAACTTCGCCCCCACACGCCATACACATGAATGTGTCTAAATCTACCCGAATGGCACCAATAAAACCTCTAATGACTCTTACTTAAGCCCTACAAAGTAGTGTTTATCAAACCACCCCATGCTTAGACCTTTGCTCGTCCTTGAGTAAACTAATAAAGAGCCTACTCCTCCAATGTAGCATCCAAGGTATCAGGAAGCATATCCTCCAACTAAGAGTCACCTAACCCATGCCAAAGCTCCTAGCACCAATCTCATTCACAACACATCCACAACTCAACAGCTTAAGGGGCAAGCAGAGTACTTCCCCCAAGCTAACCCGGACATCCGAAAGTGTGAGTAACCTCTAATCCTAGCCTCCATCTATTGCTCCTTATGTCTCCCAGAGTGACCTACTCGACAATCATTCTTTGACTCCTCTTCTTATGACGCCTCGCCAAGAATAATGAGAAATCCTAAAATCACTCTTCTTCTTTTTCACTCGTTTTGCCAAGGCGCCCTTTCGGGTTTTCACCAAGCCACTCATTTCATTTTCCAATAGATGTACTCACATAAGCTCACGTCACTCTTGACCTCATATTACCCCAGACTAATGCTGGTCCAAGCCACCTGCTTATTACCTAGGCCGCCCTTTCGGGTTTTCGACCTATCCCAAGATTTTTATGATAGCTTTTTTTCAAATTTTTGGCTCTTTTCATTTTTTTATTTTTCTCCTCAGCAGCGTAGCAAGTATAAAATCCCACCCCATGCTTAAACATTGCATTGTCCTCAATGTAATGAAAGACAAAAGAATAAAGCACATGGAAAAGCAAAAAGTAACTCATAACGTTACCGAGTTGGCTTGGACACTTCCTTGTTGCTGGCGGTGTAGTCAGAAAAGTTCATGTCCTGGATGTCTGTATCAACGCCATAATCTTCATCTACCGTGCAACCATAGGAAACCATTGTGAAGTGCGGTGGTTATACAGGAACTCAGGGCGGCACGGCCTTCAACTCCATCAACTTGTACCATGCAACCAAAAGGAACCACTGTGGGGAGTAGTGGTCAATCAAGGGAATGGGGTTGCAAGGCCTTTAAAAATGGGCCCAGATGTCGTCGTGGTTGGGCCCTGGTGTACCTCCTCTTCAGCTGTCAATTGTAGGGCCATCATCGTTGCCAAATCAAGTGTAGGGCAATGTATCCTCCTTGACAACATGATGCGCACCTTCTCCATGGGAAACTCTGGATAGCTGGCCTTCGGTAAAACTTTTTTTTTTCTCTCCCCGTTTAAGGTCTTTTCGGGGTATCTTATTTTCGTCTTTTGCTTCCCGTTTAAGGTTTTTTTTTCGGGGCCCATTTTTTTTTTTGAATTTTTTTTTTTTTTTGAGAAAGTGCGGCGGTCGCCGTGAAGGGTGCGGCGGTCGCCGTAATTAAACGGCGGTCGCCGTTTTTAGGTCGTAGCCAACTTGCTTGGCGAGGCATTTACGGCGGGCGCCGTAAATTTCGCAGCGGGCGCCGTGAACACCATTTCCGTTTTTTCGCGCTTCCTGCAGGTTAGTTCGACACAGAAAGGAAAAACAAAAAGAAAAACAACTGAATAAAGACTAAGGAAAAGAAAATAGACTACCTAACATCGGGTTGCCTCCCGAGCAGCGCCTTGGTTATTGTCGTGGCTCGACATCCTACTCAATCCTCCTCAACTTGGGTTTGTCCTAGCACTTGAACTCCTGAGATCTATATCAGGGGGATGTCTCTTTGTATACTCCCTGTAGAGCTTTTCCCCCATGCTTGTGTACTTCATAATGGTTGGACCGCTGTTCATATCTATGAATGCACTTGATATCTTCAGAAATGGCATACCCAACATCTCAGGGCATGCATGTTTGTTCTGCCCCGCATTCAGCATGTAAAAATTCACCACCTGAATCAAGTCCTCTTTCTTGTGCTTCCCCTTTGGTTTCTTCTTGATATTGCCCAGCGCCCTTAAAAATTCTGTGTTGCGAGGGATACTGTTTGTCAATGTGACCAAAGGAACGGTTTCTGCACAGTTACGGAAGGCCTCATAGATTTCATTGTTGTTCTTCAACCTTCGAGTATCTTGTAATGCCTCAGGGAAGGGTGCAACGGGATGCAGCGCAATGAGCGGGGAGGAGTTTAGACGCACATACTCATCATAGGCAGCCTCGAGAGGGTCAGGGGCTGCCGGGGCATTTTCGAGAGGAATGAGCGTCGCAGGATCGTTTTCGCGATCGCGGCATTCCTCCTCTTGGTCGCTGAATTCCTCTAGTCCCAAAAAATACTCTTCTTCTGAAAGCACAACGCGGTCCAAAATATCGTTTGGAATACCCATCTCCTCAGTGGGTGAACCGAGGCCGAGGTATACCTCCCGCGGTCTTGGGTTCTCTTCTTCTGCAGATATCTCGCTGTATTCTGCACCCGTCTCACAAATTTGTTCCTCCCTTTCAGCTAAGGGGGTGACATGCAGCTGCTCAATACTTTGTAGGGTCATCGAGAAGACATTCTCTTCCTGGTGCACCACTGGGTGAGATAGTGGTTCTGCCGACGTCATGGCCTCCATTCTGCTCACTGCTTGAGCCATTTGCTCCGTCTGCCTCTCAAAGGTCTGGATATTGGACTTTATTTGTTGTTCAAGTTGGATCGTGTTCTGTTTGAAAGATCGAAACATGTCCTCCAATGACATGGAGGGACTTGGATTGTGCTCATAACTCGAATTAGGGTGATCTTTCCACCCTGGAGTGTATGCGTATGAGTATGGGTCATATTGCGGCTCCTGATGGAAGTGGAGAAATCTATCCATCTCTGTAACAAAATCAAAAAGGAAAAACAAAAATCAATAGCATGGGTGTGGACCGTAAGATAGGTCCACACAATAGTTGACACACAAATCACACACAAAATAGATTATTGCCTCCCCGGCAACGGCGCCAATTTGATAACAGGTTTTTGTCATTCTAAAAACTGCTATGCAAAATATCCAAATAAATCCTAAACCGTAGTCCTAGGTAAGTAAAGGTCGAATCCACAGGGAGGCGGATTCTATCTAAATATGCAATTCGTATGTCAATCAAACGTAACCAAAGGGGGGGTTTTGTGAGTTTTAGTAATCTAAGCATACAAAAGTAAACAAGCGAAAGAGTTGTGAAATCAGTGATGGGAAAAAGCACTTAGTCAAACAACATCCACTATTCGTATGACAAGTTGATCATAGATACTCATTCAAAATCTCATGCAATGGTGATTCCAATTCCTTTTCAGATATAACTAATAGTATCTGGTTGTGCTATTAGTTATATCTGAAAAGGAATTTGAATCACCATTGCATGAGATTTTGAATGAGTATCTATGATCAACTTGTCATACGAATAGTGGATGTTGTTTGACTAAGTGCTTTTTCCCATCACTGATTTCACAACTCTTTCGCTTGTTTACTTTTGCATGCTTAGATTACTAAAACTCACAAAACCCCCTCTTTGGTTACGTTTGATTGACATACGAATTGCATATTTAGATAGAATCCGCCTCCCTGTGGATTCGACCTTTACTTACCTAGGACTACGGTTTAGGGTTTGTTTGGATATTTTGCATAGCAGTTTTTAGAACGACAAAAACCTGTTATCAGAAAACTATAGTATATAATCAAATGTCACATGAAATATCAAGGAAACTATAGTATATAATCATATGTCACATGAAATATAAAGGAAACTATAGTATATAATCATATGTCATATGAAATATCAATGAAAACTATAGTATATAATCAAATGTCACATGAAATATCAATGAAAACTATAGTATATAATCAAATGTCACATGAAATATCAAGGAAACTATAGTATATAATCATATGTCACATGAAATATAAAGGAAACTATAGTATATAATCATATGTCACATGAAATATCAATGAAAACTATAGTATATAATCAAATGTCACATGAAATATCAAGGAAACTATAGTATATAATCATATGTCACATGAAATATAAAGGAAACTATAGCATATAATCATATGTCACATGAAATATCAAGAAAACTATAGTATATACTCATATGTCACATGAAATATCAATGAAAACTATAGTATATAATCAAATGTCACATGAAATATCAAGGAAACTATAGTATATAATCATATGTCACATGAAATATAAAGGAAACTATAGTATATAATCATATGTCACATGAAATATCAATGAAAACTATAATATATAATCATATGTCACATGAAATACCAAATTTACATATTTTCATTTTTTCACCCGTTTTTTCTATAATCCTTCCTATTGGGCCTATTTGGGCCCAAATTTACATTTTTTCATTTTTTCACCCGTTTCTTCTATAATCCTTCCTATTGGGTCTATTTGGGCCCAAATTTACATATTTTCCCGTTTCTTCTATAATCCTTCGTATTGATGTAATATTTTTCAATTCCTACCAGAATAAAGGAAAATACTTAATTGGACACACATAATGGTAACATCAGTCAATTACAAGAACAGATCCGTCTCCAGAATACATGAAAGGATCCGGTAACATCAGTCAATTACAATAACAGATCCGTCTCCAGAATACATGAAAGGATCCGGTGCCCGACCATATGCAATCCGGTACTCTCGATACAACTTCAAATTCCCCTCATATTGTGTTGCCTACCACAAAATGTTTGGATCCGCGTATGTACGCCACGAACCAGGAGTGTGCGGTATTGGTGACCCATCCTTGAAAACCACCTATATAAACACAAAACATTTTGATTAGCATAAATAATATAGCCTAATTACATACAACAAAATAATCCAGAAATAAACTTTACCGGTATGAAGTGATCATGGTTGCCTACGTGTGCCATGCCCAAAATCCTTTGTGGAGGACCGACATTAGATGTCCTGGCCCTTAACGGTAAGCACAACGTCGAAACTTCCCAAGTTAATAAGACGAGACCAACCTGATATAGTGTGGAAAACACTAGACCCATCATTGTCATATGAAGCCAGTATACCGAGGAACAAGGACTTCTACAATGATTGACTTGGAGAATAAGATCATCCCAAGACCCTTCCCGAAGATGCCTACGTATCGGCTTGTATAGATCTCGGTTGTCAAGAAACTCCCCTACCAGCTCTCGTCGGATGTTGACATATTCTCTCTCTTCCCTTCCCAACAGTACAGCCATAGACCGATATCCATAATGACCATCAGGACGTACATCTCTAACATCCTTGATATACGGAATCCAGAAGTCATCCACATTATCAACCCCAAAGTTAACCCCCATATGAACAATGGGAATACTGGGCTCTTCAGGCCACTGCGAATCTTCTGGTTGTGATTTTTCTGGTACAGGTTGAGATTGTAATTCCTCAAAGCCGATCATCACTGGACTAGGACCACTTGCTTCCTTTCTAGGACGACCTGGGCCTCTACCAGAGCTCTCACTTGCCTTCCCCTTTGCCTTTGTATTCTTCTCCTTCTGCTTCAATTCTTCTTGTATGTGCTCAAACAAGCACTTCTCCCTCTTCTCCACCTTGTTCAACTTGTTCCTAGAACCACTTGGCCTTCCTTTAGAATGGATCCCAGTCGGCTCCAACAATGTACTTTCCTCTGGATACTCCAAGTCGTGATACAACTCTCCTAGTTGGAATGCCGTGCCTTTCTTCAAAGTCCCAGTATCAATCTTGGCCCATATTTCTCTAAGTCGCATCTCTGTAATGTTCATTCGAACATTCTGATCATCGGACACACTTGTTGTAGGAGCATCTTCCCATTCCAAGTCCCTCCAAAACGGGTGAAAGTCCTCCGGAATGAGGGGTGTTCTCATAATGATGGCATTTGCAAGGACATGTACGCATGGCATCCCTAAACAGTTTCTCACCCAATGATCGGTGCATTCTTCTTCGTACTGCTCCTTCAATAACCGCTCATACGACTCCAACAACAAATCAAAGCACATGTCCGACACTTTGTAGAAGAGCTTAGAAAATATAGCGCGTACAGCTGGCAACATCGTTGGATCATCGAAATCTGTTGGTCGTTTAGTCAGTGACATGTTCATGCTTGCCCTAATCTGATCAATTTGAAGGATGATGGCATGGTGGATCCTTACAATTACTCTATTGAAACCCCCTCTTCTAGAGCCAATAATATCTTTCAAAACCTTGTGCATCCCCTCAACCCTTTCAAAACACATTAGGATAGTAAGACATTAAGAATTAATGACAATAAAACAAAAATATCATTACAGTCGTGATACATGTTTGAAGTCCTTGTGAAGAAGTGCAGATGATGATCAGTCCATGCCCTTACTATGCTTTTCTTGTAAGGAGTAAGCCATGTGCCCTCCACGTATCCGACAAGGCCTCTCTTCCATGATGTCCTCAATGCGGCAAGCCTCTCTTCATAGCTTTCTTCACTGGTTGAGCAAAAAAGTCCCCAGCATTGGTTTGCAAAGAAATCTACACTTTCCTTCGTCTTCAAAATGGATGATGTATGTGCCTCAATGTTGTGTCTGATATGCACCCAACACAAGAGGTGTTGAACTTCGTTGCCAAAAACATTGCCAATTGCAGTAATGAGGGCCTTCTCACAGTCTGTCATTATTGCCGTTGGCATCACTCCCAAATCTAAACACAATGCCCGGATTTTTCTCATTATCCACGTGTAATGGTAAATCCTTTCCGCCCGAGTGAATGCATATGCAATGTTGAACGTCTGGTGAGTGTTGGTGAAACCAACAATCTCCACAAGTGGCATATCATATATGTGACAAACATTTCAATAAGACAACATCAATGAAATTTAATAACAATAAAACAACATCAATAAAATTTAAAGACTTACTTGTTTGTCTTGTATGTCGCATCGATGATTACAACATATGGGAACTTTTTCATCAGCCACAAAGACTCTGGGTTAGCAAAAAATAAGATTGCTACCTCGTCCGTCTTTGCATCCCTCAGAGGATGAACTACATAATTGTGTTCAACCAGAAATGTAAGCGACCACTGAGTCACAGTTAGTTCCCCACGATCCTCATACTGGAGCTTCTGCAAGAAGTTGGCTACTTGTTTTCGGGATGTAACATTGCCCGGAAAGTTTGCTCTCAATTCAGAAACAATTTGTTTCGGTGTCTTTCGACCATCCCCCCACCTCCTAGCACTTAGCTGCTCCGCCTCGGTCATTCGACCCATGAATGCATTCCCTTTAAAGCTAGTCCGTATCTTATGGTTGTGCCGACCTTCAATCACACCCAATTTCCATTTTTCACCATCCATTCATGACTCTTTCTTCATACGAACACCCATAATCTCAAACTTACACCCACACTTCTTGGATTTCGATTTTCTTAATATAGGAATCGGTAATTCTGGATTCTCCTTGTTCACCTTCGGCCTCCCCATTCTCCATTCCCCAAACCTATCACACACTATACTAATTTGATACTGACTTGAATTGCGCTTCACCAAAGCTATAACAAACTCCTTTCCTCTTTCTTTCGCCCATTCATATAATTCTTTCTTACTATCAAACATTAAGTCCGTAGTAAAGTACTCTGTATAGTCTCTCCCCTATAAATGACGACATTTTTTACTATCAAACATTATAGTCTATAAATGCAACTATAAACTATAATTTCAGTACTAATTATGATCTAACAATAAGATGAAATATAAACATGAATTAGTTTAACACTAACCACGAATTCCCCGCTAGGATCCCAATCACCGGTCGCCATCCTTGAGTTGTCCTCATCTTCTTCTTCTTCACTTTGAACCAAATCATTTTCCTCGTCACTATCCTCACCACTATGATACATCTTGCAATTTGTGTAGTTACCTGTTATTTCAAGTCACGAAGCCTTTGAAATTACTCGAAATCGAATTATGAATGATCTTCAGATTCAATCAAATAGCTACATTTATAAGACACTACAAACATTAAGCTTCGATGGAATTAAACACATTTTTTTCACAAGTGAAATTAAACAAATAAAAGCATATATTCACTATCATTTTATTAATACTCGAAATCCTTAACAACCTTTAACAATCTAGAAACAATAAACAAATAAATGAATCTACTGTCTACACACAAAATTAATTAGAATTTAAAAGCATTAATTTGAAGTCATCCACTCATCTAGAACATGAAAACAAAACACCAGACTCCCCAATTTGATATAAGCTGTCTAAATTGATATGTTGAAACTATAAATTATCCTATCTCCAATTTCAAAATGGATACAATCAAGTGACAATGATATCCACTGTCTAAGACAAATCCTACAATGCTACTATCACGTGACAAATTGACAATGAGTAGCAATTTCATTGATTTTGCAATTTTCCCCCCTAAGCTGAAATGTACACCTCATACAACCACAATATGATTTTATTACAAGTTCAAGTGCTAAATGCTTCAATTTTTAGTACACAACATCCTTGTCAAGATTTTAGATCTGAAATTTACAAATGAATGTATAATTACCAACAACTCAACAAGAACAAGATCTGGGCATGTGTGGATCTGACTCGTGGTCGACTTGACTGGTCGTGGACTCGTGGCGTTCCCGCGGGTGGCCTGGTGGGCTGGTGTGGTGACTCAACTGCTCCCGTGGAGACTAGAGGATGGAAGGGAGAAATAGAAGGGGGCGGGATCTGAAGACTAGGGAATGGAGCCAGCCATAGAGGGGAGAATGGAGCTGGTTGCTGGAGACAACAATGGAGAAAGGAGCGGCTGAAGACGAATGGCGAAATAGAAGGAGGCAGCTGGAGGTTGAAGACGCGGTATTAATGAATTATCCGTGCGTGTAGCATAAGCGCAGGAGTCAGTGGGCCAGAGTTAGCCGTGCGCTTAGCATACGCGCATGAGTTAGTGGGCCGGCCCATTATTCGTGCGCGTAGCATACGCGCACGCGTTAGTGGGCAACAAAGTCTTCCTAATCTTTCTAAAATGCCCATTGTATCCCTGTGCGCGTAGCTTAGGCGCACCAAACTGTGCTGCTACGCTACGCGCACAGAATCGCGTCCGTTTAGTCAGAAAACCGCATGTATTTAGCCTTTGCCTATCTTTATTGAGCAATGAGTTATGTGAAGACTGAAGTTGGCTAATTTACTCATTGCTTAAAGGATTGTTGTTCAAGAAAATGTAAGCACTTTAAGAACACGAACAAATCAATTATATAATAAATAATAAAAACTTATTACGCATCAAGTAAATAATACTTAAATTAAAAACTTTGGTTTGATCTTTGTAACAAAAACAATACCTCAAACACTATGGAAATCTTTTTCAACTTTATTTGTTTAATATTGGATAAAAAAGTGGCTAACGTGTAAATAAAGAAGAAAAAACTACAATATTACATGTCATAAAAACATAGAACAAATATGTTGAATTGATAAATTATATATAATTGTATAATGTATAATTTTGTGATTAATCAAAACATAGAACAAATATGTTGAATTGATAAATTATATATAAATGTAAGAATTGATAAATTATATATAAGTGTGATTAATCAAAACATTAGGAGGCTAAACTACTCGAAAATTGACGGTATGAGAAATAATGAATATGATTGATGATCATGTGAAAAATAAATATTGAATGATAATAAATTTATACATAAATATTTATAAAATATAAATTATTCACTTAAAATTTAAAGAAATATATATTTTTTAAAATAAATACTTTTAAAAAGTTCAGAAAAATAGATACAAAAGAAGAAAAATTATCAGTTGTAAATTTCTTATGATCGAAAGGTTTGAAAGTATATAGAGGAAATTGAAAGGGAGATTTTCAAAATACAAAATTTTAATATATTTTGATTTTGGATTGCTAACATCATAAAATCTCAAAGGATATATGAACTAATCTATTAGAATATAAACTTTATTTCTGAAATAGCTTTTAAAATATAGTTGAAGTACAATGTATAAAAATAGAAAATAAATTTGTTATGATCGTATTGTATATTTTTATTTAATTATTTATTTTCTGACCAACTAAAATTTATTTTTATTTCATGATTAAAATTAGATTTTTGTTATAATAACAAAATTACCTTTAAATTCGTAAATCAATTTAATAAACTACTTATATTTTCTAAAAACTCACCTTAGTTTTACTTCCATATCTTTCTATCTTTAAAATTGACTTATTCGTATATTACACTTGGTTTAAAATAATTTAATTATATTTTTTTATGTTTTCGTATAGTATTTCACTTTGTTTCTATGAGAGCTCTTATTTTCTCATTCATTTAAAAAATTGCTATATAAGTTAACAATTTGTTTTTTGTCGATATATAAGTTAATAATTTAACAATTAATTGAGATATATGAAATTTAGATGTGTATCATAAAAACCTGATAGATTTGTTAGCAAAAGACTCCATAAAAGCAACATTAATAAGATGTTCTTATGAAGATCTTATAGGATTTGATAAGGTTAAATAATTAAGAAATCAAATCTTCATTTTCAATTGAAACCAAATCGCAATTTTTTTATGTAGGATTTAGTTAGTTGTAACAAACATTGTACGTAAGATTTGTTCTAAAAAAAAGAAAGTATCAGGTATGGGCCTTATGACAAATTTAGTTAAATTGTAAGAGTTTGTTAAAAGTATCGAGAGAAATCATATTAATAACTTATGGTTTAGATAAAAAAACATAGTAAATATAAGGGTCAAATACCGAAAACCACCCGCCCAATAGGCCATATTACCGATAACCACCCGACCTATGCATATTTACCGGAAACCACCCCAATATACCCCTCTGTTAGCGAAATGCAACCTATCTCCACTTATCTGTTAACTCTCAGTTAAATGTGTTAAATGACCTTTTTGCCCTTCACTAATTTAATGTTTTTTTGGCTTTTTTTACCATTTTAATTTACAGTCAAACCCGACCCATTTCACATTCACATATCCAAACCCATTCCCATTTCACCTTTTACCCTTTTTCACGATCAAAATGGCAATTTCTAGGGTTTGTGGGAATTGAGAAATCAGAATCCAATTAGGCCCTTCGACGACGAATTTGGTGCTCGATTTGGCTTGGAATATTCCCATGGAGAGGTTGGGAGTTCGCACGCGGGGAGAATTCGGTGCTCGAGTGACGAATCGAATCTGGAAAAGCTCAAGTCGAGAAGGAATTTGGAGAAGCTGGTTGAGAAGAATTTTATCGAAGTTGGTCGATGAATTTGGTGCTTGATTTAGGGCTAATGTGAAAGGTTAGCTTAGGAAGGTGAGTTCACTTCATCTTTTTGGTAAGTCGTTGAAAAGGTTGGTTTAGGGTTGTGGTTTTCTGACACATTGAATAAGTTGAACTGTGGAAAGAGCTTACAATCAACCAATCTACCCTGGAAAGAGCTTATTTCTCAAATATTATTTTGCTAAACTGTTATAGTTTCTTGTAGGTTTTTGAACCACAATCAAGCATTCACAACCAAGGATCGGGAAGAAGAACCAAACTTGTTCCAGATCGACAGCAAAAAGAAAGTTGATTGCAACAAAGGTGGTCTTGCTGTTGTACTCAGGTGCTCACCCAGGAAGCATTCCAAAGACAATGGTCCTTCACATCCGTAGTTATTTGGATGCTTTTGGCCAGACTTTGGTGTTGTGAAATTGTGTTTTAGTAGACTACTTTTGGCCTGACTTTGTGTTATGGAATTGTGTTTTAGCAGACTACTTTTGGCATGACTTTGTGTTATGAAATTGTGTTTAGCAAACTACTTTTGGCTTGACTGTAAGGCCTAAGCCTTAGAAGTGATATTCCATGCCTACCCGGGAACTTTCCAGAAGGTCACCCATCCTGATACTACTCCCGCCCTAGCACGCTTAACTTTAGAGTTCTTTGTTCTCACTTGAACCCTGAAAAGGAAGAGCTTTTATTGACATGGGTAGCACTATAATCCTTATAAAGAATTACAAATCTGGGGTATTACACTGACTTTGGTTAACTTTGTATTATGAACATGTATATGCTGTTGAGAATGCAGTCTACTCTTGTAAAACTTGTCCATTTTGTCACATGGGTGTCACCACCACATGTTTAGTAATGAGAATTTGCAACTTTTGTCACATGTACATACTTCTCTTTTATATGTTGGCGACAAACACATAGCAAATGAACCAATAGAATAGAACCAAAACACATTATCCATTCCAATACAAGAACCATCTGCTATGAAACAAACACATAAAAAATGAAATAAACACATAGCAAATTCATAGCACCTAATCCACTGAACACATAACCCGTTCTTGCATAATTCATAGCAGCTAATCCATTACAACACAAAACCAAACACATTATCCATTCCAATACAAGAACACAAACAGATGACAAACTCACTAAATTCATATCTTGTGCTACATATGACCCTAAATTGCCAACTTAACAATTGCAACATTCACCAGCATGAAAACCACCATAAAACAGACAATTACAATGATTCGATGGTGATCTTGAACCTTTATTTTGATGCACCCTACTAAAGACTTCCTTGTTGCTAGTTCACGTGTCATCTTCTCCATCTCAATCTGATGCACCCTTGTTGAGTCTTGTAGTCTCATATCTACTTCCAATTCTTTTTTCTCCTTTACCAATCTGTTGATAACATAAACTGTTCTATCACTAAATTCTTCACCCCTCCACACAGAGTAGTTACATTTTGTAGGTGAATTGTAAACGACAATAATAAAACCTTCTCCCATAGTTCAACTCTGTTCGTGCAGTGGATTCCTTCGCTAGAAAATTGTATCCTTCAAATTTCGATACATTCAAGAATCATACAAATGATTCTTGAATGTATCCTTCAAATTCCGAGACGTACCCAAATCTTCCTCCAACCTCCATTAAAACGCAGCTCCAAGCCCTTTTCAATGGAGGAATTCGGCCACGATTCGAGCCCGATTTGCACAATTAAGTACTGAGCACTTAGTAGGGCAAGATCATGCATCTAATGCTTTGATCAATTTGGATTAAAATCAGCGGGATTGGCGGGATTTTGTCGGGCATTCAAGTGTGTCGTTCGCTTGAACGAATTGAAGAATCGAAAAATTTGATCATATCTGATTCAATTGGAGGGTGAGAAGCACGAGATCGTGTTGAGGCAATTCAAGTCTTCAAAATCCCTATATAAACCCCCTCAATCGACCTCTCAATTCACCCCATTTCATCAAACTTCCTCAAGAACCCTAAAATCCGACTTTGCTTGTTCATTTGTAAAATTTGAGTTTGTTGGAGCTTTATCCTTGCAATTGCCTACACCTTTAGGTTCGTCCATTAGTCCCCTTCAAAATCCCTCTATCCCCGACGCCGAAGGTGCCCCTTCATGCCCCAATTTTGCCATTTTTCGGCCGGTGTCAATCATGGTGGTTAGTCTGATTTGCGTTTTGCGTAATTTGGTTGACTTTAATTTATTTTGGCCTAATATTGATTAAATTTATTAATCTATATTAATGAAAAATATTTTAGGATTAATTTGATTTTATGAATTTTAAAATTAAATTTATTTAATTTTTATAATATTATCTTATATTATGAATGAGTAAATTATAACTCTTCATCTAATAATATTTTGAGTTAAAATTTGTAGGATTATAAATAAATTATTGGATCAATTTATTTATGATATTATTATTTAGAATATATGACTAATTGATTTTTAGAATCGTATAAATAACCGTTTTTTTATCAAAAAGCCTTGAAATTGATTTATTTAAGAGATAAATAAATTCAATTACAAGCTGATACATTGTATCCTTCAAATTTTGATATTGAATAAATTATCTAATATAATTTATTTATTGTGTATGATTTGGGTACATCTTGTAATTACATTTGGAACAGAAATAAAGCAGGAAACCAATTTGTTTTTCGAAAGCAACCATCTCCGATACGCCGTTCATCTTTCTCGTGATTCAAGGCAAGTGGCAGTTCGCTCTTGCAAATTTATTCCATATTTTTCTTAATTGGCAATTAATCTATTGTCTTAATTAAGTTGGGTTAAATATTCTTAAATTTCGTTTGGGAACTTGTGTGTTAAATTGGTGTGTAAATAAACCTTATTATTAGGTTGTATATTTGCTAGCAACAACCCTTATATATATATATATTATTATAGGGTGCTAGATGAACTTTGGTGTGGATTTGTTGTGCATTTGGTGTGGACTTAATTGCTAGTTAGCACGAGTATTCGTAGGAACGATATTTACCTTGCGAGGTTTAGCTGTTTCTTTATTACTTGGTATTATGAGGATTATTGCCCTGATACTTTTGGTCATGACCTACCCTTATTTAAATATAAGTGGTGGTGCACTTAGCTAGTGTCGAAATTCGGGATTCGTCTCATTATATATATAACACCCCCGACTTATGTCGGTAGTGCCACACGCTAGTGACCTCAAACTGTAAAGTCCAAAGCCACCCTAGGCTTTAATCGGAACAATTAAGCTTAAAATAGACAATTAAACATTAAATAATAGTAGAGTGAATAGCGGAAGACTTTTAAATGAAACTCAATCTTTTATTAAAATTTCTCTCGTAGAATGAGAAGGACGGTAATACAACAAAGTGAATATACAGCGGAAGACTTTTAAGTTACATCGGAAGACTTTTAAACAAATCCTAAAATACATGACTAAGTAGTAAATTTATCCAAAACATACACACCTTTAAAGTATTACTTATTAAGATGCAACCTTTAACTGCAAGCCTTCGTCTTCGAATAGTTACTTCAAAACGCCGGAGACCAACCTCTTATGTGCCGTATAGGACGGATGACACCAGCCAACCATGCAAGGAATAAAACCGGTTGGTTAGTCTAATGAAAGACTACACAATGGTGAAAACAGATTGGTTCTCGTAGTCGTATATAATCACTACCCTTGTTTCTAGAATAAAACTCGGTAAACGGTATATGACTATAGACTTCTACCGAAAAGAATGAAAAGGAATGATTAAAAGAGAAGACTCCAATGAATTGAGTCTTATGGGAAATTACATGAATTTGTTTGGGAACATTATATTTTCACACACAAAGTTTTAAAAACATCTCGTTGTATATTTGGGTCCTCGACCAACCTCACCGCATAATGCGAATCCAGATTGGAAAGGGGACTTACTTTAAACAAGAGACCGGGCGGGTTTCATGTTGTACTTCTCGCCCGAGAGTATATTAATTATGTGCAAAACGACACTTATCTTATTTAATTTTAAAACGCACATTTACGTAAAAGCTTTTAATCCACACCAATCTCACAATGAGATATAGAACATGAGACGAATCCTGAATTTCGGCACTAGCTAAGTGCACCACCACTTATATAAAATAAGGGTAGGTCATGACCAAAAGTATTAGGGCATTTATCCTCCTAATACCAAGTTATAAGGAAATAGTTAAACCTCGCAAGGTAATAACGTTCCTACGAATACTCGTGCTAACTAGCAATTATTATCCACACCAAAGCACAACAATCCACACCAATTATTATCTAGCACCTATAGTAATAATATATATGTAAGGGTTATAGCTAGCATATATACAAGTATACAACCTAATAAAAAGGTTCAATTTAGACAACATTTTCTACACACAAGTTCTCAAACGACAAATTAAGAATATTTATCCCAACTTAATTAAGACAATAGATTAATTGTCAGTTGTGAAAAATATGGAATAAATTAGCAAGAGCGAACCGCCACTTGCCTTGAATCACGACGAAGGTTGAACGATATTTCGGAGATGGTTGCTTTTGAAAAGCAAATCGGCTCCCTGCTTTATTCCTGTTCCAAATGTCAATCCGAGAAGTACCCAAATATACATAATGAATAAATTATATTAGATAATTTATTCGATATCATTATTTGGAGGATACATTGTCTCGGTTTCTAATTAAATTTATTTAACTCATAAATAAATCAATTTCAAGGCTTTTTGATTAAACGATTATTTATACGATTAAAAATTAATTAGTCGTATATTCTAAATAATCATATCATAAATAAAATAATAAAATAGTTTATTTTTAATCCTAAAATTTTCTAACTCAAAATATTATCTAAATGAATAGCCATAATTTACCCATTCATAATATAAGATAATATTATAACAATTTTAATTATTTTAATTTTAATTTTTAAAAATTCAAATTAATCCCAAAATATTTTTCAATAATCTGTATTAGTTAATGGTTTTTTCTAGTGTGTGCTCATGTGCACACTCTAAGAACTCCTTTTTTGACAATTATTTAGTTAGCCACTAGTTTAATCTTGTTTGCTAAGGGTTTATCAATTCTCTATTAGGAAATATTTTGAAGATAAATTTCCTATTTAAGCTTGTTAGCATGTGTCCATGGGCACACACTAAAAAAACCGTTAATTAATTAAACCAAGATTAAGCGAAAACAAATTAAAATAAACCCAAATCGCAAATTCGGATCCAAACGAAGCTCACCGAACTCGACTTTTGGCACCACGTCGGAAATGGGCGAAATTGGCCGTCGGAGGTGGTTACCCGGCGTCTGAAGCTTAGGAATTTTGAAGATAACTCGTAGGCTCAGATAGGGATGTGCTCAATTTCCCAAATAGCACTCAAAATCTCTCGAATTTGGCTGCTGAACACGATAGTACCGATTGGGAAGGGTATTTATAGGGTTCTTATAGAGGAGAATATACCCAGTATAAAACCTCCATTAATTTGCCCCAATTGAAGACAATGCTATCCAATTTTCAATTTCTTCCAATCGGCTTCAATGGACGCGGATTAGAATTGGGGGCAAAATCCCGGGTTTTTCGTCATCATTTAATCCGATTAATTGGTAGATTACGTGTAATATAGGATCCTATTCAATGCCCATTATCTATTAGACCAAATCAGATCCAAAGTAACCTTGCCAACCTCCATTAAAGCTTTGAAAAGCTTTACGTAGAAGATGATGTTGTTCACGGGGGAAGAAGACATACTTTCATCAATTTACAAAAATGGCCCACAGTTTTGGGCTTATGGCAAAAATGCCCTTTTCAACTATCTAGAAGTCATAAAAGTTGCCCAAACTTAATATTTTTAATATTTTAAGTTTGTAATATTATTTTAACCCAAAATTAATATATATAAAAATTTAAATTACGCTAAGATAAGTTTAAGTTATATTTCTTATAAATTTAACCATACTTAAATCTTTAACAAAAATTTGTTAAACTTGATTTAAATATTCTAGGTTAAATTTGATAAGCTTTATTTAAATTTATAATCAACATAATGTTTTTAAATAAATTCATAACTTAGTTAAAATAAGCTTAAGTTATTTTTCTTATAAATTTAACCATACTTAAATCCTTAACAAAAATTTGTCAAACTTGATTTAAATATTCTAAGTCAAAATTGATAAGTTTTATCTATAATATAATTAACATAGGGTTAATCGTAATTTAAATCATTCTTAGCTTTAAAGAATTAACATACTTAGGACAATTATTATTTTATCCCCTTATGGATAACATAATAATGCTTATGACCTTTATTATTATTTAAAATTCTAAAATTACATTCTTTGTTAGACTTATTTATTTATTTTAACACCATACTATTATTACTCATTTTATAGTTTGTACCAAAAATTATCATAATCTATCCTTTGAACCTAAGCTCGTGAAAATTTAAATTACTCCTCTAAAAGAAATAAAGTAAATTTCAAAACTTTTATTTTTACCGCTTTAAAATTACTATTTTACCCTTCTATTTTAAGTGGGATATTATAATATATCTTATTACGAGATTGGTGTGGATTAAAAACTTTAACATAAATGCACATTTTGAAATTAAATAAGATAAGTGTCGTTTTGCACATAATTAATATACATTCGGGCAAGAAGTACAACGTGGAACTCGCTCGGTCTGTTGTCTAAATTAAGTCCCATTTTCAATCTGGATTCGTATTATGCGATGAGGTTGGTCGAGGAGCCAAATATTCAATGAGGCGTTTTCAAAACTTTATGTGATAATGTTCCCAAACAAATTCATTTAATTCTCATAAGACTCACTTCCGTTGCAATATTCTTTTAAAGCATTCTTCTTCTATCGTTTCAGTGAGAGTATTCGAGTTATGTATTGTCTATCGATTATTATTCGAGAGACAATGAAAGTAACTAGATACGATCACAAGAATCACTATGTTTGAGCCTTGTTTAGTCTTTCATTAGACTAACCAACCTTTCATTTTCCTTGCATGCTTAGTTGGTGTCATCTGTCCTATACGACACATTAGTGGTTGGTTTCAGACAACCTTGAAGTAATAAATCGGAGATGAAGGCTTGCAGTTGAAGGTTGTGTTCTAAAGTGATATCATTTGAAGATATTTAGTATCGATTTCATATTCGGAATTAAATGTAATACTTCGATAAACTAGTCATGTATTTAGGGTTTATTTTAAAAGTCTTTCGCTGTAATTTCAATATCGTTTGTAAACTATCCTTCTCAATTTACGAGAGGAATATTAATAAAAGATCGAGTTTTCTTTATACAAGACGTCTGGTATTTACTCTGTACTATTTAATGTTTGTTTGTTTATTTAAAGCATAATTGTTCTGATTAAAGCCTAGGGTGGCTTTGGACTTTACAGTCTGAGGTCATTGGCGTGTGGCACTACTGACGTAAGTCAACACCAAATCAAACACTTACCGATGCTTATCCTCTATTGCGGTTGTGAATGGCAATTCGTCGACCCGAGCACCAAATTCTTCCCTCGTGCGAGTTTGAAAGCTCTCCTAGACAGATTTCCAACCGAATCGAGCCTCGATTGTGGCCTAATTCGATTTGCCCTTGTAAACCCTAGAAATTTGCCCCACAAATCGCCCCCAAATCCACCGTGAAGATGAACAAGTAAAAGGTGAAATGGGAATGGGTTCGGGTATGTGAATGTGAAATGGGTCGGGTTTGACTGCAAATTAAAATGGTAAAAAAAACCAAAAAAACATTAAAATAATGAAGGGCAAAAGCTCATTTAACACATTTAACCGAGAGTTAACGGATAAGTGGAGATAGGTGGCATTTTCGTTAATATAGGGATATATTGGGGTGATTTTCGGTAAATATGTATAGGTCGGGTGGTTATCGGCAATATGGCCTATTGGGCGAGTGGTTTTCAGTATTTGACCCTAAATAAAAATTGTTAAACTTGGCTTTAGTGTCATTGTTCTTATATTCAAAAAATCCTTTTATTTTTTTATTGATCATGAATAATAAATTAGACCCTTACATTAAGTTTAAAATATTTATGTAACGATTTCTATGGTAGAAAAATGAATATGAAAATTAATAAATAAATTAAAGGTTGAATTAGGTCAAAGGTGTCGTTAAATTAATTATTTTTCTTAAATGAATAAAGTTAATTTGATTATAATTTAATTAAGACTTGATACAATTTTAGAGTTTAAATTAGAGTATTTTTAAAAACAAAATAAATGTAAAAAATAAGATTAACCACAAAATAACACCTCATTAATATAGGCCCAGAAGCTTTCTGGTGGCTCAAAAAATGATAGGTGTAATATATATATATATATATATATATATATATATATATATATAGAGAGAGAGAGAGAGAGAGAGAGAGAGAGAGAGAGAGAGAGAGAGAGAGAGAGAGAGAGAGAGAGAGAATCCAATTCAGGTGAGAATCATATTCCATAAGAGACTGATAACGCACTAGAGGCATTCCCGCCCTCGCGCGCGTGTCTGTTCCCAGTTAACAATAATGTTCACTGTTTTGTTCGTAGATGTCCATCGCAGTATACAACGATGTTCACCACTTTACACTAAAAAATTGTGAATTTGTTAGTGTTTTTATTCTTCTTCTTTTTTTCCTTTCTAAATTTTAAGATCTTTATAAAAATGATCATTTAATGATAATTGTATGTTTATATGACGCAATATTAGTAATCTTTAATATAAAATCAATCTACCCTAATACATTATAAATGAGAACCCAAGTCTGTACAAAATATTTAGCCAAGTGACAGAACCGTAATGTAACATATGTCCCATTATTTTAATTATTGTTTTAATAAATTTAGCCACGTTCTTCTCCCATGAGAACGTGTTGTCTCCATTGAATCAAATCAATAAAAGCGCATGTATAGCCTACCATCTAAACCTCTTCTTCACCGCCTCCCTCCCGTCTCCTTCCGACCTTTCTTCCTCGGCGCCTCCTCTGTAAAGGTTTCCCTCTGTTCCACCGCTCATCCACCGTTGTTCCTCCGTCGCCTCCTTCCAACCTCTCTTCCTCCACGCCACCTCTGTACAGGATTCCCTCTGTTCCACCGCTCCTCCACCGCCGTTCCACCGCTCCTCCGCCGATGTTCCTCCGCGCCTCCTCTGTATAGGTTTCTCTCTGCGCCGCCTCCTCTTTTCCTGCTCTCGGTCGCCGAGGTCCGCCGACGCTCCTGCTTGGTGGATTTGCTCCGGTCGCCATAGCCTTTCCTCTGCATGCAGAGCCTGTTCCAGATCCGGTCGCCTCTGCTATGGCTGGTTTGCAGTTCCAGTTTAAGGGCCTTCGCCGTAGCCAGTGTGATACGATCATGGCCAGTCATCAGATGGTTCACTAAGGGGCTGAGTCAACCAAGACCATGGCGTCCTCCCTGGAGTAGTATTTAGCTCAGTTTACTATATATTTCTATATTATAAGTTATTTCTAGTTATAGTATGTTTTCTGTTTTAGTATTTCTATTTCAGTCATTTCTATTTCGGGCGTGTGTCAACTCTTGTAGAGTGGATCGGCCCATTTAGCTAGAATTAGGCTCAAGCCCATTAGGGTTTTTGGGAGAGTTCTTTGGCTATAAGTAGCCCCATTTGTACTTCATTTTAATTATGTTGAATTTAAGTAGTAAAAGTTGAGTTTGCTCCTTAGAAGTTGAGTACGCTCCTTCCTTGAGTTCTAACGACGCTCCTTCCTTGAGTTCTAACGTCACCCCTTCGATTCCACGAATCGTTTATCCCGTAGCTCATCGCTTCGAGCAAGTTTTACACCGTCTCTTCGGTATTCAAATCATCTCTTTGATCTTCACGTCATCTCTTTGACGCAATTGAGGAAAGCCATCACTTTGGCTACGGAGGAGAAGAGTCAATCCAAGCTTGAGGAGTCAAGATCCTGCGTTGCAGACAACACTCAGGGGTTGTTCGCATCAACTGGTATCAGAGCCAATCCAAGCTAAATCAGATTCATCATTGATCACCATTACTGTTCATCTTCATCACACGTCATCACCAACGTTCATCATAGTTCATCATCATCGTCCATCTACATCATCACCGCTCATCACCGAAATTTTTTGATCTGCACCGCCGCGCTCCGCCCTGTCCCGCGCCGTCGCATCCCCACCCCTTGATCACCACTTGATCTCGGCAGATCTCTACCCAATCATCATCTTCTCAGATTCTGGCGCCCTTTTCGGAGTTCATCAACGCCCATGTTTTCGCCGCGGCAACGCACCACCCTCACCGGCTCTGCCTTATGTCTCCGAGGACGCGGATTCTCCCAGATCTGCAGAGTCGCCATGCCTTCTTCGACTTCACCTCGCCGAACTCGCCGCCGATCTCGTCTTCAACCTCCAGCCTCCGCCGCCCCTGTTTCTTCGGCAGCCCGCAGCGCCCAGTCGCCCTTGTCTCGAGAGTCTCGCTGCTGCTCGTGCACCCACCGCCGTCCCCTTGCCCGACGTCACCAACAGCCCCGTCGCCGGCCACGCACCGGCGTCCACTCCCTCCGTTGAAGTCTGGCGGCTGCAAACGTACAGAAAGTAAAAATCGAGAGAGAGGGATTAGAAAATTAGGTTAATTTTGTTTGTTTTGTTTTAATTTTTATTTTGTTTGTTTTGTTTTAATTTTTTTTAAAAGAAAACAGAAAAAAGAAAAAAAAGAAGAGAGATTGTTAATTTTGTTTGTTTGTTTTTATTTGGGAGCATGCGTGGCATTCTCATTTACGACGAGGATGCGCCACCCATTTATGATGACTATCCTGAGGACGCATCGCTCGTCTTTGATGCTTACCCCGGGGATGCGCGGCCCGTCTATGATGACTACGTCGAGGACGCGCTGCCAGTCTACGATATCTATCCCGGGGACGACGAATGGTATGCTTGGGAGCCCACGATCGTGACCGACACCGAGCCTTTGGCGCCAGTGAACACCCAACCGCCCCCTCTGGTGATCTCAGCACTCGCTTCGATAGATTACATGGTGTTGGACGTGCCTCCCTTCGTTCATTGTCTGTTCACCCTTGCCCGTACATGTTCAAAGCGGGGACGCTTCGATTCTAAGGGAGGGAGATTGATACGATCATGGCCAGCCATCAGATGGTTCACTAAGGGGCTGAGTCAACCAAGACCATGGCGTCCTCCCTGGAGTATTACTTAGCTCAGTTTACTATATATTTCTATATTATAAGTTATTTCCAGTTATAGTATGTTTTCTGTTTTAGTATTTCTATTTCAGTCATTTCTATTTCAGGCGTGTGCCAACTCTTGTAGAGTGGACCGGCCCATTTAGCTAGAATTAGGCCCAAGCCCATTAGGGTTTTTGGGAGAGTTCTTTGGATATAAGTAGCCCCCTTTGTACTTCATTTTAATTACGTTGAATTTAAGTAGTAAAAGTTGAGTTCGCTCCTTAGAAGTTGAGTACGCTCCTTCCTTGAGTTCTAACGTCACCCCTTCGATTTCACGAATCGTTTATCCCGTAGCTCGTCGCTTCGAGCAAGTTTTACACCGTCTCTTCGAGCAAGTTTTACATCGTCTCTTCGGTATTCAGATCATATCTTTGATCTTCACGTCATCTCTTTGACGCAATTGAGGAAAGCCATCACTTTGGCTACGGAGGAGAAGAGTCAATCCAAGCTTGAGGAGTCAAGATCCTGTGTTGCAGACAACACTCAGGGGTTGTTCGCATCACAGTGGAGTTCGGATTTGGGGTTCCAATTCTCTGCTCCGCCTTTTGCCGAAAATCAAAGTGTCCTCAATTTTGGGTTTCTGTTGATTTGGACGCCGAGCCTTTCCTTGCTGCTGGGGGTGTGCTTTGTGGAATTTTCTTTTTCTTTTTGGTTAATTTTGTCTATGTATAGTTGTTTGTTTTGTTTGGTGTTTGTTCATTTCTTGTTTGTTAGGCTGGGTTTGTACTCTTCTTCTTCGTTTAATGGTTCAATGGTTGTGATAGTGAGTAAATCTTTAAAAGTTATCACAATCATTGATCTATTAGTTTCAAGAGATATTTTTCAAAGGTTTTTTCTAGTGTGTGCCCATGGGCACACTCTAAGAACTCTTTTTTGGCAATTATTTGGTTAGCCACTAGTTTAATCTTGTTTGCTAAGGGTTTATCAATTCTCTATTAGGGAATATTTTGAAGATAAATTTCCTATTTAAGCTTATTAGCATGTGTCCATGGGCACACACTAGAAAAACCGTTTTTCAAATCCTTCTTTTTCTAGCACTTTCTTCTCTCAAGTTTTTCTCCTGATTTTGTTTCTGTTTTTGCCTTATTTTTGCTTTGCTTAGCTTAACCTTGATTTTTGGGTCAATGGTGTTCTTATCTCATGTAACTCAAGTGCCTTTTGGCAGCATATCTAATGCATGTTTAGTCCTTTTGGTGCGGTTCCGGTGCGGAGTACTCTTTCCGTGCGGACGTACGGACATGCACTATAGGGTCGTATTTGTGCACTTTTGGGCCTTATTTGTGCACTTTTGCAAAAATTTTGAAAAATGTTTGGAAAAATATTTGTTTTTTTTTGTTTTTTGAAAAAGTGCACAAATAAGACGTTAAAGTGTACAAATAAGACCCAAAAGTGCATGCTCCGTACGTCCGCACGGAAAGAGTGGTCCGCATATGATCCAAAGTAACTCTTCTTCATCTTTCCTCTTCAATTTCGTTCTTTCCACCGCCTCTCCACAAAGCTCCTCTCCGTTTTCGTGGTTTCCAAATGGTGTCTCCTTCCTTTTTCAAGGGACTCGAATTTCAGGCCGGCGCTAGAGAATTTGCTCCATCTACTGCTTGGAAGGAGAGAAAAATCTCGCGAAGATCAACCTTCTTTTTAGCTTTCCTGTTTTCCCCGGCCAACTGCAAAAATAGGCCACCCATTTTTACGCCATTGACGACTCATTTCCCCTTCCTGCTCTCCACCTTCTTGCTCCATTGTTAACTTTCTCGTCCTAACCTTCCATCCTCATACATACTTCCTGGAAAAAATGGTTCAAGTGAAGCGCAAGCAAGGCCAACCTTCAAAAAATTGCCTCCCGAAAACCCTAAACGTCACAGAAACCGAAATCGCCTTTGATGAATACGACTTGGTTTTATCCGTCAGCAAGGTGGAGCACGCTGAACCTTCCGGCCGCCGCCTCACAAAACCCCCAAATCTCTAACCGGAGCCGTCGACAATGCAGAGAAGCCGCCCCATCAACTCTTGTCTCTCCTACTTATCACTCCTCGTGTCGGCGAGAGACACTGAGAGCTTGGGGTTTCTGTGGAGTGTGTATCGAACGGTTTGGCCTCGAAGAGGCAGGACAGCGCAGCCGGTGGCGAGGGTTGTGCCGTCGATGGATGCGGTGGTGAAGTTTTTTTCTGCGTTCACACAAAGCCGAATTCCTCTTTGTTGTGGCAGAGAAAGCGGCAAACAACAATGGGTTTGTGAGTGGGGGGAGGAGGGTTCTCACGAATGCGCATTCCGTGGAGCATTATACGCAGGTCAAGCTCAAGAAGAGGGGTTTTTATACGAAATACCTGGTCACTGTTCTCGCCATTAGCATCAAGTGCGATATTGGTATCTCCTTGTGACACTCGACAATTTTTGTCTTTCCATTATACTTCTGAGTTTTAGTTGCTTGGCATTGTTGATATGCTTGTCTTCATCAGAATTTTTGTATTATTTGTGCTTGTCTTCATCAGAATTTCTTATTGTTTGTGCTTTGGGTCAATTATGGTTATTAGTCATGCTATAGGTTGTGAATTTGTGTCTTGATGGCTTCCATTCAATCGAAGTGCTTTGTGAGCAGTTGATTATTCCTAAATTCAGTCCCGTTTTCATCTTTGGATTCCCGCATTGATAGTGTTATCCCACATCTTTGGATTCCTAAGTTCAACGTGCTCCACTCTCTTCACAATTGCATCTCTACCTCCTACCATCATTTTTTAAATCATAAATTTGCTCCCACTGTCTGCTTCGTAACCAGCTTGTAAATCGCTTCTTCTCTGTCACGAGTTCTTTCATTTGTAAAAAGTTACTGCCAAGAGCCTAATTTGGATCTTTGTACTCCCGTTTCATCAATTGAATTGCAATATTCTATGATTCTATTGTTTCATTTTTTAGCACATTTGTCCTACTGAGTTGATCGTCTTAATGGAATGCAGACCAAGCATGTCAGCAATGGCAAGGAGCAGAGGAGCGACACAGATGGAATGAGTTTCGCGGATAAGATCCAGTATGTTTTGGGGGATCATCTTATCTTCCGGATATGTGAAGTAAGAGGTTAGATAGTCTTCTCATCTTCCTTTCTTCCTGCAAGAAAATTTCTATGAGAATATCCATTATGTTGATTTCCAAAATAATTTGGCACCTGCATGTAAAGATTCAGTTGCAATTTTTCATGTTTGACCTTACAAGTCGATGCACCTTAACTAGGTGAAGATTAACTTAATGATCATGCATGTTCAACCTGAAAAGGAGAAACTAGGAATTTGTTTCTCTCTACATTCGTGTTGATTTATGCCATTTTTTCATGTCAACGAGTGTGTTGCGAAGATATATGTCATTTTAAATCTAGAGGTTCCTTAATCTGCCAGGGTTGGGATGTATTGTGTTTGAATTGTTGCCTAGGCTGAGCCATTTTGTGTTTTACTGTGTGCTTGCCACCTACTTCGAATTCGGCTTACGTTGCCAATTGTCAACTGTTGCCTAGGTTCCTTAATTTGATAGGATGGGTATAAGCAATGGATCTTTGGACATATTGGTTCCAAATATAAATCATTTGTATGATTCTTGAATGTATCGTGTGATCTATTTGAAGGTAAAAGTTGATAATGTAATTGATGCTGAAGTATATGCCTATGTGGGAGTTCAGTGCCTATAGAATTCTAGAAAAATTGTACTAACTTTTTTTTTTATGTTGCTTTTGCTTCTGCCTGTAACAATCATTGTTCAGCATAAGGAGCAATATAAAAGTTTTATGCAGTGAATCTGAACAATAAGTATCATCACTATTGTCCAGATGCAGAACCAGAATTGCCCGGTTATCCTCTCACTTCATCTGCATTTCTAATGTCTCTCACTTGAATGTGTGCGCATGCGCAATGCGCATACATACGCGTATGTATGCGCATTCCGCATGCGCACACATTCAAAATTAAACGTTAACGATAAGATTCTCATTGAACGACAAATTTTGGATATGACGCCTTGAACGGGATATTTAGAATATTTGTATCGTTTTTCTTTCTATGTATACATACTAGCTCATCTTCTCTCATTCATTATCATCAAAATTTCTCTAAATTTCCGTTCTTCATCATACGCATTCATCACTGGACTTCATTTGTAGCGACTTGGAGAAACAAAAACGTCATATCCATACCTGAATGGCATATTGGCATGTATTCTGCAATGATTTATTTCATAATTTCTATTGTCAACTGTTGCCTAGGTTCCTTAATTTGATAGGATGGGTATAAGCAATGGATCTTTGGACATATTGGTTCCAAATATAAATCATTTGTATGATTCTTGAATGTATCGTGTGATCTATTTGAAGGTAAAAGTTGATAATGTAATTGATGCTGAAGTATATGCCTATGTGGGAGTTCATTGCCTATAGAATTCTAGAAAAATTGTACTAACTTTTTTTTTTTATGTTGCTTTTGCTTCTGCCTGTAACAATCATTGTTCAGCATAAGGAGCAATATAAAAGTTTTATGCAGTGAATCTTAACAATAAGTATCATCACTGTTGTCCAGATGCAGAACCAGAATTGCCCGGTTATCCTCTCACTTCATCTGCATTTCTAATGTCTCTCACTTGAATGTGTGCGCATGCGCAATGTGCATACATACACGTATGTATGCGCATTCCGCATGCGCACACATTCAAAATTAAACGTTAACGATAAGATTCTCATTGAACGACAAATTTTGGATATGACGCCTTGAACGGGATATTTAGAATATTTTTATCGTTTTTCTTTCTATGTATACATACTAGCTCATCTTCTCTCATTCATTATCATCAAAATTTCTCTAAATTTCCGTTCTTCATCATACGCATTCATCACTGGACTTCATTTGTAGCGACTTGGAGAACCAAAAACGTCATATCCATACCTGAATGGCATATTGGCATGTATTCTGCAATGATTTATTTCATAATTTCTATTGCTCATTATAAGTTGTTTTTTTTATAAATTTTATATGCAATAAATACATGTATAATTAAGATATACATGCTAATATCATATATTTATGCAACATATTATTATACCATATTATATAATATAATACATGGATTTAGAAGTATACTTGTATTTATTATATAGAAGATTTATATTAACTTAAATAAATTGTACAATAGAAAATATATTTGTCTATATACACTATTTGCTTGCCATTGTCTTTTTTTTGTCGCTGCATTATTCTCCTATTTTTTCAAATTATGAAAGTTAACTTAGATTACTAATGCGTGACTTTTTCCTTTTAGGAAAATTATCAAATTGAAGTTGTTATGAATGAAGCTTTTCTTAGTGAAGATTATTTGATGGACTTTCAGCGCGATGACTGGTCCCCCGATAAAGATTCTTTAGTTTATTGAGCTCGTACAAAAAATATGGTGTTAGTTACAATAAAATCATAGGCTAGCAGTGAAATTCGATATGGCAAGGTGATTTTAGTATATGAGAGATATGAAGAATATAAAAGGGCCAAAAGGGATGACGTGGATGATTCGAAAATGCGGCAAACGAGAACAAAGAAGTGCGGTTGTCAGTTTAAATTATCCGGTAAGGAAGTCAAACGGGGTAAGTGGGTCCTTGAGGTGGATCTTGGAGTTCATAACCATAGTATCGTAGAAACCCTACAAGGTCATGCATTTGTCGGGCGGTTGACGAGCAACAATATGCTTTTGTGATGCTCGAATCTACATCAGGTGCAAAGCCAACGGATATTCTACATAAGTTGCGGCAAATGGACAAAGAAAATGTAACATCCAAACAACAAATATACAATGCCCGTATAAAATGGAGAGGGAAAAAAAGGACAATTGGACGCCAACACAACATTGCTTATATTACCTGGTACAACGAGATTACTTTGTCAACACTAGGCCGAAACCCAAGTCTAATGAAATAAGTGACCTCATATTTGCACACCCTCAGTCAAGACATCTACAAAATTTATTTTCCGACGTCCTCATTATGGACGCGACATACAAGACAAACATGTAAGTGGTTATAAAAAAATCATTTTTTTAAGAAAGTGTACAAGTTTATTTATTGTTTATTTCATTTGCAGGTATGACTAGCCTTTTTTAGAGATTGTTGGATTCACTTCCATGAAGATGATTTTTGCCTTTGCTTTTGCCTTCATTTCTGGTGAGACTGAAGACCATTATGAAGAATAGTTTTAGTAATGAAGACTATTAATTGTATAACTAATTAAAAGAAAAAAGTGGTTAAAGTATATCACATATTTATTTCAAAGATTTTTAATATGTATATTTCCACTTTTGCATCATGAATTATATATTACTAACTATACCAACTATATAAATTTAAGTATTAAAACTATAAAAGCATTACACTTTTAGGTATATAATTTTGAAAAACATACATTTGATATGGTTGAAATGTAATTTTAGTATTTGGCCCTATATTTTAATTTACAAATAATTTTAATGTAATTTTTAATTTATAGTTTTACGCACATATATCATAAATAATTTTAATTACAAATAAAAAATAACATAACTAAAAAGGTAAAAAGATATAAATAACTTTGAAATAACTTGTTAACATTTATCTATGAGCACACACTAGAAAAATCGTTAAATATATAACAAACTATCAAGCTAACCATATCATATATAGAAATAACTAATTTACCATAAAATTATATAATAATAAACATAGTAAACTTAACTTGTTCGAATTAAAAAAATTCAAAACATTCATAATCAGGATCATTAACGTTAATTATCAGCAGGATACTATATGTGCATGCGGAATGCGCATGCGCACGCATATGTATGCGCAGTGTACGCGTATGTATACGCAGTGCTCATGCACACACGTATGTATGCGCAGTGCGCATGCGCACGCGTATGTATGTGCATTCCGCATCTGCATGCCTATGGTTTTCAAATGCATAAACAGACAAATACGCATTTCGCATGCGTAGCTCAATATACATGCTTCTGCATTCCGCATATATATAGTGGGTGTAAATAATAAAAAGTCACGAGTGTATTTAACAACACCCATTTTATTTGATGTTTTTTTCAAAAATATGCGTTTTTTTTTATAAAAAAAGGTCGTGTTGTTTTTTATTCTCATTTCTCATTCTGATAATCTTTCTCACTTGAACCTTTTCCCTAAATTTAAATGAATTTGAATCTTGACAAATATGTTCCGCTAAAAAAGATATGTAGTTGAATATATGGTTCGATAAAAAAAATAGCACCATTTGATTTAAGATTTTACTCAAAAAACATACATAATACTCGTTTAAGATTTAGTTGAGGAACTGAATTTTTAACAAATAATTTGATTCACCTAGAATTAATTTATTATTTTTCATAATTTATTTCAACACATTATTAGTAGTTATTTATACAAATTAAGAATAATAAAGGCAGAAATAATAAAATATTAGTGATCATTTACAAATTTGACAATCAATTAAAGATTTGTTAGTCGTGATATTTATTTAAACATCATAAACTTTTATAATAATATTAGTGATCATCTAACATCATATTCTAACATATTCTTAATTTAACAAAATCATCGAATCTACATATGAAAAAATAAAAAATTAGCAAGGCAAAATACTAAAATTAATAGAGAAATATACACGTGTAAATAGATATCATACCCTCTTCGTACTAATAACTTGGAGATATACAAACCACAACTAAGAGTTAATTCCCAATTAATAAAAATTACACAAAATCTATCTTAACAATTGATAAAATTTGGTCGTTGCTATTTAGCGCACCGAAAAAATTTCTATTTAACGCACTGGTTCATCCGTGACGGACGAAACATGTTCATCCGTGACGAACTAAGCATTTTCATCCATGACGGATGAATATGTTTCGTCCGTCACGGATGAACATGTTTCGTCCGTCACGGATGAACATGCTGATCCGCGACACAATTTTGGAATCGCCATAATTTTTTATTCTCTAGTCCAAACGCGTTGAAATTTGGAAGAGTTATAGTTGACATCTTGATCTTTAATATGACGTTGGAATCACTCAATTCGGAGTTACGTAGAAAAATTTATACTTCTCCAAAGACGGGATAAAAAATAGAGATCTCTTAAGTGCCAAGGCGAGTACAATAGCATTTAAGTCGGATTACAATAGCATTGCAATCATGGATCACAATAGTATTACAATGTGCGAGTACAATAACAGTTAAGTCGGCTTGCGACCTCGTCTCTTTCTTGTAGAAGAAGGTTTGAACGCCATCAGCTGAGAAATGAATGGATCATATAGACAAGCAGCAAAATATATTTGGTCTAGAAGGTTCTTGAAACGAATGAATCATATAAACGAAGGTTCGAACGACCTCGTCTCTTTCTTGTGGAAGAAGGTTCGACCTCGTCTCTTTCTTGTGGAAGAAGGTTCTTGAAAGACTTCTTGATTATTCCACATGGTAGTCTAGACACGATATTTGGTCAATATCATTCAAAGATGGGTAACCAAGTAAAGGACATCAAGAGGACCTTCAACGAGAGTATACAAAGCACGATGACTCTTGGGACATGAGCTGATGTTTTCAAGCGGTTGAAGTATAAAGTATCTAAGATTGCACTTGACTGCTTGACGGAGGAATACAAAAAAGGGGGAAATCCATTTTGTGACAAGTTCTGCACATGCCAGATGAGGGTAAGATATGGATTGCCGTGTGTGCATGACATCGCTAGAAATGTGACGAGTTCAATACCTATTAAGCCTACAGCGTTGCATCCGTTTTGGAAACGATTGAGTTTGTCAGAAGTGCAAGACGAAGGTGAGGCGCAGAGTTGCGAGATCTTTGATGGATCAATTTTATACGGATCATTTCCTCAATCTGTCAGCAGATGATCAAGAAAAACGTGTCTTGCGACTTTACGACATAGCTCGCCCCGAGGGGACTAGTCTGCAAAAGTCGGCTATTGTGAGGCATAAAGGACGACTAATGGGAGTTTTAAACAAAGATACCACTAAAAGACATTCTTCTTCATCGGAGTACACAGACAAATATACGGAAGGGACACCTCTCAAGAAGCAACGAGGTAGGCCACCAATGCCCACTAACACACCTTCACGAAACCCTAAAGCTCCTACCACTCCTTTGAGGCCATCTCAGGTTAGAGCTCTCAAGAATTCAGTGGGTCAAATGTTTTCACCACCTTATATGCCTCCACAATCCTTCATTAAAGACTTTGAGCCGTATAAGCTTAAGATGATCTGCATCTGCCATGTTGAGAAGGAGAGACATTTCATTTCGATATGATACTAATAATTTAATTATTTTATATTAACTATTTGAACCCATGAGTAGATGGTCCTATCAGAGGCGTCACCATTGCCTCCAGTATTTCTCATGTGGGAGCATGCACATGATGCCTTTGCTGCTTGTCTATATGATCAATTTGTTTCTCAGCTGATGACATTAAGACCTTCTTGCACAAGAAAGAGACGAGGTCGCAAGCCGACTTAAATGTTATTGTACTCGTACATTGTAATTCTATTGTGATCCATGATTGCAATGATATTGTAAGCCGACTTAAATGCTATTGTACTCGCCCTGGCGCTTAAGAGATCTCTGTTTTTTGTCCCGTCTTTGGAGAAGTTTAAATTTTTCTATGTAATCCCTAATTGAGTGATTCCAACGTCAGATTAAATATCAAGATGTCAACTATAACTCCTCCAAATTTCAGTGCGTTTGGACTAGGGAGTCAAAAGTTATGGCGATTCCAAAATGGTATCGCGAATCAGCATGTTCATCCGTGACGGACGAAACATGTTCATCCGTCACGGATGAAGATGCTTCGTCCGTCACGGATGAAGATGTTTCGTCCGTCACGGATGAACCGGTGCGTTAAATAGAAATTTTGTCGGTGCGCTAAATAGAAATCGTGTAAAATTTAAGATTGAAATCTTAACACATCAAAACAGCCAATTTGCAAATTTTGGTTTATCATGTCCGGATTTCATGTTTTTTTGAAAATAATCTATATATTATCTATAGTATATTTATAATTATTTAATTCTTGTAGAAAAGTGCTTGTTTTATTAATAAATTTATTATTTAGTATATATTTAATGCGAGATCCATTAAATAAAATGATGATGACACACATACAAATTGAACGTGGTGCTGACACGTAGGAATTAAGCCTATCATTTAGTATAGATATAGATATAGATATAGATATAGATATAGATTACGGAATAAAAAATCCGATTTCAATTGACATTTTTTTTCAAGACTCGGTTCCGGTTTAAATCAAAATTTCACTAATGAGATGATCTATTACTAAACAAAACGGTTTAAATCAAAATTTCACTAATGAGATGATCTATTACTAAACAGATTATAACAAATGTTACGTTGAATAGGTGGTCATATATATGAAAAGTAATATATATTATAAATGTAGTTTTTTTATATAAAAAAAACACTTAATCACCTCTTATTGTAGAGTTTTTTGCGTTTATTTACTCCTTATCTTCACTTGTGCCACATTTGAACTTCAATTAGTGTAATACCCGTACCGTGTACGGGTAAACGTATTTAAGTATTTTAAGAAAAATATATGTTATTCATATTGTTTAGAAATTATATAAATGAAAGATTGAAATAACAATAAAATTGCTGTTTGAAAACAATATGTTTAATATTTTATTATTAATTATATAACCCGTATAAATATATTATATTTCATTTATACTTATTATCATACTTGTTAATTATATTGGTAAAGTGCTATCTACTCGCAAAATAATAAATTTGATATATTTAATCAATAAAATGTGATAAAAAATAATTTTGATGACGATTAAATAAAGATAATTTTCAATTTATTGACTATAAGGTATTAATTCATCAATGAGTCATTTACAAACTTATTTGGAACAAAAAGTATTGACTCCTTATATACTATTATCTTTTCCCTCCTTTTCCATAATAATGATGCTCATCATCAATCAAGTTGGACGAAATACGTTGTCGTAAATCAATATATACAGAGAGAATGCAATGCAATTTGCTTCAAAAATTCAAATTCTAATTAATTAGTATAATTCATATTATTTATCTAGTCACATTGGTGATATGCTATTTATCTAGAGAATTATATAGATGGATAAATAGTTATATTTACAAGAAAGTATTAATGGAATAACTATTTAATTGAAAATCTTAAGCAAACAACAATCAGTGAGAAAATAAATTAATAAAGTAAAAATATAGTTAGATTAGACCAAAGAAAATCTTAACAAAAAAATTTATCTTATTAATTGTAAATAATTAATAGGTAATAACTAAGAAGATGTAAAAAATCTACGGTCAAATTTAGTTAGTTCAATTGGAAAAAATAATTTACTTAGATCAAATGATAATAAAAATTTAATATTATAATAATAACTCTTAACAACAAAGACTTCAAAATTTACATATTTTATCATAAAAAATTAAATTATTCTCTTAGTCAACTGAAATTTTGATTCTTTAGTCTATTTTTTTCTTTAAGAATGCTTTACTCTTATTCCGAATTTTTATATACCATTTTTTATAAGTAATAAAAAAAACACCATTTCATATTTCAGAATATATAGTTTGTTTGTATAATAACAAATATCACTCTTAATATTGTTACTCTGGTTGATGTAAATCAAGTCAAAATACATATAGTACTTGTAAAACTTTGTTATATAATTTAATAAAAAAATGATTAAAAATGTTAAAATTGTCTGTTAAGATTTGTTAGTTTACAAATTATTCAATAACAGTTGTATTTATAATTTAAAAAAAGTAAAAGAAATATAAAATGTTGGCTCATAATTGTATTGATGACTGTAAATGAAAGAGTTTTAATATGGATACATAGAAATTACATATATAATATTCCGCCCATGTGAGGATAAATTTTCTCCGGATAGATGGATACAATTAAATAAAAATAAGGTAGTGTCTATATAGTGCTGCTAGTTAAATATAATATTACAAAAAAAAGTTAAATAATAATTATGGTGGGAGAGAGATTACATGATATATATAATATTTTGTTGATTTATTATTGTCAAACTATATCATAAGAAGAAATACATATATACACTAAATGAGAGGCTTAAATCATACGTGTCGGCCTCACATTCAATTCGCATTTGTGTCGTCACTCATTCAACCATAATCTGCCACATCATCCATACTTTTAAAAATAATTATAATAGTGGGTCCAATTTAATTATATATAAAACTTATTTAATTAAAAAAAATTCATCCAACTTAAAATTCAAAAAGATATTATGAAAATTTTCGGAAAGATATGATTTTATATAAATAATACCTATATAAAATTTCAACCATCAAGGATCATCTATATATTTTTTTATTTTTTATCTTGAGGTGAGTTAAGTTTAATAATGTTTTTCCTATATAAACACTAATAAAGTTTTCTTATCAAAAGGCATATGGATATAATGGAATCTAACTAACTAAATTGAACTAATCTAATCCGTGGCATATACAAATGAATTTAACATTTCCATTATCATATTATTAAATTTTCAAAAAGATATTGTAAAAAGTTTCAAAAATATATCATAATAATTTATTCAAATTGATATAATTTTATATAAAGAATACCTATATAAACTTTCAACCATCAAGAAATTGAACTAATCTAATCCAAACGGATTTTACTATCAAGATTTGAAACAAATTAACATAACTCAAAAGAATAAAAGCTTATAGATATAATTAAATCTAACAAACTTAATTGAATAAATCTAATCCATGGCATATCTATCTATATCTATATGTATTAAAGGAGAAGCCTAACTCCTACGTGTCGCCATCACGTTTAATTTAGCTATATGTCATTAACATTCAATTATCATCCGCCACATTATCCAACTTTAAAAATAAGTTATATAAGTAGGTCTATATATTATCAATATGATTTAGATCATGTTAAATGATAATTATTTTTTTCTTTGAAAATTTATTAATTGATTTTAGATTCAGTTTGCACGATCAAATAAAAAATAACCTAATCTAATCAACAAAATCATATGATTCTAATTGCGTTGTCAATAATCTATATATATATATATATATATATATATTAAAGCAAAGGAATTTAGAGACACTACATTTATTCCGACCCCGCAAATCCTACGTGTCATTTTGTGGTTAATCCACTTTTTTTAATATTAATTATTCTATTTAATTTAAATCATAATATTTTTAATAACTAACTTTAAATCTATATATCATATATATATACAACTTTGTTGAATGTTTATATACATGATAATTTTTTTTTAAAAAAGTACAAACAATAAGCTTATATTTTATATTTATATAACTAATATATGGTGGCTTATATATTTGAAGTTGGACTATCGTATAAGCTTATATAAATAATAAAGTAATATTTATATAACTAATAATCTTATCTTTTATCAAATCAAATCTTATCTCCCAACCAAACTTTATTAAAACAAATTATTTTATAAATGCAAGCTAATGTCTCATATCTATCAGATACATGATTTTTTAATAAATACAAACAACACGCTTATATTTATATAATTATTATATGGTGGCTTATATATTTAAAGTTGGACTATCGTATAAGCTTACATAATTAATAAACTTATATTTATATAACTAATAAGCTTATCTTTTATCAAGTCAAATTTTATCTCCCAACCAAACTTTATTAAAACAAATTATTTTATAAGTGCAAGCTAATGTCTCATATCCATCGCCAGCCAAATTCAATTTCGTCTCCAAGCTAACGTCTCCGGCGACGTTTTGAATCATCTTTGAGCTACAAATCACGTTGTTAGAAAATTTGACCATGAATTTACGTTTTGAATCTTCCCTAGAGGCATAAAAATGACCGTTTTCAGTTTGCTCCAAAGCATCATCTCTGAAGGAAATTTTCATATGCGATTGAACCAATTTGAAATCGGCTCAGCTGAGATATGCCCGACAATCTCAACCGTGGGGAAATTTTGTTGAGAAATTTTTTGGCAACCTGTTACATTCCAAAGTCATAAGATTTTATTTTAAATATTTTTATTTATTTTCGTTAAATACCTATGAATGAAGATTATCTGTATACTCATCCAAGTACATCTATGTTAATACGATTTTAATTTGGTTGCTGATTTCTGCCATATATTTGGTTGTTGATTTGTTGTTTGAGTTTTAAAATATATTTGTTGATTTAAAATATATTTGGTTGCTGATTTAGTGTATTCAGTCGTATATTTGATTGCTGAGTTGGTTACTGATTTTTTGATAAACTGATTGGAATTACGTATATTTTAAAAATATTTGGTTAGTATAAATATATTTGGTTGCTGCTTTCTGCCGTATCTCTTAAGCAAATCTTTTCACTGCTTAAATATATACTCCATTTATATATTTATATTAGCAGGAAATGGAATACATATCTGTTAAGCAAATCTGTTGAACCGATTTATTAACAACCTAAAACACATCTACTATATATATCTATATATAGACTATTCTTCATGTAGTGCAATACGGTCTGGAGCAGAATTTTGATATTTGAGAATCAGTGTATGCATCTCTATTTACTTTTTTAAGCTTACAATATGACATTTATCTGTATAGCATCCTACTCACATATATTTGTTTATGTATGTTTACATTGTTTAGTTATTCCCATGACCAATTATATTGAAGAAATTACTGAAGTGAAAGGAGTTTGTACACTCAAAGTTCGTATTGTATGCATGTGGAAGAAGAAAAACTATCAAGGAAGAGACAAAATTCACATGGTTATGATAGAAGTGAGTGAAGGACATGACTGGTGATGTCAAATTGATCAAGGATTTCAAAAAACTTTCATTCACTTTGAAGGTACATTTTTGCTTGATGTAATCTGATTTTTTCACATTCATTTGTGTTGTTGTCATTTCTGCTTGATGTATATGATGTCATTTGTGTTGCTCTGTTTTAGGACACAATCTCTGATGCATATAAAGACGACAACGACTCTTCAGTTTATTCCACTGATTCTGCAACACCAAAGAAGCGCGCCTATGAAATTATTGATGATGATACCGAATAAGCTATATTCCAAGTGTCTTCTACCAAGCTAAAGGTTGTGAAGATTGAAAAGCTTGACGACTGAAAGATGATAATTAGAGCTTTTATTAATATTAAAAGCTTGACGACTGGAAGATGATAATTAGAGCTTTTATTAAAATTAAGTTAGATTATGTTTTATTGTTTAGGAAAGTAATTATTATAGCTTGCCTGTTTAACATTCCTTAGCTTATGTCAAATGTTTTGTTAATTAGGATTATCAGTTATTCATTATATTTTTGAGCCAAATTATATCATTATTGATACTACGTTGTTATTCATAATAATATGTTGTTTTTAGATATAATATTTGATTATGTGATTTGCCATAAGTCGACACCTACCAAAAGATTCTCTGGATGTATATCTATTTGTATCACATGGTTTATGCAGGACTGTTATCTACTAGACAAGCTGTAATAAGTTGTAACCAAAACATGATGTGAATTGGATTCAACTGTACTCTATTGAAACTCAGTTATATACAAACTTTTGGAGCTGGAACCTGAATCAGTCGGAACTGCCTTAACCTTTCCATAAGAACACCAATGCTTTCATGATAAATTTCAACTTTTAATTATTATTTTATTTTATTTTATTTGATCATATAATAATGTTATCAATTTAATAAATAATTATTACATACATTTTCAAGTTCAATATATTCTCATCAAGCACCTGACTCTCTTTTTATGGTACACACACCTCCACTATTGTATAAACTTTCAAACATATTAGGTTACGATATTATTCAGGATAAGTGTATTTTTCTTTTACATACAAATATACAAATTTTTTTAACGGAATGAATATAATGTTCTAACAATATAAACCTTAAATTAATTAAACGTAAACTACACATCTTGTGAGATATTTTAAATTTTGTACTTCTCGCAATACCCGTGCATGGCACGGGTAATACACTAGTTTGTATAGAACGAAGAATCAAATCTAATCCCACTAAAATATCTATATAAAACTATATTCCCCCTGAAATAAATTTTATCTTTGTAAAATCAAGGGATTGGAGTTACTTCTAGGAAGTCCAACTCTAATATTTTAACTTTTTGTTAAATATGTTTTATACTTAATATAACTTTTCTAGAGTACATTTGATATTGTATTATATACAACATTGATTTTGTTAGAATGGTTTTGTACTCGATAATTTTTTTATCAAATTATAAATAATCTCATAAATATGTTAAATCTTCAAACTTATAATATATTCTGAATCTGAAATATATAAGCACCTAGATTTGTTTGTTTTTAATTCATATTCGGTGTTCATGTAAATTCATAAGCAATTATATAATTTTCATTCTAATTTTATACAAATATATAATCATGTATATAATCAATTTTCTTACTACCATACAAAATGAAATTTTCCATAATTTTTTTTATTGATTGATTATATTAGTTTTTATGTAAGTAAATTCAAATCTTGATTTTAAGGAGATATCCATATAAACTTTAACACCAATAAAAAATAATATTCTATTATAAAAAAAATTCCGACTATATTTTATATTCAAAGTCATTCACTTTTCTAGAAGACAAAATTTTACATTTAAATTATGTGTGAGATATATTGATACCTCAACAAAAACAATTATAATTCAAGTAGTTACGGATTTCTTTTGGATATTACGATTTTCCTATAACATCCATAAAAAAATCTTGATGAAACCTTCAACCGTTTGTTTTTGAATTTTAGTGTGATTAGAATTTTATTTTTAGTAGTTTCCACCATACAAGTTAAAAGAGATTATTTTGCTTCTAATTGGATATTTTATAATGTCATGATATGTTCTCCAAATACAACAACATAAATGACCACTTTTACATTCTTTTGAATTTAGAATATTGGCTCTATAAATTAATTTTTAAATATGACGATGTAACTCTTGTTTGTATATAGCTAAATTTAGATATAGCATAATATATTAATAAATTATTATCTATTTTGAATTCTTTTCTAATCTATTTTTTGTATAAAAGACTCATCTTATTGTAAACTCTAACCTGCTTACAAGATAAACCCATGTTCAATCTCAATCTACCATTTTCAGAAAAAATGTTATTAGTTTCAGTCTACCACCTAAGCATAATCTATGTTATTGATTAATGTGTTTTAGCTTTATCTAATTTTGATATCTTAACGATAAATATATTAGTCAAGTCAAATAGTTTGTGTAGCTTAATTTAATATTTGATATTTTAGTTATGTTAATAATAAATGAAAAAAATGAAAAAACTAAAAAATATAGCCTCAACAACCTGCTAAAAACACTCTCATGGAACATCTCTAGAGGGTTGAAAATGATTCATAGTCTCATAATTATTAAAATAATATATTATAAATTCAGACCTTTACTAATATAGGTATTAGTTAAACGTATATTATATAGTATTAGTATGAGCTACTATATTACCGTAGAATTTTTTTATACGTTATATAATATAAAGTATGAGTTATGTAGGAATTGGTATTTTATAATTTTTTAAGATTGGTTTTTGTAATTTGTTAAGATTTGTAAACATAATTTTATAATTTGTTAAGTTTTTGTATATAAAATGAATTAAAATTATGTAAATAAAAAAAAAGAATAAGAAAATGACATGTAATAATGATTTATTAAGATTGGTATTTTGTTATGATTTGTAAATATAATTTTATAATTTGTTAAAGTTTTTGTATATAAAGTGAATTAAAATTATGTAAATAAAAAAAAAACGAATAAGAAAATGACACGTAAGAATGATTTGTTAAGATTGGTATTTTGTATTTTGTTAAGATTTGTAAAGATAATTTTATAGTTTGTTAAGCTTTTGTATATAAAGTGAATTAAAATTATGTAAATAAAAAAAAGAGCGAATAAGAAAATGACACATAAGAATTGTGGGCTCAGAATCGTTCTGATGGCTCGAAAGGGGAGAGCTTTAATATATAGTAATAGATTCTTAGTGAATAGTAAATTTCTATCACAATTGTGGTCTTATTTACAACCATATTAGGTTGAAAATTGTGTTTCTAGAAATTTGATAAATGATTTATCTTAATTCTTTTTACTTTTATTTTGAATTATTTTATATATCTAAATCAAATTATAAAAACAATATTTTCGAAAGATGTATAAATATTTTGAGAATATTTCACAATATTCTTGTCGTTGAAATATGAAAGAAAGAGGGGAAGGTTCAAGTGAGAACCATTAATTAGAAGAGAACTAAGAACGTACCAAAGGCGTTCCCGTGCATGTTTGTTCGCAGTGGGAACATATGTTCACTATTTTGTTCGTAGATGTTCATCACAATATATAAGCGATATTTACCACTTTACAACTAAAAATTTCAAAATTTGCTAGTGTTTCTATCATTGTGTTTGTAACACCCCTAAATTTTAACCCATTTGGAAAGGTATTACCGCCAGTGACCTCGGTTTCCACACCGAAGCCACCCCAGGCTTTATCATTGAAACACAATTCATAAAGAACAATTATGATACAAAATTACCATAACTTTCATTTAAAACATAGTCGCGGAATTTCAACACAATTCCAAATGCGACAAAATACAGAGTTATTACAATACAGCGGAAGACTTAAAATAATTTACAAGAGTATTGACTTCAGTAGTCAATGCCCAAAGATCGTAGCCTGATTAAAACATTTTCAAATACCGTTCATGTTCATAGTCGATCTAACCTTCATGGGTCCTCGACTCATCTGATGTGCCGAATCGAACGGATGACACCAGCCAACCATGCAGAGAACAATTACGGTTGGTTAGTCTAATGAAAGACTACGCAAGGGTACAAAGCAGAGTGGTTCGAAGTAGTCGTATTAGGTTAGACTCATCGTTTCTCGAATTAAAACCGATGGCGATAGTCAACCACCATACTCCTACTGGAATATATCAAGCAGCATGATCAAGAGAAGATTATGGAAGACCGAGTCTTACAGCAATCAACCCAAAAGAAGACTCCAATGAATTGAGTCTTATCGGAAATATGACAAATGTTGGGAAACATTAATAATATCATACAAGCGTTCAAAAACGACTTGATGTTTCGGTTCACGACCAACCTCACCGCTTAACGCGAATCCAGATTGGAAAGAGAACGGTACTCTAATCAAAGTCAAGACGAGCTTTCCTAGCTGCACTACTCGTCTGAGGTTTATTAATCATGTGCGCTCGGGCACTTATCTTATTTAATTCCAAAACGCACACCACGTTATAGGCTTTTAATCATATGTCTGCCGACAACGGGACATACTTCTGATAGGGACGAATCCCAAGTTTGTAGCACCAGCTTCGTGCCACCATCTCTATACCCGAGTATAGAGAAAGGTCATGACCCACCAAATGGTCTTTGAGTTTAGAACTCTTAGCACCATTTCCATTATCAAGAAACGACTAGACCTCAATTAGTCCATCGCTCCTACGAATACTCGTGCTAACTAAACAGTTCAACACAGTAATAATCATATCAAAGCCCTCAGGCCAAAATATATATTTATAATAGCGTTGTTCTAACAGATATACAACCTATTATAATATCATATTCCTTTTATATCATTTAGTAAAACTGTTCCCAACAATTCAATAAATCATTCCAAATTAATTAACAATTAAGCAATTGATAATCAATGGAAATATGGAATGATAAGCAAGAGCGAACCGCCACTTGCCTGGAATAGATTCGGCGATGAATCTGGGCGAGACGACTACCGAAAATATCCTTTTCAAGGATATGGCCTAAGCTTCAGATAACTCCAACGGATTACGAGTCCACACGCGATCCAGCAGATCACGTTCTAACGCTCGTATAATTTCGGGTTAAATCTGGACCGGAAACGAATTGGGCTTTTCGGCCCAATACCGAAACAAAGCAAGGGGGGCCACTACTATCATCTTCAACCTCCCTCCCCTGTACGTATAATAAGATCTTCAACAACAACAACAGGGGATCAACGGCAACGCAGCTCGACGCTGGGCTTCGCCGGAGGAGCTTCGCCATCTCGTCGCCGGGATGGGCTTCTCGGCGCCAGCCACCTTCATCCTTTACTCACTACACGAACCAACGACCACAACAGCACCTCGGAGCAACGATGGACGACGATCGGCAGGGAAGAAACTCGTCGGGGTTCTTGACGCAGGGGGAGCTTACGACGCCGGGGAGGGAGCTCAGCAGTGGTGGCGGGGAGGAGCAGCACCACGCAGCTCAGCGGGGGAGACGAAGGCGAAACAGGGGTCGGAGATCTTCGTCGCCGGAGGGAGGAGATGGCCGAGAGACAATCGGGTGCCCTTTTGCCCCTTTCTGATTGAGCTCGATATGAAGCCCTAAGGAGGAGGAAGTGCCCGACCCAACTTCGACAAGTGTCCCAAGGAGGAGGACGTGCCCGACCCAACTTCGACAAGTGTCCCAAGTTATAAGGCTAGCGTGGACACGCGGCAGAGAATGATCCAGCTGGTAATCAAATGTACAGAGTAAGTTTGGTATGGGTTTTTAAACCCCGGGAATTATATGTTTGTATCCAAACAAATATTCTAAGTCCCGAAAATACATCGAATGTATTTTATACCACTCAAGGAATTATTTCGGATATCATGGATGTTACGGAAAATCCAAACTCCATTGGAAGCGGAATAATTATTAAACGAAGGTTGGAAAAATTACCCAAATATCCTTATTAAAAATTGAGGGATATTACAGTGTTTTTGTTTTCTAAACTCTCAAATCTTATAAAAATGATCATTGAATGTTTTTATGACGCGATATTGTTAATCTTTAATATGAAAATCAAGTTTAAAGTAAGTAAAAGATAGATATTTTATGCGTTTTGTGATGCACATGTTGGCATAATGGTCACATGTATGCCTAAACAAGTGGTGCACATATAGACATGAAATAAATGAACATATATGCATTAAGAATGATGAACATATATGAAAAGGTGATAAACATGCATTTGCATAAAAACGTGATGAACATTTAGGCTTAACATTAAGAATGATGAATATCTGAGCATAGAAGTGGTGAATATCTATGCACAAAAGTGATGAACGTCTAAGACATGTTCACAACGAAAAGTGATGAACGTAAAAAAGAAAAGATATGAACATACATGCATAAAAAATGATGAACATCTAAGTACAAACGTATTGAACATCTCGACATGAAAATGATGAACATCAAAGGGCAAAAATGATGAGCTCAAAAACATGTTCACACGAAAAGTGATGAACATATAAAAGAAAAGCGATGAACATTTAGGTACAAAAGTGGTGAACATTTGGGCATGAAAGTGATAAACATCGAAAACATGTTCGAGCGAACAATGATGAATGTATAGGAGAAAAACGATGAACATGCATATTCATAATGAAGTGATGAACATCTATGGACAAACGCGATGAACATCTAAAACATGTTTGTAATTAAAAGTGATGAACGTATAAGAGAAAATCGATTAGCATGCATGTATAAAAAACAAATGAACATTTAGGAATAAAAGTGGTTAACTTCTTGCCATGAAAGTGGTGAACATTTAAGGACAAAAGTGATGAAAATCAAAAATATTTCATAGCGAGGTGCAAACAAACTTTTCCAAAAAATGTGTATAATACGGGAAAAATTCGGTGTGCCAATTTTTTTATCTTTTAATAAAAGTCTAATTCGGGCCCTTATTTCTCTCAAACCTAACGATCTAAAATAATTATAATTTCTATCTTAAATAATTATTCTTGTATGATCCATTATGGTTGTTATATATAATTACATACATTAATATACGATAAAGTAGCATCAAATATTGTTTTAATGAATATAATTTTGGGTTTATAAAATGTATGCATTTTGAATCTATATATAACAATAAAAAGTTGTGTACAAACAACATTTATTGCATTATTAAATCCTTGAAAAAAACTATATTCTTATTGTTTACAATGTGTTTCATGTCAAAAGGAACACTCTAGTATAGTGGTTCTTCAAAATATAGAAAGTTTCACAATAACCTTGAGGTTTATAGTTTAAGCCTTGCAAACTCATTTTACACAATTTCTTTTACCTACTATTCAAAAGACATCAGCATTAAATCATCATGGCTATTGAAATCACAAATCTATATATATATAAAGGCCATTGCTATTTCACGCACCGGGTAAATTGCTATTTACCGCACTGCTTCGCCCGTGACGCACCAAATATATCCGTCTGTGACGGACATAAGCAATCCGCGCGTCACGGACGGATCAACTTCGCCCCCTTCGTCATTTTACCGAAACATTCAAACCCTCTCGCTCTCTCCTCCATTCCATCCGTCCTCTTTGATCTCTTCCTTTCCATCTGTCACGTATGAATCTAATTCGTCCATTACGAATCAAGTTAGTTAAATCTATCATTGGTCTTGGCTTAGTTTAATGGTTTTGAAATTATTGAATGTTATTTTAATTTTTTGGATGAATTAAGTTTTAGGGTTTAAGTGTTCAATGTTGGATTTACTTGTATAAATGTTGTTTGAAAGTGAAAAATTGCTTGGATATGGACAAATGTTGTTCGAAATGATGTGGTTGAAGGGGTTGATTGGATCTGGAAAAATTGCTTGGGGTTGAAGGGGAACAATCTGTCCGTGATGGACGGGTTATGTGGATACGTGACGGACGGGTTCTGTGGATCCGTGACGGACTGACATTGTTTATCCGTCACAGACGGATCTTTCCAAGTCATCACAGACGGCTCTTGTATGTGTTGTTGTTGTTGTTGTTCATGTTGTTGTTGTTGCTCCCTCTAAAGTCTTTTTTTTTCATGTTACAGATGGAAAACCAAACAAGATCTGCCCGTCACAGAAGGTGGAACACTGTCCGTGAGGGACAAGAACAAGAACAAGAAGAGGATCGTATAGTATATCGAAGGAGGCAGCAAAAGAAAAAAAAGGCGACGAAGCAGGACCGAGTACGGTCCATGACCCGACTGTACCGGTATATGCAGACCCGCCACTCGACACCATGGCGTTCAACGATCCACCTATATACCAGAACAACCCAGATGTGATAAGTAACTACACATATGCTTAGAGAATAATCTATCAGTCATTTAATATTGTTTCTAATAATTTGTGTTATAGGATCCGACATGGTATGTACCTCCTCCACCTGAGCAGCCTAGTGGTTGGCCCATGTGGCTAGGAGATATGAGTGGGCAAGGAGTTTGGCCCGCTCAACAGCCTAGCTTCGAGGAACCGGCGGAGGAACCGACTGCTCCTAGACAGCGTAGGCAAGGTAGACAGCCTATGCATGCTAGACATGCTGGAGGCCGGGATGCTATCAATCCAAAGTTGATAGGACCTGTATCGGGAAGTCCAGAGACCCCAGACTTGCTGTTTAGCTTCACTGCCCACACAACATATTTCATTCATCAGGGCATCGTAAGTTATCAAAACGTGACGCTGTTATTAAATTATTTCCCTATTTATTGTTGTATCTAACATGTTCTTTTTATAGGAGCGAAAAACTCTAACGTTTCAGCACATACATGAGCATCTAAGGAAATGGAGGCTTGACGATCGCTCTCCATGGTCCCATCTTGCCCGAAACAGCTGCATCACACATTTGTAGGACCTGATCTACATAAGTGTAGATCAGCCATTGATTTCTGCATTTGTGGAGCGATGGCAGCCGGAGACCAACTCATTTCATATGCCATTTGGAGAGATGACGATCACTCTCTTGGATGTCTACATGATTTTGGGGCTCCGTCTTGATGGGCACAGAATGGGACTTCCTATCCAGGATCGCTGCAAGGGCAAAAATGAATTGTACAATGAACAAGCGTTGAGGGCAATGGAGTTATTTTCCTTGACACCCGAGATGGCTACACGTGGGCTTAGTGTAGACAACCTGAAGAATCACTGCTTGACCACAAGGCTAGATGATGAGCAGATCACATCGGGTTATATGTTGTACCTGTTGGGCTCGACCCTGTTTCCCGACAAGTCTCAACACATGTTGCCCATGCCTTATCTGACCTACGTGAGTGACATTCATGCCACTCGCAACCTTTCTTGGGGTTTCGACGCGTTGACATTCATGTATCGGTCATTGGGCGAGTGTTCACGGCATGAATGTCGTCAGATGTCGACCAGCTACACGTTGTTACTGGTAAGAATTGTGTTGCATATTGTTTTTTTTTTATATTATTTAATTAATATTAAGGTATAGGTTCATATGTTTGTAAAAACATATTTATGTACATGCTTTGATCTATCTATACTTCCCTAGCTTTCGTCCTGAACAAAATCCCTGCTTCGGAGACATTGTGCCATATGCCAGCCGATGGAACCCTGTGCAGACTCATAGTAGGCAGAGAAGAAACTACAGGGAAGAGCTAGATTTAATGCAAACTTGGCATGTAAGTATCATATGATGTGGTTTATTTCTCATATTAAAGTATTACAATTGTGTAAAGTTACTTACGGCTGTGTTAATTGCATCCAATTTTGTATAGGTTGACTGGCAGCCCTATGGCTATGTTAATTACATTATGCCGGAGTTAGGACCTGCCTTTTTTCATGGGGTCATCTCATTTCTGAGAATTACCAAGCCCTATATGTCGGATAGGGTATCGAGGCAATTTGGAGTGGTACATGGGATTCCCCGCCCGGTTATAGAGCCCATCAAAGCGCACAGACATCCCAACATCAGGAGTTATATAGTATAGTATGACCCTACTTCAAACTGGAGTTGTGATGCAAGAAGTGAACACTCCATCTGGATCACACATATGGGCCCTCCTGCTTCAAAAGGATATGAGTGCAGTGCCGACTACATGGAGTGGTACATACCTCGTACACACCCATGTGTCAGGCCTCATGATGCTGGCATCAGAGATCCTGTCCAGGTAAAAATATGTGTTGGATGTTTGTTTTTAATTTACATATACAATTAAAGCTTTACCTTAGTTAATTTTTACGTATTTCTGTAGGTCATTGGACAAGCATTGCATCGTCTAAACCCTTTCCATGATGCGGAGGAAGAGCAGTTCTTCAACATGCGCGAAGCTGTGTGACACTGCATTCAAGACTTCACACCCTTCGAACACGGCAATGATGAGGAGGACGACAAATATTAAGATGCATAGGTTTTTATTTGGTACTTTGGTTGTATTTTAGGGAGTGTCGCACGGTTTATGGAATTGTAGTTTCTTGATTAGTTTTATGATGATAATCAAACTAATTTGGGTGTCTTTGCCATAACTTTTATATTGCACATTTGGTACTTTGTTGGTAATTGTCGGTCGATGCAATGGATTTCCACAAATACCTAGCGGTCGAAATTAAATTTATATTGTCCTAGATTGTAACACCCCCAAATATTTCCTTGAAAGTATTACCGCCAGTGACCTCAGATTACACATTTGGGGTCACCCAAGGCTTAACCATTTATACAACTATATAATAGCACCAAACTTTATTAAATATCATAAATATTATTCAAACCAAAATCACGGGTTTACATCTGATAATGCAAAATACAACCAAATACAGAATTATTTCAATACAGCGGAAGTCTTTAAAATAAATAACGATACAAAGGGTCTTGATCTGTGCGATCTCACGCCTAGGATCCTTAACCTTGAAAACTCTTTAAACGTCATCTGCCTTCTTCATCGCGTACTAGCCTTCACGGAAAGGGAGTTACCTGATGTGCCGTATGAGACGGATGACACCAGTCAACCATGCAAAGGAGAATAACCGGTTGGTTAGTCTAATGAAAGACTATGCAAGGGAAAAAATAGAAAAGGTTCTAAGTAGTCATATTAGGTTACACCTGTCGCTTCTCGAATAATAACCGATGACGACAGTGAACCTTAACACTTCTACGGAAACATACGAAAAGGTATGAACAAGAGAAGACTCCAAAAGAGTGAGTCTTATGGGAAACGTATGAAGAGAAGACTCCAAAAGATTGAGTCTTATCGGAAATCATGACAAGTTTTGGGAACGTTATAGTTTCACACAAGCGTTTAAAACGACTTGATCATTTAGGTCCACGACCAACCTCACCACGTAATGTGAATTCAGATTTGGAAGGAGGACTTACTCTAACCGAAGTCCGAGCGGGTTCCAAGTTGTACTTCTCGCCCGAAGGTTCATTAATTATGTGCACAATCGCACTTATCTTATTTAATGACAAAGCGTACATTTACGTTTTTAAGCTTTTAAGATATATCGTCTCATCACGAGAGATATCTGGGAAATTAATCCCGATTGTCGACACCAGCTGTGTGCACCTACCCTGAGTAAGGGTACAGTCATGACCAGAGAGTACTAGGGCAAAAACCTCCTAATACCAGTTATAAAGAAACCACTAGACCTCGCAAGGTACATAGTGTTCCTACGAATACTCGTTCTAACTACACAGTTAAATCCACACAATAATCCACACCAATACCATCACGGTAATAAACAAGTATAATAGCGTTGTTTCTAGCAATATATACAACCTATTATAATATCACATTTTAATCACAACATTTTATAAAATCTGTTCCCAAACGAAAACCACATTTCATTCCAATTTAATTAACAATCAAAAGTAATTGATAACTAACGGAAATATGGAATGATAAGCAAGAGCGAACCGCCACTTGCCTTAATTGAGACGAACGTAGTTGTCGAGTTCCGGGTATCTGGGAACTGGAATCTGGTTACGGATTCCTACGACAATGACGAACAACGACGAAACCCTAAGTTAGATTCGATATGAATCGGATAAAATATACGAACAAAAGAATCAAAAGGAAACGAGGGTCAAAGCCGTGACCGGCTCCTCCAAGCCACGATCACGCTTGCGGCTTGCTTTACGCGGTCGCAGTTTGGATTTCTGCGGTCGCGGATTTCTGTGCAGAGCCACGGTCGCGGTGTTCATAGCCGCAGTCGCGGAACTCCCCCAGACGCGACCCTAAATTGGCTCGAGGCTCACCGATTACGACGACGGTGACAACGCCTTGGCTTCGAACGAGGCTGCTACCACTCCAGCTTCCAAGGCACCACGACAACCACCCAAAAGCTCCGGCGAACAATCCGATGACGCACGAACTCCGGCGAGGCTCAAATGAGAGAAAGATAGATTGATTGAGGGCTGGATGATAATTTCCATAGCTGAATGCCTCCTTTTATAGAGCCACAGAAGCCCAACGCCGAGAAGACGAAGCGATCGGCCTCCCCCCGGCGTAATAGCGGCCATCCGAACCGGCGAAACGCGAGAGGCAATGAAGACGATGATGACCAGTTTCCGCGATTGCGGAAATGCCGCGAATGCGTCATTTGCCCTCAGATCGCGGGTTTCGTCCAAAGCGAGCCAAATTAATATTATTTTTGCATTCTTAAAAATATATTTTAAGACCAAAAATACAATAACGTATATTAATACGTTTAAAAGATTAATACAGAGATCACAAAAGTTACAGAAATTCCAAATACGGCAAACGCGTCTCGTTTACAGAACAAGGATTAGGAAAATTACCCAAATACCCTTACTGAAATTGAGGGGTATTACATCACTACCTCCTTAAAAAAAAGTTTCGACCCCGAAACTTGGCCGAAAACCACTTGAAAATGAGGGATATTACATCACCGCCCCCTTAAAAAGGTTTCGACCCCGAAACTAGGCCGAAAACGGGTCGGAAAAACGACTAAGCATATTCATCTCAGTCTCCCAGGTTTCCCAAGTAACCTCCTCAGATCCAGACTGCCCATCCGTCTGAGGATGAAACACAATACTAAACCTCAACTCTGTTCCCATGGCCTTGTGGAGTTCCTTCCAGAATCTCGACATGAATCGACCGTCACGATCTGGTACAATGGTTTTTGGTGTACCATGCAAACGGACAATCTCGTATAGGAACACCTCTGATAGCTTCTGGGTTCCCCATGTTGACTTGATAGCCACGAAGTGAGCACTCTTCGTGAGCCTGACAATGATCACCCATATAGCATCCTTCTGACTCTGAGTTTTTGGCAACCCCGTGACAAAGTCCATAGCAATATCCTCCCACTTCCATTCTGGCACTAGGAGAGGTAACAATTCACCACCTGGTCTACGGTGTTCTATCTTGACCTTCTGACAAGTCAAACACTTCGCCACAAATTCTACTACGTCACACTTCATATTGGGCCACCAGAATTTCTTCTTGAGGTCCTTGTACATCTTACTGGATCCTGGATGTACAGAATATACTGACGAATGGACCTCCTTCAACACCAACTGGCGAAGGCCATCCCCGTCAGGCACACAAATCCGGTCCTGAAACCATAGTGATCCATCATCCTGAATCACGAACCCGGGAGCTTTCCCGTCCATCACTTCACTGCTTATCTTCACCAAAATTGCATCATCAACTTGCTTCTCCTTGATCTGATCAAGTAGTGTAGCCTGAATCTCCAACATACTCAGGCATCCTCGATGCTGATCGTACAAGACGTCAATCTCGCACAATCCTTGGTTCAGTTTGGTTTGAGCAGTGAGTAGAGCTACTACGGTCTCGTGCGGTGTCTTCCGGCTCAATGCATCGGCTACCACGTTAGCCTTGTCCGGGTGATACAACAACTCGATGTCGTAGTCTTTGAGTAGCTCTAACCAACGACGTTGTCTCATATTCAACTCCTTCCGAGTGAACACATACTTGAGACTCTTATGATCGGTGAAGACCTGACACCTAACACCATAGAGGTAGTGCCTCCAAATCTTCAACGCGAAGACCACAACCGCTAATTCCAAATCATGCGTCAGATAGTTTGCTTCATAGGTCTTCAACTGCCGAGATGCGTATGCAATAACCTTTCCCTTCTGCATCAGTACACATCCTAACCCATGCTTCGAAGCGTCACTATAGACCACATAACCATCGGTTCCTTCCGGTAGCGCTAGGACTGGTGCGGACGTTAGGCACTTCTTCAACTTCTGAAAGCTTGTCTCGCACTTGTCGTCCCATATGAACTTCTTATGGACTTTGCGGAGCAACCCGGTCATAGGTAGAGCGATCTTATAAAATCCCTCCATGAACCGTCTGTAATATCCTGCAAGTCCTAAGAAACTGCACACCTCCTTCACATTCTGAGGCCGCTTCCAGTTGGCTACCGCTTCAATCTTCTGAGGGTCGACCATAACCCCATCCTCATTGATCACATGGCCTAAGAAAGCCACTTCCTTGATCCAAGAGTCACACTTAGACAACTTTGCATACAACTGATTTTGTCTAAGGACAGACAAGGTGATACGAAGATGTTCCTCGTGAGCCTCCTTACTCAGGAAAAAGATCAGAATATCATCGATGAATACCACCACAAACTTATCCAAGTATTGGTGGAAACATCGATGCATCAGATCCATGAAGACTGCCGGAGCATTAGTAAGCCCAAATGGCATGACTACGAACTCGTAGTGCCCATACCTCGTCCGGAATGCAGTCCTCAGAATATCTTCCTCACGAATCCTAAGCTGATGGTAACCAGATCTCAGATCGATCTTGGAAAAGACTTTTGCTCCCTGCAGTTGATCCAACAGATCATCAATCCTAGGCAACGGATACTTATTCTTGATCGTAACCTTGTTCAACTCTCGATAGTCGATACAAAGTCGGAACGACCCATCCTTGTTCTTGACAAACAAGACCGGAGCGCCCCAAGGCAATGCACTCGGCCTTATATACCCTTTCTCAAAAAGGTCCTCGAGTTGCTTCTTCAACTCTTGCATCTCCGCTGGAGCCATCCGATACGGTGCCTTAGAAATTGGCGCGGTACCAGGCTCGAGATCAATAGTGAACTCCACGTCACAATTAGGGGGTAAACCGGGAATCTCCTCCGGAAAGACGTCCGGATACTCGCAAATTACAAGAATATCAAGAACTGAAGTCTCATCTCTCTTGGGCTTATCCAAATAGCATAGGTACCCGACACAACCTTGTCGAAGTAGCTTACACACAGCCATCGTATTGATGAGCTTTCCGTTATCAGCGTCATTACGACCCTTAAATTTGCATACAAACTGGCCCCCAGATGACACTGTCACAGTCCTTGAGCTAAAATCGATTACCGCTCCATGACGCGTCAGCCAATCCATCCCGAGAATAATATCGTATAGAGCCATGACTATACAGATCAAATCTTCTTCGAACTTCCGACCTTGAATACTAATCGGAAATTCCGACAGACGTTTGGTTCCTACCAACTGTTCACTATTTGGAAGATTTACCACAAATGGCTCACAAGCCTCATTGCACACTAGGCCTAGCTTATTCACACAGTTCTCCGAAATGAAAGAATGTGTGGCACCCGAATCAAACAATATACACACAGAAGTAGAATGGAGGTATAGAGTACCTTGAGCAATCAGAGCATTCGGTCCGTCAGCCTCATTCATCTCGTAAAGCCGCTGACCTTGACCTCCAGAAGCAGCTGGGGCTTTCCCCCTGTTCTGGGCAGTCGTCTGCGTCGAAGGGCTAGGAGTCTCCATTGGCTTGAATCGGGGTCGATTGTTGTGACTAACAGACCCTTGTTGTGACTCAGCTCCTTTCTGCTTCTTTTGCGGACAAAACATCTGCAAATGCCCCTCCTTTTCGCAGGCAAAACACGTCCTCTTGTCCTTCGGACACTCATTGCTCTTGTGCCCTGGCATACCGCAGTTATAACATTGGATCAGATTCTTGCCCTGACCCGAGCGTTGAGTGGAATCTGCCCGAGTAACCTCCGTTCTAGCCCGACCAGACTTGGAAAAATTTGACGGTGGCGCGGGTCGCTTGAACCCACTTGCCTGAGGCTGGCTCTGCGCCGGTCTCTAGCGATTGCGCTTCTTCGCCGACTCCTCCAGAGTCACTTCAAGCTTATAAGCGGCGTCCACATACTACTCCAAAGTAGAGCACCCGTGGCGTACCATCAAAGGCTTGATGTCTGGGTTCATCCACTCATGGAAATGCCAGATCTTCTGCTCCTCACTGGACACTTTCGGCCCAGCATACTGCAACAGGTGATTAAACTTGGCCGCAAGCTCAATCACCTTCAACCCATCCGTCTTCGGATATAGGAACTCCTTATGTTTCTCCTCCCTCATAGCACGGGAAAAGAAACGATAGGTCATCTTTGTCTTAAACATTCCCCAGTTCAAACCAGGATGATCAACTAGCCCAATGCTTTCCCACCACTCGCTAGCCACCTCCTTTAGTTGAAGGGAAGCAATATGCACTTTTTCAGCTTCAGTGCACTCAACGTTTCTAAACAACCTCTCCATGTGCGAGAACCAATACAACACTTTGCCTGGTTTCCCCTTGCCATCATAGCAGTCAGGCCTCATAGAACTAATGGCCTTCAACGCTCGACCATAATTCCCTCTGTTCCTGACGGCATCATCTTGAGGCACATGAATAACTGGCTCCTCGGATTCAGGGACCACCTGAGGAACCGGCACACCTTGTGCCTGTGGTGCAATTGGCCGCATTATATCGGTGACCGCTTGCATAACAATCCCCCGAATTGCTTCTATAGTCATCGCGTCAAATACCACTGGAGGATTAGCCCGCACTTGACCATTGTCGACGGGGTTGTTGTGAGAGACAGACTCACTCTCTTCCCCTTGGTTTGCGGCGCTTCTCAAATTCCTCCTGGGGTCATTGCTTGGCCCCGCACCAGCACGAATAGTGTTCCTTGTGTTCACCATCTGTTTACCGATCAATTTCCCAAGTATTTCACAACATTAATATCATATTATTAAAATGCACAACGCATAGAGTAGGCTCGGAATAGATCAACTGATAAACTTTTATTGATGTAGTGAACTGAAACTGAGTTTAACGAGTTTTACAAAAGCCCTCCTAAATGAGAAGACAAAATTGCTAGGAGGCTACAACTCTAAACAAACGAACAAAACTACTAGAAAAAAAATCACTAAGGCACAACACTGCCTCCTTCACGGTGCCATGAAGAGTTTCCTATACGCAGTGGACCTCTGACATCTTCTCTTCGGAAGTGGACCATCCTCGGGTTCCGGTGTCAGACTCCTCGACCTACTAGGGCCCGGAGCACACGGCTCTTCCCTGGGTCTCGGTACCCTTGTTCCTTCCCTGTACACAGGAACACTCGGCTCCTCATCTGGTCTTGGTGGGTAGCAAAACTCCTCAAGAAACCATGGCTGGAAGTCTGCCCTGTTCACCTCGTACTGAGGGTTGAGTAGCAACTTCGCCTGCCGAATATACTCCTGGAGCTCGCGAACGTCCTCAAGCATACGGGAGAGACCGGGTTCACTCTCGTAAGTCCTCTCCTCCATATCGTACAAGGAGTTCATCCACTCCTCCATGCGCTCAACAAGCACTCGGGGCCTCGGCCTGGCCTGTTGGGTCGGGACCACCCTTGGGGCACCCATCGACTCCCAAGGCCTTGCCCTCATGCGAGCACGCTCAGTCATCTCCTCCATCTGACGACGAGCCTCAGAGGAAACCCTCTTGCTCTGATGAAGCATGTGCCGAGAAGTAGGGCTCACCATCGGCCTTCTTGGAGTGGGGATAAACTGCGGGTTCACCGGTGCATCCAGTGGCCCGTATCTCCTCCCGCTAATACCCGAGATCCCAAGCGCCTTCCAAACGGCAGGGGACAACGGTGTATACTCCTCATTAGGCGGCGACTCTAGACTTGGGCAAATGATCTGTATTCCCGGGTCCTCACTGTCCTCAAGCACGTGCTCTAGGTCATCTGACTCATAGCCATACACCTCGAGGTCCTCTTCATGGTCCTCTTCTTCCGGATCTTCTTCTGGATCATCTTCTACCTTGAAGTCGTCGTCGTAGTACCCTCCATGATACTCCGACGGCTCCTCCTCCTCCTCCGTGTCCTCCCTCGGGTCTGCTTCGGGCTCTACCTCGGGAACCCTTACCCCATCGGACACCAACACTACCGACTCCTAGAGTACGGTCTTCACCACCTCGGGTGACAACTTGGCTCCCCAACCTCAATGCGTTGAGGGGAAACTGGAAACTCAAGCCTAACTGGAGATGGTGGAACCACCTCGGCTTCCTTCTTGTTCCTGAGTTGCGAAACGATTGCGCCCATATCATGCGAGGCGACGAGAAACGATTAGTCTTTCTAAATATAGAAGCGAACTTACTATATCAGACTGGAAAGAAGGAACGACTTGAATGACAGAGATTTGAAAATGTACTTTTTACTCAAGTATGATTTTATTCAAAATTTTCAACTTTTGGATTTAAACAACTTTTCACGACATGAACGGGTAAATGGTTTATAAAACTTTTGTTTTAGATAAAAACGATTTGAAAACTCAACCCATTTTAAAACTTTCGGCTCTGATACCAAATCTGTAACACCCCCAAATATTTCCTTGAAAGTATTACTGCCAGTGACCTCAGATTACACATCTGGGGTCACCCAAGGCTTAACCATTTATACAACTATATAATAGCACCAAACTTTATTAAATATCATAAATATTATTCAAACAAAAATCATGGTTTTACATCTGATAATGCAAATACAACCAAATACAGAATTATTTCAATACAGCGGAAGTCTTTAAAATAAATAACGATACGAAGGGTCTTGATCTGTGCGATCTCACGCCTAGGATCCTTAACCTTGAAAACTCTTTAAACGGCATCTGCCTTCATCATCGCGTACTAGCCTTCACGGAAAAGGGAGTTTACCTGATGTGCCGTATGAGACGGATGACACCAGCCAACCATGCAAAGGAGAATAACCGCTTGGTTAGTCTAATGAATAACTATGCAAGGGAAAAAATAGAAAAGGTTCTAAGTAGCCGTATTAGGTTACACCTGTCGCTTCTTGAATAATAACCGATGACGACAGTGAACCTCAATACTTCCGAAAAGGTATGAACAAGGGAAGACTCCAAAAGAGTGAGTCTTATGGGAAACGTATGAAGAGAAGACTCCAAAAGATTGAGTCTCATCGGAAAGCATAACAAGTGTTTGAGAACGTTATAGTTTCACACAAGCGTTTAAAACGACTTGATCATTTGGGTCCACGACCAACCTCACCGCGTAATGCGAATTCAGATTTGGAAGGAGGACTTACTCTAACCGAAGTCCGAGCGGGTTCCAAGTTGTACTTCTCACTCGAAGGTTCATTAATTATGTGCACAATCGCACTTATCTTATTTAATGACAAAGCATACATTTACGTTTTGAAGCTTTTAAGATATATCGTCTCATCACGAGAGATATCTGGGAAATTAATCCCGATTGTCGGCACCAGATGTGTGCACCTACCTTGAGTAAGGGTATAGTCATGACCGGAGAGTACTAGGGCAAAAACCTCCTAATACCAGTTATAAAGAAACGACTAGACCTCGCAAGGTACATAATGTTCCTACGAATACTCGTTCTAACTACACAGTTAAATCCACACAACAATCCACACCAATACCATCACGGTAATAAACAAGTATAATAGCGTTGTTTCTAGCAATATATACAACCTATTATAATATCACATTTTAATCACAACATTTTATAAAATCTGTTCCCAAACGAAAACCACATTTCATTCCAATTTAATTAACAATCAAAAGTAATTGATAACTAACGGAAATATGGAATGATAAGCAAAAGCGAACCGCCACTTGCCTTAATTGAGACGAACGTAGTTGTCGGGTTCCAGGTATCTGGGAACTGGAATCTGGTTACGGATTCCTACGACAATGACGAACAACGACGGAACCCTAAGTTAGATTCGATACGAATCGGATAAAATATACGAACGAAAGAATCAAAAGGAAACGAGGGTTAAAGCCGTGACCAACTCCTCCAAGCCACGATCGCGCTTGCTAAAGCAAGCCACGGTTGCGGTTTGGATTTCCGTGGTTGCGGATTTCTGGGCAGAGCCGCGGTCGCGGTGTTCATAGCCGCGGTCGCGGAACTCCCCCAGACGCGACCCTAAATTAGCTCGAGGCCCACCGATTACGACGACGGTGACAACGCCTTGGCTTCAAACGAGGCTGCTACCACTCCAGCTTCCAAGGCACCACGACAACCACCCAAAAGCTCCGGCGAACACTCTGACGACGCACGAACTCCGGCGAGGCTCGAATGAGAGAAAGAGAGATTGATTGAGGGCTGGATGAAGATTTCCAGAGCTGGAGGCCTCCTTTTATAGAGCCACAGAAGCCCAACGCCGAGAAGACGAAGCGATCGGCCTCCCCCCGGCGTAATGGCGGCCATTCGAACCGGCGAAATGCGAGAGGCAATGAAGACGATGATGACCAGTTTCCGCGATAGCGGAAACTCCTCCGCGGTCGCGGAAATGCCGCGAATGCGTCATTTGCCCCCAGATCGCGGGTTTCGTCCAAAGCGAGCCAAATTAATATTATTTTTGCATTCTTAAAAATATATTTTAAGACCAAAAATATAATAGCGTATATTAATACGTTTAAAAGATTAATACAGAGATCACAAAAGTTACAGAAATTCCGACTACGCCAAACGCGTCTCGTTTACAGAACGAGGGTTGAGAAAATTACCCAAATACCCTTACTGAAATTGAGGGGTATTACATAGATAGAGGCAAAAAGAGGTAGAAGAGAATTATATAAGCAAATCCTAAAATACCATCCTAAAAAATTAGCGTTTGATCTTTGAGCTTGAATTACAAAAGCGAAGTAGTTTATGAAGACACTGTCCATGATGGATGGTGGGGCTTTGTCCGTCATGGGCTATATCATCTCGTCCGTCATGGGTGGCACAGAGTGGTCTGTCACGGGTGGCACATAGTGGTCCGTCACGCGCGGTTTGGCTTCTTTCGTCACGGGCGGTTGCATCCCGTTCATCACGTATAGATTGCCATAAACCGTGCCTCTTTACCGAAGCTAAATCTATGTCTCAGTAAGGGAGCACGGTCTAGGGCACGGTTTGTTGCAAATCGTGCAACTTTACAAAACTGCGACACGATTTTGGAATTGCCATAACATTTGATTCCTTGGTCCAAACGCGCTGAAATTTTGAGGAGTTATAGTTGACATCTTGATCTTTAATGTGGCATTGGAATCACTCAATTCGGGGTTACGTAAAAAAGTTATACTTCTAAAAAATCATTCAGAAAATAGAGTATTAAGTTGGGCTTACAATAGCTTTACAATGTGTGAGTACAATAATATTTAAGTCGGCTTGCGACCTCGTCTCTTTCTTGTGGAAGAAGATTCGTATGCCATCAGATGAGTAGTGAATGGATCATACAGACAAGCAGCAGAGGCATCCTTTACATGCTCCCACGTTGTAAATACGGGCGACAATGGTGACTTATCTGATAGGGCCATCTACAAAAGAATTGAGAACGTATTCACTTGCCTACTTAATGGGTTTAAATAATCAATAAAAAATTATTAAATGATTAGTACCATACTGAAATAAAATGACTCTCCTTCTGAACATGGCAGATGCATATCGTCTTAAGCTTAGCACCCTTGAGATGATGTGGAACCGCTTGCAAAGGCAAGAAAGTAGCGTTTACACCACCCACCACGACAACTACACAATTGAATGCAGAAGCGACCAGACAACCCATATCTGGAAGCACCATCCAAGTCTTCTCTAGGGCCATCCTAGAGTCAAACCATGTAAGATGTTCTACTACTTTTTCCAGCATTGTCTTAAAGATGCAAACCTCTGAATACATTGGCCAAATTTCCTTCACCTTGTCAATCATGGCTTGCCGGACGATCCTCCATTGTTCATGCCCGATGCCTATTTGATCTGCAATGGCTCTGTATCCATAATTTCCATCACCAACAATATCAAAGTAACCGTTCAAGTGTTTGTGCATACACCACAAAACTACACCCTTATACGGCTCAAAGTCTTTAATGAAGGATTTTGCAGCATGATAAGGTGGTGGAAACATTTGACCCACTGGATTCTTGGGAGCTCTAACCTGAGATGGCCTCAAAGGAGTGGTAGGAGCTGTAGGGCTTGGTGAAGGTGTACTAGTGGGCTTTGGTGGCCTACCTCGTTGCTTCTTGGGAGGTGTCCCTTCCATATCTTTGTATGTGTACTCCCATGAATAATGATGTATTTTAGTGCTATCTTTGTTTGGAGCTCCCATTGGGCGTCTCTTATGCCTCACAATAGCCGGCTCTTACAGACTGGTCCCCTCAGGGCAAGCGATGTCGTAAAGTCGCAAGACACATTTTTCTTGATTATCTGCTGATAGATTGGGGAACTGATCCGTGTAAAATTGATCCATCAAAGATCTCGCGACTCTGCGCTTCACCTTAGCCTCACATTCGGCTTGCACTTCTGACAAACTCAATCGTCTCTAAAACGGATGCAACGCTGAAGGCTTAATAGGGATTGAACTCGTCACATATCTAGCAATGTCATGCACACACGACAATCCATCTCTCACCCTCATCTGGCATGTGCAGGTACTGTCATAAAATGGATTTTTGCCTTTTCTGTATTCCTCAGTCAAGCGGTCAAGTGCAACCTTAGATACTTTGTACTTCAACAGCTTGAAAACATCAGCCCCTGTCACAAGCGTCATCATGTTCTGTGCACTCTCGTTGAAGGTCCCCTTGATTTCCTTAACTTGGTTACCCATCTTTGAATGATATTGACCGAATATCGTGTCTAGACTGCCATGTGAAGTAGTCAAGAAGTCTTTCAAACTAGAGTGTGTTCCTTCAACCCTATATTTAGTACAAAAGAGTTTAAAGTTTGATCATACGAGATCTGTCTGTTATCTGCATAAACTGTCTGTCACGTCTGGATGCACTTCATATGTCACAGACGAAACTCTTTTGTCCGTGACGTGTGGATTCCATCCACATGTGACAGACCATAAACTCTTTCGTCTGTCACGTATGAAGTGCATCCATACGTGACATACCTCTTATGAAGATAACAGAAACAGAAAGCTGTAACACCCCCAATTTATACCGGAGATATTACATGCCAGTGACCTCAGACTTTACCGTCCAAAGTCACCCCATGCTTTTCCAAAACAGTTAAGCTTAAATACATAACATAATTACATATTAATGGAAAGATTAAACAACGGAAGACTTTAAATTACACAGCGGAAGACTTTAAAGAGCCAACTTATAACATGGCTAAATTATGAAGATACATTGAAGTAACACTTTAACAATCTTAACACTTAACAACTTAAAACACTGACTTTTAAATCTTCGTCTGTAAGCTTCTTATTCTTCAATAGGTTACTTAAACTCCGGGAATCAACTCCTGATGTGCCGAAACGGACGGACGGCACCAACCATGACGATGCAGATAACAAAAATACAGCGGGTTAGTCTACTGAATAGACTAGCAATGGCACAAAGCAGAGTGGTTCGAGTGATCGTGACCGTTTACTATCATTATCCCTCGAATAATAACCGAAGGGACGATATATAACCCGGCACTTTCACGGAATGATTTAACAATTAAGATATGCACATGAAGAGAAGACTCCAAATGAATTGAATCTTATAGGAAATAATGACAACCGAGGGAACATTAAAGTTACACACACCAATGATTTAAAAGTTGACTGAGATGCTTCGGTTCACAACCAACCTCATCGCATACAGCGAATCCAGATTGGAAAGAGAACGTACTACATTCAAGTCGAGATGAGCTTACCTAGCTGCATTATTACTTAGTTGCACTACTCGCAATGGGTTTATTAATCATGTGCACTCGGGCACATATCTTATTTAATTACAAAACACACATTACTGAAACACGTTAATGTTATTAAGAGCGACAACAAGGCTTAAATCTTAAGGCGACCATTACGTCAACCCAAATTAAAACACACACAACACACACGCGGGACTTAACATTATTATGCCGAGTAACAACGGCGTTATTATTACACCGGATGACCTTACTTTCACCCTGATTGCACTATTACAGTGCTTACACTTATTAATTATGTGCTTAACTGTACTTATCTTATTAAATTACAACACACACACACACACACACTACTGTTGACGCTTTTAATATTATTCCGAGAACACGGAAGTTATTATTACACCGGGTGACCCTACGTTCACCCTGATTGCACTACCACAGTGCTTACACTTTAATTTACAGGGTGACAGTTACGTCCACCCCAATTGCACTAGCTAAGTGCTTAATACACAGGACTGCAATTATGCTCATCCAATGGCGCTTGCAAGGCGCTTAAACACTTCAGATCCTTACAGGTGGATAATAAGCATAGGTCATGACCCTTAAATTATTCGGAATTAATCTGAGGAATATTATGATTTAAAGAAACGACAAATCCTTACTTGGATTAGCGTTCCTACGAACATTAAGTTATTAAGAAACGACAAATCCTTATTTGGACTAGCGTTCCCTCAACACACACGAGATTAAGCATTAAAGATTAACATTAAACCACCCGATACCATCACGGTAATCATCACATATAATAGCGTCGTACTAACAGATATACAACCTATTATAACATTATTTTAATCACGTTTACTTATGAAATTAATTCCCAAACCGAACAACAGTTCACATTAACTCAATTAACAATTAAACGATTAATGATTAACGAAACAAGGACTGATTAAGCAAGAGCGAACCGCCACTTGCCTTAGTCCGCAGATCTGGAATAGAGCAGAGACAACGGGATTCCGGGCTCGACACAGGTATAGTTCCGACAGCACACCGACCTTCGAGTCGACCCATAAGAAAACCCTAAGTTAGATCCGACATAAACTAGTACGAATCTAAGGAAAGACGAAAGAAATCGAAAGGAACGACTCCACAACAACGACCACCAAGACCAAGCCAACAAAGGGGATTCTGGCCACTGGCGGCCGGCGCCGTGTTCATCACGGCGGGCGCCGTGATGAACGGCGGTCGCCGTGAAGAACCTCCGACAACAGAATGGCGAGAAGACTCACCAAAATGATGCGCATTTCGACTCCTTTTTGCCTTGCTTGGGTTCTGACCTCCAAGGGCAACCAAAAGGCTTAAAAAGGGCTTCTGGAAACACCACCAAATGACACCGACGAGCACCTCAGAACTCCGGCGAGGCACAAAAATTCCGACGAGGCAAAGTTTGGGAGAGTTTGGCTGTGGAATCCCTCAAATCCGACCTCCAAACCCCTCCTTAAATAGCCAAAACCCTGGGAGACACAATGATGGCCTAACTGGAGGCGTGGCGGGGCTAGTTTGGCGTCGTCAGACGTTCGCCGGCGACCTTCGGGCAAGGACCTCCGGACAACATCGACGGCGGGCGCCGTCATCAATGCGGCGGGCGCCGCCATCAATGCGGCGGGCGCCGCCATAGGTCTGGCGTCCCCAGCTAGGAGAAGACCAGCCGGCCACCTTGAGCCTTGCGACGGCGGGCGCCGCCAATCTCACGGCGGGCGCCGCCCCTGGCTCGGCCGCTTCCTTTGCTTCTCGGACGAAATAACGTTAACCCGGGATAAAATTTATCGTACGCGAACGAGTAATTAACATCCCAAGTACGTCGTCTGTATTTTATTTCACTGAGAAAAATATTACAGATACAGAGCATATTACAGAATGTCTCCAACTTTCTGAATTAAATCTGACGTACTAAACGGGTGTTCGGGAAAATTCCAAAAATTCCCAAAATAATCCTTACAGAATTACGGGGTATCACATCACCTCCCCCTTAAAATAAGTTTCGACCCCGAAACTTGCATTAAGCCAATGAGGATACCGCCTCAACACCAATCTTACCACCTGGATCCAACATCCTTAATCACTTCGTCCTTGAAATGGATCACAAGAGATATTACTCTTAATTCCTTAGGACATCATACTGAAAATGATTCATTCGCCTCAAAGCTTATGGCACAACTCACGCATGAGAGATAGCTCCTGATCTCTCTGAACAAAACTCTACAAGCTCATTCCATTTCCTTAAGAAATCTCGGAAGAACTCAGCGTATAAGATAACGCTTACCACAATACTCCTTAGATGCGTAGACAATTCTCTTTACGGAATCTTTAATACATCGGGATCATCAACATATCCCATCCTTAACTGTAACCTTTCCTCTCAACATGACTGCTCCACAACTTAATCTTCCTCAAAGAGTTGCATCCGTTCTTATAGATGACATACTCTATGTATGAAGAAGAATCTTAGGAGTGGATTTAGATTTAGACAACAAAGTCGACCTTGGGATTAACCACAAGGGGACGAACATCTAAGTTGTCCACAAAACTCCACCACCATATGTCCGACAATCATTATCCTTACTTGGCATAAGCTGTTCTCGACACTTACGGGGTTTCGTATGAACAACTAATTCGTACTGATAACGCACTCATAATTTTCCAAAACAAGGAAACACTTCATTATCGTTAAACATTACATTAACTGACAAAAGTTGAACAACCAGTTCACGATGCTACGGAGATTACCGACACACGTCGTTACTCCTTAATCTTAAAGAAAGTCTTAACACAAATACAACTTAATGGATCAGGGTTCTTCTCCATTGGCTTGGCTCATTACAAAGAGTCGTTGCCCTTGGCCTGAAGACCCCATAGGCGCTTTGCCTTTATTACGAGCCATAGATTGCTCAGGAGCAGATACCACTGGCATTGGGTTCTGCCTACCTCCAACATTTGACGCCTGATAAGACTGCATTGGTCCCTGACCCTTCAGTCTGCAGTATGCTTTTATGTGGCCTTCCCTTCCACAATTATGACACATCCTCTTGTCCTTTTGGCAAACAAAACTTTTATGACCCACTTCACCACAATTGTGGCACTGAATTGCTCCGCCGCTCCAACCTGAGCCTCTGGCAGAGTCTGACTGAGTTGTCTCGGTCTTAGCGCGACCCGACTTCTCAAACTTGGTAGGCGATGCCGGTCGTTTGAATGAACCAACCAGGCGATCTTGTTGCCCACCCTTTCCCTTAACTTGCTTCTCCCTCTTAAGGGTAGACTCCTCCAATGTGACTTCCGTCTTGTAGGCTGCATCCACATATTGCTCTAACGTAGTACAGCCATGACGCAACATTAGAGGCTTGATCTCTGGATTCATCCATCCATGGAAGTACCAGATCTTTTGCTCTTCGGTTGACACCTCAGGTCCAGCGTACTGCATCAAGTGATTGAACTTAGCTGTGAGCTCAGTCACCTTTAACCCATCAGTCTGCGGGTACAGAAATTCCTTATGCTTCTCCTCCCTCATAGCTCGGGAAAAGAAATGATCGGTCATCTTGGTTTTGAACATGCTCCAATTCAGCTCGGGATGGTCAGCCAGACCGGTGCTTTCCCACCATTCGCTAGCCACATCCTTGAGTTGAAGAGAGGCGATGTGCACTTTTCCAGCCTCAGTGCAATTAATGTTCCGGAGCAACCGTTCCATATGTGAGAACCAATATGTCACCCTGACTGGTTCTCCAGTACCGTCATAGCTGTCAGGCCTCATTGAACTCACGGCTTTTAACGCTTGCCTGTAAGTTCCTCTGTCCCTAACAACATTGATCTGAGGTACTTGCTCCACTGACTCCTCGACTTCAGGAGTAGCTTGAGGAACTGGACCATCTTGTGCTTGTGGTGCAACTGGTCGCATAACATCCGTGATTGCCTGCATGACAATTCCTCGAATTGCCTCCACTGCTGCAACATCAAATAACATCGGAGCGTTGGCCTGAGCTTGGCCATTGCCTCCCTGGTTATTGTTAGAAGCAGCCTCACGATCTTCCCTTTGATTAGCGGCGCTCCTCAGAATCAACCTTGGTTCAGCACCATCATGGGCTGTGTTCCTTGTGTTCACCATCTTCTGGTGAATCATAACGTTACTTTAGAACTTATCCAACTTAATTTTGACACTATAGTCAAATACGTCATGATACAGATTATAGAGGTCCAAACTAATAACTTTATATTAGTCTGACTATCCATCACTGTTAACTGCAAGAACGACCTTCTTCTGCTCACTAAAGACTGAGAACCTGGGAGAAATGTCAACCTTTAAATGACATTAATCCCGAGAATATACAATATTCCTAAGAATGGATCTAAGGAATAAGTAACACTTGAAGCTTGCAGAAGTTTGAAACCACTTATTAACAACCTCACTTTCAAACTTCAACCCTTTAAACTTTAAGTTAATCGCTTATAACACAACACCTTTATAAACCAATTATAAATAGCTTTCGAACTTCGAAATGCTAAATCACTTAAATTAAATCACCGAGTTACATATAACTCTTAACATTGAATTCTCAAAATTTATTTTTAAATACAAACCAGGCTTGAAAATAGTTTCAAAATAAACTTTCGAAAATTCTCAAACCTAACAATAGGCCAAGAATTTTAAAACCATTGCTTTGATACCATAACTGTAACACCCCCAATTTATACCGGAGATATTACATGCCAGTGACCTCAGACTTTACCGTCCAAAGTCACCCCAGGCTTTTCCAGAACAGTTAAGCTTAAATACATAACATAATTACATATTAATGGAAAGATTAAACAACGGAAGACTTTAAATTACACAGCGGAAGCCTTTAAAGAGTCAACTTATAACATGGCTAAATTATGAAGATACATTAAAGTAACACTTTAACAATCTTAAAACACTTAACAGCTTAAAACACTGACTTTTAAATCTTCGTCTGCAAGCTTCTTATCCTTCAATAGGTTACTTAAACTCCGAGAATCAACTCCTGATGTGCCGAAACGGACGGACGGCACCAACCATGATGATGCAGATAACAAAAATACAGCGGGTTAGTCTACTGAATAGACTAGCAAGGGCACAAAGCAGAGTGGTTCGGGTGATCGTGACCGTTTACTATCATTATCCCTCGAATAATAACCGAAGGGACGATATATAACCCGACACTTTCACAGAATGATTTAACAATTAAGATATGCACATGAAGAGAAGACTCCAAATGAATTGAGTCTTATAGGAAATTATGACAACCGAGGGAACATTAAAGTTACACACACCAATGATTTAAAAGTTGACTGAGATGCTTCGGTTCACAACCAACCTTATCGCATACAGCGAATCTAGATTGGAAAGAGAACGTAGTACATTCAAGTCGAGACGAGCTTTCCTAGCTGTACTATTACTTAACTGCACTACTCGCAATGGGTTTATTAATCATGTGCACTCGGGCACATATCTTATTTAATTACAAAACACACATTACTGAAACACGTTAATGTTATTAAGAGCGACAACAAGGCTTAAATCTTAAGGCGACCATTACGTCAACCCAAATTAAAACACACACAACATACACGCGGGACTTAACATTATTATGCCGAGTAACAACGGCGTTATTATTACACCGGGTGACCTTACGTTCACCCTGATTGCACTATTACAGTGCTTACACTTATTAATTATGTGCTTAACTGCACTTATCTTATTAAATTATAACACACACACACACACACTACTGTTGAGGCTTTTAATATTATTCCGAGAACACGGAAGTTATTATTACACCGGGTGACCTTACGTTCACCTTGATTGCACTGCCACAGTGCTTACACTTTAATTTACAGGGTGACAGTTACGTCCACCCCAATTGCACTAGCTAAGTGCTTAATACACAGGACTGCAATTATGCTCATCCAATGGCGCTTGCAAGGCGCTTAAACACTTCAGATCCTTACAGGTGGATAAGAAGCATAGGTCATGACCCTTAAATTATTTGGAATTAATCTGAGGAATATTATGATTTAAAGAAACGACAAATTCTTACTTGGATTAGCGTTCCTACGAACATTAAGTTATTAAGAAACGACAAATCCTTATTTGGACTAGCGTTCCCTCAACACACACGAGATTAAGCATTAAAGATTAACATTAAACCACCTGATACCATCACGGTAATCATCACATATAATAGCATAGTACTAACAGATATACAACCTATTATAACATTATTTTAATCACGTTTACTTATGAAATTAATTCCCAAACCGAACAACAGTTCACATTAAGTCAATTAACAATTAAACGATTAATGATTAACGAAACAAGGACTGATTAAGCAAGAGTGAACCGCCACTTGCCTTAGTCCGCAGATCTGGAACAGAGCAGAGACAACAGGATTCCGGGCTCGACACAGGTATAGTTCCGACAGCACAACGACATTCGAGTCGACCCATAAGGAAACCCTAAGTTAGATCCGACATAAACTAGTACGAATCTAAGGAAAGACGAAAGAAATCGAAAGGAACGACTCCACAACGACGACCACCAAGACCAAGCCAACAAATAGGCTTCTGGCCACTGGCGGCGGCCGCCGTGTTCATCACGGCGGGCGCCGTGAAGAACCTCCGACAACAGAATGGCGAGAAGACTCACCAAAACGATGCGCGTTTCGATCCCTTTTTGCCTTGCTTGGGTTCTGACCTCCAAGGGCAACCAAAAGGCTTAAAAAGGGCTTCTGGAAACACCACCAAATGACACCGGCGAGCACCTCAGAACTCCGGCGAGGCACAAAAATTCCGACGAGGCAAAGTTTGGGAGAGTTTGGCTGTGGAATCCCTCAAATCCAACCTCCAAACCCCTCCTTAAATAGCCAAAACCCTAGGAGACACAATGATGGCCTAACTGGAGGCGTGGCGGGGCTAGTTCGGCGTCGTCAGACGTTCGCCGGTGACCTTCGGGCAAGGACCTCCAGACAACATTGACGGCGGGCGTCGTCATAAATGCGGCGGGCGCCGCCATCAGTGCGGCGGGCGCCGCCATAGGCCTGGCGTCCCCACTAGGAGAAGACCAGCCGGCCACCTTGAGCCTTGCGACGGCGGGCGCCGCCAATCTCACGGCGGGCGCCGCCCCTGGCTCGGCCGCTTCCTTTGCTTCTCGGACGAAATAACGTTAACTCGGGATAAAATTTATCGTACGCAAACGAGTAATTAACATCCCAATTACGTCGTCTGTATTTTATTTCACTGAGAAAAATATTACAGATACAGAGCACATTACAGAATGTCTCCAACTTTCTGAATTAAATCTGACGTACTAAACGGGTGTTCGGGAAAATTCCAAAAATTCCCAAAATAATCCTTACAGAATTACGGGGTATCACAAAAGCTATGTAGATAACAGAAAGCCCCCAAAATATAGCAAATGAGTGAATACAGAATGCAGTACATATTAGACAATGCACTAACTTGTTTGCCGTTGACGTTCCAAGCGTGAAAACAATATCTTTCCAAGTTGACACGAGTCTTTCCGTACGGGATCAGCCAACTGTTTCTTACATATTGAGTCAGACGTGGCCAAACCCTCCATTCCGCCTCAATTCTACGCAACTCCATCTCGTACTCGGGTATAATTGTTTGCTTGAATAAATTATAGTATGCATTTGCAAACCTTGTACCCAAGCTTTTATCCTTCATTTCCTTCCTAGCATGGTCCTCTATGTTCTTCTTCACATGGCGCCTACAGAGGATAGACTTGGCACTTGATAAGAGTCTATCTAACGCATTCATCAAGGCCTTTTCACGATCTGTCACTAGGCATGTCGGTGTTACTTGACACTTTTTGCACATTTCAAGAAGTTGTCGTGCGGCCCACACGTAGTTGTCTTCTTTCTCATGTTGTAGAAACGCCCCCGCCACATTATAGTTCTTCCATGTAGATGTGACTCCTATTATTTCGAGGAAAGGCAAGTCATACCTGCACAAGTAGATGTGTAATGCATAATGAATAAACATATCAACAAGTATATGTAGCATGTAGATGTGTTATACTAACATGTTAGTGCTGTATGTGGAGTCTAGCAAAAGGACGTACGGAAATGTCTTTAGGAGTTTCATGGAATCTGGACTGGCAAAGAAAATGTCGGTGATCTTATTCGTCGTTGGATCCGACCTATACTCCATAAAGTAGTTGTTCTCCTTGCACTTATGGAAGAACTCTTGGACCACGGTTCTTCCTTCCATCCCACTATGTCGGACATTGTACACTTCATTGTACACTTGCTTCATTTTAGTGCAGTTGTTCGGGTCCTGGTTAAGTGTTGTTGTAATCTTTGATGGTTTATTATGATTTGTTGTCATGACCTTACACAACTTCTTCTGCTCATGTGTCATCCTGCCAACTGATGCATGCCCGCACAAGTCATCACCAATGACATGGTTGTGGGTTCCAACAACTACCTTGATTGTATATGAGTCCCTCGGTTTTTCTTAACACAACAATCTGAATGGACAATCACATTTTTTGCTCCTTGTTCTTTGCCTTACTCTGTTTTCATCTTTAGGAATGCAAATTCCCGCTTTTTCACACAACAACCATGACTTCTGAAGGCTTCCTCCACCAAAGTTTATATCCCGACCAATAGTGATGCAGAAGTGATTATCAAAGCCAATCTGTCTAGCCCATTTATTTGCATCATCTCTAGAGCCGAATACTTCACCCGTGGTAAACTTCTCTGAATAATCTTTCGAAACAATCACTTCTTCAGGTGTAGGATAATAAAACTATGGATGTGTGTGTAATGCCGGAAACCCAAACTTAGGTGGAGCCTGCTACCTTACGAACGGAATTCCACTACGAGCAAAACAATCTAATCCCGGAATATGAGGTTGTTCAGGCGCCATAGGTTCGTCGAACAACCCAAGTGAGAAGGGCGGTGGTGCCATGTCCCACACATCATTCAGGGACAGATTGTTAATACCGTTGTTCACGATATTGTTCTCCTATTGAAGTAAAAAAAAACAAGTTAGCATAGAAGCATGTAAGAATCCAGTTTCTGTCAAACAAATCCATCCGTGACGAATAGACACATTCCATCCGTCACGGATGGTTTCACTCCATTCGTCACGTATGAACCCTTTCCATACGTGACGGATGAATGACATCCATTCGTGACGGATGAAACAAGTCCATCCGTCACGGACTATTTTTCTTTCAAAAAATAGTCGCTGAATATAGTTCTTGCACTTGCAATAATCTATTCAAAATTCAATATAACAAGGTCAAACAATCAAACATGCAGTTTTGCACACAAAATCTACAACTTTTTAGTATAACTTAATCAAAGATGAAGTTTTTATGAACATATAGTAACAACTATTGAAATAACCTTAAGAAAGTGTTTGTTTTTCCCAAAGAACAACTCAAACATATACATTCACAAGAAAGAACCCTAAAATTCTTAACTTTTACTAACATGTAAAGTAAAAGCTTAAAAAATATACATCATTGTAATGATAATCCCTTGAAACATCTTCTCTACCATTGAAGTTGGAAAAATCATCTTCATTTGACATGAAAAAGAACTCTTGGAAATGGAAGAGAATGGAAGATGTGTTGTGGGAGGGAAAGGGAAGAGTGATGGAGAGGTTTAGAGTTTAATTTTGGCCGTAATATTGATGAGATATGACGAGGTAGTTAATGTTGTTAGGTGGGGACAAGTAACATTCAATTGTCTGGTTGTTTACTTCGTCCGTGATGAACCATGTACATCCGTCCATAACGGACCAAATGGATCCGTCCGTGATGGATGGATCACTTTGGTCCGTCACGGACGGATGCACATGGTTCCTCACGGATGAAACGGTGCGTGAAATAGCAATTTCACCCGTGCGTGAAATAAAAATCGTGTATATAAAGTAGACTAAGGGTGCAATTAATGCCCAATGTATATGAGAAATTATCTCTAATTTTTTTGTTGATTTTTTAATACAAACTAAATCTTCTAATATAGCTCAATGGTTAAAGACACTCTCATAATACAAGAGGTCTAGGGTTTAATCCCCTTTTTTATAACTTTGTTTTACTATTTTATCTTTCATTATTTTTTTGTTTATATAATTAGTTACTCAATATATCTATAAATACATAAAGTAGACATTTTGCCTAATTAATGCCTCATAAATTCCATCTCATTTTATTTTTACATTCTACTAGAAGTCAAACATTCTATTTTATCTCAATGGTTTAGTGAAGGGACTTCATAAATCATAAAGCAAAAAGTTGAAAGTTCAATTATTCTTTAGAATTTTTTGATATTTTTTCCTAAACCTAAGGATTTATTTAATTTTTTAAATCAGCCACTAAAATCTATAGTGCTTGACAATTATCTCAATAAGTAAACGTAAAAGTAACATTAAAAAACTGAAAAAAGAGAAAACAAACCTAAAAAGGAAATACGAATATATTTATTGTCTTCTTCATACCTAAGTAAACAATGTGAGATTTCTACCAAAAAAATAGACAATTTGAGGTGGTTTGGTAAATGCAATTGAAAATTTCAAATCACAATTAGAATATATATTTTATTTGTTTTATGGTCTTCTTCATGCCTAACTAAATAATTTCTTTTTTTTTTACTACTCATAGTTACATATATAAATCAAAATCTCTCTATAATATAAAAATACATAATTAAATGTAAAACAATAAATCAAATCTAAGACATTACAAATCCAAATAACATAATTTGAATATAAAACATTGTATCCAGTTGAGTACCAAAACAGATATTGTATCCACCTTATCACGGTTAAATCACAAATTACTTTAATGTAATAATTTAACTAATCACTTCAAAATTTAAATACTACTTACCTCATTCAAGGTAAAACAAACCAATATATTCTTCATAAAACTCTCAAATCCACAACCAACATTCAAACTTAAACACCTAATTTTAATGCATATATTGAATTTTTAATACTTATTGTAATGTTTTTTTTCCATAACTCTAATCAACTACTTTTCAATTTTGACGTTACAAACCTAATTTAGTTCTAAAACCCTTCAATTATTTTTGTATAAATCATAATAATTTATAAAATTTAAATTGATGAATAGTTATCAACTATCAAATTCAATATAGGGAAAAAACCAAGTTAGTTGAAGATTATTTGACAGGATAAATTTGTTATAAACGTTATCTTAGAAATGTAACTAATTTGAAAAATGTGTAACATATTCCCCTATTGTTTGTTATAAATAATAATTAATGTGTCACTTAAGGAAAAAAATTATCAATAAAAGTATACATTTTGGAAGAAGTAATTAAGAAGAGGATTAGAACATGAAAAAGTTACCATCAAATTACAACATCAAGAAATTGAAAAGTTCATTATACTATTTGGTGATATACTTATATCAATGATAATTATGTCAACCTTAGTAACGTTCGGGTCATTCAAACTTACTTGAACATCAACTTTGACGGGAAAATATATATGTAAAAACGCTTGCATGGTCGTTCAAACTCACTTGCACATAGCTTTTATATAGAAATTTATTTCATTTTTTTAAAGAAATGAACTATAATATCCCACTTAAAATAGAATGGTAAAATGTTAATTTTAAAGTGATAAAAATAAAAGTTTTGAAATTTATTTTATTTCTTTTAGATGAATAATTTAAAATTTCATGAACTTAGGTTCAAGGGTTGAGTTATGATAATTTTTGGTACAAATTATCATAGGAATAAATAAATATAACTATGGGTGTAATTTTAGAATTTTAAATAATAATAATAAAGGTCATAGGAATTATTATGTTTATCCATCAAGGGAATAAAAAATAATTGTCCTAAGTATGTTAATTCTTTAAAGATAAGAATGATATAAATTAAGATTAACCTTATGTTAGTTATATTTTAGATAAAATTTATTAATTTTGACTTAGAATATTTAAATCAAGTTTAACAAATTTTTGTTAAAGATTTAAGTATGGTTAAATTTATAAAAAATAATAATTTAAGCTTATTTTAACCTAATTTGTATTTTTATATTTTTTAATTTTGAGTTAAAATAATATTACAAACTTAAAATATTAAAGATATGAAATTTGGGCAACTTTTATAATTTCTGGAGTGTTGAAAACGGCGTTTTTGCCACAAGCCCAAAACTTTGGGCCATTTTTGTAATTAGTTGAAAGTGTTGTCTTCCTCCCCCGATTGAACATAACAGCTGCCGTAAGCTTTTATAAGCTTCAATGGAGCTTTTATAAGCTTCAATGGAGAATTTGACAAATTTCTTGGATTCGATTTGAACTAATACCCATTGGGCATTTAAGAACACAATAAAACACACATATTCCCCCATTTAATCGGTTTAATTGTTGACTAAAAACCCGAAAATTGTCCCAAATGCATCTCGCGACATTTTTAGGTCAAATTCACCTCGTTGCAAAATTGATTTGTTTGAGCATCAATTGTAGGGATTAATGAGGGGAATATTGTTAAGGGCAATCACACCTACAATAACCCTATAAATACCTTTCAATCAGAGGCGAAACTGAGGGGCCAGGCGCACCGGCTCCCCTTTCATTTCAGTTTTTTTTTTGTTAAAAAAATAATAATTTAATCAAAACGACGTAGCTTTGATGTATGCTTTTCTTTAAAAAACAAAACGAAAGCACTCAGAAAATTCCAAATCAAACCCGATCGACCTACTGTTCCCTCTTCTCTTTCATGGTTCGTTGCCGCAGTGCCGCTGCCTCCACTCTGCAGTCTGCGCCAGTTGCCTCTTCTCTTCACCACCACAGCTCGAGAGCACCGACGCCGAATCACCTGGGCTGGGCCGGCGACTTCGCTCCACGCCCCCGCCGCAACACCGCAACTCCGCAAGCACCGCTTAGCGCCTCAGCAGACAGTACTACAGTAGGTTAGTCTTCAATTTGAAATTGATTTTAAAGCTTTTATTTTGCTAATTGTTTATTAAGTCTTTGAATTTAGTTGATATACTTAATTAGTTGGTTGGATTTGGTTGATTTGTTGAATGGATTTGTCTAGGGTTTAGAAATTGAATTTTAGTGAAGCCCATTGAAATTCTATTTATGCTTTTACTTTTTGTTGTTGTTTATTGAAGTCTTAGTTTGTTTATAGTTAATTAGTTGATTGAATTTTGTTAATTTGTTGAATGGATTTTTTTAGGGTTTTGAATTTGAACCTAAATTAGGTTGTTTACTAGTTTTAGATTAGTTACTTTTTGCAATTAGTTAAAAATTTGCTTGAATTTATATATTAAACTTAATTTTATTTGATTGTTGTGTTTAATTGAACTTTTTAAAATTGAATTGTTTTGAGTAGGGATATGGATAAATTTGTTGTGCGGGTAAGAGAATGTCGGTTTTAAATGTTGAAGTCTTAGTTTGTGTTATAGCTACTTTTGTTTAATATTATATAGTTGATTATCTATTAGTAGTAATGAACTCTTTTGTAGTCATTTTTATTTATTATAATATAATATTATTTTGGGCCCCCTCTTTGAAAATTTCCTGGTTCCGCCACTGCTTCCAATCGGCCTTCCAATTCACTCAATTTCCCAATCCAAATTCACGAGCCCTAAAAAACCCCGACCGCGGCTGTTCGTGGCGTTTTCCGGCCACCACCGTGTCGTCCTCTTCGAAAGCCCCATAATCCCGCACCCGGAGTCGCGCCGCAGAGCCACCACCGAGCCAAATTGCGTCCGCGAGAACAGTGCCGACCCAAGGTTGAAGACAATGACAATTTCGTAATATTTTCCATTTGTGTTAATTTTGGGTATTTTAGTTGATTTTACTTTTATTTGGGCCTAATCTTGATTAATTTAATTAATCTAGATTAATGAAAAATATTTTAGGATTAATTTGATTTGATGAAAATTAAAATTGAATTACTTATAATTTTATAATATTATCTTATATTATGAATGAGTAAATTATGACTATTCATTTGGATAATATTTTGACTTAGAAAATTTTAGGATTATAAATAAATTATTTTATTAATTTATTTATGATATGATTATTTATAATATACGATTAAATAATTTTTAATCGTATAAATAATCATTTAATCAAAAAGCTTTGAAATTGATTTATTTATGAGTAAATAAATTCAATTGAAAACCGAGACATGATATACTTCAAATTGTTATATTGAATAAATTATCTAATATAATTTATTCATTGTGTATGATTGGGTACGTCTCGGAATTGCGTTTGAAATGAGAATAAGCAGGGAGCCGATTTGTTTTTCGAAATCAACCATCTCTGAAACGTCGTTCTACTTCTTCGTGATTCAAGGCAAGAGACGGTTCACTCTTGCTAATTTATTCCATATTTCCTTAATCGACAATTGATCTCTTGTCTTAATTAAGTTGGGATAAATATTCTTAATTTCTCATTTGTGAACTTGTGTGTATAAAATATACCTTTTTATTAGGTTGTATATATGCTAGCTATAACCCTTATATATATATTATTATAGGGTATTAAATAATAATTGGTGTGGATTGTTGTGCTTTGGTGTGGATAGTAATTGCTAGTTAACACGAGTATTCGTAGGAATGCAAGCCAGTAAGCTAACCTTTTATGAGCCAAGCAGCAACCCTGTCAGCCAGTAGTGACAAGCCTTTTGGGACTCATTATACCCTCACCCTCTTCCTTGTATGAGTCAGCCAATCCCCGGTAATAGATCTTTTTTAACTCATTCCCAACTTGTGGGGCTGCATCAGCAGGCGAGTCTTTTTTTCTACCTACGCCTTCTTTAGTACGACACCCAATGATCTTTGCCTTGACTATCAGGATTCCGAAGGATACTTCATCCCAGACGACCTAACCCGAAACTTTTACAAGGGATGGATCGATATATGGGCTTTACTTACCCTGGACGATAGATCCAATTTTGTTGCTGGTTACGAGTCCTTAAAAAGGGATTTTGTAGACAAAGCAAGGGCAGTGCCTGGAGTACAAGGCTGCTCGCTTAAAAAAGTGATCGGAGATAGAGATTTCGATCGAGCTGCTATATCTTATTGAACATGCGCAGATAGTGGCAAAGCAACTGGTTCAAAGCTTTTTCCGAAGAGGAGCTACCCCCTCCGTCCATACTTGACTTCGCTGTAATTCCATTGAAAAAGCCAAAGGGTGGACGAAAAGAAGCAAGACGAGGGGGAGGCAGACCTTCAATCTCTTTACGAATAAGAATCTCACAATAGGGTTGAAACCTGCTTCTGCCCGAAGGAGGAGGATAAGATCTCGTGGCACCTTGCGATATTTAGCTATTTTTTTATAACTTGGTATTAAGAGGATAATTGCCCTAATACTTTTGATCGTGACCTACCCTTATTTTATATAAGCAGTGGTGCACTTAGCTAGTGTCGAAATTCGGGATTCGTCCCATGTTATATATCTCATTGCGAGATTGGTGTGGATTAAAAGCTTTAACGTTAATACAAGTTTTGAAATTAAACAATATAAGTGCCGCGTGACACATAATTAATGTACCCTTGGGCGAAGTACAACGTGGAAACTGCTCGGTCTCTTGTCTAAAGTAAGTCCCTTTTTCCATCTGGATTCGCATTATGCGGTGAGGTTGGTCGATGACCCAAATATTCAACGAGATGTTTTTAAAACTTTGTGTGATAATATAATGTTCTCAAACAAATTCATGTAATTTCTCGTAAGACTTAATTCATTGGAGTCTTCTCTTTAAGCATACATCTTCATTCTTTTCGGTAGAAGTCTATAGTCATATACCGTTTACCGAGTTTTATTCGGGAAACAAGGGTAGTGATTATATACGATTACGAGAACCAATTTGTTTTCACCCTTGCATAGTCTTTCATATATTAGACTAACCAATCGTTTCTATTCCTTGCATGGTTGGCTGGTGTCATTCGTCCTATACGACACATCAGAGATTGGTCCCCGACGATTTGAAGTAACCGATCGAAGAAGAAGGCTTGCAGTTGAAGGTTGTGTGCTAAACTAATATTTTTTAGTATGTTTGTAAGTAAATGTAATATGTGTCATGTAATTAGGGTTTCTTTAAAAAGGTATTCCGTTGTAGTTTCACTTTGTTGTATTACCGTCCTTCTCATTTTACGAGAGGATTTTTAATAAAAGATTGAGTTTCTTTTAAAAGTCTTCCGCTATTCACTCTACTATTATTTAACGTCTATTTGTCTATTTTAAGCTTAATTGTTCAGATTAAAGCCTAGGGTGGCTTTGGACTTTACAGTCTGAGATCACTGGCGTGTGGCACTATCGACATAAGTCGGGGGGTGTTACATGAACTCATTTATTACATTAGATTAAAACATTATTTCAATTTATAGTAATACATTTTGTTGTGATCGTCACATCTTCATTACATGTTTCCAATGTCAATTAATCACATTTAAATTATAGATCGTAATTTCTTCTTTTCATATTTCAAACTCCTAATTGATTAGAGGTTGGTTTCATATAGATGACAAATAGATGTGACCAAGATAAATTTTACCTCTATATAAAGGCCATACGGATACAAGACATCCACATCTCCATTTTCTTATGATTTTCTTACACCCTATTCTTATTATTGCTTGGATTAGATTTTTATATGGTTAGTTTATTGATATCTATTTTATGAGTCGTAATTGACATTTTGTATGTTTTGTTGTTCCCCATTTCATGAATTGGATTTGAATTGATATTTGTGCATTTTTTGTTGTCGATATTTTGTTCAGTGGCAAGTATAATTTCGATCTCTTGAACACATTATCACAATCCTCCTAGACTACTGATGCTCATTCACATGAGCCAAATTGAAAGCTTAAGCTATTGTATTAGCTCTGTTCTTTTTTTAAACACTTTTTCCCATAAATTCTTTAGCTTCAAGCCACAATGAGAATATATAATTATTGTTTTTAAAAAAAATTATATAATAATAACTAAGTCAATTATTACTACAATTTATTAACTTTAAAACTAAAAATATACATTTGTCAAATGTAGATTTTTGGATGGTTTTGCATTCCCTGAGGTCATTTCCTACAGGTATCTCAAAGTTGTATATGTGATCAATGTGTAAACTTCTATTAGTAAAGAAAAGAGCAATATGTTTTTATTCTTAAATGAGAAATTTTAATCGATCGCTGAATTATTTACATGACTACATGCAATAACTATAATTAATTTACTAAAGTGACAGAAAGAATTGAGATAATGAGTATATATATATATGATTATCGTGGTCGATGATATTGTCCACTACAAATGAATGATTTTTTTACAATACTAGGTCTTGTGCCACGTGCTTCGCACATTTTTTTTTTTTAAGTGGTAGTATTTCTTTTATTATTAAGGTTCTGGTGCTTCGCGCAGAGAAAATATAAGTTTTAAATTATAGTAATTTTATAGTTGACATATTAAATGTATTGACAATACGCTAAGTATGTCTAGAAGATGTAGTTTTATTTATTTTCGTGCACACGTTTATTTAGGTTCGTAAAATACCCTTCTTAAATAATAGATAAGTCGTCTCTAACATAAGCTATATTTGGGACAATGTCATCTATAAATTTTTAAATGAAACTATACATTATTTAGCAAATATTATGGGGGACTATGCATTCGTAGGAGCACTTTATATTAGGAGATAAGAGAAGTTATATTAGAAAAATGTATCATCTCTTTGTTAATGAGGCGACATTATATATGTAAAATATATAATATGATAAACGAAAAGTAGTTTATAAGCATTAGAATCTCTTGTTAAGAAGAATTAACAAAAAAATGATCAAGTGCTTCCTTTGTATCATTAGTAAATAAATAAATGCACGTACTTTGATATAAAGGCCACGTTGAGAATAATGGCAATAATATGCTGATAATGTTGAAATGTAGCATGCACTGCTCTTGGATGAACCTTTTGAGCTGACTTTATAAATTTTTAATATCTCGTTTCTTCAACAGTAATTATATAATTAAGCAAGCGATGTTGGACCTATTATATGTGTATGGGTAAATAAGGTACAAATATTGTACAGGAAACCAAAAGTTGAGGGATATGACAATATATCTTTATTCTTATATATGTTTCCCTCTTTGTTTTTTCGGTCAGAGTGTATCATGTAGAAGATATATAGTGTTATGTACTCACTTGGCAATTGAGCATCTCATGACCTTGCGATATTGACTCTCTTAACTTATTATTCAACATGTGAAGCACTTCATATTTGAAGACCATCAACCTCTTGGCATCAGAAACTGAAGGTAGTACTTTTTCATCTCGACCTAGCTCTTCCATCTTAATTGAGCTAGAATCAGATGCGAAAAATTTCACATCTTTCAATTTGTCTTCCATAATCTTTGATCTCAAAATATCAATGTTGAGATATGTAAATGATTTTGTTATACTAAAAAGCTCGTGTGCTTCGATTATATGACTTTAAATTGCTCTTACAATGTTTTGATAGCCAAGTATATAATATCTTTATACAAGTGTTTCTAGGACTCTTTGCAAGATGTGTATCGTTCTACACTTCTACCTCTAAATTCAACTTCTCTCCTTGTAATTCATGTAAACTAATATCAAGTTATGGACTAAAAATAAAAGACTCCAATGATAGACACATATACAAAAGGAAAAAAATAGAGAGCTTATATTTCTATCTTTCTCCAATCAATAGATGTCTTCACTAATTTGAAGCGAATGAAATACGACTTCTCTCCCTAAGCACCAATGTCTACTAAATAAGAGTTTAGTCGATAAGAAAAAATGTAGCTTCGATAACTTTAAGTATAGAGTCAATTGCATCAAATATCCTAATCTCTTTGATAATTGCACTCTATATTCTAAAATATTCAAATCACACCAAATATTACCACCTTTTACATATATTGTAAAATTATCCTAGATCTCTAATTAACGAATAAACTTAACTATGTAAGAAGATGTATGAACTTATATAATTATGTATCTACTTCATAAAAAATATATCACATGTTTATTTTATTTAAAATGACTTATAAATAAAATATAATATAATTAAAATCATTAAACATAATTTCATGGTACTAATGGTTACATACTCAAAATGTGGGATTTTAGAGTCTCAACATTGAAATTGAGAGATGAAAATAGATGGAAGAGCTATATTGAGATTGTATCTTCAGTATCTAATTATATTCTAATGCCAAGAAAATTGTGGGGCTTTATATATAAGTGTATCACACGTTGCGTCAGAAACAAAGAGAGTATGTGTCACAAGATAAAGAGATAGATGCTCAATTTGCATATCAAAATATTGTAAGAGAAACCGAAAGTCATATTATCCGATCAAACAAAGCGTTCATGTATAAAGAAATTATTTTCGAATCTTAACATTGAAGTAGAGAACTAAACGAAGATGGAAGAGCTAGAGAGAGAGCATGATATACCCGATACCAATATGATTAAAGAGCTTAATAGATAAAATGTTCCACATGTTTGGTCAGAAAAAACAAAGTGAGTATGTGTCACAAGATAAAGAGATAGATGCTCAATTTGCATATCAAAATATTGTAAGAGAAACCGAAAGTCATATTATCCGATCAAACAAAGCGTTCATGTATAAAGAAATTATTTTCGAATCTTAACATTGAAGTAGAGAACTAAACGAAGATGGAAGAGCTAGAGAGAGAGCATGATATACCCGATACCAATATGATTAAAGAGCTTAATAGATAAAATGTTCCACATGTTTGGTCAGAAAAAACAAAGTGAGCTGATGTCATAAGGTGAGGAGAGACTCGATTAGCATATCAAAACATTACAAGAGAAATTGAAAGTCATAATATCCAAGTACAAAAAGCTTTCAGGAAAAATGAAGTACTTTAGAATCTCAAAATTGAAGTCGGAAGCTAAAAGAGAAGAAATTAAAAGAGTTGAAAGTCATTTTTAATCAAGAACAAGAGACTTTCACGGATAAAAAAGAGCATTTCAGAATCTTAACATTAAAGTTGAGAGCTCAAAGATGATGGAATAGCTAGAGCGAGTGGATCTCCCAAAAAGAGACTCAAACCACAACTTTTCCGATGTTATGAAACTTTTGTTTGTTCCTATTAAAAGTGAATGTATAGAGTATAATTCAATTTTATCAAGACGATAATTTCTTGAAAATTTTGTGATTTATTTTCTCTCTATTTTCCCAAAGGGAATTAGAAGTTTGATGATAATTTCTTATTTTGGTTTTAAGTAGTCAATCTTTATTTTTTTACCTATTTGAAAGAGACCAAGGAAATAACATGTCTTTAGGGTAAAAAAGAATTAACATATGTCGGTGGAAGCGTAATGCTAAGATTATAAAATTGTTGTAGAATAATTAGAGTTACAAGTAGAGAAGAGCCTGAGATTAAGCCTTTCAAAAACATAAGCGCCTGAGATTAAACCATTCAAAACCCTGCAATGTAATAAAAAATTGAAAGGGTACATTCAAATCAACTTATGAAATAAGACCACCATATACAGAAGTAACATACTCACACTGACACAATGTTACTTGCTTACAAGTATTAAAGCGTACATTCAAATCAACTTAGAAATAAAACCACTATATATTTAAGAGCATGTCACTGATGCACCAAAACGGTTAAAAACTATTCCACAATCAATATAAATTCTAACAAGAAAAAACCTGGCACTTCTAAGTAGTCAATGAGCCTTGATTTCACACCTTCTCTTATGCATCTTTTTAACCAATTAAAGAGAAAATACTTGTAAGTTAGTGTTCCAATACAGAACACATCCTCTAACCAAAATTCCGAGTAACAAAAACACATGTTGTAATGATAAGTATGTCATACTACAATCATTAATAGTATCTATGACATAAATGTATATTTAATTAAACATATAGGACTCTCAACATTATATATAACAATTACCATCCAAGGTGTCCAAGAGTCTATAATCTTTACAGTATGATCCCCACTACAAGCACAAAAGTAGCATCAATGAATTCATCGCATAAAGAGTCTATGACCCTAACAAGAAGCCAAACCCAACAACAAATAATATAGAAGCAACACGAGTAGAAAAACAGTAACGAGTCATAATCAGATTACCATGACATAAGATCTTGCCTTGCATCTTTCACAGTCTCAAATCCAGGGTAAATGAATTAAATTGCCCATCCCCATAATTTTTTGGTTGTCCTCTTTGCCCGAGGAGCAATTTCTCTACGCGCTAGAAGATGAAAAACGTTTCCACTACTGGTAAACCTGAGAAAAAGAGTGCAATTAACAAAATCCCTAAAAAATAACTGAGGAAGTATCAATTATACAAACAACTTCACCATTTAAAACATCCTAGACCATAAACTAATGACTAATTGTACACCATCCTCAATTATGACTAAATGAAAAGTGAGAAGAGGCAACTAATTGTTAGGATTTGAACGTAGTAACGACTAGAAAACAAGACAAAAAATACAAGAATTGTTAACCCAATTCCTCAAGAATGACTACGTCTGGGGGCACTATCAAGCCAGGATATTTTTTCTCTCTTTGAATGTGATAACAATGACGACAACGACTTGAAGATTACAATTGATCAACTAGGGTTAAATAGCAACACAGACTAAACCTAATGGGCCCAAAAAACACAACACGCGAGAAACGGCTCAGCGCCCACCGCGGGGCGGTGACTTCCACCGCGGGGCGCCAATCCCACCGCGATCTGGCGGTAACTCTCAGTTGTCCATCCATTGTAAAACCGATGCCCACCGCGGGGCATCCAGTCTCACCGCGACCCGACGGCTCCTCTCAGTTGCCTTCTCTGCCTTTACGCGTACATCCTTACGCTTCAGGCTCCATAACCCAACAATCTCCCACCTGGAGACTGATCCAATCATAATCGTCCTCCTCATCAACCCATATCTGGTAGTAGTGTCAGGCCTTCAACTCAGTTACCAAGGCCAGTTGAAGCCATGTAAGGCTTCAACTTCTCTAAGGTCACAACCTTAGTCAGCATGTCTGCATGATTCTCAGTTCCACGAATCTTCATCAACTGCAAGACCTTGCGAGTCTTTCGCGTCACAACCAGCCTTGCTTTGTAACGCTTCCTTCTATTCGCCTCCTCCTTGAATCTGTAAGCCCACTTGTTATGCAATGCCTTCTTGCCTGCTGGAAGCTCAACTAGCTCCCAGGTTCCGTTGGTCAACAACGAATCCATCTCATCATCCATGGCGAGCTTCCACTTGCTGACATGTTCTCCACGAGATGCCTCTGCATAACACTCTGGCTCACCACCATCAGTCAACAACAGATAGTAGTTTGAAGGCGAAAATCTATCAAGCGATCCACGTTCTCTGGTGGACCTCCGTAGCGGAATCACTGGGGTGCTCGGCTCCTCCTCAACAACCTCCTGGTCGTTACGAACCACCTTGCTCCCACCCGAGTTTGAGATATCTAACTCCACAACCTCAGGTCCTGTACTAGCTGTTTCTGATGCACCCAGACTATCCTTGTATATCACATGCTCATTAAACACGACGTCTCGACTGCGAATAACTTTTCTGTTCTGGTCATCCCAGAACCGATATCCGAAATCATCACCACCATATCCAATAAACGTGCACTTGACAGACTTTGCATCCAGCTTTCTTGATAACAGGTTTTTGTCGTGTGAAAAACTGTTATGCAAAATATCCAAACAAACCCTAAAACGTAGTCCTAGGTAAGTAAGGGTCGAATCCGCAGGGAAACAAAGTCTATCGCAGTATGCAATATGTATGTCAATTTAAAGTAACCAAAGGGGGTTTTTGTTTGTTTTAGTAATCTAAGCATGCAAAGGCAAGAATAAACTAAAGATGAATGAATTCAGTAATGGGAAAAAGCACTTAGTCAAACAACATCCACTATTCGTATGACAAGTTGATCATAGATACTCATTCAAAATCTCATGCAATGGTAATTCCAATTCCTTTTCAAATATAACTAATAGCACAACCAGATACTATTAGCACTAACTAATTAAACAACCCTGAAACTATCAAGATTCAGTTTAACAGCAGCCTTACGGATAAGAATATAGTTGGATACAATTCTAGCATAACACAACCAGATATTATCCTAGAATGTAAATCAATTCTCTTCTGCATAAGACTAGCACAACCAGTTACTAATACGATGCAGTTGCTACTCTGAAATAGATATGCTCAACCAGTAACAATCTAAATCTAGCAATAGATCAATAATAATAAACCCTAGTTGCGTCCAAATAGAGATTATCAATATCAATCATAAACAGCTTAAGCAAGAGAAAGATAAAAACCATGCAATAGATTAAGAACAAGAATCTCACAACTTAATCCAAACGAAAGCTTCAGCGTCTGACTAAGCCAGGGAGGCTTAGTTCTTCATAACGTAGAAAAGGGAATTAGGGTTCAAAGAAAAAGATGATGATCCAAGATGATAGGCAAACAAGCCTTTTTCAACCCTAAAATACTAAAGGGAATAAAATCTAAATTAACCTAAAACGAAATAATAATTTTATAATAATAATTAACAAACAACCGAAATTGGGGAATTAATCCCGTCTCGGCCTTCAAATTCTCGCTCCAGCAGCTGCTCGGCACAGCAAAAGCGGCCCACTCTCGTTCAGCAGCCGTTCTCGGCCTCCATTTCGTGGGAGCAGCAACGGCCCAACACACGGCCCACTTCAGCAAATCTTCTCGCTGACGTCATGCTGCATCATCCGCTTGAATTCAATTCTCCAGCTTCAAATCTGACGCTGCTTCTCGCGGCATTTCACGTGGGCCACAGCCTTCACGTAGGCTTCTCCTTATCACTTTCCAAATTCTTCATCAAGTGGGCTTCTTCATCTTCACGTGGGCTTCTCCCTCCATTTCTCCTTTTGGGCCTTTATTTAATTCGGCCCATCAATCACATGGCTTTTAATTAATTAATTATCAAACTTCGCCCCCACACGCCATACACATGAATGTGTCTAAATCTACCCGAATAGCATCAATAAAACCTCTAATGACTCTTACTTAAGCCCTACAAAGTAGTGCTTATCATTTCTTCTCTCAACATGAGCAATATGAACATATGAAATGCACCCAAATATCCGAAGAAAGGACAGATTTATCTCTTTGACACTCCAAGCCTCCTCTGGAATCCCATTCTCCAAGGGAGTAGATGGCCCTCGGTTGATCAAGAATGCAGCAGTATTGACTGCATCCGCCCAGAACATCTTCGGAAGCCCACACTTCAGCCTCATGCTCCTAGCACGTTCATTCAGGGTTCTGTTCATACGTTCAGCGACGCCGTTCTCTTGAGGGGTTCCTTTCAAGGTCTTCTCTATGCGAATTCCATTCTCAGCACAAAAGTCCTTGAACTCGCGAAGCTCATACTCCCCACCATTATTAGATCTCAAGCACTTCACCTTAAGACCTGTCTCAGTCTCTACTCGAGCCTTCCACTTTCTGAAGGAATCAAACGCATCAGATTTTTGCTTCAGAAAATAGACCCATACCTTTCTTGTAGCATCGTCAATGAAGGTCATGTAGAATGACGCTCCACCCAGAGATGTCACAGGTGCTGGTCCCCACAAGTCGATGTGGATCAACTCTAACTTCTGCTTCTTCAAGGTTATGCCTCCTCTCGCAAAGCTCACTCTTTTCTGCTTCCCGAGCACAAAGTCCTCACACAGCCCGATCTCAACGGACTTAAGACCTGGCAGTAAGCCCTTCGAGCATAGCACCTGCATCCCTTTCTGACTCATGTGGCCCAGACGACAGTGCCACAAATCTGCATCACAGTTCATTCATGCAACAGCAATGCTATCACGGATGTTGCTCGTCATGTACATCGTCCCCTCCTTCTTTCCACGAGCTACCACCATAGCCCCCTTGGTTATCTTCCAGCTGTTATAGCCGAAGGTTACTTCATAGCCCTCGTCATCCAACTGGCCAATGGAAAACAAGTTTCTCTTCAAACCAGGAATATGCCTCACTCCATGCAACTGCAGCACAGATCCTTCGATGCTCTGATTCTGACATCACCCTTCCCTACGATTTTCAAAGCCTCATCATCAGCAAGATAAACCTTTCCAAAATCTCCAGAGGTGTAGCAATCCAAGATATCAGCACTGCTGCAAGAATGAAACGAAGCTCCAGAGTCTAATACCCAAGACTTCAATGGACTGCTCGCGCTCAGAATAGATGCATCTGCAGTGGTTCCTGTCGTTGAATCGCTCATAGTCAACGCGTCTGCAATATCCTCACTGGCTGAATTCGCTGACTTGTTCTTCAACGGTGCTTTACATTCACTCTTGTAATGACCGTTCTCATCACAATTCCAACACTTGATCTTGCTCTTGTCCTTGGGCTTATCCTTCCCTCTAGACTTTGATCTGCCACGATTCGACTTCTTAGAGTCTGACTTGTCCCTGCTATCCGTATTCAAGGTTGATCCAGAGGTAGAACCTGATGCCTTCCTGTGAATTTCTTCGCTGATAATCAGATCCCTCACTTCATCAAACTTGATCTTTGCCTTCCCCGTCGAAGCACTAACAGCAGTAACTGTCCCGCTCCAACTCTCTGGTAAAGAAGACAACAAGATTAGGGCTTGTACCTCATCGTCGAAATCAATCTCAACTGAACTCAGTTGTGCGATCGTCATGTTGAACTCATTCAAGTGATTGGTCACCGATGTACTCTCCGTCATCCGCATATTAAACAACCGCCGCATCAGGTGAACCTTGTTCACCGCAGAGGGTTTCTCATACATTGCGAAAAGAATTTCCAGCATGCCCTTCGTCGTTTCTGCCTTGACCGTGTGATGTGCCACGTTCCTGGACAGCGATAGGCGGACCACGCTCATCGCTTTCCTGTCCAGCAACTTCCACTCGTCTTCCTTCATGTCTTCCGGCTTCTCACCCAGCGGCAAATACAAATCTTTACCATACAGGTAATCCTCGATCCGCATCTTCCAGAATCCGAAATCCGTGCCATCGAACTTCTCCACTGGTGACTTTCCGCTTCCCATCGTTACTTCCAGAACTAGCTCTGATACCAGTTGTTAGGATTTGAACGTAGTAACGACTAGAAAACAAGACAAAGAACACAAGAATTGTTAACCCAGTTCGTCAAGAATGACTACGTCTGGGGGCACTACCAAGCCATGATACTTTTTCTCTCTTTGAATGTGATAACAATGACGACAACGACTTGAAGATTACAATTGATCAACTAGGGTTAAATAGCAACACAGACTAAACCTAATGGGCCCAAAAAACACAACACGCGAGAAACGGCCCAGCGCCCACCGCGGGGCGGCGGCTCCCACCGCGGGGCGCCAATCCCACCGCGACCCGGCAGTAACTCTCAGTTGTCCATCCATTGTAAAACCGACGCCCACCGTGGGGCGTCCAGTCTCACCGCGACCCGGCGGCTCCTCTCAGTTGCCTTCTCTACCTTTACACGTACATCCTTACGTTTCAGGCTCCATAACCCAACACTAATAATACAACCCTTCAGCTGCAGAAACTAGAGCTGATGCATATATAATGAAACGAATTACCCCGAGAGAGTTGAGCTGAATCTATTATTATACACACGAGTACAAGCAAATTACAGGAACACAATATAACCCAGAAGGAACAACAAGAATAACACACCCAAGTCCCCATTTTGATCTAGATATACAAGTTATACATTATCAATATCAGATCAAAATGGAGTTATCAGGTCACAAAAATTGGACTAAATCCAAAGCTCGGAATCTATCAAATGTTTCTCTCCATCATGTTGTCGACGAACAAGGATGGGGACGATTTCGCTGGAGATTTGAAATAATTGGTGAAAAGGAATGGGAGTAGTAAGGGCTTCAAAGAGGTTGTGGTGGTGTTTGAGGAGTTTAGAGAGGTTAGAAAAGTCGGAGGAGGAGAGGATCAGGTGCTTTGAACGCCACCAAGCATATGTCGGTCGGGGTTGTGGCTGCTCACTTGATGACACATAGATGATGACAAGGCATCAGTGTAAATACCACTGAAATTCAAGTGCATCTACAAAGACCAAAACTAAAATAATGGAAAAAAGTAAATTAAATTATAAATAAGGTAAAACCAAAAACTGCCTTAACCAACCAAAATATAACACATATGAATCACCGATGTGCTGGTCGGTTCCCTTTACAAGTGGACATGTCATCTATTCATCCAATTTATGCACGTGTTTTACTCTCGCTTTTATCGCAGTGCTTTTATCGCAACGCGGATATGTACTATAAAAAAGTTAAATTTAATTGATATTATAATATTATGTAATTATTGAATAATAGCTTAAATAATAAGCATTTTTGCTTGCTATATGTTTGCTACATACTCTATAAGAGTACAAGTTTGTATTCGTATATATACATAATTGATCATCAATGATTGTTATTATATCCTTTATATTTGTGATTCATTTATTACTTTTAAAACATGTAACCTATTTTAATAAATAGATATAAGTAATAAAAACTATGATCATAACTTCTTAACAACATTCTATATGTCAATTAATTATCGTATAACTTAATCCTTCGATAACCCTTTAGAATGCATGTTCATATCTAAAAAAAATTATTTTATAAATGGTGTGGATAATATGAAGACATACAAAATCAAATACAAAATCAAATACAATAGATCGTGACCTACTAAAGCTTATTACTATGTATAATCAAAGTGATACAATGCTATCACGAGTAAATAAATTTCTTAGTTTCATACGATATTTAAGATCGATCTAAGAGTTGCATATAAGATATTTGATCTACTTAAAACCGTTTTAAACATGGTGATTGAAAAAATAAGAAGACAACATATTCTAAATTGTTATATATTCTCTACAATAGCATCTAAGTGTGTCTTTGTCCATAAAAATGACAAATTCTCTAGCTTAGTTTGGTGAACAAAAGTGAGTTCTTATTTGTATACTTGCCATACTAAAATGTTCAAACTTATGTGGATGTTTGTGTTGTTAAAGCTGAAAATGTTTAAAATAAGTTTTTTAATTTATTTTCTCATTTAAAAACAAAAAAAACCAATAAAATTAATATATATAACCTATGACCGTGCGTAGCAAGAGTATGCCCTCTAGTTTTAAAGAATCCAAAGCTCAACACTCCAACAAAAAATTATTATAATTTAAATAATAGAATATTCTCCATATATGTGGACCAATGTCCATTTATATTTTATTATTCATCTCCAGCCGTTTAATCCGTTGACACAGAAAAGCCAAAAAACCGTTCACAAATCAAACCATAAAATATTCCTCACATTTATAACACATATCATTCCAATAAAACCATTTCAAATTGAACATTTTGTAACTGTTAATACAAATTCAACGTGTAATCTGTTGACATATGAATTCTTAATCACAAAAGGTCGTTCAGCCTTTATCAAACAGTTAGTAGAATTCAAACCATAAAATATTCCCTACAGTTATACCAAATATATCATTCCAAATTGTACATTTTGTAACTATTGACCTATATATAACAATAAAAAGTTGGGTATAAGAGGTATTTATTGCACATATTAATTAAGGAAAATAGTCATATATTTTTTGTTTATATTTTACTTGATATCACAAAGACATCTTTAGCTCTATGGTTGAGTTATTGGTTATATATCGAGAAGTTCATGGTTCGAGTCTTACACAAAGCACGTTAATCAGGTTTAGGATGAAAATATATATTACAATATACATCTATATATAATTTTATAAAAGTGAAAAATATTGGTAAATGAAAAAATTAGTAATTAGATTCAAATTTTGTTATATTAGATATAAATAATATGTCATGATATAAATGACATATTTATCCAATTAATTATTTGTAACTCATCTTGACTATTCCACGACCCTTTAAAACAAATCATAATTGTCCTTACACTTTAATTGAGGAACTGTAACTTGTTTTGTAAGTCCTCTTAATAATAAATATGATTAAAAATTACATCTATATATAATAATATAAAACTTATATATCTATATATAACAATAAAAATTGGATACAATACATATTTACTGTACATATTAATAAATTCAAGAAATAAAAAATTTGGCACATATTATTTATATATCATTTGGCAATACATCAAGTTGCTTAGCCTAATAGATCAATTAGATAGTGAGCGGTTTAAGGTTCAAATCTCACTATGAACATGATATTCATATCTTACGAAAGACAAAGGTAGATATAAGTTGTAAGTCAATGTGTTAACTATAGCAATTAGTGGCCTTTTAACCATATATACACAGCAAAACCTTCTCTGACTTCTGAAGTGGACTTGCAACATCCACCATCTTGCACATTCCCTCCGTTAGACTCTTCGGATGTGGATCTTCTAGCATGGCAGTTCACTCCCTCTGATGTCTGGAACACTCTTCAGGCCATGAACCCTTACAAATCTCCGGACCTGGATAGATTCCATGCTGTTTTCTTTCAGAAATGCTGGCGACAAGTGGGCTCGCAAGTCACTGAGATGGTGCTTCGCCTTCTTAATGACAAGTCCTTTCCATCGGGTCTTGGAGATTTGCTTATGGTGTTGCTCCCAAAAGTTGATAATCCATCCCAACATGCCCATCTTCGTCCGATTTCATTGCTGAATGTTATTTCAAAGTAGCAACTAAGGCACTGGTCGGCCACCTAAAGCATGTATTGCCTAGTTTGATTTCACCTGCTCAATCAAGTTTTATACATGGCCGTCAGATTGTTGATAATGTGGTGGTCATCCAGGAAGCACTTCATTCTATGAACTCTCGCCAGGACCGTAAGCATTGGATGATCATGAAGGTGGACTTGGAGAAGGCCTATGATAGGTCCGATGGAATTTTCTACGTCATATCCTTCACGAAGCTGGTATGCCTCAGCATTTGGTTGAGGTCATTATGCTTTGTCAAACCCGGGGTTCAGTTCAGCTGCTATGGAATGGCGGTTTGGTGGGGTCCTTTCAGCCATCTCATGGTGTAACACCCCCAAATTTTAACCCATTTGGAAATGTATTACCGCCAGTGACCCCAGTGTTTCTTACCGAGATCACCCAAGGCTTTACCGGATTAAATACAATTTAAGGCATACAATGATACATAATGATCAAAGTGTCCAAATCAAAACATCAATCAAATGAAACATGAGTTACGAGATTACAACCCAATCCCGAATAGGCCAAACACAGAGTTCAAACAAAGTACATCGGAAGACTAATAAAAGATTTTACAAACAGGGTTGTGATCGTACTGATCACCTGCCCAAGGATCTCAACCTGATTAAAAGCAATTATTAAAACATCCAAAAACAACCGTCGTCTTCATAGTCAATCTAGTCTCCTCAAATCTTCACTCTATCTGATGTGCCGAATCGAACGGATGACACCAGCCCACATGCGGAGAACAAAGTTCGTGGGTTAGTCTACTTGAATAGACTAGCAAGGGTAAAAAGCAGAATGGTTCGAAGCAGTTGTATTAGGTTAGACTCCTCGTCCCTCGAATGATAATCGAGTACGCTTGTCAACCACCATACTCCTACTGAAATAAACAAGAGGTATGCACAAGAGAAGATTCTGGAAGACTGAATCTTCACAGAAATCAACTCGAAACGAGACTCCAAGAGATTGAGTCTGTAATGAAATATGACAAATCTGGAATGATTACAGGATCATACAACAATGATTTAAAAGTTGACTGAGATGCTTCGGTTCACGACCAACCTCATCGCGCACAGCGAATCCAGATTGGAAAGAGAACGTACTATGATCGAAGTCGAGACGAGTTTTCCTAGCTGCACTAACTTAGTTGCACTACTCGCCCAAGGTATATTAATCATGTGCACTCGGGCACTTATCTTATTTAATTCCAAAACGAGCATTACGTTATAAGCTTTTACATCTCCACACAAGAGATATCGGATCTCCTCACAAGAGATATCAGATCTCCTCACAAGAGTTATAGAAGGGATGAACCCTGAAAGATTTGGCACTAGCGAAGTGCGCCTACCCTGTGAAAGGGTATGGTCATGACCACAGAGAAAGTACTGGGGATGAACCACCAAGTACCAGTTATAAAGAAACAGCTAAACCCCCTCAAGGTACATAGCGTTCCTAGCCACTAGTGCTAACTAAACAGTATAGCACAATAACAGTTACTGGATAAATCCACATAAAGGCCCGAAAGGCGATCACAGATAATAGCGTTGTTCTAACAGATATACAACCTATTATATGATTTTCAAAACAGTTTAACAAAACCGTTTCCAGACAAACAGAATATTCATTCCAAATTAATTACTCAGATAAACTACTGATAATTAATGTAAATATGGAACGAATGAGCAAGAGCGAACCGCCACTTGCCTTACTCCGCAGAATAGTCTAAAGACGTCACTGGATTCCGGGCTCGACACGGTATAGTTCCGGCAGCACAACAACCTTCGAGTCGACCCATAAAAGGAACCCTAAGTTAGATCCGACATAAACAGTACGAATCTAAACACGGCGAAAGAACAAGAAAGGAAAGACGCCACGACGACAACCGACCAAGCCAAAGCCACGAAGGCGTTCTGGGCACTGGCGGTGGTCGCTGTTCTTGGCGGCGGTCGCCGTATTCATCACGGTGGTCGCCGTGACGAACTCAGACGACACAGAACGAGAGAAAACTCACCCCAAAACACGAGTGGTTCGGCCTCCTTCGACTTGCTTTGGCTTCTAACCTCCAAGGCTAACCAAAAGCTTCACAAAGGCACTCAGGAACCACACCAAAGCAACACCGGCGAGACCTTCAAATTCCGGCGAAGACACAACTCCGGCGAGAGGCGAATTTGGCAGAGGTTTGGTGTTGGGATGGCTCAAAACCTCACCCCCAACAGCTCCTTTTATAGCCAAAGTGTCTGAAGCGTTCAACCAAACCCTGAGACGCGGCCGAAAGCAAGATCGGCGCCCTCGATTTCCGCCGGCGACCAACGGGCAATGCCCACTGGACAATCACGGCGGTCGCCGTTTTTGCCTGCGGCGGGCATGCGGCGGTCGCCGTAAATGCGGCGGTCGCCGTTGACAGGTCTGTCGCGGCCAACTAGAAGCTGACACGCTGACTCCTCGGACCCAACCACGGCGGTCGCCGTTTCTCCCTTTTCCCGCCCGTTCAGCTTTGAACGAACCAGACGTTAAACCGGGATAAAAATTATCGTATGCGAACGACAATTAAAATCTAAGGCACCTTGTCTGTATATTATTTCACTGAGAAAAATATTACAGATACAGAGCACATTACAGAATGTCTCAAGCTACCTGAATTAAATCCGACGTATACAACGGGTACCCGGGAAAATTCCATAATTCCCAATATAACCTTATGAAATTACGGGGTATCACATCACCTCCCCCTTAAAAGAAGTTTCGACCCCGAAACTTGGCCGAAAAACAACTCGGGAAAGTGTCTGAGCATCTCTGCCTCAGTTTCCCAAGTAACTTCCTCAGTCCCAAACCTGGACCACATAACTCGTACCAACAGTACGATCTCGTTGCACAGTCGCTTTACACGGCGTTCGAGAATACACACTGGCATCTCCTCTCAAGTACCATTTGCCTGAATCTCGACGTCCTTATCGCTCAGCCTACGAGACTCATCTTGGCACAGATATCCTTAGCAATGATACGTGGAACACATTATACACTGGGTATGCCGATGGCGACAATGCCAAACGGTACGTTAGAGATCTTACTCTATCCAGAATCTTGAATGGTCCCATGTAGCGAGGGTTAAGCTTCCCACGCTTACCAAACCTGAAAACATCCTTGGGTGGCGATACTGTGACAAGTACCTTGCCACCAACCTCGAACTTAACACTTTAACGCTTCTGATCTGCGTAAAACTTTTGTCGACTCTGAGCGGTCAACAACCTCTGTCTACTCAGAGCAATGTTCGAAGTTGTCCTTTCGACCAACTCTGGTCCAAGTAGAATCTTGTCGGCGTACTCAACCCAACAAATCTGAGATCTACCTCTGTGACCATACAAAGCTTCAAACAGAGCCATCTTGATTGTAGCATGCCAGCTATTATCGTACGTGAGCTCAATCAGACTTAGGCTGTCTTCCCAGCTAGTCGGATGATCGAGTATGTATGCTTCTTAGCATATCCTCCAGGGTCTAGATGGTCTTTCAGACTGACCATCTGTCTGAGGATGAAACGCTGCTGAATCTCAATTCAGTTCCCATGGCCTTGTGAAGTTCTTGCTATAAACTTGACATAAATCGGCCATCTCGATCCGATACAATGGTCTTAGGAATGCCATGTAACGGACAATCTCCTGGTGGAAACCTCTGCTGACCTCTGGGTTACCCAAGTAACCTCAGTTTCCAATACAAACACTATTGCTGCTAATTCTAGGTCATTTGTTGGTTAGTTTGCTTCATAGGTTTTCAATTGTCTAGATGCGTATGCAATAACCTTGCCCCTCTGCATTAAAGACACATCCTAACCCATTTCTCGAAGCATTAACTATAGACCATATAGCCATCATTCTTTCTGACAATGCCAAAACTGGTGCATAAGTCAGACACTGTTTCAACTTCTTGAAAACTGATCTTGCACTTGTCATCCCAGACAACTTCTTGTTGCCCTTGCGGAACAGACTGGTCATAGGTGGAGTGATCTTAGAAAAATCCTTCCATGAACCGTCTATAATGCTCAGCAAGCTCTGGGAAACTGCGCACCTCGCTCACACCCTGAGGCCGCTTCCAAACAACTACTGATTTACTCTTCTGGGGAATAACCATAACCTCATTCTTATTGATCACATGGCCTAAGAAAGCCACTTCTAGATCCAACAATCGCACTTAGTCCATTTTTCGTACAACCGACTCGGTCTAAGGACCGATAAAGCAATCCACAGATGTTCCCTGTGAGCTTCCTTGCTCGGGAAAATATCAAAATGCCATTGATGAAGACCACTATGAACTTATTCAAGTACTGGTCTAAAACATCGATGCACTAGGTTCAAGAAAACTGCTAAAGCATTCGTAGATCCAGATGGCATGACTACAAACTCGTAGTAACCATCTCTCGTCGGAACGCAATCCTTGGAATATCATCCTCACGAATCTTGAGCTGATAAAAAAAAGAACAGATCTCCGGTCGGTCTTGGAGAAACTTTTTCTCCCTGTAGTTGATCTAACAGATCATCACTCCTTGGTAACATATACTTGCTCTTGATCGTGACTTTATTCAACTCTCGAAACTCAAAATAAAGTCAAAATGGTCCATCTTTTATTTTGACAAATAAAACTAGGGCACTCCTACTCAAGGTGATGCACTCAGCTTTATATAACTTTTGTCAATAAGATCCTTGAGTTACTTCTTCAACTCTTGCATCTCAACAGGAGCCATCCGGTACGGTGCCTCAGAGATCGGCGTGGTACACGGCTCGAGATCAATTGCAAACTCCACGACACGATTCAGGGTATCCAGGAATATCTTCTGGAAAGACACCCGGGAAATTCTCTAACCACAGGATTATCAAAAACTGAAGTCTATCACTGCCTTATGACGCTTCCGTCACTCCATACCGAGAATAATTATCGTAATGGACCATGGTTATTTAGGTCAAATCGCTTTGAATTTCTTACCCTTGATGGTAATCGACAATCCGACAGACGATTGGTTCCCACTAAATGGTCACCATCTTGGACCAGCCCACTATATGGTTCACAGACGACTCACTAGTGGCTCCGAGCCCAGGCCCAGCCATTACCAGCGTCCACTGTTGCCATGAGCCGCTGTCCATACATCTCAACCCATCCTTGGTAGCTCCACCTAATTAATAGGCAGCCATCTCCTAAGAGGTTATTGGTGAGTCTCGAACACGAGACTTTACCCCACTAACAAGCAATGAAACATTAACTTGGTATAAACCAAATGTTCATATATAAGAAGAGTTACAACAAAAGGTTCACAACCTCGTTGCACACACAACTTACAACCATCCAAAATTAAAGTATGGGTAGCACCCACATCAACAACTCATTAACAACAGTAGTACAAAATACTTTAAGCAAATGGAGCATCGGGTCCATCCGCCTCACGCATCACGTAAAGGCGTTGACCTTGGCTTCTTGAAGCCATTGGGGCTTTCCCTTTGTCCTACGCAGTCGTCTGCATTGAAGGGCTAGGAGCTTCCACCGGACTGAACCTGGGTTGGTTGTTCTGATTAACCGATCCCTGCTGTGATTCAGCTCCTTTCCCATTCCGCCGCTGACAGAACGCCTGCATATGACCCTCCTTTCCGCAGCCAAAGCATGTCTTTTTGTCCTTCAGACATTCATTGCTCTTGTGCCCGTGCGTACCGCAGTTGTAGCACTGAATCAGATTATTGCCTTGGCCAAAACGTTGCGTAGACTCATCATGAGTCTTATTCGTTCTTGCTCGGCCAGATTTGGCAAAATCTGATGGTGGCGCGAGGCGTTTGAACCCACTTGCCTGAGGCTGGTACTGCACTTTCCTCTGGCTGTTACGCTTCTTGGTCGACTCCTCCAGAGTCACCTCCAGCTTGTAGGCTGTATCCACATACTTCTCCAAAGTAGAGCACGTGTGGTGCACCATCATCGGCTTGATGTCTGGACTCATCCACTCGTGGAAATACCAGATCTTCTGTGCCTCACTGGATATCTCAGGTCCAGCGTACTGCATTAAATGATTGAATTTGGTTGCAAGCTCGGTCACCTTCAATCCATCCGTTTGCGGATACAGAAACTCCTTGTGTTTCTCCTCCCTCATAGCACGAGAGAAGAAACGATCAGTCATCTTGGTCTTAAACATAGACCAGGTCAATACCGGGCTATCAGCTAAGCCGGTACTCTCCCACCATTCACTGGCTTCTTCCTTCAACTGTAGAGAAGCTATGTGTACTTTCTCTGCTTCAGTGCACTCAACATTACGAAACAACCGTTCCATATGTGAGAACCAATGAGCCATCCTGACTGGCTCTCCCTTTCCATCATAGCTGTCAGGTCTCATAGAGTTAATGGCCTTCAGCGCTCGGCCATACTCTCCTCTATCCCTGATCACGCCTCCCTGTAGTACCTGGTTCTCTTGTTTCTCAAACCTCGGAACTTCTGGAGGTACTGGCACTCTTTGTGCCTGAGGTGCGATTGGCCTCATTATCTCGGTGATTGCTTGCAGAACAATCCCCCGAATTGCTGCGACTGTCGTTGCATCGAGCACTACTGGAGCGTCGGCCTGAGCTTGGCCATTGCCTCCTGGATTATTATTGAAGACAGACTCACGCTCTCCTGACGGGTCTGCATCAATCCTCGGGTTTGGTCTGGGGTCACTACTCGGCCCAGCACCAGCACGGATAACGTTCCTCGTGTTCACCATCTGTTTACCGATCAAATTCCAAGGATTTTATCACATTAATATCATTCTGATATACTTATCGTAATAAAATCAACTTAGAATAGATCAACTTGGTAATTTCTATTGATGAACTCAAACCGAGTAACTAGGTTCTACAACCTCAACTCACAACGAGCGAACTGGGAATCAAGCCTAACTGGAGATGGCGAAACCACCTCGGCTTCTCCCGGGTTCCTCTGAAGAGAGCAGAATGCACCCATATCTAACGGGGCAACGAGAAATGAATTCGTCTTTCTAGACATAGAAGCAAGCTTACTATATCAGACTGTACAGAAGACATGACTATGAACGGTGTTTTGAAAATCTTTTCACTTTGAAAATTCAGAGCCCTTTTTAAAGCATTTTCAAAAACGGATAAATGATTTATAAAATCTCAAACCCGTTTTAAAACCTTTGGCTCTGATACCACAACTGTAACACCCCCAAATTTTAACCCATTTGGAAAGGTATTACCGCCAGTGACCCTAGTGTTCCTTACCGAGATCACCCAAGGCTTTACCGGATTAAATACAATTTAAGGCATACAATGATACATAATGATCAAAGTGTCCAAATCAAAACATCAATCAAATGAAACATGAGTTACGGGATTACAACCCAATCCCGAATAGGCCAAACACAGAGTTCAAACAAAGTACAGCGGAAGACTAATAAAAGATTTTACAAACAGGGTTGTGATCGTAATGATCACCTGCCCAAGGATCTCAACCTGATTAAAAGCAATTATTAAAACATCCAAAAACAACCGTCGTCTTCATAGTCAATCTAGTCTCCTCAAATCTTCACTCTATCTGATGTGCCGAATCGAACGGATGACACCAGCCCACATGCGGAGAACAAAGTTCGTGGGTTAGTCTACTTGAATAGACTAGCAAGGGTAAAAAGCAGAATGGTTCGAAGCAGTTGTATTAGGTTAGACTCCTCGTCCCTCGAATGATAATCGAGTACGCTTGTCAACCACCATACTCCTACTGAAATAAACAAGAGGTATGCACAAGAGAAGATTCTGGAAGACTGAATCTTCACAGAAATCAACTCGAAACGAGACTCCAAGAGATTGAGTCTGTAATGAAATATGACAAATCTGGAATGATTACAGGATCATACAACAATGATTTAAAAGTTGACTGAGATGCTTCGGTTCACGACCAACCTCATCGCGCACAGCGAATCCAGATTGGAAAGAGAACGTACTATGATCGAAGTCGAGACGAGTTTTCCTAGCTGCACTAACTTAGTTGCACTACTCGCCCAAGGTATATTAATCATGTGCACTCGGGCACTTATCTTATTTAATTCCAAAACGAGCATTACGTTATAAGCTTTTACATCTCCACACAAGAGATATCGGATCTCCTCACAAGAGATATCAGATCTCCTCACAAGAGTTATAGAAGGGATGAACCCTGAAAGATTTGGCACTAGCGAAGTGCGCCTACCCTGTGAAAGGGTATGGTCATGACCACAGAGAAAGTACTGGGGATGAACCACCAAGTACCAGTTATAAAGAAACAGCTAAACCCCCTCAAGGTACATAGCGTTCCTAGCCACTAGTGCTAACTAAACAGTATAGCACAATAACAGTTACTGGATAAATCCACATAAAGGCCCGAAAGGCGATCACAGATAATAGCGTTGTTCTAACAGATATACAACCTATTATATGATTTTCAAAACAGTTTAACAAAACCGTTTCCAGACAAACAGAATATTCATTCCAAATTAATTACTCAGATAAACTACTGATAATTAATGTAAATATGGAACGAATGAGCAAGAGCGAACCGCCACTTGCCTTACTCCGCAGAATAGTCTAAAGACGTCACTGGATTCCGGGCTCGACACGGTATAGTTCCGGCAGCACAACAACCTTCGAGTCGACCCATAAAAGGAACCCTAAGTTAGATCCGACATAAACAGTACGAATCTAAACACGGCGAAAGAACAAGAAAGGAAAGACGCCACGACGACAACCGACCAAGCCAAAGCCACGAAGGCGTTCTGGGCACTGGCGGTGGTCGCTGTTCTTGGCGGCGGTCGCCGTATTCATCACGGTGGTCGCCGTGACGAACACGGCGGTCGCCGTGACGAACTCAGACGACACAGAACGAGAGAAAACTCACCCCAAAACACGAGCGGTTCGGCCTCCTTCGACTTGCTTTGGCTTCTAACCTCCAAGGCTAACCAAAAGCTTCACAAAGGCACTCAGGAACCACACCAAAGCAACACTGGCGAGACCTTCAAATTCCGGCGAAGACACAACTCCGGCGAGAGGCGAATTTGGCAGAGGTTTGATGCTGGGATGGCTCAAAACCTCACCCCCAACAGCTCCTTTTATAGCCAAAGTGTCTGAAGCGTTCAACCAAACCCTGAGACGCTGCCGAAAGCAAGATCGGCACCCTCGATTTCCGCCGGCGACCAACGGGCAATGCCCACTGGACAATCACGGCGGTCGCCGTTTTTGCCTGCGGCGGGCACGCGGCGGTCGCCGTAAATGCGGTGGTCGCCGTTGACAGGTCTGTCGCGGCCAGCTAGAAGCTGACACGCTGACTCCTCGGGCCCAACCACGGCGGTCGCCGTTTCTGAACGGCGGTCGCCGTTTCTCCCTTTTCCCGCCCGTTCAGCTTTGAACGAACCAGACGTTAAACCGGGATAAAAATTATCGTATGCGAACGACAATTAAAATCTAAGGCACCTTGTCTATATATTATTTCACTGAGAAAAATATTACAGATACAGAGCACATTACAGAATGTCTCAAGCTACCTGAATTAAATCCGACGTATACAACGGGTACCCGAGAAAATTCCATAATTCCCAATATAACCTTACGAAATTACGGGGTATCACACGTGGTGTTTGACAGGGAGATCCGTTGTCTCCATACCTCTTTGTGCTCTGTATGGAGAGGCTTTGCCACTTGATTCAGTCCAGGGTTCACAATGGGAGTTGGAAACCATTTTTTCTTGGTGGTGTGCCTGTCTCTCACCTCTTTTATGTTGATGATCTTCTTCTTTTTGGTAAAGCAACTGATTCCCAGGCGGCTGTTATGAAGGATTGCCTTGACCAGTTTTGTAATATCCCACATTTTGTAAGGGTAAATTTTGAATTTTCTTAAGCCCATGTTGCGAGGCAGATTAATTTCAGAAAAGTATGAACATTTTGTGTAATGTTTGACCTCTGTAATATTTTTCTGAGCAATATAAAATACAGTTAAGGTATTTTTGGGCTAAAAGATCGTTCGTGTATAAATATATTTAACCCGGAGTTAAAGATATTTTACCACTTAAGGTAAAACGACAAAGGAGACGGAGGGGGCAATTTTGGCCTTGACCGCACCCCTGCCGCACCCACACCGCACCCCGCGGTGGGCTGTTGTCACTCGACAGTTGCAGTGCAACTTGGCAAGGCTATTGCATAGCCTCGGTGAGTCGACTTGGCTACGCCTATAGGCCAGACCACCTCCTCCTTGCTTCCTCCAGCTCATGAGCGGCTTGCTTGGGCTATTTATAGAGGAGAAGCGGATGGAAATTGGGCTCAAAATCAGCTGCAAGTCCATCTCCTTCCTCAGAAAAGCCATTGTTGTTCAAGCTTGAAAGCTTTGTTTGAGATCGATCTGAATCCTTTCGAGTGTTGAAGAAGGTGATCTTAGGTGTTAAGCAAAGGACTAAGGTGTAGGGAAGCCAAACCAAGATCAAATCGAAGTCGAATCGATCGATTTGGGTGAGTGTTTCTTCCCGAAAATCTTATTGAACTTCGCCCCTGTTGTCTCACCGCACCCGCGGTCAAGCGCCACCGCATCCCGCGGCCAGGCACCGCACCCCGCGGTGAGGACCTACCATACCCGCGGCAAGCCTGTGTCTGTGGTGTGTGTTCTTGGGTGTTGGCTCTTGGGCGAGGCTTGGACCCTTTGATTCTTACCTTATTCTTTTAGATTCATATATGTAGATATTGAATCTAACTTAGGGTCTTATTATGGGTCGTTCCAGAAGGATTTAAGATCCAAGATCTGTCCCTGTTCACACCCGGAAATCGTCATCTTTAGAGCTTGTTAGAGCTTTCGTCAAATCTAAGGCAAGTGGCGGTTCGCTCTTGCTCATCATTCCATACTTCAATTAATTATCAATTGTTTAGTTGTTAATTAATTTGGAATGATTCTTGTTTATGTTGGGAACAGTTGTGTTAATTGATATGATTAAAATATGATATTATAATAGATTGTATTTCTGCTAGAATCAACGCTATTATAGATATATTGTGTAGATGCGGGCCTTGATGGATTTGGTGTGATTTATTGTTGTGTTGAAATGTTTAGTTAGCACGAGTATTCATAGGGACGATGGGCTCTATGTGAGGTCCAGTCGTTTCTTGATAATTATTGGTAAAAGGGCAGTGGAGACCCTGACACCAACGGATGTGGATCGGATGTGGATACGGACGATGGGCTCTATGTGAGGTCCAGTCGCTCTTGATCGTGTTGTGGATATCTAAAAGCTTATAATGTGATGTGGTTTGTTTTGGAATCAAATAAGATAAGTGCCAATGAGTATGCACATGATTAATATACCCTCGACGAGTAGCGTAGCTAAGTAATAGTGCGGCTAGGAAAACTCATTTAGACTTGATCAGAGTACGTTCTCTTTCCAATCTGGATTCGCCCTGGGGCGGTGAGGTTGGTTGTGAATCGAAACATCTCGTCAGATTGTGAACGCTTATGTGTGATGCGTTAAACGTTCCAGACTTTGTCATATTTCCTATAAGACTCATTTCCGTTGGAGTCTTCTCTTCGGGTTGATTTCTGGGAAGACTCGGTCTTCCAGAATCTTCTCTTGTGCATACCTCTTGTTATATTCAGTAGAAGTATGGTGGTTGACTATCGTTATCGGTTATTATTCGAGAAACGATGAGTCTAACCTAATACGACTACTCGAACCATCTGCTTTGTACCCTTGCATAGTCTTTCATTAGACTAACCAACCACAATTGTTCTCTGCATGGTTGGCTGGTGTCATCCGTTCGATTCGGCACATCAGATAAGAGTCTGAGAAAAGAGGGCTAGAATGACTATACAAGCAAACGGTGTTTTAAAGATTTATCAGGCTACGATCCTTGGCGAGTGATCCTTATGATCGAGAACCATTGTATTTAATTTTGAAAAGACTTCCGCTGATTACTCTGTTTTGTCCTATGGGGGTTGGGATGTAATCCCCAGACATATGCTTTAACCAAAGGTTTTGGTGTTTATATCATAATTGTTATTTATAAATTGTGTTTAAACCGGTAAAGCCTGGGGTGACTTCGGTGTGGAAACCGAGGTCACTGGCGGTAATACCTTTCCAAACAGACTGAAATTTGGGGGTGTTACAGAGTTGGTATCAGAGCCTAAGGTTTTAAAACGGGTTGGAAAGTTATGAACTATTTACTCGTTTTTGAAAATGTTTTCGAAGGCTCTGAATTTTCAAATGAAAAATTTTAAATCGTTCATAGTCGTGCCTTCTTCTTTAGTCTGATATGGAAGTTCACTCTATATCTAGAAAGACTAACTCTCTTCTCATCACCCGTAGTTAGGGGTGCATCCTGTTCTCTTCTGAGGGACTCGGATAAAGCCGAGGTGGTTCGCCATCTTCAGTAAGGCTTGAATTCCCAATTATCTCGTTATGATTTGAGGTTGTAGAACCTAGTATCCCGGTTTGAAGTTCATCTATGGAAGTTTACCAAGTTTAATCTATCTAAGTTGATTTTATTACGTTAATTATATTGGAACGATATTAACGTGATGAAACACTTGGATATTGATCGATAAACAGATGGTAAACACAAGTAACAACACTCGTTCTGGTGCTGGGCCAAGTAACTATCCCAGACACAACGAGAGAAGTGCTGGAACTCCTGAGAATGTACGTGAGTCCAATTCTCAACATGATCGGAAGGGGCAATGCTCCAAGAATATTCGATGAGGCGGCCGTTGCTGAAATTCGAATTTTCATGCAAGCAATGACTGACGTCCTACACCCGAGTATGTCTCAGGCACAAGATGTGCCGGCATCCTCAGCGGCCCCGGGAGTGGAAGAACAAGAAACTCATGTACCCCTGCATCAGGAGAATGTAGTCAGGAGCAGGAATGATTGTGGCTGAGCGTTGAAGGCCATAAATTCTATGAGACCTGACAGTTTCAACGGGAAAGGTGAACCAGTTGAGGTGACGCATTGGTTTTCCCACATGGAACGGTTGTTCCGTAGTGTGGAGTGCACTGAGACTGAGAAGGTGCACATAACTTCTCTTCAACTAAAGGGAGATGCTAGTGAATGGTGGGAAAACACCGGTCTTGCGGATAGCCCGGATTTGAGTTGGGCAATGTTTAAGACTAAGATGATCGACCGATTCTTCTCTCGGGCAATGAGGGAGGAAAAGCGCAAGGAGTTTCTTTACCCTAAGACTGAAGGATTGAAAGTGGCTGAACTGACAACTAAGTTTAACCACTTGTTGCGATACGCTGGATCAGATGTATCCACTGAAGAACAGAAGATTTGGCATTTCCATGAGTGGATGAGCCCAAAGATTAAGCCAATGATGTTGAGCCACAATTTCTCTACTCTGGAACAATATGTGGATGCGGCTTATAAGTTAGAAGTGACTCTGGAAGAGTCAACCAAGAAACGGAATCACCAGAGGTCGATACAAGATCAATCTCAGGCGAGTGGATTTAAACGTCCTGCGCCACCGTCTAACTTTGCTAAGTCGAGCAAAGCAAAGACAAAAATGACTCATGGAGAGTCAACACAGCAATCGGGTCAAGACCAGAGTCTGATCCAGTGTCACAATTGTGGTGCCGCTGGGCACAAAAGCATCGCATGTCCAAAGGAGAGGAAGACGTGCTTTGGCTGTGGGAAGATAGGGCACATGCAGAAGTTCTGTTGGCAGGGAAAGCAGAAAGGAGCGGAGTCACAGCAAGGGTCTGTTAATCAGAACTACCGGCCTAAGTACAAACCGGTGGAGACTCCTAGTCCTTCGATGCAGACAACTGCACAGAACAAAGGCAAAGCCTCAGTTGCTTCTGGAGGTCAAGGTCAACGCCTTTACGAGATGCATGAGACAGTTGGACCTGATGCTCCATTTGCTTAAAGTATTCTACTTTTGTTTGTATGTTGTTGATTTGGGTGATACCCAATCCTTCGTTTTGGATAGTTGTGTTAGTAAGTAAGTTTTGTGTACAATAAGGTTTGTGAACCTTTCACTGTAAATATTCTTAATGATGAATATTTGGTTAGAACCAAGCATTTATCCGAAGTCCCGATTACCATTCAGGGTAAGAAGTTTGAGACATTTTGATTTATTCTCTGAGCGAGGAAGCTCACGAGGAATACCTGCGGATTGTGTTGTCAATCCTTAGACAAAATGAGCTATATGCTAAATTGTCTAAGTGTGACTTTTGGATCAAAGAAGTGGCTTTCTTTGGGCCATGTGATCAGCGAAAATGGGGTGATGGTCGATCCCCAGAAGAGTGAGGATGTAGCCAATTGGAAGCAACCTCAGAATGTAAATGAGGTGCGCAGTTTCCTTGGACTTGCTGGGTATTATAGACGGTTTGTAGAGGGATTTTCCAAGATCGCTCTACCTATGACCGGTCTACTTCGCAAGGTCCACAAGAAGTTTGTCTGGACTGACAAGTGCGATGCCAATTTTCAAGAATTGAAACAACGATTGACCTCGGCGCCAGTATTAGCATTACCAGAGGGAAACGATGGATATGTAGTCTATAGTGACGCTTCTAAGAATGGTTTAGGATGCATATTGATGCAAAGAGGCAAGGTTATTGCTTACGCGTCAAGACAACTGAAAACCTATGAAGAAAACTATCCGACACATGATCTGGAGCTAGCGGCGGTAGTATTTGCGTTGAAGATTTGGAGGCATTATCTCTATGGTGTGAAATACCAAGTCTTCACCGACCACAAAAGTCTCAAGTACGTATTCACTCAGAAGGAGTTGAACATGAGACAACGACATTGTCCGTTTACATGGTATTCCAAGGACCATTGTATCGGATCGTGATGGCCATTTTACATCGAGATTCTGGAAGGAACTCTACAAGGCTATGGGAACCGAGCTAAGGTTCAGCACTGCATTTCATCCTCAGACGGACAGACAGTCTGAGAGGACTATCCAGACCCTAGAGGATATGTTGAGAGCATGTGTACTCGATCGTCTGACTAGTTGGGAGGACAGCCTGAGTCTAATCGAGTTCACATACAACAATAGCTGGCACGCTACTATCAAGATGGCTCCATTTGAAGCTTTGTATGGTCGAAAGTGTAGATCGCCAATTTGTTGGGATGAGAATGCCGACAAGATTTTACTCGGACCAGAGTTGGTCGAGAGAACTGCTTCAGATATTGCTTTGATCAGACAAAGAATGTTGACCGCTCAAAGTCGACAGAAGTCTTACGCCGATCCAAGACGTAGGAATGTTGAATTTGAAGTTGGCGACAAGGTCTTTGTCAGAGTCTCGCCATCCAAAGCCGTGTTCAGATTTGGTAAGTGTGGGAAGCTCAACCCTCTCTACGTGGGACCATTTGAAATCCTCGATGGAGTGGGATCCCTTGCGTACCGTTTGGCATTGCCGCCATCGGCGCATCCAGTGCATAATGTGTTCCACGTATCCTTGTTGAGAAAGTATGTACCAGATGAGTCTCATGTGCTGATCTATGAAGACATCGAGATTCAAGCAAATAGTACTTATGAAGAGATACATGTGCGTATTCTCGAGCGACGTGAGAAGCACTTGCGCAACAAAATGGTACCATTGGTACGAATTCTACGGTCCAAGTCAAGAACCGAGGAAGCTACCTGGGAGACTTGGGAGACTAAAAAGGATATGTGTAGACGCTTTCCCGAGATGTTTACGACCTAAGTTTCGGGGTCGAAACTTCTTTTAAGGGGGAGGTAATGTAATATCCCACATTTTGTAAGGGTAAATTTTGAATTTTCTTAAGCCCATGTTGCGAGGCAGATTAATTTCAGGGAAGTATGAACATTCTGTGTAATGTTTGACCTCTGTAATATTTTTCTGAGCAATATAAAATACAAGTAAGGTATTTTCGGGCTAAAAGATCATTCGTGTACAAATATATTTAACCCGGAATTAAAGATATTTTACCACTTAAGGTAAAACGACAAAGGAGACGGAGGGGGCAATTTTGGCCTTGACCGCACCCCTGCCGCACCCACACCGCACCCCGCGGTAGGCTGTTGTCACTCGACAGTTGCAGTGCAACTTGGCAAGGCTATTGCATAGCCTCGGTGAGTCGACTTGGCTACGCCTATAGGCCAGACCACCTCCTCCTTGCTTCCTCCAGCTCATGAGCAGCTTGCTTGGGCTATTTATAGAGGAGAAGCGGATGGAAATTGGGCTCAAAAGCAGCTGTAAGTCCATCTCCTTCCTCAGAAAAGCCATTGTTGTTCAAGCTTGGAAGCTTTGTCTGAGATCGATCTGAATCCTTTCGAGTGTTGAAGAAGGTGATCTTAGGTGTTAAGCAAAGGACTAAGGTGTAGGGAAGCCAAACCAAGATCAAATCGAAGTCGAATCGATCGATTTGGGTGAGTGTTTCTTCCCGAAAATCTTGCTGAACTTCGCCCATGTTGTCTCGCCGCACCCGCGGTCAAGCGCCACCGCACCCCGCGGCCAGGCACCGCACCCCGCGGTGAGGACCTACCATACCCGCGGCAAGCCTATGTCCGTGGTGTGTGTTCTTGGGTGTTGGCTCTTGGGCGAGGCTTGGACCCTTTGATTCTTACCTTATTCTTTTAGATTCATATATGTAGATATTGAATCTAACTTAGGGTCTTATTATGGGTCGTTCCAGAAGGATTTAAGATCCAAGATCTATCCCTGTTCAGACCCGGAAATCGTCATCTTTAGAGCTTGTTAGAGCTTTCGTCAAATCTAAGGCAAGTGGCGGTTCGTTCTTGCTCATCATTCCATACTTCAATTAATTATCAATTGTTTAGTTGTTAATTAATTTGGGATGATTCTTGTTTATGTTGGGAACAGTTGTGTTAATTGATATGATTAAAATCTGATATTATAATAGGTTGTATTTCTGCTAGAATCAATGCTATTATAGATATATTGTGTAGATGTGGGCCTTGATGGCTTTGGTGTGATTTATTGTTGTGTTGAACTGTTTAGTTAGCACGAGTATTCGTAGGGACGATGGGCTCTATGTGAGGTCCAGTCGTTTCTTGATAATTATTGGTAAAAGGGCAGTGGAGACCCTGACACCAACGGATGTGGATCGGATGTGGATACGGACGATGGGCTCTATGTGAGGTCCAGTCGCTCTTGATCGTGTTGTGGATATCTAAAAGCTTATAACGTGATGTGGTTTGTTTTGGAATCAAATAAGATAAGTGCTGATGAGTATGCACATGATTAATATACCCTCGACGAGTAGCGTAGCTAAGTAATAGCGCGGCTAGGAAAACTCGTTTAGACTTGATCAGAGTACGTTCTCTTTCCAATCCAGATTCGCCCTGGGGCGGTGAGGTTGGTTGTGAACCGAAACATCTCGTCAGATTGTGAACGCTTATGTGTGATGCGTTAAACGTTCCAGACTTTGTCATATTTCCTATAAGACTCATTTCCGTTGGAGTCTTCTCTTCGGGTTGATTTCTGGGAAGACTCGGTCTTCCAGAATCTTCTCTTGTGCATACCTCTTGTTATATTCAGTAGAAGTATGGTGGTTGACTATCGTTATCGGTTATTATTCGAGAAACGATGAGTCTAACCTAATACGACTACTCGAACCATCTGCTTTGTACCCTTGCATAGTCTTTCATTAGACTAACCAACCACAATTGGTCTCTGCATGGTTGGCTGGTGTCATCCGTTCGATTCGGCACATCAGATAAGAGTCCGAGAAAAGAGGGCTAGAACGACTATATAAGCAAACGGTGTTTTAAAGATTTATCAGGCTACGATCCTTGGCGGGTGATCCTTATGATCGAGAACCATTGTATTTAATTTTGAAAAGACTTCCGCTGATTACTATGTTTTGTCCTACGGGGATTGGGATGTAATCCCCAGACATATGCTTTAACCAAAGGTTTTGGTGTTTATATCATAATTGTTATTTATAAATTGTGTTTAAACCGGTAAAGCCTGAGGTGGCTTCGGTGTGGAAACCGAGGTCACTGGCGGTAATACATTTCCAAACGGATTGAAATTTGGGGGTGTTACAAGTTTTGTGCTGTTTCAAGTGAAAAAGTGAATTTTGCAAAGAGCTCTGTCCTGTTTTCCCCTTCGGATTCTTCTTCGGATCAGACTCGTTTGAGTTCCGTGTTAGGGGTGCCTATTACAACGGATTTGGGTACTTACTTGGGGGTTCCGACTGTCTGTGGTCATATGTCGAGAAGCAAATACTCTTTCCTTTTGGATAAATTGTCCAAGCGTTTGAGTGGATGGCAATCCAAGATGCTTTCTCTAGCTGGCAGAGTTACTCTGGCGAACTCGGTCCTAACAAGTCTGCCTTTACATGTAATGCAATCGACCCTTCTTCCCCGTGGAGTTTGTGACGCAGTGGACCAAAGGGTGCGGGGTTTCATTTGGGGTTCATCTCCGGGGCATCGTCGTACTCATTTGTTATCCTGGGATTTGGTGACTCGTCCTATAGAAGAAGGGGGACTTGTTGTTCGTTCCCTATGCCACTCAAATTCTGCTCTTTTGGCAAAGATTGGTTGGCGTGTGCTGCAGAAGCCAGAGGCTTTATAGGCACGTATTCTGCGTGGAAAATATTGTCGAGGCCGGTGTGATGTGGATATGTTTCGGGTTGTTCTCCTATGTGGCGGGGTATTGTTCATGGGGCGGAGCTTCTTTCTCGTGGTGTGCGTTCGGGTGTGGGTAATGGTTTGCGTACTAACTTTTGGTGCCATGCCTGGTTGTGTGACCGTCCATTGATTGTGAGCATTCTGTTCAACATGTTCCTGTGAATCTTCTTCAGACTTGTGTTGCTGACTATTGGTCGAGTCCAGGTTGGAAGTGGAATGTCTTGGCTCTGTTTCTCCCTCGCCATCAGCTTGCTTCCTTGATTTTGACTGATGATGTTGCGGCTTCGGATCGTTTGTTTTGGGAGCCGTCTGTTTCTGGTTTGTTTACATCAAGATCGGCTATTAACTTGTTGCGTCAGCCCAACTCTACACCAGTTGAACCTCTTTGGAAGATAATCTGGAGATCACCAGCCCAACAACGCATACGTCAGTTCCTCTTCTTAGCTGCTCATGAATGTTTTCTTTGCAATAGCAATCGGCTTCGTCGTCGGTTAGCTTCTTCGGCTGCTTGCCAGCGCTGTTCAGAGGAAGAGTCTTGTTTATATCTTCTGCGTGATTGTGCCCAGGTTAGGCAGGTTTGGATTAATGCCGGTGCTTTATCTCATGTCCCGTCTTTCTTTTCCACTCTTATGAAGCCTTGGCTTATCCAAAATCTGTCTGTTGTCGATCCCTGGTGTACTACTTTTGCTTACCTTGTGTGGCATCTTTGGAAGACTAGGAATTTTCTTGTCTTCCATGGTTCTGATGAGTTGGATGGCCTCCTTGACCGAGTACACTCACTTGCAGCTGCTTACTGGTCTGCGAAAGACAATATACTGTGTCTAGGGAGCTTACCACCTGTCTTCCAATCGGGTCCTGTGAACTGGTCGCCTCCTCCGCATTTTTTGCTGAAATTGAATATTGATGGAGTTTCCAAGGGAAATCCGGGAGCTGCTGGCGGGGGTGGTATCATTCGTGACTCATTGGGTGGCTTTGTTAAAGCATTTACCTTTCGTTGTGGTCATTGTGCGGAGGAATTGTGGGCTGTTTTTTTATGGTTTGCAGCTGGCGGCATCTTTGAATGTCTCTCAACTGGTGTTGGAATGTGATTCCTGATCGTTTGTGCTCTACTGCAGCAACAAAGTTTGCAGACCCATCCTGACTTTCATCTTCTGGTCCAGTGTCGTCGTCTGCTACGCCGTCCTGATATGATTGTCAAGCTTCAGCATGTTTGTCGCTCTGGGAATGTAATTGCTGACACCTTGGTAAACTATGCACTCTCATTAGATGAGGCTTATGCTGCCATGTCTGCTCCCCCGTTTTGTATTAGTTCCATGCTTTCTTCTTCTTTTATGGCAACTAGCTCTAGTTTGCCTGTTGTAACCTTGGTTGGGACTGCTTCTTAATTAATTATAAAGTACTACACGGCTTTGCCCTCTTGCAGACCAAATAAAATAAAATGATGAGTTACATCTTTTTTAGATTCAAATTAGGAGAGGAAAAATGATTATGGATTTTATGTAACGTACGTGGTAAAGAATGCAACTAATAGCCTCAACTCGTATACATAGTATATTCCCTGGCCATCTGTTTTGAAATTCATGGGCTAATTTCCTATAAATCTCTAGGATCGAACAGAGTCAAAAAAATGTCAATAATTTATGAAACAAAGTAAAAAAAAAAAGAAAAAACTATGAACGTAAGGCCGAGAGATTAATTCTAAGGCAGAGAGGGACGAGTTACACTTGCATATTGGCGGAGCTAATTGTTTTCTCAAAGTTTCCTTTGTAGTATGTGATCAACGCACTCTCTGCAATATGTATGTTGAATCTCTCTTATATGCTAATCAACCATGAAGGTCCATGATAAATTACACTTTTATTTATTTTATTAGCATAACTTTCATACTCCATATATATAGAGTAAGGATCATATGAGAAGAGTATTTATGGTGTAAAATGAGGATTAATCTTAGTCATTAGATTGTAGGAATGAAGAGTTAGGATTAAAATAAATGGAGTCACAAACTTGTACATATAACCAACTTTTTAATTTTATATTTATTTTTTAAAAATAAATTCCGAAATTATTTTTTTCCCGAAAATTAAGTTTTTTCCCCAAAATTTTATTTTTTATTTTTTCATGAACATTTTCCTAAATAAATTAGTACCATGCACTTTAGCATTTTAATCATGCACTTTAACATACTACTCATGTTGTCATGCACTATAATATATTTACATATATACTAAATTTTAGATTATTAAACATGCACTTTAATATACTTATACATGCATACACTTAACTTGGAATATTGAACATCCACTTTAACATAATTATATATGCACTTTTTAACATATTAAATATGCACTTTAACATACTAACATATGCACTTTTAATATAATAAACATACACTAGCTAAAATGTGCACTTTTAATATACATGTTAAATATGCACATTTACATATTACAGCATGTACTTTATCATATTAAAGATGCACTCTATGTGAGCATTAAAAATGTGCTTATATATGCACTTTGAATTCAAGATAGATACACTTTTGGTGCTTATTTATGCACTTGATATACAATACAATTAAATAAAATATTTTTTGAAAAAAATACGAAAAAAAATAAATTGTGGAAAAAAAATTGATTTAAAAAAAAAAAAAATTATCGGAAAAAAAAACTGAAAAAAAAAATTTCAAAAAAAAAATTTATGAAAAAATATTAATTTCAAAAAAATCTTTTTTAATAAAAAATATTATATAAATAATAATATTTACATATTTGTCACTCCAATCTTATTCATCCATCTCTTAGATCTTATGACCCTAATTACTCCTTATTTTACACCTTAAGATCATTATGCACTTAACTCTACTCCATATATATAAAATAAATTCAATTTGTCTACTTGAGATGGTTTCTAAAAATATGTTATTATATGTATTGAGCGTGCATTTTTATGTTGTTCGCGTGACAAATTCCAGAGGTCTAACATCATGATGGAATGGAGTTGAATTGTTAAAAGATTGAACCAAGGATGATTGTTGTATTGACACATTCAGACTTAAAATTTGTTCTTTCGATAGACCATACATATCTGATAAGATTGAGTTTTTAATAAATTTAATAGTTATTTGATCTCCAACTCTTCTCGCACTATTTTAGTCAATTTCTCCTTATATATATATTTACTTATTCAGATTTTTTTCCATATTAGTTACATGATGTTTGCATTATACATTTTAATAAGGTGTTCATAATGATATCCATGCATTTTGAATTTTAACTCTTGTATGATATTACAAGATTTTATAGGGTAGACATATAGAAACAAAAAGAACCGTCTTATGACCTTACGATGTATATTGCAACGTAACACACATTATGAAACCAATACAAAAATATAAATTGGAAAAAATATACAAATATTTATTAAAAAAAAAGTAGTACTTGTACAAAAGTTGACCCATGCGTAGTAGGGGTGAGCATGGTCGGTTAACCGAGGTTTCAGTTAACCGGCCTTCGGTTAACCGAGATTTTGGTTAGTGCATTCATCATACCATTAACCATACCGTTAACCCCGATTAACCATACATCGGTTAACCATCAGTTTCGATACGGTTATTCGGTTTGCCAAAAAAATCGTAATGTTAAAAAATAAAGGTATTTTAGTGCTCTAGTGAAGCATACTATTATTAGTTGTTTCTTCAACTTTCTTAATTTTGCAACTTGTTGTACAACACATAAAAGTAAAATAAAAAACATCAATTATAAAATGAAAATCGAGTTATTTAGTTTACCACCCTATAACTTTGACACGAAACAAAACAAAATACTACTAAAGCCTAAGGACGGATAAACTTGTTCAACCCACTAACCCTCTTTCTTACTTTCATCTTTTATATGAGTTATCTCCACTAGGTTGGTGTTTGACATCTATATAATTAAAACAAGATTAACGTCATAACATCAAATTATTTTAATCTCCGTTCAATATTAATTAGTAGCCTAGCCTAAATCTCCCTCAATTCAAATATCTTGTGTTGATAAACTGTGTTTTTGCTCTTATTTCTCAATTTTAAATCTAAGTATATCCGTTATATTATATATTCTACTTATATATATTAAATATGCTAACAAATAAGTAAAAGAAATGGATGAAAAACTAAGCCCTTTGAATATGAAATCAATCACTAGTATATTGTTATAAGTTTTGTCCCTTTTCACTTAATAAAATTACTTGATCCTCTTTCAATATTAATTAGTACTCTAAATCACCCTCTATTTCATTGTCTTGGGCCTATGTATTACAATCACTGTTTCATTTATACATAATAAAAAAGGAAATGGGTGACCGCGTCTAGAGAGATTCGAACCAAGGCAAAACATCCATTTTATTTTCGAATGTGTCCACTACTAGTAGGCCACATTTGTTATCTTGTTATAATTCTAAAAATGTATTTTTTATAATATCCCGAGATAAAAAAATCACTAACCATTACCATACCAAATAACTAAAAGTTAGTTCAGTCGGCTAACCGAAAGTCGATTTTTCTTCGATAAGATTAACCAAAAAATTAATCAATTTTTCGATTTTTTTGTTCGATTTTTCGGTTTCGGTTTTTCGTGCCTACCCCTATTGCATAGTGTCCTCCTAGTATCAAATAAAAATGATATTCAAATTCCCCTCCTCTTCGCCGTGCGAGAATCTGGTTCGGATTTTGATTTGTTGGTGTAAATGGAGGCGATCAGGAAGCAAGCTACCAGGCTTCGCGAGCAAGTCGCCAAGCAACAACAGGTTCTTCTCTTTCTTAGTATCTCCGTTCTCAGCTTGATGATATTAAAACCCTAATTTGATTGTCGCAGTGGTCGATTGATTGTATTCGCGTTCATACAAACCCAACTAGTTCTTATGATTTGCTTGCTTGTTTTTCCATCTCTCTCCGTCTGCTTACCTGTGTACTTAAATAACAGATTCATTCATTTTTTGGTTTGTTACCTTTTATCTTCATTCATCAAATTCATCAGGCAGTCTTCAAACAGTTTGGGGGTGGATACAACTCCGATAATATAGTCACGGATGAGTTTGAGCTCCAGCAGCATCAGAAACTTGAGAAGCTTTATGTATCAACCCGGGCTGCAAAGGTTTGCCTGTTTCCTGCATATTTGCCAGAGCTAGCTTTATATAGGATTCCTTTACTTAATGCAGTATTTGTGCAGCATTTTCAAAGAGATATTGTCCGCGGAGTTGAAGGATATATAGTCACTGGTTCAAAGCAAGTTGAAATTGGTAAGCTCAAATTCATGAATTTAATGTGGAATTCATTTCAGAGAGCTCAATTTTGATTTTGAATTAAACCTATATTTGACTTTGCAGGAACAAAGCTGTCTGAAGACAGTAGGAAATATGGTGCTGAAAACACGTGCACCAGTGGTTGTACTCTATCGAAAGCTGCAGTTAACTTCTCCAGAGCCCGTGCACAAATGGAGAAAGAACGTGGAAATTTATTAAAAGCGTTGGGTACGCAGGTTAGATGGTATCATATTTGTGAAGTTCTTTCTTAAAAACTATAGGGTTTTTATTCCTCAAAAGAGTTCAGAGTTTATATGTTGAATTTTGTGAACTATCTTTAGCATGATGATATCTGATGTTGAAGAAATGTTGCACACTGCATTGCCTTTATTGTTACTATTGGTGTCCATCCATCTTGTTTTGGGATACTATTTAAAATTTTGCTGCAACATCTTTGTTAGGTTGCAGAGCCTTTAAGAGCAATGGTTGTGGGAGCTCCTCTGGAAGATGCTCGACATCTTGCTCAACGCTATGATAGAATGCGGCAAGAAGCTGAATCTCAGGTACTGACGAGCGTGGGTAGCTAATATGTATTGTTCAACTTCAACTTTTATGTATTTTGGCAAGTATGATTTGCTAAACAGATCTATGATTCAAGTTTCCTTTTCATTTTATGGTGGTGGAATGCTTTTGCTAAACATATGCTTTTTATTTTTAACTTTTATCTGCACTTGCATTTGAGCCTAGACAGGCTATTGAAGTCGCAAAACGCCAAGCAAAAGTTAGAGAATCACAAGAGAACCCAGATATGGTTATGAAATTGGAAGCAGCAGAGGCAAAGCTTCAAGATCTAAAGTCAAACATGGGAATATTAGGCAAAGAAGCTACTGCAGCAATGACTGCTGTTGAAGGTCAACAGCAGAGACTTACGCTTCAACGGCTTATAGCCATGGTACTAATATTATTTCTCGTGGGGATTGATATACATTCTTAAGATTAGCTCCCTTCCCTTCCTTTCCAACCCCCTCCCCCTTTCTTTCTTTCTTTCTTTCTTTCTTTCTTTCTTTCATACTTCTAATAGGACAATCTGAAATGTTAAGAGAAGAGGTCAACTGAACTATTTTGCTTCTTTAACACATTAGGTGGAAGCAGAACATGCATATCATCAAAGAGCACTCCAGATACTTGAGCAGCTTGAAGTAGAGGTATTATATTTTGTCTGCCTTTTCCCCATGACTATATGTTCATTCTTCACTTTGTTGGAACTGAATTTACATTCATGATCACTTCTACTCTTTTTTTTTTTTTTTTTTTTTGTGAATGCTGATATCAAGTCTTATGGATGATTAATAGATGATCTCAGAACGGCAGCGCATTGAAGCATCTCCAAGCCCGAATGCTGAGAACAATATGCCTCCACCACCATCATATGAAGAAATTAATGGTGTTTTTGCTGCTCAATCTGAAAATGGATCAATGGATAGCATGGCATACTTCCTTGCAGAGGTGAGCTGCTCTAGTCTGTTTACCAGCAAATTTTAGCAGGAACAGCATGCGTGTTACTATTTATGGGACCCTTCTGTTTTCAGAATTGGAAAAGGCAATACACAACACGTATTTAGTCTTTCACTAGGAATATGGTACAATAACTTGTGGATTTTACATTATAAATGCAGGAGATCCTATTGGCAGAGAGCTAATGGGAAAAAATCAATGTTTTGAAACTTAATGATATTAGGATTGAGAAAGGGTAAAGATTCCTGATAGAAGAAGATGGTCACATGTTTGTATAATAATATCAACCAGTAGAACAGAAAAGTTAATGTTTTCTTTTATTTTCTTAATATGATGTTGCTTCTGATAACTTTGCAGGTTATGTTCCCATATCGAGCGGGGTCTGATGTGGAATTGAATTTGTCGGCTGGTGATTACCTGGTTGTCCGAAAGGTTCAAACATATCTTATAACTGCTGATGCTGTGTTTCTGCAAGTTCATGGTTTTATAACTGCTAAGAGTTTGAAATAACATCTGAAAACTATATGTGAAACAGAATCATTCTTTCCCACTATTTTCTTCTTTGATCACGTGTCATATACTTCACTATTTTCTGCATTGGCATCTCTTTCACCAAAATCTACCCCCAGTCTAGACATTAAACCCCTCTCGCCCTTTTTACTCGGTCTCCCTTTCTGCTGTAGTTAGCAGCAGAGGGTAGTAGCTTGGTTCGTTCTAAAATGTTGTCCGTGACTATACAAAACCTATTTGTCCTACTTGTGCTCTTGTTTGAGGGCTTGTTGGTAAGAGGAAATGGATCTATCTCAATTGACAATCAATACTATACGCTCAAGCATTTGTTGCTTGAATGAGTGGAAAAACTGCCCATGGAATAAGGAGTTGCTTCAAGTCCCACATTTAGAATCAATCTACCTAGTGACTGAAAACAAGGGAAAGGGGTGCACATTTGCATTGACTGCATGGAATGTTATTTACATAGTCTGCAAGTGTACTCCTGTTTGTGATTGGCAACTAGTTGACAATCAAACCTTGATTTTGTGCTTTTTGCAGGTCTCCAGCAGTGGTTGGGCTGAAGGAGAGTGCAATGGGAAAGCAGGATGGTTCCCATACGAATACATTGAGAGACGGGAAGGTGTTCTTGCAAGCAAATTAGGCTTTGTGCTCTGAAAATAGTCATCTTCTGGGTCGGGATTTTTGAGGGACTACAACGCATCGTTCGGGTGAAGGATGAAAGATAAGTTAGGATCATTACAGATTGGTAATTTTGTGATATATGTGGCGTTGTTTGTGGATTTACGGTAGAGTTCCTTGGCATCATCTTTTGATGTTTGCTAAAATGGGGAGGGAAGTGATGGGGTTCAAGAACGTTATATTTGAGTACAATAACTGGTTATTTCTATTCATTGTAAAATAAGAGGCTTAGCTTATATATTGCATACGTGTTCCTATCTTTCGGAATTGGTTACGATAGGGCAACTTCTGGTTGGTTGCGTCTGTGATCGGACAAGTTAAATACTGCAGGAATTGCCAACGTCAAAGTCATTTGATCAAACTTGCGTTTTACAGCATAAATTTGCACAATAAAGAGAGTAATTTTGCTGTCCAGTAAACACTTATTCCTTGCAGAAGATGCAGCAAACGTCAATGGAGTTGACAAGGACTGTTGAAGCTTGCCAGTAGTGATCTAGCTTAGTTGTAGTAAAGCCAAGCTACAAGTAGTGCTAGTATGGTGAATATAAGTATCACCTGCACACAACATTGTCAAGAGAATTGGAATGAGCATCATAAGTTTCATTGGCAAACAAAGACAGAGATGCTCACCAGAACTAGACCGCGTCGTGGCTCACTGCCCAGTACGTATAGTTTCCTAAGAACCAAGTAGTGAACAAGTTATAGTAAAGGTTGACCTTTTATCAGAGGGCTGAGTAGTAGGCAGCATATCAAACCTTTTGCCAAGAGTTCCCGAGTCCCTGCAAATCTTCTGTATCTCTTCAATTCTACTAAACGTTTTTGTGGCATTAGGATCATTCTTGTCGATCTGAGGCCATGAAAACAGTCAGATTTAGCATTACTATTTAGTAGCTAAGTGGTCTTGGATTCGATTTCTAGTGCTGTCATTACATGATTCAGAGCAACAACTTGTGGGGGTTACCCATGAATGTGATGGTGGTTTGGTGCTTGTATGATTAAATAGATGATTTACCTACTAGCTAGAAAATCAAATCAACCAAACCTAACCTTGGCCTTCAACATGCATGAGAAGTCAAAGGTGGCACCATAGACATCAGCCATTGTATTGGCACGGTCGATTACCCTGGCAGTAAGACCTAGATCAAATAAAACACGCGAGGAAGAAAAGTCATGTACCACAACAGAGGATGGCATTTGTTAGTACAACTTACCAAATCTATATTGCCAGCATGAGTTTCATATGCATCGTTAAACAATGACCAAGTTTTCACTATGGAAACATATCTTACCTCGTCTCATTTTGACTACACCCCTGAAGACTTGAGTATTGTTGTAGCATAAAGCCAAGGTTCCGATCGCCATGATCTAGCAAGGAGCCAGGGAAACCGAGGAATGACAATAGTCAATACTCAATAGCATTGGCCATAGTTGCAGATATTCACAACTGTAACACTACACTACTAATATATATACAAGTTGATGTACCTGTGAAATGGCACAAAATCTGAATATTGTATGATCCCGCAAAGGTGACATGTATATGATACATTCTTCGATGTGAATTAGAGCGTTTGTCGCCATATCATTAAGGCACTGCACTGCTTTCTCTGAGTTCTCCTCGTATTTCAAGTCCTTAGTTGAATAGGCAATGCAACAAGATTAATAAGTATTCAAATAAGAGGGTGTAATATAGGCTTCCAGTTGACACTTGAGATATTAATCAATCTGATACTTTGCTTAGTGCTTACCTCAAGTTTGTTGACATATTTACTCCAGATTTCTCGGGGCCAGAACATGCGCGGTTTTGGTATTTCGTTAATGTCTTCCAGGTAGTCCCGAATGATGTTTATCTTCTGCAACGTAGCCAAATTTGTAGTTAATTTGTTACAATACGGATTAAGACACTAAGCCGGCCACTAATTGGACCTAGATTGCATATCTGCTTCAGTAGGGGGGAGTTTCACCTGAAGAAACACACCCACTGAATTGGAAAGATGATCAGGAGCCAGATCTTCCAAGCCAGAGGCATGAAAAAGCTTAGACAAACCCAACCCAATATATCCGGCCGTAACACCGCAATATTCATCATAGTCATCAATGGATTCCACCTGCCAAGCACACGCTTATTGTAGTTGCATATGCATATTATACAACAAATATATGTTTAGTAAGTGATTAGATTATTGGTAGGTAGGCATCACAAACCTCCTTGCAGATAAATTTTGCCATTCCTGCACCCACCCTTTTTATGAAATCTTCAATTACTTGCTGGTAACTGCAACATGGAGCAAATCAGTTGTACACATACACACACAGCTACACAAGTCTAAATCATGTTCCTTAATGCATGTGGTAAGAAATATATTAAAAAGAGTTTGGGATGGGAAGAATACCCTGTTCGAAGCTCAAAAAAGGCAGTGGAAACATGATGAAACTGATCCATAAGAAGCTTGCAGTCCTTGGTCCCACCTTGATTAGAAACATTAACAGATGAATATATGTAAATGCCACTCATTTATAGAATGGGAAACATTTAAGAAGCAAGAACTCACATGAAAAGTGCCAGTGGCGATCATATATGTGCCTATGGAAGCCTACTAGAATGGGAACTTTTACTTGTGCAGCTATGCTTGTATCATCCTCTATACATAATAAGTGACGAAGACATATTAATTGAAGCAAGGAAATAAAGATAATTGAGATTTGGATGATGAAACACAAACCTACAGTGTCAAGTGCTCGAAGGAGTAAATAAAAGACGCATATCTGCAACGAAAGAAGATTATATATATATATGAAAGAAGTGGAATCCTAAAAAAGGAAGGAAACAAGGGTGGATCCTGACAGCGTTGCGGAGGTCGGTGGGAAGCTGTTGTATGAGGAAGGCGAAGCTGGTGGAAACCTTGTTGAGGGTGGAGTAGCAGAAACGCCAATGGGGGTCCGGAGGGATGTGCTTCGCGGCGCGAATCAACGCCATCTTCGCCTTCAACATCGCCAACAACTCATCTGGATGATTCAGAATCTCTTCCATCCTCAATCAAATGTACGGATTGGAGTGGAGTGGAGTGGAGTGCATTATTTGCATTATTTGATTTGAAGAGTAGAGACAGATACTCAATTACAAGCTGGGCTAGCGGGAATCACGATCCACGTGGATAACGTCCCACCAACTGGCAAGTCGGCAACGCTTAGTCTTGCAATTATTTTGTCCATTTCACATCAACTACTCACTAGTGTAGCAAAAGTTCCATCAAAAATAACCCCGTCCCTTATTTTTGTTCTCATTTGACCGACTTTTTTATACTGTTCATCGTTGAAGACAATCTTCAAGATTTCTTCTAATATATAAGAAAAAATATAGTCATGTGGGGTCTTATTCGTTTTAACGAGTACTTTGATAATATCAAACAATTATAATTTTTAGGGTTATGTAATTAGAGATATTAACGATACAAAACCCGCCTCGACGGGTATGCCCGGTCAAAATGGGAACATAAATAAGGGACGGATGGAGTATATTATATATATATAGATTAAGGTTCATGAGAACTAATCTTAGGGTGGTGAGAAGTGAGAAATAACATGGGCCATTGGACGAGGGGATGAAGGGCTGGGATTAGAAGATGGAAATTTTAAGTAAAAAAACGCGGTGGTAAAATTTGTAATTTCGGCGATTTTTTTTTTTTTTTTAACATGACCGCCCAGATTATGAACATGACTTTTCGTTGACATGAACATGTTATCTGTGAACATAACCGCCTAGATAATGAACATTTGATGTCATTTTATGAACGCGAAGTTTCGCACTTCGCACGTTAAGGACACTTCGCACCGGAACCTCCTTCTATATATATATACTAAATTATTGAAAATATATTTTATAAATACTAAAATGTCTAGTATTTAGATGGTTTTTTTTAATCTTGATCGCCTGGTTCAACCCGATAGAGCCGCTCTACGTCCAGATCAGGGTACTGTTGATACACGAAGTGGTATTTGTGCATTTAATTTAAATAGATCAATAAATCTGATATGAGCTAAAGTTCAATTTTCAAGAGAAAAAAAAAGTTAACTCTTTGTTGTATAAGATCTTTATAGAGGCTTGTAATAACCGACTTCAATTCCTTCTATCATCTCCACTGTTGAGATTTCGAACGAGAGCATGGGAAGATGAAAGTAGGGTGATTTTGGCTCCCTTTGATTTGCTGTATGAACAGAGTATTATTCTGCAGTTATTGTTTTTCTTCTTCTTCTTCTTATAAATAAGAGTTTGTTTGGGTTAATGTAAGTTAACCGATAATGAGAAAATAATTGAAAGTGACGCATCGCTCAACCTTAAATAATTGAAAGTAGGGTGACTTTGGCTCCCTTTAATATGTTGTATGAATAGGCTCCATATAAGTTATACCTGATCTTTGTAAATATCGATCTAGTATTTTTGGGAATTCTTTTTGTACAACGTCACACCGATTTGCTAATTAGGTCTACAAGTAAGTATCACAGAGATCTGACATATTGATTCAATTTTGCGACTGCACATAAAGGAATTCTAGGCGAGGGCGCCTTCAACATTAAACTCCATCCAGGAATCACAAATCACAAATCACAAATACAAGAAACAAGCATGACTGTATTGAGTCACAATAAGTATACAACAATCTACACTCGAGCATATAAGTCCGCAAGCATAATAGTCTTAGTCACCTCCATCAATGTACCAATCTCAGTTGTAAGACTTGTCTGTCGAAAGACGAGCAAGAAGTAGTGCTAGTATGATGAATATGATGATGATCTGCATAATAGCACATTCGTCAGAGAATTAGAATATTCAAGCAATTTAGAGTTCATTGGCGAACACCAACGGAGAGATGCTCACCAGAACTGGACGGTACTGTGGCTCACTCCTCAGTACATATAATCTCCTGAGAATGTGTAAATAGTTAATAAAACTCGGAATCATCTTCAAAGGGAGGCAAGAAAACAAACCTTTTGCTAAGAGTGCCAGAGTCCCTGCAAATCTTCTGGATCACTTCAATTCTTTTTAATGTTTTGGCCGCATTGGGGTCGTTCTTGTCAATCTGAGGTCATGAAAATAGTCGACTTAATATTCCAATTGTATTATGGGAAGTTCTAAGTAGCTAACCTTTCCCTAAAGTAATATATCAAAGCAAACGGAGTGACAAAAGGCCTTTTTCATACCCCACAATTCAAATCACGGTTGCAGTTGAACTTATGTTTTCCAATCACTTCATCACTTTGGTTCTTCTATTCATTAAATAGATGACTGGAATACATGATTTCAGGAACAATTCTAGGTATCAGTTCATATTTTGCCAAGAGCAGAGCATACCTTGGCCTTCAACATGCACGAGAAGTCAAAGAACGCACCATAGACATCAGCCATCGTATTTGTACGATCAATTACCCTGGCAGTAAGACCTGAAGGAGGGAAAAGATGTGAGGAAGAGAACTATGAACCGCCTTGAGCCAAACAGATGATGGGATTTTAAAGTACAAGTTTCCCAATCAATATTACCCATACGAGTTTGATATGCAACATCCAAAAATATTCACTGAACAGTTTGGGTAATAAATAAAATCACTAAGAACGCATCTTACCCCGTCTCATTTTGACTACACCCCTGTAGACTTGGATATTGTTGTAGCATAAAGCCAAGGTTCCTATCGCCATAATCTAGTAAGGACCAAAAAAAGTTTGAGGAAAATAATAGTATTTGGCTTTGGCCAAAGAACAAAATTTAAAGTGCTACTGTATTCAGAAATTTGTATCCTATATGTTCCTTGCCAAATTTTAGAAATCTATCTCTATTGATAAATGCCACAGTTCAGAATTCACAACTGGAACACCAATAGTATAGAAGTTCATGTACCTGTGGAATGGCACAAAATCTGAATATTGCACGATCCCGCAAAGCTGACATGTACCTGATGCAGTCTTCCATGTGTAATAGAGCGTTTGTCACCATATCATTTAGGCACTGCACTGCTTTCTCTGAATTCTCCTCATATTTCAAGTCCTATAAAGGCATTACAACAAGATTAATAAATTTACAAACAAAAGGTTCAAATTTAGTACTTTGAAGATTATAGCTGACTTGAAAATAGATGCTTGGCTTTCGGCTAATGCAATGAACTGGCATATGAGTAACCTGATCCTATAAAGTATGTCGTAATGCTTACCTCAAGTTTGTTGACATATTTACTCCAGATTTCTCGGGGCCAGAACATACGTGATTTTGGTATTTCATTAATGTCTTCCAGGTAATCTCTAATGATGTTTGTTTTCTGCAACATCAATATGTAGAGAATGTATAATAATTATATGGAGAAGACAATACTGTACAATTGCTTTGCTAGGGGGAAATCACCTGAAGAAATAAACCCATTGAATTGGAAAGATGATCAGGAGCCAGATCTTCCGAGCCAGAGGCATGAAAAAGCTTAGACAACCCCAAGCCAACAAGTCCAGCCACATAGTGGCAATATTCATCATAGTCATCAACTGATTCCACCTGCAAACAAGTTTGTGAGCACAAAATCATCTATTTAGGCGTTGATTGGCATGTTTGTAAATATATACTTAAAACGCATTACATTGTACACAGAAGAATTGTCAATGCTGGCAACACTTCTCAAAAGCATATATACTATTACTAACTAAAAGATCATATAGATACCTATTTCAAGGATTTAATCCATAAATCAGTGGAGTTAGGGCCCATCTGATTACTCTATTATATTGCTATCATGTATAATGAAATATTATCTTGTAAAATGTGTTATTGAGATTTTAATTGCATTTGGTGCATAGAAAATATAATACTTATTCATTGAGGTTTTTGTTTTATTTCCTGGCTGTTCATCTCCCCCACCTTCACCACCCACCACCCGATCACCGGATAACCCGATGGTGGGCGGTGCAACGTCGGAAGGCCCGCGTTGCAAGACCATTTCTATCAAAAACAAAACATATCCAATAAGGATTTACTCTAGCCATCACAAACCTCCTTGCAAATAAATTTTGCCATTCCTGCACCCATCCGTTTTGTGATATCTTCAATTGCCTCCTGGTAACTGCAAGGTCAAGCAATTCACTTTAATTTTAAGAGCTACATATCAAATCATTTTGTGTTGTGATTTGTGAGCAATGTTTCTTGGGTTCCCAGCTGTCCAGATACATGTAAGGGATACTGGCAACTTACTAGTTAGAGGTGCAATTAATCAACCACTGTAAATTCATTTGAAATACTTTTAGATTTTGTATTTCTTGTTTTCATGCAGAACCAAAGTTAACATGAATGCTAAGCCAGAAAAAGTCTTCCCCACAGGGAGTTGCACATATAACACAAACAAGTTGAAGCTATAATATGCCCCTATACGAGCCTAGATAAGGATACAGATGGTTCTGGATGATACTTGAGAGCAGAACATATTACATAATGTAGGGATCTATTTCAAGTTTCTCAATTCTTCACTTGAAATCATCTAGAAACTACAAAAGCTCTAATCCCTCTAAAGGAGGCATGAAACTGGTTGGTTAATGAATGCATTGGCCAGATGTAACATCCTACATAACCAAAAGCATAAAGAGGCTTAGTAGCGATACAAAATGGTACAACAAACTTCTATAATTCTATCTATCACAACTATATGCATTTGTCATCAAAGAATTGCAGCATACATCCACATATCTGCATCAGATTCCATAACCATACATATATATTAAGAAAAACACTGGGGAACGGGACCATATATACCCTCTTTCAAGCTCCAAAAAAGCAGTTGAAACGTGATGAAACTGATCCATAAGAACCTTGTAGTCCTTTGTACCACCTTCATTATAAACAAACATAAAGGACCATCAATGTAATGAAATTTCGTACACCTTCTTTCTCAGACATTAAAGTGTAGATAGTTGATTCAGTAAACTATTCAACTCTATATGTACCCTCAAGATCTTTTAGAACTACAGATTCTCAAATTAGAAGCAAGAGGAGATCGATCAAGGGTACTCACACGAAAAATGCCAGTCCGGATCGTATATGTGCTTATAGAAGTCTATCAAGATGGGAACTTTGACATCTGCAGATATGCTTGTATCATCCTCTATAGGCAATCAAACAAGGATACAAGTTAAATTCATGTCACTGCAGAAAAATTCCATTAAACAAGAGAAATGACAAAACAGCCTCAAAAAATCCAGGGGCTACTTTGACATTTAAAAACAAATTAATCATTCATTTATGCAGTGCAGTGGTCAACATATTAAAAGAAAACGGACCATAAACAAGATGATGGTACGAACCTACAGTGTCAAGTGCTCGGAGGACTAAATAAAAGATGCATATCTGCAATTGAAGGAATTCAGAATGAGTTAGCAACTTAGGCACACAATAAGAAGAAAAGTTGATGCATACACTAATTGAGACCAATTCACAGATATGATGAGAAAATGTTTTAGCAATTTGCAGAGCACAATCAGAAAAAAGAGAGGAGACGAGAGTTTGAAGAGATTCAGTTAATTTACTTTGACAGAAAAACAGATTGCATCAGTTTGCATGCCAGATTATTTGGAAATAATCAAACAAACAAAGCCTAAAACAAAACAAATAACAAGACTTACAGCATTGCGGAGGTCAGTGTTGAGCTGTTGAATGACGAGGGCGAAGCTTCTAGAGACGTTGTGAAGCATCGAGTAGCAGAAGCCCCAGTGGGGCTCCGAAGGAATCTGCTTCTCGGCGCTCCTCGCCGCCATCTTCAGCTTTAACAGGGGGTAAACGTCATCTGGATGCTTTAAAATCGCTGCCAAGCTCCCCATCTCCCCTATTACTCTTGCTCTGAAACCAGAGAAGTCTGAATCTTTATACGGCAACTCCAAAATCAAAGCGGCCAAATCTGATAACTCGTAAGCAGATCGGATTGCGATTTTGAATTTTTCAACCCGTCGGATTTGGGAGATAGCGAGAATATGCCGCGTGACGGAGACAGAGAACAGGAAGACTGAGATGAAAGCGTGAACCTTTAATTAAGGGATCTTAAACTCACCATAACTTTTTATTATTTACACTCAGTATATATATGCCAAACACAGAAACATATATATTGATCTAAGACCATCCACAATGGTGGTCTTTAGAGTTTCTTAACTCTAAAATTAAAAGAAAAGTCAGAAAAATTCAAGAAAAACTCATATTGAAATGTGTGTTAAATTCTTTTTCAGCAAATTTTTTATTGACAAATTTTCTGCTATAAAGTGTATGGAATCCACTAAAAAACAAGTCAAAATAATTAATTTCTCTCATTTATTTATTTGTTGGTACACCAACCTTATTTACTTTCATTAGAAAATTGTTGGTACACCAACCTTATTTAATTTTACTAGGGAAATACTCCACCAAATTTAAAATAAATTCAATGTGCTGTCTATACTACTACTGCCGTATGAATAAATTCAATGTGCTGTCTATGCTACTACTACCGAATAACTAACAAGTTATACCTATTTATTCTTTGTATGTTTAGTTAATTATGCTTGTTTATTTGGTGTTTTACGTATGATGGAGTTGATATTTTAGTTTCTTATATTTCCTTGTTTAATTTTCAATTTATGCTTGTTTTTTTATGGTATTTTAATTAAGTGTATGAAATAACATATGATTGTATTCGTGTGCTTAATTTATAATCTAATTACAAAATCTTTTATCTTTAAATAATAATAATAATTTTTAATAACAATAATAATTATAATTATGATAATAGTAATAATACATGTTCATTAATTTACTTATTAGTAACAAGATAATATATATAGAATTAATAGAGTGATGTAAGAATGACACCTAATAAAGTTTCTTAAATAATTTCTGGATTGTGGAGAAAATATAGGAGAATTTCTTAAGGATTTCTTAAGCTGAGGTGGCGGAAAGAGAAAGCTGAAAAGTAACATAAAAAACTAAGTAAATAGATCACCTTTGTGGATGGTCTAAGCATGCGGAGTGCGTATACTTATGTTTATGCATTAGAAATACACACGCATATGTATGCGCAGTGCGCATACATATGCGTTTGTATGCGCACTGCAGATACATATGCGTGTGTATCCGCAGTGCGCATGCACAAATTATTTATGTTGTTAATTAACATTAACGATCCTATTATGAATGTTTTAGATTTTTTTAATTCGAACGAGTTAAATTTTCTAGTGTGCTCATTGGTACATGCTAACTAGTTATTTCAAAGTTATTTATATCTTTTTACCTTTTTAGTTATATTATTTATTATTTATAATTAAAATTATTTATATTATATATGCGTAAAACTATAAGTTAAAAATTACGTTAAAATTATTTATAAATTAAAATATAGGGCCAAATACTAAAATTCACATTTTAATTTATATAGTTGGTATAATTAGTAATATATGATTAATGATGCAAAAGTGGAAATATGCATATTAAAAATATTTGAAATAAATATGTGATATACTTTAACCACTTTTTCCTTTTAAATATTTATAAATTAAAATATAGGGGCAAATACTAAAATTTACATTTCAATTTATATAGTTGGTATAATTAGTAATATATGGTTAATGATGCAAAAGTGAAAATATACATATTAAAAATATTTGAAATAAATATGTGATATACTTTAACCATTTTTTCCTTTTAATTAGTTATACAATTAATATAGTCTTCATTACTAAAATTAAATTTATATGTTTGTTATTCAATTATTTGCATGAAATTCTTAGTTTACTCTCCATTTTTGTATATAAATTTGCGAATATTTTTTCAATTCTAATCATATAAATGTCAAAAATTGAGCGTACACTTTACCATATCATTTAAAAAAAATATTATTTAATATATAGAAATAAAAACAATAAAAATATTTTAAATATCTCGTTCAAGGCGTCATATCCAAAATTTGTCGTTCAAACAGAATCTTGCCGTTAACGTTTAATTTTGAACATGTCCGCATGCGGAATGCGCATTCATATGCATATGTATCTGCAGTGCGCATACATACGCATATGTATCTGCAGTGCGCATACATATGCGTATATATGCGCACTGCGGATACATATGCGTATGATTTTCGAATGCATAAACAGAAGTATACGCATTTCGCATGCGTGGGTGTGAATAATAAAAAATTATGGATATGTTTAATATCCCGTTAATTAAGGGGTTTAATTTTCTCACGGCATATTTTATACCCCGCACTGCAAAATGGTTTGACTTTGCTTAAAAGAAAATGAAATTGACGGGGTTAATCGGAAACTACAAGCACAAGTCACTCAATCAACAGAGACGAAAATCGATCGCATATTCGTTGTTTTAGTGAAAGTATCTTGTTTTGATTTAACTAGTTCATTGCCCGTGCCAAACACGGGATTTGATTCGTATTTTTTATTAAATTTATAATAAATATTAGACATGTCTTAAATTGACCGACCTGAAAATCAAACCCGATCAGAATATTTTGGATTGAGACCCGATCTGAAATTCACTGGATCAAGAAGGACCTGAATCAGAAAGGCCGAAACTCGACTCGAACCCGACCACAACGTGAATTCGAGCTCAACGGATCCCACTATTTCATTTATATTATATATTTTAATATACTTTATTAAAAAATTATATAAAATAGAGTGTCGTTACTCACCTACAACAACACAAGGAGAGATATATACAAATTCTATTTAAAAGGAAAGATGTATAATTATTTTTGTAGTTTAATAACACTACTGCATTTAAGGCCTATTGTAGCGGTCGAAAACCGCTCCCTAAAGTGCAAAAACCGCCACCTAAGACCTACTGTAGCGGTTGTTCAACCGCTACATCTGATGGCATTGTTTTAGGTCTAAGGTAGTTACATACCTTTTAGGAAGCGGTTTATAGTAGGAACAAACAACCGCTACTTTAGGTCTAAACAACCGCTGCATAAGGATCTAATGAAGCGGTTTATTTCTCAAACTATAGCAACGGTGTTATTTGGCTATGGCAGCGGTTTGATAGCCCTAATGTAACGGTTTTGATTTATTGTAGCGGTTTATAAAACCTATTGCAGCGGTTATGATCAATAGTAGAAGTTGGTTTTGCTTTTTGGCAGCGGTTGTAAAACTTTTTGACAGCGGTTTATAAAGCCTATTGCAGCGTTTATAAAACCTAATGTAGCGGTTGTATTACAGCGTTTGTTAACGTATATTAGAGCTAATGCAGTGGTTGTTTCTTTCTATGGTGGCGGCTATTGAGTCAGTTATTGCCGCGGTTTGAAAGAATTGGGATTTTCTTTAATTAGTGTAGATTATTTTATATATAATATATTATTCTAAAATTTTACATTTTACCATTTAAGCTATTTTTATATGTAGGAATACACTCAAATAAGTAATCAATAAAATATACAATCACATAGAAAGTTGATCATACTATCATTCATTACATGCATAAAAACTTAATTAAGTATACCTTTTTCACCAAAAGCAATACATTTTAATTAGTACTTCTCACTACATATCATATTCCATATATATGAAGTCCTACTTGTAACCTACATCCAAAAGTAATTTGAAATTTTAAGAATCGTATACCCAAAATTATCATGCTATACCATTAGTAGTGGAGCAACCACTCCTTGGCTTGTATTTAATTCCTAATCCCAATTAAACCAAAAGAACCAGCAAGTATCTTATATACCCAAAATCAACATGCTATCCCTTAGTAGTGGAGTTATTATACCAATCACTTCTTGCCTTGTACTTAATTCTGAATCCCAATTAAACCAAAAGAACCTGCAAAATAAAATGAACAATCAAGTTATCCACAGCCTGCATAATCCTCACAAAGCAACACAGCTATATATGCCACACAATTCTCACAAAACAACACAATTATACCACACAATTCTCACAAAACAAGCAAGGCTTTCAACCCGGCCTCATTCTCACAACAAGCAGAAATACCACACAATCCTCACAAAACAAGCAAATTGTGTCATCAATTAGATTATTCACCAAGTATAAAATGTCCTACCAAATTGAACCAGAAAATCAACACAACATGGAAAAGATAAATAGAGAGCAAGATATTCACCAGAAGGATAGCAAATGGGACACCATAATATCACTTCATTAAAAAAGAAAAAAAACCAAAATTAGCCACTTACCAAAATTGATCCAGAAAGTATGCTTTAGTGAATCAACAACTGCATAAAGAGAAAACAGGAAGAAGATATAAAAGAAATCCAAAATAGACAAGTTAGCCACTTACCAAAATTATGAAATAAAATAGAGTACTGACAAAGTAAAGAAAATAAATACTTACCAAAATGTTCCTTGAACTATTAGAGTATTAATTAATAATGTTGGAACCTAGAACAAAAAACAGAAATGATCAACTCTCAATTTGTCATGCATCAAAGACATACCAGCCAACAAGAAATAAAGCATCATCAAAGACACAATTCTTAGCCTAACTCACCCAATTCAATTCTCATGGGAACTTGATGCATCTTCATTGTTCGTTGGGATATCATAAATATCGAGATTAATTCCAGGATTAGCTTCTCGTATTTTTTATAACAAATCAGCAAGTTTTTGCTCAAATCGTTCTTCTTGCCTTTTCTCTGCTTCTTCCACCTTTTTTTTCAAATTCTTGAGTTATGATCTCCAAGAAAATAGAGGGAAGTACAAATGGGGTCTTGGGATCCTTCTTCTTCAGATTTGACTTTGTGACTCCTAATCCATACATACTTAAGCGTCCACTATGCTCATTTTTGGTAATAACATCAAAATATGGATCACGTGTGGTACTTCCATCATCCAAGGACTTCAGTGAATTCATTTTCTCCTAATTTAGATTGATTGAGTACAATACATCAAATAAAAGATGTGTAATATGTTAGAAAAATTCGATAGAAAATAAAATTAATAAAGTGCAAAAGTATTTTAATTATTATCTCACAATGTTTTGCAGTGTCTCTTCATTTTGTGTAAGGTATGTGCGTCCATCATTTCGCTTCCTGGATTCTCTGTATACGTCTGCTTGTGATGGACACCTCTTGTTTGGGTCATTTTCTTTCTATACAAAAATTACACAAAAATGAAAAAACCAAATTAGAAGTATTTGAAATTTGTTGATTAGAAGAAATAAAAGAAAAACAAGATATACAAGTAATTTACCAGCTCATGACGCAACATAGAATATGATGTTGGACCCATAGTATGCATATCATCTTGCTTTGCCCGGTTCTCTTTGTTTGTCTTACTTATTGCCTATTTAGTTAGTATGTAAAAACACAACTTTTCAAATTCATAATTCAGAAAAAACATGTTAATTTACTACTGCAATAGTAACATAAAAAAATACATACATACCTTTGCTACTTCTGAGTCCCAACACTCCAAAAGTTCTTTTAACTCATTTTCCGGTATGTGCGTGGGTCGGTTTGCCATCATTTCCTCCATGGTTTTAGTTGAAGAGTAGTGTACTTTCTTCAATCTTGTTTTGTAAATCCGCCACTTTGCATTAACACTTGCTAGCACATATTTTTTCCCGTTTTCATCAATATCGATTTTTTTCTACACCAGAAGAAATATAGTAAAATTAATTATAACAAATGAAGTTAGGCAAAACTAGATTGAAAGTTATGATTTTTCTGATGATATTAAAAACAAAATGCATAAAAATATATATTACCTGAACATACTCCCAATTTTTTTCCTTTGTAGGTATATATTTCCAACTTATAATATTTAACAGTGCAAAGTTTGAATCTCTAGCCAAAGTTCCCAGGAAGCGAGTAAACTTCTCTACTATTACTCTTGTACGACCCACCGGTTGGTACATATCATCCAAAATGATTTCATCACGCTCATCTATAGTACGTCCATGGATATATGCCAATATAGTTCTCCCTCGATGCTTCTTCACTTGTGTAACTAATTCAAAGGTATAGAAAATGTGAACATTACTATGAAATTAAAAAACATATGATTATAATTTCAAAATGATATATGAATGTAAAGTACCTGCATTTTCATTTCCAACCAACACATCAGTTGTATTTGCTACTTCATTTTGGGAGTTTTCTGGATCCTCAGAAATATCAATCTCATCAGACAAAGGCAAATCATCATTTGGTTGTTGCATATGACTCGTATCATTTATTCCTTGACCTCTCAAGCCTTGCATTTTTATCATGTTTGCATATCTAGTCATAGACCCTGGAGCGCAATAGCTTTTCTGAATTTGATGTAGATTCATACTTGTATGAGAATGTTGGTTTTGCCTTTGCTGAATTTCATGTTGTGGGGCCAAAGAATGTGGCTGTTCTTGATGTTCAACATGCTGAGATTGTTGATTTACTTGACCTTCATGAGATTGATCAGTTTCTTGAGATTTCTGGTGCTTGCTTCTCAGTTGTCGTTCTTTTGATTTCAGCTTCAAAAATTCCGCCATTGGTAATGTTTGGGTGTGTGTTTTCTATTCTTTCTTACCCCTTGAACAATTTCTATTCATTGGAACCTGAAAAAGTCAAACATAGACTACATCATTAATTATGTCTTAGTATTTAACATTCATATAAAGTTTTAAACAATGGAAAAATCCTCATGAATGACCCTACTTGAAAGAGTATATATAATAGCATGTTAATTTATACCTCAAGTTGGCAATTCATAACTCCATCCAGTATGCATGTATCATGAGTAGTAGTATTTAAAACTCGCTCATACTTTTCTTGCAAAGCCTTGTTAACTAGAGATCTGTTGAAACCCTTTTCTTTCATTTTTGTGGCATTGGCTTCTAGTATCTTCATCCTTTCCTTCTCATATTCGGTAATTTTTTCATTTTGACAAGCAAACTTGTTCTTATTCCTCATCTGTTTAAGACAAGTAAAGAAGAAGAATGAATTATAGAAACCTCCAGCTTTTTACAGCACAACAAATATTAGCAGAAGAATAAATTCTCTCCCTAAACCAATCAGTGAAATCCTTACTATGGATTTGCAATGTATCCCACCTTCTTCTTCTTTTGTTACTAATAAGTGTTTCATGATCACTGCAGTAAAATAAAACAAAAAATATATCTTACTAAATTCAGCAATTAAAAGATTCCAAATAAATACTAAATCAAGTGATAAAATAATATTTGATATATTACCTAATATATCTTTCAACTTCTTCATTGTGGCAATTGAATAGAACATATCGATGTGCTTGACCCCACTTTATATGATCAATCTTGCAGCGTCCATGTCCATTCTTTTTTTTCTTTCCCTTCCCCATTAGAGGATGACCAATATTCGGAAAGATAGTTTGGGCGTCATTATTCTTAGTATACTCATCCCTATTGGTGGATCCATGATGCAAATATCTAGCACAGAAGGTAATACATTCTTCAGCTAAGTATGCTTCTGTAATTGATCCTTCCGGACGATCCTTATTCCGAACAAAAGACTTCAACTTTTGAAGAAATCTTTCGATTGGATACATCCATCTAGAACAAACAGGTCCCCCAAGTCTGATCTCTTCAATTAAGTGAATAGGCAAATGAACCATAATGTCAAAAAAAGCTGGAGGAAAGATCATTTCCAATTGACAAAGAACCTCACTAATTTCAGCTTGTAGATGATCAAGTTCCTTTGGGTCAATAACTTTGCTACATATGGCCTTGAAAAAAGAACACAACCTGATCAAAGGAACAACAACATCCTTCTGCAAGAGTTGTCCCAACAGCAATGGGAAGCATATATTGCATTAGAAAGTGGGCATCATGACTTTTATAACCAGTAATCTTCTTCTGTTGGACATAAACACACCGTGTAATGTTGGAATCACACACTTGTGGTAACTTGACATTCTTAATGATTGTACAAAATTTGAGCCTCTCATCTGATGTCATCCAAAAACGTGACTTGGCAATTTCAATTTGTTCACCATCATTAATAAGTTTGGGCTGAAGTTCTTGCATCAAATCCAATTCCACCAGATCCATTCGTGCTTTAATATGATCTTTAGTCTTCCCCAACATATCTAACAATGTTCCAATGACATTATCACAAACATTCTTCTCTATGTGCATCACATCAAGACAATGTCGACAATTAATATGCATCCAATAAGGCAAATCAAAAAAAATTGACTTCTTTTTTCATGGGCAAATTTCAGCTTTGTTCTCATTGTTCTTCTTCTTTATCTTCTTCTTATTGTTCTTCTTTGGTCTATTCTTTCCGAACTCATTCTTAAAACCGGCCAACAATTCCAAAATTTGAGTTCCTGACAAGCGCACTGGAGCATCTTCAACATCAGTCTTCCCATTAAATTACCTCATATTACGTCGATATGGGTGGTTCCTTCGCAAAAATCTGCGATAACCCGTGTAATACGTCTTTCTACTATGTTTCAGATACTGCGAACGAGTCTCATAACGACAGATAGGGCATGCCAGCTTCCCTTTTGTGCTCCATCCAAATAACATTGCCAAACCCGGAAAATCACTTATGGTGAATAATAATGCTGCACGCATATTAAACATTTGGTTGCTTGAAGCATCATATGTTTCTATGTCAGACTCCCACAGTTCTTTTAAATCCTTGACCAGAGGTTGCATGTATACATCTATGTCGTTTCCTGGTGATAAAGGACCTGGGATAAGTAAAGCTAGCATCAAGAACTCTGATTTCATTGTCATCCATGGCGGTAAGTTGTAAGTGCTTAGTATAACTGGCCACGTACTATGCACAATACTCATTGAGTTGAATGGGTTAAATCCATCACTAGCTAAACCCAATCTCACATTCCGTAGATCTTCAGCAAACGATGGATACAAGATATCAAATTTCTTCCAATCATCACCATCAGCTGGGTGTCTCAAAAGATCATCCTTAAGACGTCCATTTGCATGCCATTTCATGTAGCATGCAGTCTTAGAACACATAAACAACCTTTGCAACCTCTTCTTGATAGGGAAATACCTAAGAACTTTTGCTGAAATTCGACAAACCTTACCAGTTTCCTCATCTTTTTCATCTGATTTCCATCGGGAAGTCTTACAAATATGACAAGAAGTTGCATCAGCATTCTCTTCCCAATACAATATACAATCGTTGGGACACGCATCTATCTTGACATAATCAAGACCCAAGACCGTGAGCACCTTCTTGGCTTCATTGAAAGAACTAGGCAACTTCACATCAGGTTGCATAGTTTTTAAAAGTTTTAACAAATCAGTGAATGCACCATTGGTCAACTTGTGATCTCTCTTATAAACAAATAATTGAATCAAGAAGGACAACCTAGAAAAGGTTTTGCACCCCGGATACAACTCTTCTTCACCCTCTTTTACTAACTTGTAAAAATTCTCAGTGTCTTCATCTGGACCATTTCTGAATGTGTCATGCAATAAATCATCTATGTTCTCATCAAAGACATTTCCCCCGTCGTGATTAAGTGGCGTTGTTTCCTCCTCTCTGTCTATTTGCTCCTCATCCTCTGGTACTCGATGAAAACCCTTTGCAATCATATGGTATTTTACGATATTTCCTTGTAACCAGTTCCTACGGTAACATACTTTACAAGGACATCGAATTTCATTTCCTTGTGCTTCATTTACAAATGCTTTTTCGATATACTCATCCACTCCTTTTTCATATTCCTTACTCCACCTTGGAAACATCCACCACTTCAAATTGCTTTTTTCCATTCCTATAGTAAATTGATCACCCAAAGTACATTTATTACAAACAAATTCCTAAATAATATAAATGCACTTGATAACTTTCAAGGGTATTACTTTTCAAAACTATCACACAAAATTCATTTTATATTGATTTTAACAAGGAATTTAAATGCAAAGGTATCATACAATGATATAGCACAGAACAAATCAAGAGATATGCATGAAGGAGCAAACAACACTGATAGTTCAAGAGAGAGAACACTGACAATCTTAAATTATACAATTCAATGAACCAGAAAACTTGCTACATGATTTTTTTTAAATATTTCAAGAATAAAGAGCAACACACATTGAATCCAAAATACATTAATGTTTGTCTCTTAGTAAAAGATAATAATTTACCTGATCAACTTCAATGCCCACAACCTAAGAATATCACCCTTCTCTATTCCAACGCTAAGTGCAACCCCTGCATAACATTGAAAATGTTAAAAAATCATGTTTTTTTTTTCACCCTCAATCCTAGTAATCATGTCATTCTTACACGTAGTGATATTTTTGTCAACTAGTTTTATCTATTAGAAAATTTAGTATCGTGGAGTTTATTTTGATAGAAATAAAAACTCTAAAAAATTTGATTGGTAAGAAATTTATACAACTGCAATTTAATCAATTTGTCAAATTCACTCCAATCTATCCCTTTTATTAATCTAATAATTAATTATTTTGAGGAGTTCACAAGTACATGTCAATGACTCAATAGATAAATACATACAATGGAAATAAATGATTGATAGGGTAAAGAAGATACAAAGTAGATGAATATATAATTTTAAGTATTTAGATCAGAATTTCAAGGTAAAACATAAAGATACTGTCATTAAATTCTAGGAGGAGACACTTGCTGTTCAAATCTCATTTATTTGGGATTATTGTTCGAACTCATAGGCTTATTATGGTCATATCTCTTTGTACATGTTATATCTATTACGGTCAACAATGATCTAATTAGAATTTTAAATGCAAGACCTATTAAATCCTAAAAGGAGACACATGCTTTTCTCTGTACAGTAAGTTCATTACATTTATAGTAATTATAGAGGTGAATCAAGAGATAATTAAAGGAAGGCAGTATAGGCAGGCTATGGCAGCTGTCTTGCAGAAAAGCAGAAGATTTTAGGTTCTAATTATAACTTGATTGGCTAATTCTATGTTACTAATATATAGATACAAAAAAAACAAGAAAAACAGAAAACAATGAGGTTGATCTCCAAACTAAAATGCTAGCTAGGCATTCAACTGATACCAGCAAGTACCGAAAAAAATGCACTTTCTTTTTATATGTAGAATTTAGAAGGTTGTCTTTCTTCTTGAATTACCTATCACTCCCATCAGAGTGTTTGTCCAGCTGGAGAAGCAAGTAAAAGATAAAAAATGTACTTTCTTTTTATGTTAGTGAAACACATTCTGATCTATGATTTGTTAAACCGACCACTCAGATGATGAACTTAAGTCCTTCCTTGATCTAGAATGAAGTCCAACCTTTTATCTTTCTTTAGCATGCCCCTTGTCCAGTCTGACAAGGAAATGAAAGATATTCGAAGTCTTCCCTTCCAACCATCTTAAGTTTGTAATATCCTTCAATTTTTAATAAGGGTATTTGGGTAATTTCCCATCCTTCGTTCTATAATTATTTCGCTTTCAGTGGAGTTCGGATTTTCTGTAACATCCATGATGTCCGAAATAATTCCGTGAGTGGTATAAAATACATTCAATGTATTTTCAAAACTTAGAATATTTGTTTGAATACAAATATATAAATTCCGGGCTGTAAAAACCCATACCAAAGCCAATTCCCATATCCCTCCCACGAATTTCCCCTCCTCCTGCCAGGCTGCCACGATTCTCCCCTGTGTAAGATTTGTCAGAGGCACCTGTCGAGAGGTCGGTTGGGCACGCCTCCTCTGGGATGACAAGGATGATCCTCCTTGGGGCTATTTATAGAGCCCGATCTGCAGGCAGCTCAGATCCACACCTCTCCCTCTCCGATCTCCCCTGTTTCGACCTCATCACGCCGGCGACGGAGCTCTCCCGTTCGTCCTCCTCCTTGCCTCCGCTTGCTCCCCGTTGTCGTCATATCTCTCGGCATCGAGACGGCGGAAGCTCAGCGAGCCAAGCTGTTGCTCCCCTATTTCCCGTTCGCTGGTGTCGTGGTCCCATTCCCTGTTTCACCACCGAGCCCCTGTGCTCCGCCGAGCTGCTGTGTTGGAGCGCCGTTGCTGTCTGCTACTGGTGGCCGTTACTTCTCCCGGGTGAGAAGTCGAGCTGCTCCTCCCCGGCGTGTCCATGGTGGAAGCCGAGCTCCCTATTGCTGTGTGTTGTTGTTGAATTGTTGAAGACGATTGAACAGTAGGCAAGTGGACCCCCCTTGCTTTGTTTCGGTATTGGGCCGAGAAGCCCAATTCGTTTCCGGTCCATATTTAACCCGAAATTATTCGAGCGGTATAATTTCGATCCCCTTTCGTCCGTATTTTTCTTTAGGAAAATTTAATAAATATTTTTATGATTTATAATCATAAAAATTTATTAAATTTAATTCATTAAGTTCGTCCAGGCAAATTAATTGATAGTTAATTAATTTTTTAGTTAGAACGTGATTCGCTGGATCGCGTGTGGACTCATAATCCGTTGGAGCTATCTGAAGCTTAGGCCATATCCTTGGAAAGGATATCATCAGTAGTCGTCTCGTCTAGATTCATCGCCGAATCTATTCCAGGCAAGTGGCGGTTCGCTCTTGCTTATCATTCCATAATTCTATTGATTATCAATTGCTTAATTGTTAATTAATTTGGAATGATTTATTGAATTGTTGGGAACAATTTTACTAAATGATATAAAAAGAATATGATATTATAATAGGTTGTATATCTGCTAGAACAACGCTATTATATATATATGATCTAGATTGAAATATATCTAGGATGTTGGCCTTAATGGCTTTATTATGATTTTGGACAGTTCTGAACTGTTTAGTTAGAACGAGTATTCGCAGGAACGCTACTTGGTATCTTCTTGTGAGTACTAGTCGTTTCTTTATAACCAAGTGGATGGGATATCCAGGCCCCAACACTTCTCTTTGGTCATAACCTTCTCCTATCCGAGTATAGGGGATGTGCACAACAGCTGGTGCCAATCTCTGGGATTTAGTCCCAACTCTCTATATCTCAATATCCGTCGAGGATGAGATTCTAAAAGCTTGAAACGTGAATGATCGTTTTGGAATTAAATAAGATAAGTGCCGTCGTAGCACATGATTAATATACCTTGGGCGAGTAGTGCAGCTAAGTATAGTGCAGCTAGGAAAGCTCGTCTTGACTTTGATCAGAGTACGTTCTCTTTCCAATCTGGATTCGCCCTGGGGCGGTGAGGTTGGTCGTGAACCCAAACATCAAGTCGTTTTTGAACGCTTGTATGAAATTATTAATGTTCCCCAACATTTGTCATGCTTTCCGATAAGACTCAATTCATTGGAGTCTTCTTTTGGGTTGATTGCTGTAAGACTCGGTCTTTCAGAATCTTCTCTTGATCATGCTGCTTGATATATTCCAGTAGGAGTATGGTGGTTGACTATCGTCATCGGTTTTAATTCGAGAAACGATGAGTCTAACCTAATACGACTACTTCGAACCACTCTGTTTTGTACCCTTGCATAGTCTTTCATTAGACTAACCAACTGTAATTGTTCTCTGCATGGTTGGCTGATGTCATTCGTTCGATTCGGCACATCAGATGAGTCGAGGACCCATGAAGGCTAGATCGACTATGAACATGAACGGTATTTGAAAATGTTTTAATCAGGCTACGACCTTTGGGCGTTGACTACTGAAGTCAATACTCTTGTAAATTATTTTAAGTCTTCCGCTGTATTGTAATAACTCTGTATTTTGTCGCATTTGGAATTGTGTTGAAATTCCGTGACTATGTTTTAAATGAAAGTTATGGTAATTTTGTATCATAATTGTTCTTTATGAATTGTGTTTAAATGGTAAAGCCTGGGGTGACTTCGGTGTGGAAACCGAGGTCACTGGCGGTAATATCTTTCTAAATGGGTTAAAATTTGGGGGTGTTACAAAGTTCACCTCCAACTCTATTCAGAAACTTGAGTTCAATATCAATAGGCCATACCTGCACGAATGCTTGTTATTAGGACGATTTTGAGTATAGAAACACATACTTCCCATAAACTTGCTTTTGAAGTGAGATGCCTAATCCAACATCCAAAAGTACAAGAACAATGTCAGCACATTAACATGCCATGGCAACCGAATCCAACTAACTTACCATCTATTCTAGATTGTCATCCACTGCAAGTTAGGTTTGTTCTGAAATCAGAGTACTATATTACTTTGTTAATGTTAAGTTAAATTACTCTGAATAACCACAATGCACCAAATGTTTTTTTCCTCCACAAGAGGTATAAGAAAAGCAACAAATGCCATGATACTGATGTCCCATATAACTTGTAAAGAAGATAATTTTCCTCAACAGTGAGGATTTCTACATAAAAGGGCATCTCCTCACATTCAAACAAAGCTCCTATGAATAACACACCAATCAAAGCAGCATACAGTTATCCAGATAATAAAGGTTAAGTGTTGATACATGGAATCTGCCACATGAATCATTGTTCAATGATAAATTCAAAATAATCTAGAATCACTTAACCCAAGATAAAATATTTAGATAAAACAGAAATAGGGTACCTTAAGACCAAGCAATTTAACTGGTGTAGCCTGCCCAGGCACAATGCAATCTTGACCTGTTGATTCCAACACTGCATCTACACCTAAACCATTTCCCACTGGATCTGGATTCTGCATAACATCAATCCAAACAAACAATAAATTTAAAACAGAAAGAATGAGATTTGCAAATGACCCAAGTACAATCAACACAACTATTGCATAATATACACCTGAATTAAGGAATAAGATTAGCAAATGACCAAGTACAATCAACACAAAAATAAATTTAAAACAAATGCAGTCAAACTGGTTGCACTAACAAGTTCAACAAATTCAACAAAACATTCCAGAAATGAAGTGATTATGGTTAACATGTTTCAAGATTTCCACTGATGTTATACAATCAACTGCAAGTCACAAGTGGTTCCAGCTCTGAGGCTCTAACTCATATGTGCTACAACTACAAGCATTTAGAGTTCATTTTAGTTCAAGTATACAGATCTTATTATGACATTGTAACCTAACTTCCACAGAATTGGTCTTTACACTAGACAACACTAGAAGCTATTTAAAAAAAAAAATCCTGCTAATTAGAAGTTCAAAATAGTGACTTGTTAAACAAATAATTCAACTATTTTGATATAAAGATACGATTCTTTTGATAACAATTCAACTTAAGACAAATTCTATAGAATTTTTATTTGAAATTCTTTTACATATATATTTAACAGAATTTATAATTTTAATTTTTAAATATGAATCCTTATCATCTATCCTTACTCCCTTAGGCTATATAAAAAAACGTCACATTTACAAATCTTTTGGACAATAAATTACCGAAGTCATATATATTTAATAATCTTTTGAATGAATTCTCAATAAGTTGTTTTACGAAAAAAGTAACTTACGCAAATAGATTGTTAAAGGATATTGTTATAAAAATAAGTTAGTTTTTTATATGTTTACTCATGGAGATTGGGTGAGATTTTGGGTATAAAATTAGTTAATTTTAAAAACATAAAATTAAAAAAATAATTAACCACAAATAGCTAACTTAAAAACGAATTGAAGTTTATATATAGTTCTTAAAATTGAAGCACATGCCATAAGTAAATAAAATTGAAACACAAATCTGATATCTTTGGTTTTAAAAAATATTTTGTATTATTATTACATTTAAGAAATATTTGAAATATTTCTTAAAATTGAAGCACATGACGTTTGAAATTTTGGAAATATATAGTTCTTAAATAAAACATAAAAAATTGGTTGACAACTTAAAAAATGAGTTAAAAGCAATTTAATTCACATCAACTTGTTAAAAAATTAAATAATGGCTCATCAATAAATATTTTATGAAAGTATAAGTATTTTTTGTTAATGTTTTACAAAATTGTATCAAAATATATACAATCAATTATGATAAGGATGCGATCAAAACAATCCAAAAAAATTAAAAATAATTTACATAAACAAAATATAAAAAAATTAATACCTCTAGTATAAAAATTATTTCTAAATATAATTATAAATATCTTCCATTAAAAATGGCTTATTAAATATTTAAATACATATACGTAAATTGAATAATATAAAATGATATTATTATTTCAAAATAAAAAATGTAAAAGAAAAATAAGATTTGTTATGATATGGTAATGGTATCAATCAATTGTAAATATATTTAATATTTTGTTTTAAGTTAGGTTTAAGGAAAACAAAATATAATTATGAAATCTAAAATCTGTTCTAAAAATTCAAATACGACAGAATAAAATATCCAAATCTAAATAGTCTAGTCCTAAGAACTTTATTTATTTAATCAAACATTTACTTCAATTATAACAACAATGATTTATCTAATTGAACCCACGAAGTCAGTTTTTTAATATAAATATCACAAATGAAACTACCAAATCTAATAAAATATTTATATAAAATTGTGATAAAAAAATTAAGACAGTTTGTTAAGAGTTTTAAATTTATAATTTATTCAATAAATAGTAGCATTTACAAGCTTTTAATAAAAAGCACAATAATTAAAAAATAATCAAAATAGATTGTTAAGAGTTTTGAAAAAAACCCCTTTAATCTAGTTTTGAGGAGAATCTGCTAACAAACCACATTATAAACTACAAATTAATTTCGATAACAAATAGCAAAATTATAGTTGATAAGCATTTAAAAGATTTAATATATATATAGATGGGACCATGAAATATATATGTTTAATAATATAATATAGTGAGTTGAATTTTAAAAGCACATATACTATGAGTTGGAAATTGTATATATTGTATGATTTTAGCCCATAAATTTATATATGTCAAATTATATATGCAAACTCATGAAAAAATTACTAATTACATAACGAATATAAGATGTATTTTATATATAAGTTTAATAGGAAATTTATCATATATTATTTTGACATATATTATAAGCTTATTGTATATGTAATTTGTAAAAATCAAATTTTATAAAAAAATGTATATAATTTTTATATATTTGAAGTTAGTTGTGATTAGATATTGTGATTTAAAATTTTAAATATTTGAGGTTAGTTATGATTAGATATTGTGATTTAAATTGAATAGAAATATTAATAAAAAATGTGAATTAATCACAAATTGACACATAGGATTTGTGTGACCGAAATCAATATGGTGGCTCTAAATTCATTTGCTTTAATGTATATATATAGATCCTTGAGAATTATTAATTTTAATATCACACATTTTAATTAAAGAAATGAAATTGATGCTATATAGGTTCATGATTCGTGAAGGAAATGCTATTTTCGGTGACAACTGTCGAAAATAAAAATGATATGGCTGGTAATTTGACATGTGATTAAATGATAAGATAATTCTATAGTCCACTTACATGGGAAACCGGTCCGGATCCTAAGTACTCCATCTGTCCCGATATATAAGCCACATTTAAAGTTTTGCATAGTTATTAAGGAGAATTGGAGTTGTTCGGACAAGTACAACAGAAGTGCAGAAAAGTACATCAAAACTGCAGGGGGATTTAATGACAACTTAGGACAATTAAGCTTAATCCCATGGTTGATATTTTCAACCAATAGAAACACATGATTAAAATCACACGGATTGTCAATTCTCAGCTAAAACATTTGCATCTCTTAACAGAGAGCATATAAAATCTGTTCAAGAGTAAAACCAACCATTTACTCTCTGCATCACGGCAACTCCCTTACATATTCTCTCCAAAAAAACACCATTTACTCTCTGTTCAAAAGCATTTAAGTTTCACAATAGCATCACTGCCTGCTCCCTATGTCTTCAGACTTTAATCTTAATATTTCAGCTCTGTTTCCACATGATGATGCAGACCAACAACATGATTTTCTTACTGATGATGAAGAAATGGAAGAAGATGAAGTTCTGTTTGATCTCAACCAGTCAGGTGGGGACATGGAAGAAGATGAAGTTCTGTTTGATCTCAACCAGTCAGTTGGGGACATGGAAGAAGATGAAGTTCTCTTTGATCTCAACCAGCCAGTTGGGGCCATGGAACAAGATGAAGTTCTATTTGATCTCAACCAAGAACCGGCAACAGAGGCAACAGTTCATGCAGAAATAGAGCATCACAGTGAGGCAACAAGTCATCACCAAACAAACAGAAGCAGGCCCAGCAGTGAACAAAGAATGGACATTTTGGTGTGGCTTGTAGACAAATCAGTAAATGGAAAGCTACAACATGGTGCAATGAATGCGGCTACATCACAATTTAATGTATCAAGATGGTGCATAAGCAACATATGGAGCATAGCCAAGAGACAGAGGGATGCAAACCAAATATACAATCTCACCACAAAATATCATAACTCGGGTAGAAAGAGAGTTCAGGTATCGATTGAGTCTATTACAAATATGAATATGGGGGAGAGATCATGCATCAGAGATTTAGCAAGCAACCTTAACATATCAAAGAGCACAGCTCATAGAATGATCAAGAGGGGAGAAATCAAGCCACACACAAATCCACTCCATCCAGGATTGAATGACAACAACAACAAAGTGACAAGACTGGATTGGGTGCTAAGGCTACTACAAGGTGATACAGCAGAAACAAAGAGACAATATTATCCAATGTATGACTTTGTTCATTTGGATGAGAAATGGTTTTATTTGAGCAAGAAGTCACACAGGGTCTATCTAGCACAACATGAGAAAGACAAATACAGAGCAACTAGTTCAAGCAAGTTCATTCCAAAAGTAATGTTCACTGCTGCAGTAGCTAGGCCAAGGTTCAATTCAGAAGGGCAATGTACCTTTGATGGAAAAATTGATATTTTTCCATTCACATACACAGAGGCAACAAAAAGATCATCAAAAAACAGACGAAAGGGGACATTGGTGACGAAGCTAGTTGAATCAGTAAACAAGAAGGTGACAAGGAGTATGTTAATCAACCACATAGTTCCAACAATCAAGGCAAAGTGGCCACAAGATGGACATCACAAGGTCGTATTTATACAACAGGACAATACAAAAGCTCATATAACTCAACATGATGCAGAATGGCAGCAGGTATATCAACAGGAAGGATTTACATTTATTTTGACTCAACAACCACCTAATAGCCCTGCTTTAAACATATTAGATCTAGGGTTTTTTAGGAGCATTCAATCACTGATGCACAAAAAGATGCCTAAGAATGTTGATTACATGTTAGATGCAGTTCATGAAGCATTTTATGAACTAGACTCTAAAACATTAAGTAATGTGTGGATGACATTATAATATGTTATGAATGAAATACTCAAAAGCAAAGGGGACAATGATTATGATGTTCCACATAATAATAAAAAGGGATTGGAAGCTCAAGGAATTCTGTCAAGAGAAGTTCATGTACCAATGTGGGCAGTTAGTGAAGCATGGGACATTGTTCATGGGGGTGCACAAGGAATGCAAGCAGAAGCAGTACAGAGAAGAAGGAACATCAGCTTATATAGAAGAAGAAACTCAAGAAGAAGAGCAGAATATTATTGTCTAGACTAGCAAATGTTTTGCACATCACTATATTTTGTAATCATGCAGGAACATAGTAAATCTTAAAAGCATGAAATTTTTGGCAACTTCTGTAAGCATGCATGAACATTGTAAGTCTTGTAATCATGCAAGTACATCAAGTTTTTTAAGCATTCAAGTACAGAACACAAATAGAAAACCCATAGACAATCTAGCATAACATGATCTGGCATCACTGAACATCAAAAGTCAAACAATAAAAACAACCTTTATAACCTAAGAAACATTTAACAATTTAATCTCAGATGTCACCAATCATCACTGACACAAGCCCATTGACAAAAACTAAGAATACCATAAACCTCATTCAGTCATATCAATCGGTTTCTCATAGGACATTAATGTAGTGAATTACATGAAGTTGCATCTCATTTTAAGAAGACTTCATCTTTGATTATAAACTTATAATCTCAGTTGTCCCCAATCATCACTGACACAACTACATTTTCACAACACTAACATACCCATAAGCCACATTCAGTCAATATAAACTGGTTTCTTATGGCAACTTAATATAGTCAATTTACATGAGCATCCATCTCAGTATTCAAAGACTTCATCATTGATTATCAATACAGAAACTCAGATGTCCCCAAGCATCACTGACACAAGGCCATTTACACAACACTAACATAACAACAACAGAAACCAGGTAATTACAAGAGCATTTGCGGATCAATGAACAAGACAGAAACCAGGTAGATCAATGAACAAGAGCATTTGCAGATCAATGAACAAGACAGAAACCAGCTAATCATGCTTATAAAAGGGGCCTTAACATGATAAACAAGACAACAACATAGGTCAACAGCAGAACCATCTGCATCAACATCCAGAGCATCTAGAGCATGCATACAACAACATCAGATAACCAGAGCATGCATACAACAACATCAACATAAATGTCTAAAAACATCAACATCCAGAGCATCGAGAGCATGCATACAACAATATCAGATAACCAGAGCATCCAAGGCATGCATACAACAACAAAATAAAAAGAGAAAAATCAACATCCAGAGCATCCAGAGCATGCATACAACAATAGAGCATGCAAATAGAACATGCAATCATCAACATCAGATAACCATCAACATCAGAACCATCTGCATCACCACCAATAATATCGTGATCCATCACCAACATCAGATAACCATCAACAAAAAAACATCACCACCCATAATTGAACATGCAATCATCGGATTCATCCATCAACATCCAGAGCATGCAAATAGAACATGCAAATTGAACATGCAATCAAAATCAACAGCAATAGAGTAACCAAATTGAACATGCAATCAAAACATCCAAAGAGGACATAAGATCAACAGAGGACAGAGTTCAGAAGTCAACCATCAGATTCATCATCAGAGATTATAATAATCTCAACCTCAGGTGGGGTATTTTTTCTGGAGGGCCCTGCTTCTTTCTCCGGGAACTTGGATGGCTAATCTACAGCTTCTTCATCCACCTTGGCTTCAGGAGCACATCCACCCTCAACAGTATCTTCGGAGTAATGGGGACTGAAGCTGTGAACTCCTTGGCACTGCTTTCCCCATTCACACTTAGGGTATTGAGAGCAGACAGAAGGATATTTCTTCTGCTTCGGGGGCGCCATAGTGCAAGAACTGGAATGACCAAGAAGGGGACCATCTTCAGAGCTCGTTGTCCAATGGAAGCTCATTCTCAGAAACCAAGATCCAGAGGACACGATCCAGAGATGATGAAGAAGAGGAGACGAGATCCAGAAACCAAGATCCAGAGACCAAGATCAAGGCAACGTTCACAGATTTGAACAAAAAACATAGGATATCGACCCTAAAACAGACTCAGAGAGAGGGCAGAGGGAGAGATTGGAGAGTTCGAGCGGCGTTTGAGTGAGAGAGAGAGAGAGATTAGGGTTCAAGAGAGCGGTGAGAGAGAGGGCAGAGGAGAGATTAGAGAATTCAAGAGACTGCAAATGAACGGCGTTTGAGTGTGAGAGAGAGAGAAAGATTAGGGTTCAAGGGAGCAGTGAGAGAGAGGGCAGATGAAAGATTAGAGAATTCGAGAGTTATGAGAGAGAAAGAGTTCTGAGAGAGAGTGAATTCTGGTGAGTGTGTGAGAGAGAGAGTGATTTATGGGGGGAGAGTAATAAATGTAATGATGTGGATAGATAAGGGGTGAGAATAAAACAAAATATGATAGGGTAGATTGGGCAAATATAGAGAATTTATGAGGGTAATATGAGAAGTAATTATGGATATAAATGAAATGAAAAGTAAATGTGGTGAACTTTTTGGGACGCCCGAAATGGAAAATGTGGCTTATATTATGGGACGGAGGGAGTATAATACTAAATCATGTGCCTTTAATCATGTCAGGACATGTATCCAAGTAATATATATATATATATATATATATATATATATTAAACTTGACTTATTTAAAGTCTTATGAACAATTTTGGACCCACTTTGTTGAGGTGTCATTTTCTTATTCGTCTTTTTTTTATTTCACTTTAAATTCAAACACTTAACAATTTACAAAATTATCTTTATAAAATCGTAACAAATTACAAAATAGCAATAATTTAGAAAATTTTAAAGTAATAAATCTTACCAAATTAATTTATATGATCTTTTGATTTCCATCTAACCCTTTAAATTTTAACAACACATATTAACAACAAGACTAAAGTTGTTTACGTGAAGTTATATCATTTTTAACCAAAAGAATTCATTCTTTAAATATTATTTCATACATGAAGATGTTTTACATTACGTTTAACAAATATTTAATATGTACTTTTTATACTTGATTTTGACCCACAATGTTGAGTTTTTTTTCTTCTTAATTTGATATTATAACAATAATTTAACAATTTTTTAAACTAACAAATCTTCACAAAATTTGCACCAACAAATCTTAACAAAATATGAAACAACAAATATTCAAAATTTGATGATTTACGTGCAATCAAATATGATTGTTTATTTTCATATTTTATTGACAGCCTTTTTGGCTTTATTAAACCCCCCCCCCCAATTTGGTCTATTTGCAAATTTTGCCAAACTTTCTAAAGTTGTGGCAAAAACACCCTTATTTTAACTTTTGAAAATTATAAAATTTACACAAACTTATTTATTTTAATATTCTAAGTTTATAATATTATTTTAACCCAAAATTAGTTTATAGAAAAATTTAACTTAGGTTAAGATAAGCTTAAGTTATTATTCTTATGAATTTGACCATACTTAAATCTTTAACAAAAATTTGTTAAATTTGACTTAAATATTCTAGGTCAAATTTGATAGGTTTTATCTAAATTATAATTAAAATAAAATTAACCATAATTTAAACCATCCTTAGCTTACAAAAATAACTTACTTAGGACAATTATTACTTTATCCCTTTATGGATAACATTATAATTCTTATGTCCTTTATTATTATTTAAAATTTAAAATTACCACCAGTGTTATACTTATTTATTTATTTTAAAATCATATTATTATTATTATATGATAATTTGTACCAAAAATATCATAACCCACATTTGAACCTAAGTTCATGAAAGTTTAAATCATTCCTCTAAGAGAAATAAAATAAATTTCACTCTTTTATTTTTATCACTTTAAAATTACTATTTTACCCTTCTATTTTAAGTGGGTTATTACAAATTTAATGTTACTATTGATTATGAAAGGAGTTTAATGGTGAAGTCCTTGATTGAAATCTTATGCATTTTAAATGTTATTATTTTCATCTTATTCTTTGTCATTCTTCTCATCAACATCTTCTAATTTAAGTTTTATATATTTATTTATTATGTAACAATTAAGTTAGAGTTATACCTTATTGTTTTTTCAATCTTACAAAGTACTATATTTTAAAATTTAATTACAATAAATAAATATCTGAATTATGATTAAATTATATAATAATATGGTATCTTATTTTTTAATAATTTACTACATCAAAATCCTTAAATAACCTATGAATAACCACCATAACAACTAATCGAATTATATAATATAATACTTTTATATTATTTACAGTTTTTATCATATATATAATTTATTTCACCATAAAATTTTAAATAATATATATTAATATATAAATAAACAACCGTGCATGACACGAGTATTACAATAGTTAAACATTTATAACTCAATAAAATGTAAATAAGTTAAGACGGAGGAATGAAGTAATAAGAAAAGCTATTGAAGTTGAATTAGAAACACTTCTAATTTTCAGGAAATAATCTTAAACAAATCTTTTACAGGGGCGAAAGATTAAGAACGAGTGGTTAACTCTCTTTCAATAATTTATGTTTCATATCTTAGAATTTAATGTAATTATAAATTGATTAATTAGGATGAAACGTGGCCTGATAAAATTGAAGTTACAACATCAATTGTATAACTTGCCGCAGAGGATCCGAACTGATGTGAAGCATCCATAAATCACATCATTTCGTTATTTTGAATATTGTGTTGGAATGAATTTGTGTTCAGTCCGGCTTATGAATTACTCCCTCCGTCCCATAATATAAGCTTTATTTATCATTTTGGACGTCTCAAAATGTTCACCACATTTACTTTTATTTCCATTTATAGCCATAATTATTTCTCATATTACCCTCTTAAATTTTCTATATTTACCCAATCTATCCTATCATATTTTGTTTTATTCTCCTCTCCTTACCTATCCACATCATTACATTTATTACCCTCCCTCATAAATATCTCTCTCTCTCATACCCCTCTCTCTTACACTCACCAGATCACTCTCGAATCCTCTATCTCTGCTCTCTCTCTCTCACTCAAACCCTAATCTCATCTGCTCTCTCACACTCAAACGCCGCTATCTCTGCTCTCTCTCTCTCACACTCAAACCATAATCTCATCTACTCTCTCACACTCAAACGCCGCTTGAACCCTAATCTCTCCTCTTCTTCATCATCTGGATCTTGGTTTCTGGATCTCGTCTCCTCTTCTTCATCATCTCTGGATCTTGCTTTCTGGATCTCGTCTCCTCTTCTTCATAATCTTTGGATCGAGGTCTCCTCTGGATCTCATCTCTGGATCTTGCTTTTTGGATCTGGTCTCCTCTTCTTTATCATCTCTGGATCGAGGTCTCCTCTTCTTCATCATCTCTGGATCGAGGTCTCCTCTTCTTCATCATCTCTGGATCGTGTCCTCTAGATCTTGCTTTATGAGAATCCAGAGATGAGCTTCCATTGGACATCAAGCTCTGATGATGGCATGGCGCCCCCGAAGCAGAAGAAATCTCCTTCTTTCTGCTCTCAATACCCAAAGTGTGAATGGGGAAACCAGTGCCAAGGAGTTCACAGCTTCAGTCCCCATTACTCTGAAGATACTGTTGAGGGTGGATGGAAACCTGAGGCCAAGGTGGATGAAGAATATGTAAATCAGCCCTCCAAGTCCCCGGAGAAAGAAGCAGGACCCTCTAGAAAAAAAATCCCACCTGAGGTTGAGATTATTATAATCTCTGATGATGAATCCGATGATTGACTTCTAAACTCTGTCCTCTGTTGATTGCATGTTCAATTTGATTACTCTATTGCTGTTGATTTGATATAATATGTTTCAATTTGCATGTCCTCTGTTGATTGCATGTTCAATTTCGGGGTTGTATGTTGAATATTTTGATTGCATGTTCAATTTGATGGATTACATTTTACTCTGTATGCATGTTCAATTTCAGGGTTGTATGCATGTGCTGGATGCTCTGGTTATCAAATGTTTTGTCTTGTCCATTGATATGCAAATTAGTTTGATGCATGCTCTGATGCTCATTGATCTGCAAATGTTCTTTATGATTTTCTGTTGCAAATGCTCTGTCTGGTTATGGTTATCTGATGCTCTGTCTTGTTCATTGATATGCAAATGTTGTAAATGCTCTGGTTATCTGATGTTCTCTTGTTCATTGATCTTCAAATACTCTTGTTATTACCTGGTTTCTGTTGTTGTTATGTTACTGTTGTATAAATGGGCTTGTGTTAGTGATGCTTGGGGATATTAGGGTTTGTGTGTTTTAATAATCAATGATGAAGTCTTTGAATACTGAGATGCATGCTCATGTAAATTAAGTTGCCATAAGAAACCAGTTTATATTAACTGAATGTGACTTATGTGTATGTTAGTGTTGTGAAAATGTAGTTGTGTCAGTGATGATTGGGGACAATTGAGATTATAAGTCTATAATCAAGGATGAAGTCTTCTTAAAATGAGATGCAACTTCATGTAATTCACTGCATTAATGTCCTATGAGAAACCGGTTGATATAACTGAATGAGGCTTATGGTATTCTTAGTTTTTTGTCAATGGGCTTGTGTCAGTGATGATTGGGGACATCTGAGATTAAATTGTTTGCATGTTTCTTAGGTTATAAAGGTTGTTTTCAAGACTTACAATGTTCATGCATGCTTAAAGAAGTTGCCAAAAGTTTCATGCTTTTAAGATTTACTATGTTCCTGCATGACTACAAAATATAGTGATGTGCAAAATACCAAGCTATGTACTTGCATGCTTACTTACAAAATATAGTGAGATGCAACTTATTTGCTATGTGCATGCTTACAAAATGTAGTGATGTGCAAAATACCAAGCTAGTCTAGACAATAATATCCTGTTCTTCTTCTTGAGTTTCTTCTTCTCTGTATTGATGTGCATTTGATGGACCTGCTGCTGCTTGCATTCCTTGTGCACCCCCATGAACAATGCCCCATGCTTCCATAACTGCCCACATTGGTGCATGAACTTCTCTTGGCAGAATTCTTTGAGCTTCCAATCTCTTTTTATTATTATGTGGAATATCATAATCATTGCCCCCTTTTCTTTTGAGTATTTCATTCATAACATATTGTAATGTCATCCACACATTACTTAATGTTTTAGAGTCTAGTTTATAAAATGCTTCATGAACTGCATCTAACATGTGATCAACATTCTTAGGCATCTTTTTGTGCATCAGTGATTGAATGCTCCTAAAAAACCCTAGATCTAATATGTTTAAATCAGGGTTATTAGGTGGTTGTTGAGTCAAAATAAATATAAATCCTTCCTCTTGATATACCTGCTGCCATTCTGCATCATGTTGAGTTATATGAGCTTTTGCATTGTCTTGTTGTATAAATATCACCTTGTGATGTCCATCTTGTGGCCACTTTGCCTTGATTGCTGGAACTATTTGGTTGATTAACATACTCCTTGTCACCTTCTTGTTTACTGATTCAACTAGCTTGGTCACCAATGTCCCCTTTGGTCTGTTTTTTGATGATCTCTTTGCTGGCTCTGTGTATTTGAATGGAAAAATACCAATTTTCCATCAAATGTACAGTGCCCTTCTGAATTGAACCTTGGTTTAGCTACTGCAGCAGTGAACATTACTTTTGGAATGAACTTGCTTGAACTAGCTGCTCTGTATTTGCCTTTCTCATGTTCTGCTAGATAGACCCTGTGTGACTTCTTGCTCAAATAAAACCATTTCTCATCCAAATGAACAAAGTCATACATTGGATAATATTGTCTCTTTGTTTCTGTTGTATCACCTTGTAGTAGCCTTAGCACCCAATCCAGTCTTGTCACTTTGTTGTTGTCATTCAATCCTGGATGGAGTGGATTTGTGTGTGGCTTGATTTCTCCCCTCTTGATCATTCTATGAGCTGTGCTCTTTGATATGTTAAGGTTGCTTGCTAAATCTCTGATGCATGATCTCTCCCCCATATTCAGATTTGTAATAGACTCAACTGATACCTGAACTCTCTTTCTACCTGAGTTATGATATTTTGGTGTGAGATTGTACATTTGGTTTGCATCCCTCTGTCTCTTGCCAATGCTCCATATGTTGCTTATGCACCATCTTGATACATTAAATTGTGATGCAGCATCATTCATTGCACCATGTTATAGCTTTCCATTTACTGAATTGGCTACAAGCCACACCAAAATGTTCATTCTTTGTTCACTGATGAGCCTGCTTCTGTTTGTCTGGTGATGACTGTTGCTTCACTATGATGCTCTGTTTCTGCATGAATTGTTGCATTTGTTGCCTCTGTTGCCTCTGTTTCTGGTTCTTGGTTGAGATCAAATAGAACTTCATCTTGTTCCATGTCCCCATATGGCTGGTTGAGATCAAAGAGAACTTTATCTTCTTCCATTTCTTCATCATCAGTCAGAAAATCATGTAGCTGGTCTACATCATCATGTGGAAACAGAGCTGGAATATTAAGATTAAAGTCTGAAGACATTCTGGAGCAGGCAGTGATGCTGTTGTGAATGTTAAATGCTTGAATAGAGATGAAATGGTGTTAAATGCTTGAACATAGATGAAATGGTGTTTTTTAGAGATGTAAGAGTTGCATTGATGTAAATGGTTGGTTTTGCAGGGAATATGTAATGTTTAGCTGAGATTTGGCAATCCGTGTGACTCTAATCCTGTGTTTCTATTGGTTAAAAATATCAACCATGGGATTTGCAGGGTTTAGCTTAATTGTCTCCATTTGTCAACTTTAGTCCCTGCAATTTTTATGTACTTGACTGAGCAACTTTGTACTTCTTCTGCAAAAATCATTTCTCCTTAATAAATGTGCCATTTCTCAAATGTTGCTTATATTACGGGACAAAGGGAGTAATAGAAGTTCAAAAACAAGAGGTTTACATAACCTAGCTCTTTATCCGACAATCAAATCAAATCAAACCAAAGGAAACCCGGGCCCTCAGATGGTGGTGTTATATTCTGAGAGGAAGACAACCTTTTCTTGCATGCTTTTATGTTTCAGAAAGGCTATGGGAATGCACTCACTGCTTCAGGCCATCTATCATGGTCTCCAGGTGACCCTGGATTTGGGTGTGCAGGCGGTGTAGCGCCTTCTTGTTGAGTCCGATTCTACGGAGGCGTGTCGTCTTCTTCAACATCGTCATCTTTTAACCCATGCTATTTTTTTCCTGATCCAGCGCTGATGGAGGCTGATCGATGGGAACTCGTGGTGTGTGCGGGTTCAGCATACAAGGCGTAAGAATAATGGGGTTGCTAATGGACTTGCTCCATTGTCTTTCAATTGTACTATTGATTTTGTTAGTTATTTACAAATTCCTGCAAGTATTTCCAATTTGTATGAGGTAGACCTTATCTCCTCCTTAGAGGAGCTTTCAATTAATGGCTAATAAAACACCATAATGGGTTAAGTCCGTTTTTCAGACCAAAAGAAAATCAAACCAACAATATTGCAAGAAACCAAAAACACAATCAAGCAACACAAACCAAAAAAATGATGCACAATAACAATACACGATATAAGTGGCAAAAACTCTCAATCGCCCGCTAGAGCACAAAAGCCACTAATCACCAAATATAAGTACAAGTGTTCACACCAATATTAATTTCACATCGGAGATAACCAAAGATGGAGAATCAACACATATAAAGCTCCAATATAAAGTGAAACACTTGCAACTACGATTATGACCAACCAAGAAGAGGTACCTACCAACAAACACCGATTGTCGGCTTTTTGGAACAAGAGACGACAATCCAAGGCATAGACAAAGAAAAATTTACACTTTCTCCACCAATTTCTCTTCTCATTTCTCCATCCTCTATCTTGTGCTTATTTTTTTTCCCAAATGGGGGCTCAAGAACGTGTAGGACAAGCATGTTCAAATCAAATGTCAATCTCTCGTTGCATCTCCCTCCTCATTTTTGGCTTTATATATGCCAAGCAAATGGGGTAGACATGGGTTAGACACAATTGGGCTCCAGGCCCAACAATCTTCCCCTCCAGTCCAAGAAGAAGACGTCCATGCCGATTCAGGATCTTCACTTATGCATCAGTCTTGTCATCTTGACGCATGACAAATGCTTGTCAACAGTCACTACCTTGGTGAACATATCAATTAGATTCTTGTCTGTGTGAATCTTCTTTGATCTCATCCGACGATCACTCACAACATCTCGATCCAATGGTACCTCACATCAATATGTTTTGTCCAACAATGGTATGTAGCATTCTTGCTCAAATCAAGAGCACTCTGACTATCACAATTGACCACATACTCTCCTTGCTTCAGACCCAGTTATCAAAGGAATCTTTTCACCTAGAGCATCTCTTTTTCTGCTTATGTCATGGTGATTTACTCTACCTCAATCGTGGATAAAGCAACACACTTCTGCAACTTAGACTGACATGAGACAGCTCCCCCTGCAAAAGTAATCAGGTACCTCATTGTCAACTTTCAACCATCGAGATCTCATGCCATGTCTAAATATGTGAAACCCTCAAGAACATATTTATCTCCTCCAAAGCATAAGCTCAACTTGAAAGTACTTGAAGATCCACTTCACATATTTCAATGATCTCTTCCAAGATCACCGTAACATACATCAAACTACCAATTAATGATGAATAAGAGTGATGTCCATCCTCTTTTTCTCTTCACCTGAAAATGGGCATGAATTCTTTCTCAAATTGAAATGGCTAGCAAGAGGAGTACTAATCGGCTTAGTATTTTCCATTTTGAACTTGCTTAGAAACTTCTCAATATACTTCTTCTATGACAACCATATCTTCATGGCTTTCTTGTCACGAGTAATATACATACCCAAAATCTGGCGTGCTAGTTATAAGTCTTTCATGTCAAAGTAAATGCTTAAATCTCGCTTCAAAGCATCAACCGGGGATCTACCTTGTCCCACAATGAGCATGTCATCCACATAAAGAACAAGAATGACAAACTTACCGTTTGCATGTCATTTGAAGTAAACACAATGATATGCACTTGTTCTGGTGTATCCATGATCCACCATAAAGCTATCAAACTTCTTGTACCATTGTCTAGGAGTTGCTTCAGCCATATAAGCTCTTCTTCAGCTTGCAAACTGATATGCGATATATTGTATAGCGCATCTAGTGGTTATTAGCATGATTTAGATGATGTTTGGATATGATTTGATGGTGATTCTGTAATCCGGAAGAGAAGACTAGAAGTGAAGAAATCATGGGATTTACAGAGGTTTGAAGTGTATTGAAGAGTAGAAAAACAGTGTGCTGAATTCAATTGGTTCGTTATATTTACTCAGATGTCAAAATGGAGTGATTCCAATTCGAGGAGTTAGATCTTGAAGTCTACTACAAGTCCTCAAAATATGAGCGCAATCCGAGTTGGGAATAAAAAGTTAAGACGTTTGTACGGAAGTGTCGCAGAAGCTGGAGGCGCCACCGCACCCGCGGCCAACACCACCGCACCCGCGGTGAGCAAGCAGAAGTTGGCATCTGAATCTCTGGAGACCCACCGCACCCCGCGGTGGGTGTTGCCGCACCCGCGGTGACGACGCGCTGAAGATTTTCCGAGTTTTTATTTCCCGTTTTATTTTATTTCCGAGACTTTGTTTCCAAGTTTGTTATTTTCTTTTCTTTATTTCTGAATTAATTGCCCTAGTATTTAAGAGTCTTTTGAAGACTTTGTTTAGTTAACCCTAGTTGCCACGTTTCATAGTTTTTTCTCTCACAAACCCTATGAAGCACTAAACCTCCATTGTTGCACTTGACGTTGTGAAGCCTTCAATTGATTGGTTGTGAGTTTTCTACTCTTGTTCGATTTTCTATCTAGTTGTATTAATTCTCTTGTGCTTGAATGTTTATTGAATCTTATTGATTTATCTAGACTGATCACCTAGGTTTATTGATATCTTCCTAATTGCTAGGATTTGTGATTCCGGGTTCGTGTTGCATATCTAGTAGCAAACACGATTTACATAAGCGGGTTGCGAGTGTTTATCGTGAGAGAGAGTTAATTGCATGTATCTTGTTGAATCCTTGGTTGAATGCTATTGCTTTATTGATTCTTGAAGATTTTCGGATTTGATTTGGTAATAAGTACTATTAGGGCTGGTAAAACTAATAGTTACCTAAGATCGGGATAAGGACAACTATAGGAAAGATAAGAACTTGAGACTAATAGAATTCAGTGATCAACCATATCTCTTGTTGTGTGGATCTTTGTCAGGTGTAGCGCTTTTCCCAACCATATTCACAACCTTTACTTGCGAACTTGTTTACTTGTAACTTGGTCACTAAGAAATCATACAACCCCCCATCCCCCCCTAGTTCCTAGTTTGTGACTTGAAAAACACAAGAATAGATAACCTGATTCCCTTGGGTTCGACCCTGACTTGCTTTCTATACTCTTTAGTAGGTACTTTAGGATTTCTTTGATTAGGCATACGACTTTAGGCCTGTCAAATTTGGCGTCGTTGCCGGGGAGTCAAGATTTTTGTTTTTGTGTTTTTGTTTGTTACCAACTTTCGTGTGGACCTATCTTACGGTCCACACTCGTGCTACTGATTTCTTTTTTTTTCTTTGATACAGAAATGGAGTTATGGGGAGAGCCGCGATATGACCCATACTCCTACTCATACACTCCAGGGTGGAGAGATCACCCCAATTCGAGTTATGGGTACCAGCAATACCCTCTATATGGTCATGACTACCAGTAGTTCTACCCGGAGCCACAATCGTTCTACCAGCAGGGTACTCCACGGCAGTACAATCTGGCCTATGAGCATAGACTACCAGTGTCCGATCCAAGTTCCCACATGTCGACTGAGGATTTACTTCAATCTCTTACGCAAAGCATGATCCAACATGAACAAGAGATGGATTCCAGGTTCCAGAATTTGGGGAATCAAATGGAGCACTTGACTCAAGAAATTAGCTGAATAGAGACCACGATGTCGGCAAAATAGTTATTTCACCCAGTAGTGCACCAGAGAGAGGATGTCTTTTCAATGACCCTCTAGAGTACTGAGCAACAGCATGTCGCTCCCTTAGCTGGAAGGGAAGAGCAAATCAGCGAGACAGATGTAGAATACATCGGGATGTCTGTAGAAGAAAACTACGACCTCGGTCCACCCACTGAGGAGATGGGCATTCCAGATGATGTTTTGAACCAAGTTGTGCTATCTGAAGACGATTATTTTTGGGAACTGGAAGAATGCCATGACCGCGGTAAAGAGGGCCGCGACCGCGGAAAAGACCCTAGTGCCCAAGACCCTCCCGCAGCTGCACATGACACATATGTGCGCCCCAATTTTTCTCCGCTCAGTTCATTGAAACTTCCTACACCCTGTCCCGAGGCTCTGAAGGACACTAGAAATGTGGAGAACGACAAGGATCAATTTGAAACCTTCAGAACCTGCGAGGCAAACACTCCTTTGTTCAAACTGGCAAACAGCGTCCCTCGCTGCACAGAAGTTTTAAGGGCGTTGGGCAATATCAAAAAGAAACCAAAGGGGAAGTACAAGAAGGAGGCCTTGATTCAAGTGGCAGATTTCTACACGCTGGATACGGGGCAGGACAAACATGCAGCCCCTGAGATGTTGGATAGGCCATTTCTGAAGATGGCAAGTGCATTCATGGGTATGACCAGCGGTCCAACCAACAGTAAGTGCACAAGCATGGGGGGAAGGCTAAACATGGAGTATACAAAGAGACACCCTCCAGATGGGAACCCCGAGTGCTCAGTGGAGGTGAGTGAACCAGGTTGAGAGGGAGAATACCAAGTCAAGCCATGACAATAACTAAGGCGCTATCCGGGAGGCAACTCGAGGTATGTTTTTCTTTCTTTGCTTTTCCTTCTTTGTTTTTGTATTTGTTTTTAGTGTATTCTTGCTTTGTTTTTGTTTTTCTTTGTTTCCGACTAACCTATAGGGAGGAGACCCTATGCGAATTGAAGAAGGTGTTTTCCACACCATTGTAAGTCTCTCTTTCCCTGCACTAAATAAAATCCCCGAAAAAACCTTAAACGGGGATCAAAAAAAAAAATCCAAAAAAACCTTAAACGAATTTAAAAAAAAATCGAAAAAAAAAAAAAAGTTCTACCGTAGGCCAACTGTCCGGAGTTCCCCATGGAGAAGGTGCGCATCATGTTGTCAAGGAGGAGACATTCGCCATACACATTATTTGGCAACGATGATGACCCTACAATCGATAGCTGGAGAGGAGGAGCACCAGGGCCCACACCACGATGATATCTGGGCCCATTTTTTGTGTTCGTTGAAGGCTGTGCAGCCCTGATTTCCTTGATGACCACTACTCACCACAGTGGATTATTTGGTTGCACGGTAGAGATGAATTGAAGACACCCACACAACACCAGAGACCCATGGATATAGTGAAGACCACCAGCAACAAAGGAAGTGTCCAAGCCAACTCAGCGACGTTTGTGAGTTATTTTTTGTTTTTCCATGTGCTTCTATTCTTTTTGTCTTTCATTACATTGAGGACAATGCAATGTTTAAGCATGGGGAAGCGTTTTATACTTGCTATGTCGTTGAGGAGAAAAATGAATAAAAGATGAAAAGAGCCAAAAATTTGAAAAAAGGCTAAAATAGAAATCCTGGGATAGGTCGAAAACCCGAAAGGGCGGCCTAGGTAATAAGCAGGTGGCTTGGACCAACATTAGGCTGGGGTAATAATTGATCAAGAGTGATGTGAGTATATGTGAGCCCATCTATTGAAAAATGCAATGAGTGGCTTGGTGAAAACCCAAAAGGGCGCCTTGGCAAAATGAGTGAAAAGAATAAGAGTGATTTTTAGGATTCCTCATTTTTCCCGGCGTGGTGACATAAGAAGGGGAGTTATAAGGAGATTTCGGGTAGGCCACCATGGAGGAATAAGGTGATTAGATGGAGTTCGGTTTGGATTTGTTTTGCATCACTTGTTTTGGTTGTCTTAGAGCTTATTGTTGATGTGTTGTAACCACTAGTGTCATATTTTCTTGTACTTCCTGAGGCCTTGGAGCATGATTGATGGAGTGAGTTCAATTTTTAGCTTACTCGGGACGAGCAAGGTCTAAGTATGGGGGTATTTGATATGCGATATATTGTATAGCACATCTAGAGGTTATTAGCATGATTTAGATGATGTTTGGATATGATTTGATGGTGATTCTGTAATCCGGAAGAGAAGACTAGAAGTGAAGAAATCATGGGATTTACAGAGGTTTGAAGTGCATTGAAGAGTAGAAAAACAGTGTACTGAATTCAATTGGTTCGTTCTATTTACTCAAATGTCCAAATGGAGTGATTCCAATTCGAGGAGTTATATCTTGAAGTCTACTGCAAGTCCTCAAAATATGAGCGCAATCCGAGTTGGGAATAAAAAGTTATGACGTTTGTACGGAAGTGTCGCAGAAGCTGGAGGCGCCACCGCACTCGCGGCCAACACCACCGCACCCGCGGTGAGCAAGCAGAAGTTGGCATCTGAGTCTCTGGAGACCCACCGCACCCCGCGGTGGGTGTTGCCGCACCCGCGGTGATGACGCGCTGAAGATTTTCCGAGTTTTTATTTCCCGTTTTATTTTATTTCCGAGACTTTGTTTCCAAGTTTGTTATTTTCTTTTCTTTATTTCTGAATTAATTGCCCTAGTATGTAAGAGTCTTTTGAAGACTTTGTTTAGTTAACCCTAGTTGCCACCTTTCATAGTTTTTTTCTCTCACAAACCCTATGAAGAACTAAACCTCCATTGTTGCACTTGACGTTGTGAAGCCTTCAATTGATTGGTTGTGAGTTTTCTACTCTTGTTCGATTTCCTATCTAGTTGTATTAATTCTCTTGTGCTTGAATGTTTATTGAATCTTATTGTGTTATCTAGACCGATCACCTAGGTTTATTGATATCTTCCTAATTGCTAGGATTTGTGATTCCGGGTTCGGGTTGCATATCTAGTAGCAAACACGATTTACATAAGCGGGTTGCGAGTGTTTATCGTGAGAGAGAGTTAATTGCATGATATAGTAACGGGTTGTTTCTATTGCATGTATCTTGTTGAATCCTTGGTTGAATGCTATTGCTTTATTGAGTCTTGAAGGCTTTCGGATTTGATTTGGTAATAAGTACTATTAGGGCTGGTAGAATTAATAGTTACCTAAGATCGGGATAAGGACAACTATAAGAAAGATAAGAACTTGAGACTAATAGAATTCAGTGATCAACCATATCTCTTGTTGTGTGGATCTTTGTCAGGTGTAGCGCTTTTCCCAACCATATTCACAACATTTACTTGCGAAAACACAAGAATAGATAACCCCCCCAGTTCCTAGTTGGTCACTAAGAAATCATACAAACCCCCCCAGTTCCTAGTTGGTGACTTGAAAAACACAAGAATAGATAACCTGATTCCCTTGGGTTCGACCCTGACTTGCTTGCTATACTCTTTAGTAGGTACTTTAGGATTTCTTTGATTAGGCATACGACTTTAGGCCTGTCACAAACCAAGTGTTCTTTCCTTTTTACTTCAAATCCCTATGGTTTATCCATATAAATCTCCTCATCTAAATCACCACGGAGAAATGCAATTTTCACATCCAACTGCTCGAGTTCAAGATCCATGTTTGCAACTAAGCCAAGAATCACTCTAATGGAGCTCATATTCACAACATGCAAGAAGATTTCATCGAAATCAACCCCTTTCTTTTGACTGAATCCTTTCACAACTAGTTGGGCTTTGTACTTGAGTAGTTTGTCTCCATCCATCTTTAGCATGAACACCCACTTGTTTTCCAGTGCAGTTCTTCCTTTTTGGAAGTTTTACCAGCTCATATGTGTTGTTCTTTTTCAAAGAACGCAACTCCTCTTCCATGGCCTTGACCCATTGAGTTTTTTCTTTGTGGTTTTGCACTTCTTGAAAACTTTCAGGCTCCCCCTTCTCAGTGACTGCAACAAATTCAGACTAGGGATATCTAGTGGATGGATGATGTTCTCTTCTCGATCTACTAAGTAATTTGTTGCTTCACTCTCTTTCATCTCCCCTACTCAAAACCCTCACCAATTTCATCTTCTGGCAAGACATCAACTGATTCAAGAATCTCATATGTGATATTCTTTATAGAAGACTAATCACTTGTGTCATTACCTTCTAGATAAGAAGGCAAGTAAACTAGAATCTCAACAACTTCCACTGGTGTCTCAGAATCCGACAACAACTTGTCCTCATGAAAGATCACATTCCTGGACCTTATCACCTTCATCTTTTCTGGATCCCATAACTTGTACCCAAAATCAATATCTCCATAGCCTAGAAGTGTGCATGGAATTGCTTTGTCATCTAGCTTATGCCATTTCTCCTTAGGCAAATGCACAAACGCCTTATAACCAAAGACCCGCAAAGGAGAGTATGAATTGAAAATGTCTTTGTCAGACCAAACTCTCTCAAGAATATCAAAATTTAAAGATGTTGATGGAGATTTGTCCATCAAATACTAGACGGTCATCATAGCTTCACTCCATAATGTCTTACGAAGATTCACCATTTTAACATACATCTAACCTTCCCCGAGATGGTCCTATTGGTCCTCTCTACAACACCATTATTGATGTGTTCCTTCTTGTGATGCCGGATCTCTGATCTTGGTGGGAAGTCGCACGCGTCGTGGTTGAGGGTGATAAGGTGGAACGCGATGTTTAGAAGATGACAGCGGAGGAGATTGACTCGAAAGAGATCGAGTACTTGGCCGTAGCGTCGGCAGCGGGTTGGATAATCTCGATGAAGATCGAGTGGAGGCCGTAGCGTCGGCAGCGGGGTTGGATAATCTCGATGAAGATCGAGTGGAGGCCGTAGCGTCAGCAGCGGAGGAATGGAGATGAGAAAGAAGATTTAGGGTTTGACGCTCGATCAAAGGGGATGAGGCATTTAGCTCTCAATACTCAGGCTTTGATTAAAAATGAACGTAACCTAATACAGAAGGCCGAGTTGTCCTTTTATACTAGATCGCGGGACTCAGATGGGCCGAGTTTCGCTTAATGGGCCGGTCCACGCGACATGCGTGGAACACACGCACCAAAAGAAATAACTAAAATAATAATGTCTTGACAATTCAAATAATACAAAGAACGCGTTTAACTGATGGTAGAGAGGACGCTATCAGAGAACGCGTTCTCTAGTATGGGTTGATGGCTTCTGAGGAAGAACGCGCTCTCTTGCGTCCCTTGGCTTGCGATGATGCGAACAACCATGTATTGTGTCGCGTTGGCGATTGCTTTGGTACGAGATCGCGTTATTGGTCCTTTTGAGCGAATGCTCATAGCTTGCTCTTCCTCTGTGGCAGTCATGGTGGGCAGGGGTGCATCACCCTCCCCCGCTTGGTTGTGAAGCGTCTGATAAGCACTATTTTATAGGGCTTAAGTAAGAGTCATTAGAGGTTTTATTGGTGCCATTCGGGTAGATTTAGACACATTCACGTGTATGGCGTTTGGGGGCGAAGTTGGTGTATTTGGAGGTGTTTGAGTGGTTTTGGATATCATATGAGACACTGAGGAAGAAACCACATGAGAAGACGGGGAAGAGGAGTGCACTGAAGAGTAGAAGAACCATAGGCTGAATTCAATTGGTTCGTTCTCTCTACTCCGATGTCCAAATGGAGTGATTCCAATTCGAGGAGTTATCTTTTGAAGTCTACTGCAAGTCCTAAAAATATGTGCGCGATCCGAGTTGGGAATCAAAAGTTATGGCGTTTTTACGGAAATGTCGCAGGAGTTGAACCGAAGAACGGCGACCGCCGTTTAATTGCGGCGACCGCCGTAATTACGGCGCCCGCCGTGAACCTTACGGCGCCCGCCGCAATTGGCTTTCCACCGACCTTGGCTACGAAGTGATTACGGCGACCGCCGTTTAATTGCGGCGCCCGCCTCGATTACGGCGCCCACCGTGGGAGATGCGGCAACCGCCGCCGATGTCTGAAGTCCGCCGAGCCGTTTCTTTATTTGCATTATTTTATTACTTTTTATTATTTTGTTTTAGGTTAACTTAGCTTTATTTTCCTTTAGTATTTAAGGGTTGAGAAAAGGCTTGTTTGCCAATCTATTATCAAATCTCTGAACCCTAATTTCCCTTTCTATGTTATGAAGAACTAAGCCTCCCTGGCTTAGTCAGACGCTGAAGCTTTCGTTTGGATTAAGTTGTGAGATTCTTGTTCTTAATCTATTGCATGGTTTTTATCTTTCTCTTGCTTAAGTTGCTTATGATTGATATTGATAATCTCTATTTGGACGCATCTAGGGTTTGTTGTTATTGATCTATTGCTAGATCTAGATTGTTACTGGTTGAGCATATCTATTTCAGAGTAGCAACTGCATCGTATTAGTAACTGGTTGTGCTAGTCTTATGCAGAAGAGAACTGATTTATATTCTAGGATAAAAGCTGGTTGTTTTATGCTAGAATTGTATCCAACTATATTCCTATCCGTAAGGCTGCTGTTAAACTGAATCTTGATAGTTTCAGGGTTGTTAAATTAGTTAGTGCTAATAGTATCTGGTTGTGCTATTAGTTATATCTAAAAAGGAATTGGAATTACCATTGCATGAGATTTGAATGAGTATCTATGATCAACTTATCATACGAATAGTGGATGTTGTTTGACTGAGTGCTTTCCCCATTACTGATTTCACAACTCTTTCGCTTGTTTACCTTTGCATGCTTAGATTAATTAAACAAACAAAACCCTCCTTTGGTTACTTTGGTTTGACGCATAACTTGCATATTAAGATAGATCCGTCTCCCTGTGGATTTGACCCGTACTTACCTAAGACTACGGTTTAAGGTTTGTTTGGATATTTTGCATAGCATTTTTTACACGACAAAAACTTGTTACCAAATTTGGCGTCCCAGCTTCACCATCATCGAATTCGGGCTCCACATATGGTTCCAAGTCGACGAAGTTGAAGGTCGCATGGACACCGTAGTCTGGAGGAAGCTCGATCTTGTAAGCGTTGTCTCCCATGGCCTTCACAACACGAAAAGGTCCATCACCGCGTGGAGCCATCTTGAAATACCGGCACTTAAATCTGTGACTGCAAGTCTCTTCTTCAATTTGTTTACTTCGAGTCCTCGGGAACCAACCACTGATGTACCGTATAGGACGGATGACACCAGCCAACCATGCAAGGAATAAAACCCGGTTGGTTAGTCTAATGAAAGACTATGCAAGGGTGAAAACATATGGTTCTAGTGATCGTAACCGTTTACTATCATTGTCCCTCGAATAACAACCGAAGGAACGATATATAATCCGGAACTTTCACGGAATGATTAAAGTTTAGACAAGCACTAAAAAAAATGAGCCTTATGGGAAACATATGAAGGGAAGACTCCAAAAGATTGAGTCTTACGGAAAAGTATGACAAATGTTTGGGAACATTATAATATCACACAAGCGTTTAAAAAGACTTGACCATTTGGGTCCACGACCAACCTCACCGCGTAATGCGAATTCAGATTTAGAAGGAGGACTTACTCTAATCGAAGTCTGGGCGGTTTCCACGTTATACTCCTCGCCCGAGGGTATATTAATTATGTGCATAATCACACTTATCTTATTTAATTCCAAAATGCACATTTACGTTATAAGATTTTATCATATAAATATATCATCTCGAGTAACTACGAAAGTTTACGATATCGAGTAACTACGAAAGTTTACGATCTCGAGTGACTACGAAAGTTTACGATCTCGAGTGACTACGAAAGTTTATGATCTCGAGTGACTACGAAAGTTTATGATCTCGAGTGACTATGAAAGTTTACGATCTCGAATGACTATGAAAGTTTACGATCTGGAAAGCATTTAGAGACAGGGTCCACTAATACTGAGTTATAAAGAAACGACTAATCCTCATAAGGAATTATCGTTCCTACGAATACTCATGCTAATCTAGCATTAAAGTTCATATTTAAATCCATAACAAAACCATTACGGTCATTAACTAGTATAATAGCGTTGTTTCTAGCAATATATACAACCTATGATATGCGATATATTGTATAGCGCATCTAGTGGTTATTAACATGGTTTAGATGAGTTTTAGGTGTGTTATGGTGTTAACTTTGTGATCCGGATGAGAAGCCAAGAAGTGAAGAAATCTTAGGATTTACAGAGTTCTGAGACACATGGAAGAGAAGAGTTGAGGAGCGGTGCAAAGGATGCAAGGAGAAGCCTTGAGAGAAGACAAAGGAGTACTGGAGCCTTGCCGCACCCGCGCCGAAGACCACCGCACCCAGCGGTGGAGCAAGCAGAAAGGAGAACGAAGTTTTGGAATGCCACCGCACCCAGCGGTGGGCCTTGCCGCACCCGCGGCGAGAAAGTCAGAGAAGAGGAGCCGGACACTGGAAGACCACCGTACCCCGCGGTGGGTGTCACCGCACCCGCGGTGGGTGTCACCGCACCCCGCGGTGGGTGTCACCGCACCCGCGGTGGGTGTCACCGCACTCGCGGTGACACGCGCGCTGAAGACTTCTTCCGAGTTTTTATTTCCCGTTTTGTTTTATTTCTGAAACTTTATTTCCAAGTTTGTTATTTCATTTTCTTTATTTCTGAATTAATTGCCCTAGTATTTAAGGTACTTTCTAAGACTTTTTGGAGGTTACCTTTTGTTTTGCCACCAAACCCTAGTTTTCTCTCACAAACCCTATGGAGAACTAAACCTCCATTGTTACACTTGACGTTTTGAAGCCTTCAATTGATTGGTTGTGAGTTTTCTACTCTTGTTCGATTTCCTATCTAGTTGGATTAATTCTCTTGTGCTTGAATGTTTATTGGTTTATGTTGATTTATCTAGAGTAGCTACCTAGGTCTATTGATATCTTCCTAATTGCTAGGATTTGTGATTCCGGGTTCGGGTTGCATATCTAGTAGCAAACACGATTTACATAAGCGGGTTGCGAGTGTTCATTGTGAGAGAGAGTTAATTGCATGCTATAGTAACGGGTTATTTCTATTGCATGTATCTTGTTGAATCCTTAGTTGAATGCTATTGCTTTATTGAGTCTTGAAGGTTTTCGGATTTGATTTAGTAATAAGTACTATTAGGGCTGGTAGAACTAATAGTTACCTATGATCGGGATAAGAACAACTAAAGGAAAGATAAGAACTTGAGAATAATAGAATTCAGTGATCAATCATATCTCTTGTTGTGTGGATCTTTGTCAAGTGTGGCGTGTAACACCCCGTAATTTTTAAGGGTATTTTGAATTATTTTTAAATTTTTCTTATGCCCGTTTTGCTAGACGGATTTAATTCAGTGAGTCTCGGACCTTCTCAAAAGGGGTCTGAGCTCTGTAAAATTTTCCGAGCATTATATAATACAGTTGAGGTGTTTTCGGGGTTAATGTATCGTTAATGTACGAATATATTTAAACCGGAGTTAAGAAATTTAACCCAAGTTGAGTTCGGATAAGTATTAGCGAAGTCGGCTTAAAACCGCGACTCACCGCGATCAACCGCGATCCACCGCGACCGGCCGCGATCGCGGTAATGCCTTTTTGCAGAGGCGGTCGTCTTCCTCGCGTGGCGGTTACTGTAGCTCTATTTTTGGCTCGGTTGGGATATTTTTTGGGCAGGCCAAGTGGCCCTTCGCCTTTGTCCCCTTGGAGGTGGTCGGATTTGTGCTATAAAAGGAGGTGAAACCCGGAGCTAAGAAGCTCTTCTTCATCCTCTTCTTTCTTCCTCTGTTTTTCTGTCCACCATTGTTGAGCAGTTTTGGAGCTTCGTGTGTGGGAGATTTTGAGTGTCTCTTGAGTTGAGAAGGTACTCTTGAGTGTTGTGAGAAGCTTTGAGGTGTTGGGAGATCGAACCATAGACAAATCGAAGGCAAACAAATCGGTTTGGGTAAGAAATTCTCCATTGTTGTCTCGCGAGCTAGCCACTGTCACAGCACGAAAACCGCGACCGACCGCGACCTGCCGCGATCGCGGTATGTGTGTCCGAGTTGTGTGTTTTGTGGTTTGGCTTTGGGCTTTGCTCGTTTCCTTTGATTTCTTTTTGTATTCTTTTAGATTCATATATAAGTATATTGAATCTAACTTAGGGTCTTGTTATGGGTCATTTCTTAGGGATTTATTATCCAAGATTTGCTCCAGTTTCAGATCCAGGAGCCCGTTGTCTCTAAGCTTTGCTTAAGCTTCTGCGAATTTAAGCAAGTGGCGGTTCGCTCTTGCTCATCATTCCATACTTTCATTAATTATCAATTGTTTGTTGTTAATTAATTTGGGATGATTTCTTGTTTATGTTGGGAACAGTTTTGATCAATTATTTGATAAAAGAAGTGCTGTTATAATAGGTTGTATATTGCTAGATACAGCGCTATTATGTTCATAATGGTTTTGTTGTGGATTTTAAAGGTGAATTTCATATGAAAGGTTATAATAGGTTGCATATACTGTTAGTGACAATGCTATTTTGATATATATATATATATAGATTGTTAGATCTATGATGTTGGCCTTGATGGCTTTGATTTGATATGATGTTGACTGTGTTGAACTGTTTAGTTAGCACGAGTATTCGTAGGGACGATGGATGGAGGTCTAGTCGTTTCTTGATAATTAAATGGAGAAAAGGGCATTGAGACCCTAATACCATTGGTGAGTCATGACTAGCCTCTATACTCGGGTATAGAGGTGGTGCACTTAGCTAGTGTCACAAATCTAGGGAGTATTCCCAAGGATCTCTCATCTCGGGACGAGCAGATCATAAAAGTTTGTAACGTGATGTGTGTGTGTGTTGACATTTAATAAGATACGTGCCATGAGTATGCACATAATGAAAATGCCTTGACCTTAATATAAAGTGCCGTATGAGTAAGCACTTATTTAAAATGTTTGGCGAGTAGTGCAGCTAGGCGCTAGTGCAGCTAGGAAAAGCTCGTCTTAGTTGTAGATCGCTCGTATGCGATACTTGTATGATGTGTTTGTGTGTATATTATAAATTAAGTTTCCCAACATTTGTCATTGTTTCCTTTAAGGCTCATTTCATTTGGAGTCTTCTTTTGGGATTAATTGCTGTGAGACTCGATCTCCAGAATCTTCTCTTGTTCATGCTGTTTTATATATTCTAGTAGGAGTATGATGGTTGACTAGCGTACTCGGTTATTATTCGAGGAACGATGAGTCTAACCTAATACGACTGCTTCGAACCACTCTGCTTTGTACCCTTGCATAGTCTTTCATTAGACTGACCAACCGTTATATTCCTTGCATGGTTGGCTGGTGTCATCCGTCCGATTCGGCACATCAGGTATGTTGCAGATCTAAGAAGGCTAGAACGACTATGAAGATGAACGGTGTTTTGTTTTCGACAAGTTGTTTTGTCGCTTTGTATTTAAAAGATTTCCGCTGTGCTATTTTGTATTTCTGATGAAATTGGGTCGTTTTAGGAATCGTGTAATTCCGCGACCATATGGTTTAATAAAAGTTATGATTTTAGTATTGTAACTGTGTTTTAAGTCAGTTATGACGTCGGAAAAGCCTGGAGTGACTTCGGGGTTTACGTCCGGGGTCATCGGCAGTAGCGCTTTCAAATGGGGTTAAATTTGGGGGTGTTACATGGCACCTTCCTCATATCATATTCACATCCTTTACTTTGTTTTCTTGCTTTATTTACTTGGTTCGAAATCATACAACCCCCCTCCCCCCCCTAGTTCCTAGTTGGTGACTTGAAAGACACAAGAATTGATAACCTGATTCCCTTGGGTTCGACCCTGACTTGCTTGCTATACTCTTTAGTAGGTACTTTAGGATTTCTTTGATTAGGCATACGACTTTAACGCCTGTCAAATTTGGCGCCGTTGCCGGGGAGTCAAATTTTCTATTTTTGTGTGTTTGTTTGTTACCAACCTTGGTGTGGACCTATCTTATGGTTCACACTCGTGCTACTAATTCACCCCTTCTTGATTTTGATCCAGAGATTGAGATAACTTTTTCCCAGGATCGCAGAGTCAACCGTACTTTGGTTTTTGACAACCCTGCATTTGAGATGGGTGACGCAGATCGAACGTTGAGGCAGTTGACAGCGCCCAACCTGCAACAACAACCCTTGGCTGTGACTATTCCTGCTGTAGGAGAGGGCGTAAACTTTGAGTTGAAGCCGGGGCTGATTCATTTGCTCCCGTCATTCCATGGACTGAGTGGAGAGGACCCAATCAAGCACATGGGTAAATTCCATATTGTCTGCATGAGCATGAAACCGGCGAACGTCATTGAGGAACAAATCAAGATGAGAGCTTTCGGGTTTACCCTCAAAGACGCTGTTGATGACTGGTATTACCATCTGCCTACTGGAATCATAGACACGTGGAACAAACTACATAAGGCGTTTCTCGAAAAGTATTTCCCTGTGAAGAAGGCGAACAGTTTGAAAAAAGCTATAAGAAACATCGAGCATGAGGCTGACGAGACCCTTTATGAGTACTATGAGCGGTTCAAGAGACTTTGCTCAAGCTGTCCATTCCACGGGTACACCAATCAAGACCTGGTGCTTCATCTTTACAATGGTCTGCTGGACAGTGAAAGGAGGATCGTTGACGCTACCTGTGGTGGCAACATTCTAAACACAACACCGGCAGCAGCTATGGAAAAGATTCAGGAGATGGCAGAGGGCACAAGAAATTTCGGTAGAACTTCTATCAAGAGAGGAGTCAATGCTGCTGACTCTAATCGCCCTGCGTATGCAAGTGATATCGCTGAATTGAAGGACATGGTAAGGAGACTTACGCTGCAAGGAACTCCTCAACAACTCAAAGCGTGTGGGACTTGTGCTGATCAATTCCACCCCACCGACGCATGTCCTCAATTACAAGATGATTCGAATGCTGAGGTGAACACTGTAGGGGGTTATGGACCTCAAAGACCTCGGCATGATCCCTACTCCAACACTTATAATCCGGGATGGAGAGACCACCCAAATTTCAGATGGAGGGATCAACCGAATCAACAACAACAACCTCAGCCCAGACCCCCATTTGTTCAAAGGCCACAAGGTCCACAACCTGACGCGTCTCCTTCAACTGAAGATATTCTCAAGGCTTTGACGAAACATTTCAGCACTCACGTCCAAGCTACGACGTCGAGTATCAAGAACCTAGAGACGCAGATGGGACAAATGGCTGAGGCAATCACAAATATTGATGCACGGACTTCGGGGACTCTACCATCTCAAACGGTAGTAAACCCGAGGGAAAACGTGAGCGTTGTAATCCTACGAAGTGGAAAGCAATTGCCCGTCACTCCTAATGCTGAGAAGGACGAGTCAGGAAAAGAGAAAGTTCTAGAGGAACACCGCACCCAGCGGCGAGAAGACCGCACCCGCGGTGAGAACGAAGAGGAGGAACAGAACATTATGTTGAAGCCACCGCACCCAGCGGTGGGAGCCACCGCACCCCGCGGTGACGGTACTGTTTCTCGAGAATTTTCTGGGGATTCACCGCACCCCGCGGTAGATGTTGACCGCACCCGCGGCGGATCTCCTGGACCTGTTAAAGAACCTTACGTGGACACCTACGTTCGTCCATACTTTCCTCCTCTCGGTTCCGAAAAGCTACCCGCCCCATTCCCAGAGGCGCTCAAGGAGAGAAGGATAGTCGACGATAAGGATCTCTTCGAAATATTTAGCAAGTGTGAGGTAAACATCTCTTTGCTTAAACTTGTCAAAAGTATTCCCAAGTATGCTCGTTTCTTGAAGGAGCTTTGCACGATAAAGAGAAATCAAAAGCTGAAAGGGAAGCAGAAGGTTAAGGTGAGCGAACGTGTCTCAGCGGTGTTTCAAAGGCGTATGCCCAAGAAGTGCGCTGATCCAGGTATGGTAAGCATTCCCTGTATTATAGGTGACACTAAATTTGAAAGAGCTATGCTTGATCTAGGTGCATCTATCAATGTTATACCTTACTCTCTTTATAAATCACTTGGATTGGGACCTTTGCATGAAACAGGAATTGTTGTACAACTTGCTGATAGGTCTAGTGTATACCTTAAGGGAGTAGTTGAGGATGTTTTGGTCATGGTTGACAATTTGATATTCCCTGCTGATTTCTTTGTCCTAGATATGGAACATGATATACATGCTGCACCTATTTTGTTAGGAAGGCCATTCTTAAAAACTGCTAGGACTAAGATTGATTATGTAAGTGGGACACTTACTATGGAATTCGATGGGGGAGGTGGTTGAATTTAACATTTATGATGCTATGAAACACCCCGTTGATGACCACTCTTTGTGCTCCATTGATGTGATTGAACCCATTGTGCAAGATGTGTTTGATATTTCTGGTTCGGATGAGTTGCAATCCATTATTGAGAATGATATAGATGAGTCCCACACGAAATATGCTTTGTCAACTAACATGCAGGTGGTCCTATCTCAGATGGATGTGAACGGTAAGCTTCCTATTGAACCTTTGGGCATTGGCCCCAACTTGCTAACACCGAGCGAGAAGCTTGTTCCTTATGTTGTACAGGCTCCTGAGAATGAACTCAAACAACTCCTTGGTCATCTCAAGTACGTTTTTCTTGGAGTCAATGACACTTTGCCGGTCATTGTGTCTAGTAAGCTTTCAAGGGAGCAAGAGGAGAAGCTAGTGGAGACATTGAAGGAGCACAAGACCGTGCTGGGCTGGACCATTGCTGACATCAAAGGGATTAGTCCCTCCACATGTATGCATCGGATTTTGCTAGAAGACGACGCCAAGCCATCCAGACAACCACAAAGAAGGATTAACCCACCTATGATGGAGGTGGTGAAGAAGGAGGTGTTGAAACTCCTTCAAGCTGACATGATCTTCCCTATCTCCGACAATCGATGGGTCAGCCCCACTCAGGTTGTCCCCAAGAAGGGAGGGATCACAGTGGTTGAGAATCAACAAGGAGAGTTGGTCCCTACAAGAACTCAGACAGGCTGGAGAGTCTGCATTGATTACCATAAGCTGAACGCGGTAACTCGAAAAGACCACTTTCCTCTAACTTTTATTGATCAAATGCTAGAACGCCTTGCTGGGCGCCCCTACTATTGTTTTCTAGATGGATACTCAGGGTATTTTCAGGTGGCCATAGCGCCAGAAGACCAGGAGAAGACTACTTTTACATGTCCCTTTGGCACTTTTGCATACCGCAGAATGCCTTTTGGACTATGTAACGCACCCGGTACTTTTCAAATATGTATGGTAAGTATCTTCTCTGAGTATATTGAGAATTTCATTGAGGTATTCATGGATGACTTCACGGTACATGGGGATAGCTTTGATGCATGTTTGAACCACCTGACACTTGTGCTTAAAAGATGTGTTGAAACTAACTTAGTTCTCAATTCTTAAAAGTGTCATTTCATGGTAGAACAAGGGATTGTGTTAGGTCATATCGTCTCTGCTAAGGGTATTGAGGTCGATAAGGCGAAGATTGATGTAATTCAGTCTTTGCCTTATCCTACTAATGTGCGTGAAGTTCGTTCCTTCCTAGGCCATGCAGGTTTTTATCGCAGGTTTATCAAGGACTTTTCCAAGATCTCATCGCCCCTATGCGAGCTGCTGAAGAAAGAGGTGATATTTGAGCTGAATGAGGAGTGCAAGAAGGCGTTTGATTGTTTGAAGGAACGCCTGACCAGTGCACCGATTATCCAGGCACCTGATTGGTCTCGACCATTCTAGATTATGTGTGATGCCAGTGACTATGCAGTTGGAGCAGTTTTGGGGCAGAAAGAGGGAATGGTCTCTCATGTGATTCACTACGCTTCCATGACTCTGAATGGAGCGCAGCAAAACTACTCCACTACTGAGAAATAGATGCTGGCTGTGGTTTTTGCTTTGGAGAAATTCAGGCAATATCTTTTGGGAGTGAAGGTGATCATATGCACAGATCACGCCGCCCTTCGTTACCTAATAACGAAGAAAGAAGCAAAGCCGAGATTAATTCGATGGGTTCTTCTGCTTAGTGAGTTTGATGTGGAGATAAGAGACAAGAAAGGAGCAGAGAACTTGGTGGATGATCACTTGAGTAGGCTTGTGAACGAGGAAGACAAGCCAGAGAAACAAAATCCCATCCATGGGACATTCCCGGACGATACACTTTTCAAAGTGGAGGTTTTGGAGACACACCGCACCCCACTCCCAGATCACCGCACCCGCGGTGGGAGTCCAACAGAACAAGCTAAGTTTCTGGATGGCCACCGCACCCAGTGGTGGGTTGACCGCACCCGCGGTGACGGTGACGATTTTTTCGAGAATCTCCCAGAACCACCGCACCCCGCGGTGGGAGGTACCGCACCCCGCGGTGGCGATGTTGTTTTTGTCGAGGATTCTGGAGTGTCACCGCACCCGCGGCGAAGGGGACATAGGGAGTTGTCGGTAATGTCAGCGTCTCTTCGCTCGAGTCGTACTTCCACAGGTCCGTTCTCGGGATCCGTTCTTTCCGACCATGGTACGCCGACATTGTGAACTACTTGGTTCGTGGGGAATTCCCTCCGGATCATACCAAGGCGCAACGGGAGAAGGTGCGAAGAGAAGCTCGACACTATATTTGGGATGATCCATATCTCTGGAGACACTGTGTCGACCAGGTAATCCGCCGATGTCTTTCGGATAACGAGGTACAATCTGTCCTTAGTTTTTGTCATTCTGAAGCATGTGGGGGTCATTTTGGTGTGAATAGAACTGCTAGGAAGGTGTTAGATGCAGGTTTCTATTGGCCCTACATCTTTCGGGATGCATTTGCATTTTGTAAAATGTGTGATAGATGTCAGAGGATGGGTAATATTTCTAGGAGAAATGAGATGCCACAATCGTCGTTGATCTTCTGTGAGATTTTTGATGTGTGGGGTATTGATTTTATGGGACCCTTTCCTAGTTCTTTTGGGAATCTCTATATTTTGCTTGCGGTGGACTACGTTTCCAAGTGGGTGGAAGCGAAGGCCACCAGAAATGATGATTCTAAAGTTGTGGCAGGTTTTTTGAAAGAGAAGATATTCTCCAGGTTTGGAATCCCCAAAGCTTTGATTAGTGATCGGGGAACCCACTTCTGCAACAAGACTGTGACCGCCCTGCTGAAGAAGTATCATGTCACACAAAGAGTTTCCACTGCCTATCATCCACAGACCAATGGGCAGGCTGAGGTGTCCAATAGGGAGATCAAGACCATTCTTGAGAAGACGGTGACACCCAATAGGAAGGATTGGAGTTTGAGGCTTAATGATGCATTGTGGGCTTACCGCACCGCTTTTAAAACTCCAATTGGAATGTCTCCTTTCCGGCTCGTATTTGGCAAAGCTTGCCATCTTCCTGTAGAGCTGGAACATAAGGCATGGTGGGCGGTGAAGAAGTGCAACATGCAGATTGATGAGGTAGGAGAGTTCCGCAAACTACAGCTGCAAGAGTTGGAAGAGTTACGCCTTGATTCATATGACAACGTTGTTATCTATAAGGCGAAAACCAAGGCCTGGCATGACAAGAATATCTTGCGGAAGGACTTCCAACCTGGTGATAAATTCCTTTTATTTCAATCTCGCCTGAAACTCTTTGCGTGAAAGCTTAGATCGAAGTGGATATGACCCTATGTTATTGCTGAAGTCTACCCGCATGGTGCTGTTGATTTAATCGAGCCAAAGACTCAGAAGACATTCAAGGTTAATGGTCAAAGGTTAAAACCTTACCATGAGGGTTTCCACACCGAGGCATTTGACGAAATGGCGCTGGAGGAGCCAAGTGCTGAAAATGAATAGACAAGAGTCTATGCCGAGCCAACGATGTGAACCAAGGCGCTGCTCGGGAGGCAACCCGAGGTATTGTTTCTTTCTCTCTCTTTTGTCTTTGCATTTTCATAGCTTAGCTAGGTAGTTTTTTTTTGTTTTCACCTGCGTACTAACGTGCAGGTACGAAGAATAAGACGCAAGGGACGTTCTGGAGAGCTCACCGCACCCGCGGTGGGCACCCCTTCATTTTCTCTTGTTACAAAAAAAAATCCGAAAAAATTTTAAACGGATTTTTTTTTTAAAAAAAAAAAAAAAAAAATTCTCTTTTACCCCTATCATCTTCTTCCTCTTCCCAATCCCTAAAACCAAAACCCTCACCTCACCTCTCTCACGATCCTCATTCTCCCAAAACTCCATCAAATTCTCCCAAATCTCGCCCTCTCATCCACAAATCCACATTCCCACACCCAAATCCACCCTTTTTCACCCAAAAATCTCATCTCCAACCCCACCCTACAACCCATAACCACCACCGCACCGCTCCACCCCGCACCCAGCGGCGAGACGACCGCACCCACCTCGATCCACCGCACCCGCACCGGATCCACCCCACCCAAGCCCAGTCGACCCCCACCGAGCCCAAACCCAAGCCTTCGGACCAACCCCAGCTCGTGTGGTGATTCGCCATGTGTTCGCCCCGTTCGAGAATCGCCCAGCGCAGTCACCGCCCCCTGCGGTAGGAAAGCCACCGCACCCGCGGCGAGGCAACAGGAAGTTTAGAACTCCCACCGCACCCCGCGGTGACACTGACCGCACCCGCGGCAGCTCGCCAGAAGGCATTTTTCGTGCTTTCTTCTGTGAGTCCCTCCTTCTCTCTTGTTTTCAACGCCGTACTTCAATTACAATGTCGAGATCAAGGAAGGTCGGGATGACCCCTAAGGAGAAGGAAAAGTATGAACTCGTGAAACTGCGTAGTGTCCTCCCGACAAAATTTCTGGATAGGGGCACTTTAGAGGAGTTGGGGCTACTTGAGTGCACAACGCTTTGTTTAGAGCATGCGGGGCTGGGGGGATTTCTTGATCAATATGCCCCCTCGTATGAGAATCTGTGCAAGCAATTCATAGCTATATTCTGGCACACCATGGATGGCGAAGCGCTTGTTTCGTTATCATTCAAGTACGAGTGGAGGGAGTACTCGGTGAGTGCTGAGGAGATGAGAGAGGCTATTGGGGTGACTAAGCTCCCCAGTGAGAATTGGAGATAGGGTACCACCGAGGCTGCTTTGTGCGATTTCTGGGAGGCGGCAACTGGAAAGCGTTACTACATGGGTGATGAATACAACAATAAGTTCACTCACCCTTGTCTGCAGCTGTTACACAAGCTGATGATGGGGACCTTTCTGGGGCACAAGGAGGATAACAAGGTGCCCCTCAAGGATTTGCATTGGTTTTACAGCATCTTACCCCAGGCGGAGTTGGTTCCCGACTGGATACAGGTCGTCCTTGAGGCACTTCAGAGGATCCGAAAGGGAGAGAAGAGAGATATTGTTCAGGGTGGTCTGATCACCCTCATTGCAGAGAAGGCTTTTCGGGTCGACCAGTTTCAGGAGCCCATCATCTCACATGTCTTTGACGTCAGTCTGCTCAGGAAGTGCAATATGCTGAAGATAGTGAAAAAGAAGTGGTTTTGGTGCTCTTATGCTGACAAGAGCCACCTCCTTGCACTGCCTAGGCCTATCCCATATGGCCCTGAGTTTAGATACTTCTTCCTTCCCTCCGACCCGTTCACACCACCAGTGGGGTCAATTGCTACAGAGATTACTGAGCCTCCGCCTTAGCCCCGAAGGAGGAGGGCTACTGCAGGTAGTTCGAGTCGGGCGCCTGCTGATGATGTTGATGATGCTGATGAGGAGATGCCTACTGCAGGTCAGGGACCACCACCCATGGACCCCTGGCAGGATATGATGTCTCGACAGATGGAGGCTATGTCGCTGTAGCAGCAGCAATGGAAGCAAGGATTCGATGGACGCTTTGAGGGTATTCAGACCCAGATTTTCCAGAGGATGGATCAGCAGGACCAGAGGACCCAGGAGCTGCATGGGCAGTAGATGCATTTTTTCGGGCACTTCCAGCAACCGCCCAGACCACCATTCCCGTGAGTTCTTCTTTCTTCTCCCCATTATTATGATTGTCTTCTATTTTTCACATTGAGGACAATGCGTACTTCAAGTATAGGGGAGGGAGTAGACTCATTTGCTATCTTTATGTACAGTTTCATTGTCTTTGTGTACAGTTTCTGCACTGCTGTTGAATTTTCAGTTTTCTAAAAAAAAAAAAAAAAACCAAAAATATGAGAAAAAGGCAACCACAATCCTGGGATGAGTTGAAAACCCGAAAGGGCGACTCAGGTAAAAAGCAAGTAGTCTGACCAGCACTAGGCTGGGGCAAAAATAGACTAGAGTGATGTGAGCATACGTGAGAACATCTAGAAAAATGAAATGAGTGGCTAGGTGAAAACCTGAAAAGGCGCCTAGGCAAGATGAGTGAATGAAAAAAAAATTGAGAGATTATTAGGATTCTTCATCTTGGCGTTGGCGACATAAGAAGGGGAGTCATAAGGAGGACTCGGGTAGGCCATTCTTGGAGCAATAAGGTGACTAGATGGAGCTAGGATTAGATGAGTCTTGTATCACTTGTTTTGGTTGTTTTGGAGCTTATTGTTGATGTGTTGTAACTACTAGTGTCATATTTTCTTGTGCTTCCTGAGACCTTAGAGCATGATTGGAGGAGTAAGTCTAGTTTTTAGCTTACTCGAGACGAGTAAGGTCTAAGTATGGGGGAATTTGATATGCGATATATTGTATAGCGCATCTAGTGGTTATTAGCATGGTTTAGATGAGTTTTAGGTGTGTTTTGGTGTTAACTTTATGATCCGGATGAGAAGCCAAGAAGTGAAGAAATCTTAGGATTTACAGAGTTCTGAGACACATGGAAGAGAAGAGTTGAGGAGCGGTGCGAAGGATGCAAGGAGAAGCCTTGAGAGAAGACAAAGGAGTACTGGAGCCTTGCCGCACCCGCGCCGAAGACCACCGCACCCAGCGGTGGAGCAAGCAGAAAGGAGAACGAAGTTTTGGAATGCCACCGCACCCAGCGGTGGGCCTTGCCGCACCCGCGGCGAGAAAGTCAGAGAAGAGGAGCCGGACACTGGAAGACCACCGCACCCCGCGGTGGGTGTCACCGCACCCGCGGTGACACGCGCGCTGAAGACTTCTTCCGGGCTTTTATTTCCCATTTTGTTTTATTTCCGAAACTTTATTTCCAAGTTTGTTATTTCCTTTTCTTTATTTCTGAATTAATTGCCCTAGTATTTAAGGTACTTTCTAAGACTTTTTGGAGGTTACCTTTTGTTTTGCCACCAAACCCTAGTTTTCTCTCACAAACCCTATGGAGAACTAAACCTCCATTGTTGCACTTGACGTTTTGAATCCTTCAATTGATTGGTTGTGAGTTTTCTACTCTTGTTCGATTTCCTATCTAGTTGGATTAATTCTCTTGTGCTTGAATGTTTATTGGTTTATGTTGATTTATCTAGAGTAGCTACCTAGGTCTATTGATATCTTCCTAATTGCTAGGATTTATGATTCCGGGTTCGGGTTGCATATCTAGTAGAAACATGATTTACATAAGCGGGTTGCGAGTGTTCATCGTGAGAGAGAGTTAATTGCATACTATAGTAATGGGTTGTTTCTATTGCATGTATCTTGTTGAATCCTTGGTTGAATGATATTGCTTTATTGAGTCTTGAAGGTTTTCGGATTTGATTTAGTAATAAGTACTATTAGGGCTGATAGAACTAATAGTTACCTATGATCGGGATAAGAACAACTAAAGAAAAGATAAGAACTTGAGAATAATAGAATTCAGTGATCAACCATATCTCTTGTTGTGTGGATCTTTGTCAAGTGTGGCGCCTTCCTCATATCATATTCACATCCTTTACTTTGTTTTCTTGCTTTATTTACTTGGTTCGAAATCATACAAACCCCCCCCCCTAGTTCCTAGTTGGTGACTTGAAAGACACAAGAATTGATAACTTGATTCCCTTGGGTTCGACCCTGACTTGCTTGCTATACTCTTTAGTAGGTACTTTAGGATTTCTTTGATTAGGCATACGACTTTAACGTCTGTCAACCTACTATAATATCATATTTTAATCACATTATTTATAAAAATCTGTTCCCAAACGAAAACAACAGCTCACTCCGATTTAATTAATAATTAAAAGCAATTGATAATTAATAGAATATGGAATGATTAAGCAAGAGCGAACCACCACTTGCCTTAGTCTAGACGAACGATTGAGCGACGATGGGTTTCTGGGTCCGGAACGAGAACGGAAATCGGATTACAGATTCATATGAAGACGACCCACAACGAGACCCTAGGTTAGACTCGACACTAACATAATAGGAATCTAAGAAAGAACGAACGAAATCGAAAGAACGAAAGTCCTGCCCGAGACCAGATCGTCCAAGGCCATGATCGCGATTGCCAAGGCAATCCGCGTTTGCGGCTGGGATTCCGTGGTCGCGGGCGTCGAGGACAGTGTCCGCGATCGACAAAGCAATGTCCGCGAGCAACTGGCCGCCGTCCGCGATCGCGGCTGTCATGACCGCGGTCGCGGCCGACCTTGTCACAGCCGCGGTCGTGGACATGAACACGGCGACTACGATCGAAGGAAAAACTCACCGGCGACGACTCCTTGGGGCTCGATTCAAGAGGGCTTCGACTCCTGGCCACCTTGCGCCTCCATGCACCACCCCGAGGCTGCTTCAACTCCTGGCAAAGGCTCCGGCGACGATCGAAAATTTCGGCGAGCAAGAAAATCGAGAGGAAGAGAGTGAGATTTATCAGATTTGGGTGCCCTAACCCTCCAAATCAACCCCAATTTATAGCCCAAGGAGAAGCCCAGCCCCGACAAGATCAACGATGGAGCAGGAGATCAACGGCGGCACGGACGATGAGCTCTGCAGACGACGCGACGTTGGCGTGTTGGAGTTTTCCGCGGTCGCGGAACCATTTCCGTGGTCACGGAATATTCATGTGCCCAGCTCTTCTGAGAGCCATTATTCCGCGGTCGCGGAACTTCTGCCGCTGTCGCGGAAAAGGCGTTTTCGCGTCTTTTTGCCCGGGAAAAGGCTTGGCATGGGTTTAAACCCCGGATAATAAATATTTGTACCCAAACAAATATTCTAAGCTTCCAAAATACCTCTAATGAATATTCCAAAGCTCAGGGAACTACTACAGAGATCAAACACATTACAGAAAATTCCGAACTTCGCCAAACGAGTCTTGCTTTCCCAACGAGGGTTGGAAAATTCCCCAAATACCCTTACTAAAAATGAGGGGTATTACATCACTTCCCCCTAAAAAGAAGTTTCGACCCCGAAACTAGCATCGCCAAGCTAAAGGGACCGGTTCCACCATAATCTCCTTACCTGATCTTAGTATCCTTAATCATCTCATCCTTGTACTTGCTTCCTAGGAAAACGATATGCTTCCTCAACCATACCACTATCTCACATAGCCTACTTCCACGTACTATTCTTGTACTAACTCGTGACCATTCTCAAGGTCATAATTATCTTAGGATAATTGTCTCCTAAAATCATCGCACTAGTCTCGCTACACCTTAAGCATGAGACTATACATATTTCTCTTTCACCTTCCTCTAAACTTCTCCTAAAGTATGTACCTTATCTTCCTTAAGTCTATATCCTTGAATAAATTTGGTTTCCAAAACCTGTACCACCAAAAAATCGAACTATTTACTCGATCATGATTCCACTTACAACATACTGCCTACATTCCTTACTCTTGCTAGAACAGATGTGATCATTCACAAGATTACCATTGTCTCGCTCAGAGTATCCATTACAATCTCCAATACAACACCGCTATGTTGCCCTATTCCTCAAAAAGACCTTGATGTCCTCAAAATAGAAGAATACAACATTTTTCTACTAACTTTCCTTCGATGATCAGATCCTCAAAGTACATACATAGAATTCCACTATACCTCAACTTAGTACCTCTCTTGTCATATAGACCTTACTCCTTACATACACGACTTACCTATTACATTGGTTACCTTACTCACATTTGGCCCTTGTGCCATATCTTTGACTCAAATCTTCACTCATGTGATCCCACAATTACTCACACCACAACCTAAGTCCGATTACCTCAACATGATTTACTAATCCTCTCCATAGGATTATACTCTCGTTTTACCTCAATGCGTCTTACGATCACCTTAATAGACGTAGGTCACCTTTTCATCAAGTCCACTTGATATCATCTACATACCTACTTTATGCCACACTATTGACTTTCAAAACCGTAACAACTTCTACCGGTCGAGTTTGTTATTCACCCAAAAATCCTTAGGCAATCAGTTGTCCTCATGCGATTTATTATCCCAAATCGAGCATCCTTTTGCTTTACGGATATTTACCGTATATCCAAGATTAACCTAATGTATTCCATTATTCAATCTCTAACTTAAACCTTTAAGGTTCCTTAACTTTATCCAAACATAATCACAATACCTTTATTCCTATGTTCCTCAAAACGAATCACATGAGACATTACTCCTATATCCTTAAGGTACCATCCTGATAAATGATTCATTATCAACCGCATCAGTCACTTCTATCCGGATCCTTTAATAACTTTATACGAGTAACGCATGCTACCTTACTCCTTAGGCGCACATAGACAATTCTCTCTACTAAATCCTTTAATTTATCGGAATCATCAACATAATCTATCCTTAAACTGTAATCTTTCCATTTAAGTGGCCTCCTTCTAACACAGTAACTTCACAACTTAGTCTTCGACAAAGAATTGCACCAAAAGCCTTATAACTGACATACTCGCATAAAATCCAATATCAAACCTTGCAACCTTATAAGTATCATAACTCCTTATTCCCTGATCGTACAACCTACCAATTTCAATCATTTGGTCCACTTAGATTTGGCTCAGCCGCCCTTTTCTGACTCACATCCCAAAGGTTTGTTTAATTGACTCAAATAACTTATCTCTAACTTAAGATCCTTATACTCCTCACACAATCTACTATCCCAATTAAAGCAACCCCTTTTGCATTACGGATACTTCCTATCTCTCCAAGACTTAATCACATCATTTCCTGATGGGCCTCAAAACGAAACTTCGAATAGATCTTCCGAAATAATACCTATGACTTTGTACACTCGGCTTTTCAAAAAGCTGGAACCATTGGTCCTACACTGGTCGTACCCATTTATAAATCTCATAACCATAACTCTGGACTCTAAAGTCTTACTCAAGGTCGTAATAGAGGAAACGAGTTCCCTATGAACTATCCTTCTTATACATTCATTCCCTTCTCATCAATCTATCCACATCAATGCCTACAGTATGACCTCATAACTAGGCATTCTGGACTTCGCCTTAGTCCATCCCTACATACTCTTACCAGAGCAAATGTTCAGGGTACACGTATGAGATTTAGTTCTTAAATCTCATAGAGCATTAACCACACACATTTGTTCCTTCATCCTAAGAAATTTGGAAAACTCAGCTTACGAGATAATGCTTGTCCATTCAATGAAGGGAGTAATTAATGTCATACCGATGCGACATTACCCCAAGAATAAAGATAGATTCCTAAGAATGGGTCTAAGGAATAAGTAACAGCTTGAATCTTGCAGAAGTTTGAAAAACCTCTTAAATCTTATACTTTCAACTTCATACTTTATATCTTTAAACCTTATATATAAAAATAGTTATTTATGAAGTTAGTTTCTCAAAACTAGTGATACGATTATCACAAAACTTTTCTAAGACCCAAATCATACTTTTAAAGTTACAACCATAAACTTAGTTTAATCGCCTATAACACGACATTTTATAAACCAGTTATAAATAGCTTTTGAAGTTCAAATAGCTAAATCATTAGTTTAAATTAAATTCCAAGAAATAATTAAAACTTTTAAATTTAACATTAAAACTCTCGAAATTTATTTCAAATAGAAAATAGGTTGAAAATAGTTTCGAAATTAATTTTCGAAAATTCTCAAACCTAACAATAGGCCAAGAATTTTAAAACAGTTGCTCTGATACCATAATTGTAACACCCCCGATTTATACCGGTAGTGTCACACGCCAGTGACCTCAGACATTACCGTCCGAAGCCACCCTAGGCTTTAATCGGAATAATTAATCTTAAATAAACATGTTAAACAACGAAGGATTAAACAGCGGAAGACATTTTCATATAAACCTCAATACTTTTATTAAAAGATTTCTCCCAATACGAGAGGAGTGTTTTACAATAGAGTGAAATCACAGCGAAAAACTTATAAATTACACAGCGGAAGGCTTTAAGAATAAACCTAATACATGACTAGGTTATAAAAATACATATAAAAGTAATACTTAACGATCTTGAAATACCGGCACTTAAATCTGTGACTGCAAGTCTCTTCTTTAATTTGTTTACTTTGAGTCCTCGGGAACCAACCACTGATGTACCGTATAGGACGGATGACACCAGCCAACCATGCAAGGAATAAAACCCGGTAGGTTAGTCTAATGAAAGACTATGCAAGGGTGAAAACAGATGGTTCTAGTGATCGTAACCGTTACTATCACTGTCCCTCGAATAACAACCGAAGGAACGATATATAACCCGGAACTTTCACGAAATGATTAAAGTTTAGACAAGCACTAAAAAAAAATGAGCCTTATGGGAAACATATGAAGGGAAGACTCCAAAAGATTGAGTTTTACGGGAAAGTATGACAAATGTTTGGGAACGTTATAATATCACACAAGCGTTTAAAAAGACTTGACCATTTGGGTCCACGACCAACCTCACCGCGTAATGCGAATTCAGATTTGGAAGGAGGACTTACTCTAATCGAAGTCCGGGCGGTTTCCACGTTATACTCCTCGCCCGAGGGTATATTAATTATGTGGATAATCGCACTTATCTTATTTAATTCCAAAACACACATTTACGTTATAAGCTTTTATCATATAAATATATCATCTCGAGTAACTACGAAAGTTTACGATATCGAGTAACTACGAAAGTTTATGATCTCGAGTGACTACGAAAGTTTACGATCTCGAGTGACTACGAAAGTTTATGATCTCGAGTGACTACGAAAGTTTATGATCTCGAGTGACTACGAAAGTTTACGATCTCGAATGACTATGAAAGTTTACGATCTGGAAAGCATTTAGAGACAGGGTCCACTAATACTGAGTTATAAAGAAACGACTAATCCTCATAAGGAATTATTGTTCCTACGAATACTCGTGCTAATCTAGCATTAAAGTTCATATTTAAATCCACAACAAAACCATTACGGTCATTAACAAGTATAATAGCGTTATTTCTAGCAATATATATAACCTACTATAATATCATATTTTAATCACATTATTTATAAAAATCTGTTCCCAAACGAAAACAACAGTTCACTCCAATTTAATTAACAATTAAAAGCAATTGATAATTAATAGAATATGGAATGATTAAGCAAGAGTGAACCGCCACTTGCCTTAGTCTAGACGAACGATTGAGCGACGACGGGTTTCTGGGTCCAGAACGGGAACGGAAATCGGATTACAGATTCCTATGATGATGACCCACAACGAGACCCTAGGTTAGACTCGACACTAAAATGATACGAATCTAAGAAAGAACGAACGAAATCGAAAGAACGAAAGTCCCGCCCGAGACCGGATCGTCCAAGGCCATGATCGCAATTGACAAGGCAATCCGCAGTCGCGGATGGGATTCCGCGATCGCGGGCATCGAGGACAGCATCCGCGATCGACAAAGCAATGTCCGCGAGCAACTGGCCGCCGTCCGCGATCGCGGCTGTCATGACCGCGGTCGCGGCCGACCTTGTCACAGCCGTGGTCGCGGACATGAACACGGCGACTACGATCGAAGGAAAAACTCATCGGCGATGACTACTTGGGGCTCGATTCGAGGGGGCTTCGATTCCTGGCCACCTTGCGCCTCCATGCACCACCCCGAGGCTGCTTCAACTCCTGGCGAAGGCTCCGGCGACGATCGAAAATTCCGGCGAGCAAGAAAATCGAGAGGGAGAGAGTGAGATTTATCAGATTTGGGTGCCCTAACCCTCCAAATCGACCCCAATTTATAGCCCAAGGAGAAGCCCAGCCCCGACAAGATCAACGATGGAGCAGGAGATCAACGGCGGCACGGACGACGAGCTCTGCAGACGACGCGACATTGGTGTGTTGGAGTTTTCCACATTCGCGGAATATTCCTATGCCCAGCTCTTCTGAGAGCCATTATTCTGCGGTCGCGGAACTTCTGTCGCGGTCGCGGAAAAGGCGTTTCCGCGTCTTTTTGCCCGGGAAAAGGCTTGGCATGGGTTTAAACTCCGGATAATAAATATTTGTACCCAAACAAATATTCTAAGCTTCCAAAATACCTCTAATGAATATTCCAAGGCTCAAGGAACTACTACAGAGATCAAACACATTACAGAAAATTCCAAACTTTGCCAAACGAGTCTTGCTTTCCCAACGAGGGTTGGAAAATTCCCCAAATACCCTTACTAAAAATGAGGGGTATTACAGTGAGCTCATGGAGGGGCGCGGCGATGGAGCTGAAGTTGCGAACAAATCTCCTGTAGAAGCATGCCAAGCCAAGGAAGCTTCTAACCATGGTCGGTGTGGTGGGTTCATAAGTGCTATTTTGGAGAACATATCTAAGGGTTATTACCAGGTTTGAGGCGCCATTTGGTTGGATTTAGAGCACAATCGTGGATTATGGAGTTAGAGTAGAGAAGTGAAGAAATCATGGGATTTATAGAGGTTTGAAGTGTATTGAAGAGTAGAAGAACAATGTGCTGAATTCAAATGGTTCGTTCTCTCTACTCAGATGTCCAAATGAAGTGATTCCAATTCTAGCAGTTAGATCTTAAAGTCTACTGCAAGTCCTCAAAATATGAGCGCAATCCGAGTTGGGAATCAAAAGTTATGGCGTTCTTACTAAAGTGTCACAGAAGCTGAAAAATCACCGCCCCGCGCCAGAAGCCACCGCGACCCGGCGGTGGGTCTCAGATAAAGATGCCGCGCCGCGTGAATTGAAAGCGGGAAAGTGTGCTGAAGAATTGGAAGATGATGTCGCCATGACATCAACAGAGCATGTGATGGAGTTGGGCCGATCAGCTAGAATTGGAGATGGGCAGACGAGAGGCTTGCACGAGAATTACGGGATTAATTCCCTATTTCGTTTGTTTATTTTTGGCTATTAGTTTTATTATTATTTCTTTTTATTATTTTTATTACTTTTAGATTTAGGTTAAATACTCTTTTGTTAACCTAGTTGCAACAAGTTACAATTCTCCTTGGGGAGACTTAGTTCGTTTTCATTCCGCCTCCAGGGTTTTCAACCCATGGAGAACTAAACACCTTTATTTCGCTAGACAATTGAAGCATTGCAATGGATTGGTTATGAGATTTCTATTCCTTGTTCTATATCTTATAAGTGTTGGTTTGATTCTCTTGGTTATATTGTCTATTGATTTATGTTGGTTTATCTAGAGTTGCTAACTAGGCTTATCGACATCTATCATAGTGCTAGGATTGCATATAGGGGTTCCGAGTGCATATCTAGTGGCAAACACAATTGTGCGTATAGGGGTTCCGAGCGTACAATTGTGAGTGAGAATCAGTTGCATGTTAAGTAGGGGAGTGAGTACTTGTACGTCTTTCTACTTGCATGTATCCTATATCCTTGTGTGCATTGCTATTGCTTTGTTGGTGGTAATGTACCCCGGTCTGGTACCGCATGACAGGCGTGACTGGTGTATTTTACCATTGGCATAGTAATAAGTCTATTGACAACTGTGAGAATCAGTAGTACTTAAGATCAGGATGGGAACAACTATAAGATTGTGAAAAGAACTTGGATTTAATAGATTTCAGTGATCAACCTGTTTCCTTTGCAGTGTGGATATTTGTCTGGTGGAATACTTCCACCCATTGTTCTTATTCTTTCTCTATGGCTTGCATCTTTGTTACTCTATGTTTGATAACTAAAACCCCCCTCCCTTTGTTACTTTGCATGCTCATAAATACATAGATAGATCACTTCCTCCCTGTGGATTCGACCCTTGCTTGCCTCTACTACTTGTTTAGGTTTGTTAGGATTTTATTTGTTTAGGTGTCACGACGACAACGCCCTATCAAATTGGCGCCGTTGCCGGGGAGGCAAGATTTGATTTTTCTGTGTGTTTGTTTGTGTGTGTGTTACTTTGGTGTGGACCTATCTTACGGTCCACACCCGTGCTACTAATTTTTGTTTTTCTCTTTTGCTTTTGATACAGATATGGAGTTCGGGGGAGAACCACACGAAAGACCAGGCCCCTGCTCATTCGCGCCAGAGAGGGGACACTACCCAACTCCTAGTGCCTGCAGAATTTGTCGCGATACGCTGCACACCACTAACGATTATCCAGGACTTCCTGCATTCAGAGCAGCAGTAAATGCACGTCGAGGTGTGAACTCGCAGGGACCGAGGCAGGAGCACTATCCGGACACCTACAACTCAGGGTGGAGGGAGAACCATAACCCAGCTCCGTATGGAAATCAACCACAGTTCTCGCCTGCACCCAATGCCGATGTGCTCAGCGCTCTGATTCAAAGTATGACAACCATGGCCCAGACCGTGTCATCAATGCAAACAACCATGGCCCAGACCGTGTCATCAATGCAAACAACCATGGCCCAGAACGTGTCCACACTGCAAATAACCATGGCTCAGAATGACTACCAACAGCAAGAGGCGATTTCTAATCTCCAAAGCCAAGTTAACCAACTGAGTCAAGCGTTGATTGAGTCGAAGTCAGCTGAAAAAGATAGCGACCGTGAGATGGAGAACATCGCCCACCGCCCCGCGTCGCCTCTCACCGCGACCCGGCGTGAGATCCCAGTTATCTCACCGCCCCGCGGCGAGAATGACCGCGACCCGGCGACGTGCCTCAGTAACTCCACCGCGACCTCACCGCCCCGCGGCAATGACCACCACCCCGCGGTGGACGGAGTGCCTCCTAGCGATATCTCACCGTGGCCTGATATCCAAAATTTCAGATATGCTGATGAGGTTTGGGTAGATCCTTACGGGGTTGCACGACAGGTGCTTTTTGAGGAGGAGAACTTCTTTGGAGATGAGTGGAGCGACGATGAGGAGGAGTGCCATGTTCGCGAAAATACTCCAGAGACAATCGCCCCGGCAGTCCCTGATCCTCTGGAGACTGCCTATGATGAGTTTTTGCGTCTTAACTCCTTCCCGCTCGTTGCATTGCAGCTCGCTATACCATTCCCTGAGGCTCTGAAGGACACCCAAAAGGTGGAGAGCGACAAAAGCTTATTTGACACCTTCAGCGGCTGCAAGGCAACCACCCCTTTGGTCCATCTGGCGGATAGCACCCCTCGCTGCAAGGAAATATTAAAGGTGCTGGGCATAATCAAGAAGAAGCCGAAGGGGAAGCACAAAAAGGAGAACTTGACTCAAGTGGTGAATTCTTACATGTTGGATACGGGGCAGGACATACATGCAGCCCCTGAGATGCTGGGTAGACAATTTTTCAAGATGGCAAGTGCATTCATGGATACGACGAGTGATCCAGCCATCAACAAGTGCACAAGCATGGGGGAAAGGCTCAACAGGGAGTATACAAAGAGGCATCCCCCTGATCCAGGCCCTAGGAGTTTAGTTGCTATGAGCAACCCGAGTTGAGAAGATGGAGCAGTATGTCATGCCATGACAATAACTAAGGCGTTGTCCGGGAGGCAACCCGAGGTATGTTTTACTTTCTTTGTTTTTCTTTCTTTGCTTTTCATTCTTTGTTTTTGCATTTTCTTTAGTGTGTTTTGCTTTGTTTTGGTTTTTGTTTCCGACTAACCTGCAGGGAAGAGACCCATGCCTATTGAAGAAGGTGTTTCCACACCAATGTAAGTCTCTTCCTTCCCTGCACTAAGTCGCTCCCCGAAAAAACCTTAAACGGGGAGGCAAAAAAAAAAAAGTTCTACCGAAGGTCAGCTGTCCAGAGTTCCCCATGGAGATGGTGCGCATCATGTTGTCAAGGAGGATACACTTACCCCACACATTATTTGACAACGATGATGGCCCTACAATTGACAGTTGAGAAGGAGGAATACTAGAGCCCCCATCATGATTACATCTAGGCTCCACCATGTGTTCCTAGAAGGCCGTGCAACCCTACTATCATTGTTATACCACTATTCACCAAAGTGTTTCCCTTTTGGTTGCACGGTAGAAGAAGATTACAGAGTTGATGAAGACACCCGCCCAACACCAGAGACCTGGGCATTTATTGAGAAGACCACCAGCGATCACCTTCAGTGTCCAAACAGCTTGGCGACGTTTGTGAGTTATTTTTTGCTTCTCCCTGTGCTTCTATTCTTTTGTCTTTCATTACATTGAGGACAATGCAATGTTTAAGCATGGGGGAGAGTTCTATACTTGCTACGTCGTTGAGGAGAAAAATGAATAAAAAGGAGAAAAAGCCAAAAATTGAAAAAAGGCATACATTAGAAATCCTAGGATAGGTCGAAAACCCGAAAGGGCGGCCTAGGTAATAAGCAGGTGGCTTGGACCAGCATTAGGCTGGGGTAATATGTGGTCAAGAGTGACGTGAGCTTATGTGAGTACATCTATTGGAAAATGAAATGAGTGGCTTGGTGAAAACCTGAAAGGGCGCCTTGGCAAAATGAGCGAAAAAGAAGAAGAGTGATTTTAGGATTTCTCATTATTCTTGGCGAGGCGTCATAAGAAGAGGAGTTATAAGGAGGATTCGGGTAGGTCACTCTGGAGAGATAAGAAGATAGATGGGAGATAGGATTAGATTTATTTATTTTTCACTCTATGGTGTTTGGGATAAGCTTGGGGGAAGTACTCTGCTTTCCTTTTAGCTTGGTTGTGTGGGGTGTTGAGATTTTTGATTGGATGTTGTAGTTTATTGTGCTGAGCTTATTTGTATTGGCTGCCTGGAGTTTATTGTTTGGTATGATTCTTGGAGGTTGAGTTTTCTATGCTTCCTGAAGCCTTGGGGATTGATTGAAGGAGTAGGTTTACTTTAGCTTACTCGAGGACGAGCAAGGTTTAAGCATGGGGGATTTGATAAGTGCTATTTTGGAGCACATATCTAAGGATTATTACCAGGTTTGAGGCGCCATTTGATTGGATTTAGAGCACAATCGTGGATTATGGAGTTAGAGTAGAGAAGTGAAGAAATCATGGGATTTATAGAGGTTTGAAGTGTATTGAAGAGTAGAAGAACAATGTGCTGAATTCAAATGGTTCGTTCTCTCTACTCAGATGTCCAAATGAAGTGATTCCAATTCGAGGAGTTAGATCTTGAAGTCTACTGCAAGTCCTCAAAATATGAGCGCAATCCGAGTTGGGAATCAAAAGTTATGGCGTTCTTACTAAAGTGTCACAGAAGTTGAAAAATCACCGCCCCGCGCCAGAAGCCACAGCGACCCGGCGGTGGGTCTCAGATAAAGATGCCGCGCCGCGTGAATTGAAAGCGGGAAAGTGTGCTGAAGAATTGGAAGATGATGTCGCCATGACATCAGCAGAGCATGTGATGGAGTTGGGCCGATCAGCTGGAATTGGAGATGGGCAGACGAGAGGCTTGCACGAGAATTACGGGATTAATTCCCTATTTCGTTTGTTTATTTTTGGCTATTAGTTTTATTATTATTTCCTTTTATTATTTTTATTACTTTTAGATTTAGGTTAAATACTCTTTTGTTAACCTAGTTGCAACAAGTTACAATTCTCCTTGGGGAGACTTAGTTCATTTTCATTCTGCCTCCAGGGTTTTCAACCCATGGAGAACTAAACACCTTTATTTCGCTAGACAATTGAAGCATTGCAATGGATTGGTTGTGAGATTTCTATTCCTTGTTCTATATCTTATAAGTGTTGGTTTGATTCTCTTGGTTATATTGTCTATTGATTTATGTTGGTTTATCTAGAGTTGCTAACTAGGCTTATCGACATCTATCATAGTGCTAGGATTGCATATAGGGGTTCCGAGTGCATATCTAGTGGCAAACACAATTGTGCGTATAGGGGTTCCGAGCGTACAATTGTGAGTGAGAATCGGTTGCATGTTAAGTAGGGGAGTGAGTACTTGTACGTCTTTCTACTTGCATGTATCATATATCCTTGTGTGCATTGCTATTGCTTTGTTGGTGGTAATGTACCCCGGTCTGGTACCGCGTGACAGGCGTGACTGGTGTATTTTACCATTGGCATAGTAATAAGTCTATTGACAACTGTGAGAATCAGTAGTACTTAAGATCAGGATGGAAACAACTATAAGATTGTGAAAAGAACTTGGATTTAATAGATTTCAATGATCAACCTGTTTCCTTTGCAGTGTGGATATTTGTCTGGTGGAATACTTCCACCCATTGTTCTTATTCTTTCCCTATGGCTTGCATCTTTGTTACTCTATGTTTGATAACTAAAACCCCCCTCCCTTTGTTACTTTGCATGCTCATAAATACATAGATAGATCACTTCCTCCCTATGGATTCGACCCTTGCTTGCCTCTACTACTTGTTTAGGTTTGTTAGGATTTTATTTGTTTAGGTGTCACGATGACAACGCCCTATCATGGGTGTTGGCCAATCCCGTATGGCCTTCACTTTGTCCTCATCTACGCGGAGTCCATCCTTGGAGACCACGTAGCCCAGAAAGTTTGTAGTGTCGGATGCAAATCGACACTTGCCAAGATTGGCATACAATTGTTCGCGTCTCAAGCACTCTAACACAAGCCTAAGGTGTTGTACATGAGAGTCAAGACTACGCGAATACACCAGAATATCATCAAAGTAAACTACCACAAATTTCCCTAGAAATTCCCTCAGCACATGGTTCATGAGCCGCATGAAGGTGCTCGGCGCGTTGGTGAGACCAAACGGCATGACTAGCCATTCATATAGGCCATATTTGGTCTTGAACGCGGTCTTCCATTCATCACCCTTATTCATGCGAATCTGGTGATATCCGCTCCTCAAGTCAATCTTGGTGAAGTGTGTCGCGCCATGCAACTCATCGAGCATGTCATCAAGACGCGGTATAGGGTGCATGTACTTGATTGTGATCTGATTGATGACGCGACAGTCGACACACATGCGCCACGAGCCATCTTTCTTTGGAACCAGGATCACTGGGACTGCGCAAGGGCTTAGGGATTCCCTCACGTAGCCGCGATCCAGAAGTTCTTGGACCTGGCGTTGTAGCTCCTTTGTTTCATCTGGGCTAGCGCGATAGGCAGCGCGATTGGGGAGGGAGGCACCAGGCACCAAGTCAATTTGGTGCTCAATGCCTCGCAAAGGTGGAAGGACTTGGGGAAGCTCCTCTGGAAATAAGTCGTTGAACTCTTCAAGCAGCTCAGAGATCGCGCTCGGTAGGGCTTCCGTTATGGGGGCCTCTGGGGTGCAAGGCGTGGGCACTAAAAGGAAACAGGGTGCCTTGCCACTCAAGGGGGCAGTGAGGTCGCTTGGCCGCACCAAGAGCAGCATGTGCTCACAAGTGCCTTTCAACATGGTGTTTTTGGGCGCGGGCTTTGGCCCTTCTTTGGAACGCGTTCGATCACTTGACGCGTTGTCTGTAGTTGCCTCTTTGTTCCCAGGTGAAGAACGCATGCTACTTGCATTCTGGTTTTTCGACGCTTCAATTGCCTTCTGTCGATCACGCTCAACTTGGTCCTGTAAAATCTCATGAGGCGACATAGGTAAGAGCGTGACGCGTTTCCCGTGGTAAGTAAACACATAAGTGTTTAAATAGCCATCGTGAAGAACGCGCCTTTCAAATTGTCATGGACGCCCCAACAAAAGATGTGTAGCGTCCATGGTAATGACATCACAGAGGACAGAGTTTGTATATTGACCAATGGAAAATGAAATGAGACATTGACGAGTTACAGTGTTACCAGAACTCGATGAAATCCATTGTAGTCCATATGGTTGTGGGTGAGGAGTGGTTGGCAGGTTGAAATGAGTGACCACCTTTTCATTAATGATGTTGCAACAACTGCCTCCATCAATGATGACGCTCAAGGACGCGGTCTTGACCAAGCAACGCGTGTGGAACAGATTCTCGCGTTGATCACCAAGGGTGGCTTCCTTGACAGTGAGGAGACGTCGCGTGACAAGGCTCAGAGCAGTGCCTTCATACAGCGCGGTGGCTTCACAGGTATAAGCCTCCTCGTCATCCTCGAACCCTTCATCGATCGTCTGAAGGGGTGTGTCCTCCTCCTCATAAGATTCATACCCCGCGGAGATGGTGGAGAAGAGGACTTTCTTGTCGTTTGGGCAATTTCTCTGGATATGCCCTCTGCCTCCACACTTGTAACATTCCAAGTCACGCGCGCGATCCTGAGTTGGTGATGTGCCCTTTGGTGGCGGCACGCGAGGAACATTGTTGGGTGGTATCACGATCTTCCCTTGTCTGTTGGGATTTGACGCGGTGGATCCTGTTGATGGGCCGCGCACATTAGTGGAAGGAATTTGATTAGAGTTAGAGTCATACCTTCTTTGGCCATAGGGTTGGTATGGTCCCTGACGCTTTCGCACGAGTTGATTGTGGAGTTGCATCGCTGTGTGTGTGAGCGTGTTGAGGTCCTTGATGGGAAGGATCTCCAATTGGTCTCGGATGTTGTTGTTGAGACCACTCAAAAATTTCATCATCATCGTGGAAGGAGCCACGCTAATGGACGCCTTGTAGTACATATCCTCAAGTTGCGAGAAGAACTCAAGGGGTGTCTTCGAACCTTGTTTCGCCATGGCAATGTCCAGGCGCATTTGGTTCTTGTAATCTTGGGGCACGTACTTGAGTGTCATCACAAACTTGAGCTGGTGCCATTTTGTGAGAGGAACCAAGTTTCTCCTTATTCGATCATCCACAAATCAGTGCCACCAAACCCTCGCGGCGCCACGGAAGTGTACTATGGCGGCGGCCACGTGGTCCTCTTCAAGAACTTGGCAATAGATCAAGGTATACTCCGTAGCCTGCAACCATTCAAGAAAAACTGCAGGGTTGTATTCACCAAAAAAAAAATCAACTTTTACCTTAATTTCGTGGCGATTGAGCCTGGGAGCATTGGCTTGAGGCTTTCGTTGTAAATGCGGCGTTGGAATGTCCAAAGGAGCATATTGATGGCCTTGGGCCTGTGGACACTGGGCATGCCCTAGTTGTTGCCTTTGCGCGCCAACATTGCCGCGATCATTGCCAAACGGGGCTTGTTGCTCCATCCCCTGGCCGTGTCTGCGGCGCTCGTGTCCTTGGTGGGGTGCGTCGCGGCGAACATCGTAAGGCATGTCATGCCTCCTCTCCATTTCATCGCGCCTATCGAAGGACGCATTGGCCATGTTTGCGCTTTGGGTTAGCCTAGGTGGAGGGATCCAATCGGCGGGGCGGTCTTGTAACTCTATAGGGTCGCCGAGTGGGGGATGGAAATTTCCTGGATTGATCATCCCTGAGTCCTCCATCTCTTCATCATCAAACTCCTCGAACTCGTCTTGGTGGAGAGGAGTGTGGGAGAAGTAGTCATCCGAGCCATAGTGGGGCGTCCTCGCACTTTGGTGGCCCAGGTGATCCTCCATGTTGAATGGAACTGGTGTGGGGGTATGGCGACGCTGATGCGGCACAACATCTGGAGCGTGATTGGATCGTCTCTGCCGGCCTGTGTCGCGTTCTTCTCGTCTGGCTCTGCCGGCCAGCGGGGTAGAGGCGATCTCGCATTGTCGTCTGTTGCCTCTGGCTTTGTACTTGTCATTGAAGTCATAAGGTTCAGCGTACTCACTGATAGCTCCATGACCCCCTCGATGACGGTGAAGGACGAAGAGGGAACAATGGGAGTGTACTCGAGGAGAGTCAGACGAACAAAGACCCAGTTGGTTCTATACCGAGAACAAAGACCCAGTTGGTTCTACAACGAAATTCAGAGTTCTCAATTGAACTGTACGAGTTCGCGGAAGCAGAGGGGCGACGACCGCCGCCAAACTTACGGCGACCGCCGTTTTTGAAGAGTCCGGGAATTTGCCTACGGCAAATGGCGGCGACCGCCGCCAACCTTACGGCGACCGACGTTTTAGACTCCGCAAGGAAGTTGCCTATGGCAAATGGCAGCGACCACCGTTTAATTACGGCGACCGCCGCTTTTCCCACTTTCGGTCCGCGCCAACGAGTTCAATCTTCGTCGTTTTGCTGAACAATTTTTATTATTATTTTATGTTATTTCTTTTGGCACTATTTAAGACTTGAAACCCTAGTTTGTATTCTTGACGTTGAATTTGAGTAGTAAAGTTGAGTACGCTCCTTCCCTTGAATTCTAACGTCAACTCTCGATCCCCGAATCGTTTATCCCGTAGCTCGTCGCTTCGAGCAATTTGTCGATCATCACGTTGATCCCTTTCGTTCATCACGTTGAACGAGTTGAAGGCTAACTCTTTAGCCCTAGGAAAGCCATCACGTTGGCTACGGAAGAGAAGAACCGAATCCAAGCTTGAGGAACCCAAGATCCTGCGTTGCAGACAACACTTCAGTTGATCCTTCGCATCAATTGGTATCAGATCCATTTCCAAGCTAAGTTTATTCTTCTCTCTTATTGTGATTCTTGAAATTTTCCGCTTGCAAACCCTAGCAAAATTTTTTTCCCTCTCTCCAATCGCCGGAATCACCACCACCATCCGGGGGCGCGGTTAGGTTTTTCGCAGGCGCGGAAAGGGCAGCCAAGGTCACGGCTACTGCATCAGTTGCGGCTCGGTTGGAGGCCATGCCCTTTTGTAATTCTTCGAGCTTCGAAAGGATCGCCGCCATCGTGTTGGCTTGAGCATCGTCAGCGGCTTGGCGAGGGGCGAGTGTTTCGTCCGTATCTGTCCCTATAGACACCATGACAAACGCAAAAAGAAGAGCAGAAACACAAACAAAAGGTAACGAAAACAAAGGACAAACTAGATCAAATCAAACCCACAAAGTCTCACGTAGGTCACTAATCTGGATATAGCCGGAAGGGCGGAGTGGCTAGGCTGACTCAACGTGGACTAAACCAACACAAAAACCACACAAACCTCACAATTCAGAAGCCAAAATATAGTGACTACGCAAGAAATATTCCAGCATGCAAATCCTAGAATTCAGGGAGAAAGAATACGGAGAGATAAGCTTAATGGACCTGTGTCAATAGTGAATCGGCTTCGCCGAGATCGCCTGAGGCTTTTGTTTTTCTAATTCGGTGGTTGATTTTATTTTATTTTGTAAATAACCGAATGCCTTTTTTTTATTTTAATTGACACAAGTTTGGTAATGTAGACGAAGTGCAATTGTTGCAGAGACTAGAAATAAGAAATTTTTGTATGAAAACTAGGAGATAACAATAGAGAAAATTCTAGCAATAATCACGAACTTTAGCAAACCAAATATGCAAAATTTATATGATTTAGGGCAAGCAAAGTTCATGACTAGGGTTAGGGTTTCTCACAGTAATCTTTTTTTTTTTTTAATTCTCTTGGTCTTGAACAAGGACTTAGGAAGCCACAAGTTCAACCTAGGGTAGGGGATTGTTGGGGGCAACCAACAACAACAACAAAACGGAAACAAACGAAGCAAAACAATGGCGACAAGCCACACAAACGAATGTGGAAGCAAGGGAAAGACGGAAATTTTAACGTGAGAACAAAGTGAGAAAGAAAAGACCAACCTTGTACCCCTGAAATCTGATACCAGTTGATGTGTTCCGGTCTCCCAAAACACAAGTCAGGGCGGATCTAGGTAGAAAGGCGGACGAAATCCTCTTGCTCGCTGGAAATCGGATCGATGTTGAACTTCTGGATCTGTCGCAGGCAAATCCGCGGGCACGGTTAGACTTTCCGCGGGCGCGAAAACGGGCGTTGTTGTTGCGTCTGCGAGTTGAAGCGTGGTTCGATCGAGGGGACCTCGACACGGGCCGAGAGCCACGTGTGGGAGTGGGGTTCGTATTCAAGGGATGTGGGTTCGGTGATGGCTCGATCATGGGTTAGGGAGTCGGTTAGGGAGGTTCGGTGAAGGCTTAGTTGAAGGAGCTAGACCTAGGAGGCGGGAGCTTGGCTCAACGGCAGCGCTAGGCTTTAACTCTCAATTCAACTTGTTTATTAATTAGGTTAAGGTTGGCTTATATAGCAGCCAAAACAAGGTTCTTGCCCAATGGGCCTAAAAGCATAAGTGGATCGGCCCTCTTGGCACAAGAGAGACCCGACATCCAAAAATAGAAACTTGCTAAAAACGACAATATCTAAAAATAGTAAATACTAAAAATGATAACTTTCCAAACTTAGAAACATTCTAAGAATGAAAACTGCTAAGATGGGAAACTGCGAAATACCGAAAAACTACTAAAAATAGAAAGTGTCTCAGAATGTCTCAAAATTGGCATGTGAGTGTCACAATACCAAGGTTGGGTGTAGTCTTCGGTTGAGCTTGAATTGATGGATCTATGAAGAGGTTGGGTGTAGTCTTCGGTTGTTGCTTGTTTTGAGCTTGAGATTCAGCAAGAAATCTCTCAAGCTCGGCAATCCTTTGATCTTTGAGTTGTTCGGCCGTGAGGTTTTCTGGATTGTTGTTGTTGTTGGGATCTTCGGCATCACTTGTATTTCCTGACATGGTACCTACACGAATAGGTGACATACACGAGTATCAAATAGCACAAGTGATATCAAAGCAAGCAATCAAGCAAGTCGCACAATCTCAAGTTTCAATTGCACTCGGTTGACTAAGCTTAGGCTTAACCGAGAGGGCGGTTCCAAGCAAGACAAAGCAAGTAAATTTCCCAAGCGGAAGTAGTAACAAACAACTAATTAAGCATGCAAGTCGAGAGTTGATATGCAAAAGTAGAAGAAATGTAACAACTAGTGCAACGAGACAACCAAGAATGCTTGCTTAGATGATGGAGAGATGTGAGGTGGAGCTTGACCGTAGGTGAGATCTTCAATCCTTGCCTTATTTTGGCTTGTGGAAGAAGATGATTTTTTTTTTGTCAACTTTTTTTTTCTTTACTTTTAATTCGGAGATCTCTGATTCCGATTTGATTCTGATTTGTTTGACTTAAGATAAGCAAGTAATCAAATTGATTTGGTCAAACTTTAATTGAGGAAAGAAAGGCAATTTGATTTTAGCCTCAAGATAAGAGAGAGTAATTTTCGGCAACTAATAAAGGAAAGAATCGCGGATTGATGCTCACAATTTCCGCTAAATAAGCAAATCAATTAACGACTTAAATCAAGCAATAAATTAGCATGCAAATTACTAAATCAAGCTTGCGAAATGTAAGGGATTGGTTGCTTAATTTGTGGAGATTGTAATCGGTCAAGATCTTGTCTTGAAGGAGCCGATTTCTTTCCTAAGGGTGTGATTTTTTTTTTGTGATTTTCCTATGTGAATGAATGACAATGGTGGTGGAAGCTACTGGTTTTGATGATGGCGGAAGGAAATGATGAAGCGGTGGAATGAACAATGAACGCAAGTGAATGAAATGACTTACACGATCCCCGACGCTCTGATACCAATTGATGCGTCTTTGGCCTTGTTGTGGTCAAGTTGGCGTCGAGAAGAGCAGATCTAGATCGGGTGAAGTCTCCTTGACAATCTCTTGAGATGGAGGTTGATGGATGTGGCCTCGGATGAAGCCTAGGCATTGCGGAAGTGAAGCTTGAAGGGAGATTTGTTGAGGCTTCAATGTGCTGAACCTTGATGGTTTGGTGGTTTTGATAACTCAACGTGATGAGAAATCGGTAATAGATGGAAGATCAACGTGATGACCTTATGATTTGCGTGAGATAGTTTGAGAACGATTTTGGTGATGCTCGAAGCTTAAGAGAGGAGAAAATACTCAACTTCAATAATAAGCTTAAAATGAACGTAACCCTTACAAGGAAGCCAAGCGTGGCTTTTATAGGGAGAGCTCTCGGATGGGCCGAGAGATCTCTTAGGCTAGCCCACTTAAGCATAAGTGAGGCAGACGCCTAAAAATAGCAAACTATTAAAAGAAACATGCTAAAACAAGTAATGTCTAAAAGTGGTAAAATAATAAGTGAAAAACAAGATAGGCGTCGGCCTTGAAGAAGGACGCCGAAGCGTCGCAGTTGCGGCGCCGGGCGCTGGGGCGCGAGCGATGCCGTAGGTGTCTAGTGAACCTCAAAGCGTCGAGGTGTCGAGCACAAGCAAGGCAGGGCCTGGCCAAGGCAGGTTAGGCTGGCGATGCCCTCGGCGCTGGGGCACCGGGCATCCGGGACGTTGTGGGCGAGGCGGCGTCGTGCACCGAGGCCAAGTCTTCAAGCGAGGCGAGGCAGATGAGCGGTGGCGAGGCGGTGAGTGTGCCTTGGCTTGCGATGGTCAAGGCAACCAAGGATTGTGTTGCCTGGATGATGGCCTTGGCGCGGGCCCGAGTCACGGGGCCGTCAGATTGAAGGCTCATGGCCTTTTCCTCATCGGTGGCGGACATAGAGGACAAGGACACATCACTCTCTAACATGATTCAACTTCCCCTTGACGTTAGAATTGTTATACATCAATGTGTAACATATACGAAAATCAACTTTCAATGCTTCAAAAATCCTTGAAACTCAAAAACAAATCCATCATATAATACTCTTCAATGGTTGTACTGAAATTCAGCAAATAACCTTCCTTTTCAAATGACAATTATCTTATAACTATCCACTGATATTCAACAATGAAGACTATTTCTAAAAAAAAAAATGTGTAGCAAATTACAAGTTCCAACTATTTCCCAAGTCAAATTAGTGAATCACACATTAATTTGAACCCAATGCCACACCTTGTGATCATGAAATGAGGAATATGAAGTTGATAAATTAATGAGAACAAACCGTAGTATTATAAGTTTGGAACTGATTCCTCAAATTCATCAACCAAACGCCACCTAAACCAAATTGACATTCTCTCTTCTCATTCCATGTAGCAATTCTTAATGAGCAATATAATTAGGAAAAAAGAATAAGAGAGCAACAAAAGCAATCAACCAACCGTGTCAAAAACAGTAGACTTTATCCCTCTATTCTCCAAGTAGAGAGCGCAGATAAGACCCACCATTCCTCCACCGATGACCAGGTCATCCGACGGCGCAAAAATGGAGTTGTCAAGGGCTGATGAAGAATCCACCTCCACCGAATGTCTTTCGACATGTCAGAATGGTATCAAATTGAAACCACATTTTGTCTTTCTTGAAATCCAAATTATACTTGCCAACTAAGTTGATCAGTTCCTACACCAAACACATTCAGAAAATTTCAAATTGAGATCATATTCGAATACACCAAATAAAAATAGTGCGCTCTAGAAAAATAGCAATAAGAAGATTAGGGGGACGAAGAAATTAAAGGGAGAGGGGAGAGAGAGAAACCTGGTTTCTGACGGACGAGAGACTGGCGAAGTAGTTTCTTCTCCTCCATCGCCATGGAAGTCTGGTCCAACAAAGTCAAGCTTGGACGGATGGTTGCTCTTGAGTAGACACTTTCTTCAATTTTGACCTCCTAGGCTTCTCATACTTGGATTTTATGGGACTCTTCTTCCCACTAGATGATGCTTATTTCCAACATTTAGGGTTGAATACTCCGTGAGCAATTCTGAGCAGTGATGGCGACGGTTTTGGAGAACTTGGGCTACAACTAAAGCAATAGCTCAAAAGAAGAAGAAAAACGTGGGATTGAGATGTGAGAGACATATTAAAAGCAATAGACTGGAGACGTAAAAGGAAGAAGAAAACGAAAATCGGAAAGTGGATAGGCGAGAGGTTGAAGAAAGCAGGAAAATAAATTATAGATGTCAAGTCCACAATTATCCACATGTTGAATATACAAAAGGCAAGGTATTAATTAACCCAAAAAAAAAACCTAATGCTTCTTCTTCTCGATTCTGAATGAACAAATCAACATCCATTAATTTCTCTCAATCAATTCGATATCTGACTTGAGCATTGACTCGACTTTTTGGTTGTAGATCAGGCGAGGTCATATATCGGATTCTTGGAATTAATATCGTCGTCGTCAGGATTTATTCTACGACAATTTGGCGTGTCTGTGGGAAAGACGATGACGAGATCCCAAAGCCGATGGACCGTCAGGACCAGGAACCGTCATTGAAGGAGGTGGATGCGCTACTTCTATATATGAAGGGATCGAAGTTGTTGATTCAGTTAATGGTTTCGAAGGCGCCTCCGCTTGGTCATCTGTCAAAGGTTATAACTCTGGGGATGAGAGGATTACTGATGGAAGGTGGGTTGATGAGTCATCTCAATCCACTTTCATCATATTGAGCCCCAAATCCACCAACAAGCACGTACCATTCAATCAGAGAGAGGCCGTGTTGGAGCCCATCTCCATATTTCACCGCTTTTCCAGATCCGCCAGGGCACTTCTTCTTAATTCGTTCCGCCGTCAAAAACCGTCGTTAGGATTTACAGGGAAAATAGTACCACCGATGGAGCATCACCTTGACTGCCGACAAACCATGTCGATATCGTCTTGGCGGGTGAGCAAATCACGTGCTTTTGTGGACATAAATTTTCTCCCCTGAGGAAAAGCAAGGTGCCGGATTAATTATACTATTTTGATGATTCGGAAAACTGGAAACTTGATGATGTCGTGATGATATGGAGGTATATGATGGTATAGAGGTGCTTTGGCAATTCGTGGAGTACGTGTTCATGGATTGCAAACCGAGGACCTGCCTTTCCTCCAAAATAGGGCTTTGACCGAGTCTACTTTGAGAACGATATGACTAAATGGGTTGATCCTGGTGTCGTTGGGTTTGTGACGTTGCAAGGTTTCTCCGATGATGGATGGGTCGCGACAACTGAGATTTTCTACGCATACCATGGGCCAGGTTCGGAGGCGACTCGATATGGTTCGGGGATGGTTTGAGACGATTCAAGAGTCATGTCCAACTAACTTCAGCATGAGGAAGATGATGGTGTGGTCGAAATTTGAATTAAATGGCTCGAAAGGAGTATTTATCGGGGTTAAACATGGTAGACGGTGTTGCATATGGGCGATGAACAAGAAGCCAAACTTCGCACCTTTAGTTGGATCCCTTCGAGGCTAATTTTGCAGCCTTATAAGAGAGTATCAAGCTCTGAGAAGCGCTGGATTGCTGGAACCGAGTCATATTCATGTGTAATGATAAGGTTGATTCGTGAGATGGAGCTCCATGATGGGGCCACGATTTTACTGTATCAACAGTCCGATGAAGATCCGAGCACCCATATATATGTTTGTAGTTAATCAAAAATTGGGGGTACACACCTTACACCTGCATATAAAATTAAGAAAGCGTTGTCAACTACCAACACGGTAAATTTATAGCATCACTCTAAGTCGGACGCTACTCTCAATCTTAGATTGATGTCTCTTGCATTTGCATTTGCATTTGTTAATACTTTTTCATTTATTGGAGTTTAGTTACTAAGAATTGGTCAAAAAGAATAGTTGATATATACTCCCTTAATCTCATATTGTTTGTCCTGTTTGACTTTTGTATAAAATTTTCAAAATTTCTTTCAATATATAAGAAAAAACATAGTCATGTGGGGTCTTGTTTGGTTCATTTCAACGAGTACTTTGATAATATCAAAAAATTATAATTTTTATTAATATGTAATTAGAGATATTAACGATACAAAATATGTCTCGATAAATGTATCAGATCAAAATTGGACAAATAAATAGGGACAGAGGGAGTATATATTAATACATTGACAAAATCCCAAACTATTGGGTAGACAACACCGTACAACTTTTAAAAATGCATCCATGTGTTAAGATAAGAAGTCTGAACAGTAGCGCTTTTTTGTTGAAATTAATCACTATATTGACAAATGCAAGCATGTTTATATACTTGCTCTTCAAGAATTTTAGGTACCTAGTTAAATTCGTCAATCAATGTTTCATGTGTTTTGGAGTATATATTATATGCTATGAAAAGAAATAATGTGTAATTTTGTTGCATACATGTTCACTGGCGGGAGGTGTTGTCGTTGGAGACAATTGTGACAAGAACGAATTTTCACATTGCACTACACTAAGGGAGAAGGTCCGTGATTGATGATGACTAAATAAGGGCCGGATTCAATTTGCATGAAGCTTGACAATATGCAAGAAATGAGACTGGAAACCATTAAGGCGATCAATGATAATGACCAATAAGCGGTTTGTCAATAAATGTGTGGGAGCTGAGTACAACTCGAGTGCTTGTGCTCACATGATTTAGGATGGGCCCCGACCCTCGAGAAAATGGGGACTTTCATCTGCGGAAAAGACCACATAGAGGCATCAAAATACCTTAAGCAAGCAGAACTGGAACTTACCAAGACATCCGCTATATCAATTCACTTAGGCAATTCCGAAGGCGAACTAGAAAGCTAAGTATTTAATTCTTTCTTTTTTATTTTAGATAATTCAATTCTTTATTTGAAGTTGGGTCAATCATAGTATACTGTATAGTCTGTATCCAAGTTGACAAATCAATCTTGCACTTCTTAGAGTTCATAAAGCTATGAGTCGGATAATGAGCTAAAAAATTGCTTGTTTTGTAGTAGCGTTGAAGTAGACTTTTTGTTTAAGGCTCTGTGCCCCTGAACATTAAGCTCGATTGAACAAACCTCGGTCAAGACTGACATTATTAAATGTAACAAAGAGTGCGGGGGCAAGGACTCACCAAGGACACGTCCTTGCTTGAAGATCATACTATATTGTCTAGTAGAATTTGGAGTGACATGTTATTTACAGGCGCATCTGATTTGTGAGTGTCCCGTGCAGGGGCAAATTATCAAGGCATTAAGGAATTTACATTTCACATGTTAGTTGTGAAGCCAACTTGCAGGCACAACACTCCATTGCTCACGATGCATGAGCATACGTAGTTGTAAAGGTCGAGTAGTTTGAAAGAGAAAAAGTCAAGGGCACACCCCTCGCATATGAGAATAACCAAGACGACATTGGAGACAAAGTTTAAGCTGAAACATCACCTCATAAGAAGTCAACTAAAAAGCTTAGCATGATCCATGTAAGTGATTCTAAACCGTGTAAGTATTTTTGTAATCAACATTTACATTGCAAGAGTACCTAGTGCTACAAGGCAATTTCTCCTGGTCTATAAAATATTGGGACAACAACCCAAAGAGTCTTGATTGACAAGGAGGGCTAAATCAAATAGAGAGAGAGGGTGCCCAAACATGGCATCAACTTCTGGGTGACTAGAATCATACGAAGGAGCTTGACATCATCAGCTAGAATGATAAGCGTAACAACTAAGTTCTCAACCCTAGCTTTTTCCCTTTGATTATTGTCCATTTTACTGACATATAGTATCGCTAATGAGGCACCATCTGTTTCTTTGCAATAGATGTTGATCTGGCAAATTTGGGTTGCGCGAAAGCGACCCCAAAACAAGTGAGCACGAGTTGCCATCTGTCTTATTTTATTAGCCTTTGGGGCGCAAGGGCACGAGTTGTCATCAATCTTATTTTATTAGTCTTCGGGGCGCAAGGGCACGAGCTGCCATCAGTCTTTTTTATATTAGCCCTCGGGCCGCAGGGGCATGAGCTGTCATCAGCCTCGTTATTTTAGTCGTCGGTCCACCTAAACACCAACTGTCATTACGCCTTCGAGCCACTTCGACACTTCGTTGTCATTGCGCCTTCAGACCACTTTGACGTTTCATCATCGTCGCGCCTTCAGGCCACTTCGACGTTTCATTGTCGTCGCGCCTTCGGGCCACTTCGACACCTCGCTGTCATCGCGCCTTCGGGCCACTTTGACACTTCACTGTCGTCGCGCATTCGGGCCACTTCGACGTTTCATCGTCGTCGCGCCTTCAGGACACTTCGACACCTCGCTGTCGTCGCGCCTTCGGGCCACTTCGACACCTCACTCTCGTCGCGCCTTCGGGCCACTTCGACACCTCGTTGTCGTTGCGCCTTCGGGCCACTTTGATGTCTCATCGTCGCCGCGCCTTCGGGCCACTTCGACGTCTCATCGTCGTCGCGCCTTCGGGCCACTTCAACGTCTCATCGTCGTCGCGCCTTCGGGCCACTTCGACGTCTCATCGTCGTCGCGCCTTCGGGCCACTTTGACATTTCATTATCATTGCGCCTCCGGGCCAATTCCAACACAGCAGGAACAATACGCCTTTGGACCACTTTGACATCTCATTGTTAATACACCTTCGGGACACTTTGACTTTTCATTATCGTCGCGCCCTCTAGCCAACAAGGAATACCATCAAACACACTTGACACGAAGTCTGGAACTGGCGAAAATTTAGCAGCCAGAACTCGTCTGGCGCAAAGGATGCAAAAAACGCTCTTTTTGTAGGATGGCGTGGTCAGTTACAAACTGTGCCATCTCGCTCTCGACCGTGTCGGGTAGGTAGAACCAGGGAAACGACTTTTTGTAGGATGGCACGGTCTGTTACAGACTGTGCCATCTCGTCTTCAACAGTGCCATACAGGCGAGCCTCAAATTGCCACTTTCTGGAGAGACGCACGGTTCGTGACAAACCGTGCGGGTTCATCACAAACCGTGCCCATGCCCGAAATCGTAACAAATCAGATGTTCTGGAAAGCCGCACGGTTTGTTGCAAACCGTGCGGGCGTGTCTCTGACCGTGCCATGCGCTGAAGCAAACTTTTTGGACGATCACACGGTCTGTAGCAGATCATGCGGGATTGTATGTAGACCATCCATGTTTCTGTCGTTTGGATTATACAATTCAGTGCATTTTCCGATCTCGGGGTAGATCAAGTTCAACTTCAGAGAGTTTTATCGAACTCTCAACACTCGACCGAGCATCGAGAGCCCGAGGGACAAATTGAGGAGGTAAAATAATGTCTAATATTATTTTTATTTCTTTTTCCCTACTATTGTATTATAATTTCAGCAAACAAAACTTTTGGCCTTAATTAAGAAGTCCATCAAGGTAAAACTGCACACCATCCTCAAAAGGCAAGGTATTAATTAACCAAAAAAAACCCTAATGCTTCTTCTTCTCGATTCTGAATGAACGTATAGGGCAATCAGCCTCCATTAATTTATCTCAATCAATTCGATATCCGACTTGAGCGTCAGAGGGGCCTTAGGGGAGATCCGGTCCTCCCATTGACTCGACTTTTTTGTTGTAGATCAGGCGAGCTCGTCAGATTCTTGGAATATCGTCGTCGTCATCAACAACATTTATTGTGGTGCGGATTTATTCTACCACACATGCCTACTTCTTTAATGATTTAGGTAGATTTAAAACATACATAGAGTGGATTGTTAATCTTATAATTGTTTACGCTAGGTACGTGTAAACATATAAAGATCTTAGGGTTGAAATCCGATGAGGATGGGAAGGGAAGGGATGAGAGGAATGAAGATGCATCAGAGTCGTCGGATGGGAAGAAAATGGAGTGTCCAGATCGCTTTTCAAAAATTTGGCACGGTCGAAATACTCGCGAAAAAAACGAATTCGCGTGCATGCGAAGTGCAAATTTGAGTGCATGCCAAATATACTACGGTGTGCACGTGAAATTCATTTTTGTGTGTATGCATAAAACGTGTGCGTTCATATGGAATGAACAAAACGTGTGCACATGAAAACACGACTGTGTGCATGCAAAGTATACTACCATTTGCATGTGAAAATGACATATTTGTTCATACGAAATGCATAACGTTCTATGTGTGCATGTGAAACAACGTAGGTGTGTGCACATGAAAATAACATATATGTGCATGCGAAAATGACTCAAAGCGCATACGAAATAACATGTGTTCATACGTATGAAAACCAACGAAAATAACTTACGTGTGCATACGGAAATAACATGTGTGTGCACATGAAAACAACGTGTGCGTGCATGCAAAACAACGTATGTGTGCATACAGACTAAAATGTGTGTGCACGCATGACGCGTTTTTTTCGCGAAAAAATCAATCATGCCGAATTGTATCCGAATTTTTCTAAATTTTTTTCTTGACTGATCTGGACGTTTTTTTCTTGATCTGACAGTCTTGGAGCGTATTCACTCATCTCCTAAGCCCCCATCATCACTTTATCTTTTCCCAAGATCTTATTTGATTTAATTTCCAATGCGAAGATTTTATGCCAAATCGATATGAAAAAAGGAATTGACATTTTTCTCCTTTATTTTTATTTTTTTAATAAAGTAAAAATTAAATATATTAATGTCTATTAAAACTAGCCTAAAACATCCTTAAGGATAATAAATCATAAGTTCAAAATTTATTATAATATCTTTCTGTAAATATGAGTGACAGAGATTCACAATAAGCTACAACATTAATTTCACAAAAAATATAAATAATCTACTACACGTTTTTCTCTATTCACTTACTCTATTATTCATCGAAGCATTTTTATAACTTTCCTATGAATATAAATGATAGTTAGGTGCTCCCTCTAACCCGTGGCAATGGAGGGAAAATACAAACGAATCCGGCGGAATTCCGACGAAGGGCAGGTAGCGGCCCATCACATATAGAAGGTTAGTTACTTCTACCCCCTCACTCACGCGCCAAAATGCTCGTAATCCTCACCTCCCAATCATTTAATTCCACGTCATTGATCTGCATGACCCGTGCAACCCAAACCACAACTGCGCGTGGGCATAACGTCTCGCCGTCACCGCTGGGCGATTCAAAGGTGCACCTAAACTTTGTATTAGCTGTCTTCCTCCCCAGTCAAATGCTCTTAAATATTACTGTAAATTCCACCAAAAACCAAGCAAAATCTCTCTACATCACTCTTGTTCCTGCACTGTGCCAACGATTCTCCGCCGCCGCCGCGTGATATTGTCACCGGAAGCGGTAAGAAATGCAATTCAAAGCGATTTCAAGGCCGTTGCCGTCTAACATCTTCGCGGCAAAAAATCCGGTCTCTGGTGGCACACTCCGCCTCTCTCCTCCGTCCGCCGATCGGATCTCTCTTTCGAATTTTCGCATCAATGGCGGTCTGTCCCTGCCTCGTCGAAGAGTTGTGCTCTCCGCGTCTCCAACAAGACACCGCGGTGACAGAGTGCGGTGTAGCAATAGGATGAACGCCGGCGAAGATGTTACCATTGCGGACGAAATTGAAGGTGAAAACGAGCTTGATCTGGCTCTATCGAATGGAGCAGTGGAAGTACTTGAGGTGGAGAAGAAGGTGGAGGTTGCGAACTCCGCGAGAGAGGAGATGGCGAACCGGAGCATTTGGAGTCAGATATCAGAGATTGTCAAATTTTCAGGCCCCGCGACGGGGTTGTGGATCTGTGGCCCTTTGATGAGTTTGATCGATACAGCTGTGATTGGCCAGGGAAGTTCCACTGAACTTGCTGCTTTAGGTGAGATTAGTGAGAGAAAGGATTTTGAAATTTGAATGGGAAACATCAAATTGCTTAATTGATTTTGAATTTCAAATGTTGCAGGTCCTGGGACAGTGCTTTGTGATAACATGAGCTATGTGTTCATGTTTCTCTCAATTGCCACTTCCAATTTGGTAGCTACTTCACTTGCTCGACAGGTTAGTATCTCAGCCTCTAGTTTATCTCCATTAGAACAGAAACAAGAATGGTGGGGCAAATGTGGAGTTGTGACGACTATTGGTTGTAGCCAACCAGTAGAATTGTTTGTCTCTTTGTATTGTGATGCTCTAAAACCTACTTATCATGCACTTTCATAGACTTATGGTTTTCTATGATCCGTTAGCTGACATAATTAAGTTGACTGATGCAGGACGAAAAGGAAGTACAGCATCAAATATCAACCTTGTTGTTTGTGGGTCTATCTTGTGGAGTGCTGATGCTTTTATTCACAAAATTCCTGGGTGCAAAGGCTTTAACTGGTATATGAGTTGGCTATTTTGCATATTTCAGTTAAAGCACAATAAACAAGTGTAATGTCAACTTTCTCACTTTACCCCATCTGACTTTTTCCTCAGCTTTTACTGGGCCTAATGTTCATCTTGTGCCTGCCGCCAACAAGTATGTTCAGGTTTGTATGTTATCTTATTTTGTATTTCTACTTGGCACAGAAATTTGTCTTTCAACACACTGATCTGCTAGCATTACTTCAGCTTCCACTTTGTTTTACTGATGTGTGCTGATACTTGCTCTTTTTTGTTCTAAGATTCGTGGTTTAGCGTGGCCTGCTGTTCTTATTGGATGGGTTGCTCAGAGTGCAAGGTAAGATTTCACTCTGATACTATAACTTTATTTCATTTTGACGTCAAAATCTCGTTTGATTTGTTTTCTGTCAACATTCTGGAAAGGAATACTATGAACTCTGTAGATTACTGTATCCAAGCATGATGTAGGGAAAAAAAAAAAAAAACAGGGATCTGAAGAATAAGCATACAAATAAGATGTATAACTTGCACAGAAAATTTGATATTGAAGACTCGTGTAAGCCAATATAAATTCATAGTCAGTGTTGCTCCTTATCCTCTTAAGAAAATCTTATAATTTCTTCTTTGCATTTTTCTTTGTAATATGTGCTCAGTCTGCAGCTGCATCATTCTCACTCATGCATGTCTCCTTAAATAACAGATATAGTATGGCTGTGTAGAGTTAACTTGCATGGTGATATTTCTTCAATTTGCAGTCTTGGCATGAAAGATTCATGGGGACCCTTGAAGGCTTTGGTCGTTGCCAGTACTGTAAACGTGATTGGCCATGTAGTTCTATGCACTTTCTTAGGATACGGAATTGCCGGTGCAGCATGGGCCACAATGACATCACAAGTATGTTTATCTATCCCACGATCTCTAATTCAGTTTGTTTTTACTCATCAGTACAAAATTGTTACCTATTGGAGTATGTTCCAGGTCATTGCAGCATACATGATGATTGACTCTTTGAACAAGAAAGGATATAATGGTTATGCTATCCAAGTTCCATCTTTCAAGGAATTTGTGCAAATATTTACACTTGCTGCTCCTGTATTTTTAACAATAGCTTCAAAGGTTAGTTACTTGTTGTTATGCTAGAATGGATCACATTTCAATGTTTCTTCCCATCTGATATACTTTCAACTTGATATGTAGGTGGCTTTCTACTCTATGATAATCTACTTTGCTACTTCTATGGGCACACACATGGTTGCTGCTCATCAGGTTAGCTCTACATATCCTAGTTTCAGTGGCTGTATTTACCTAATATGGATGGTATTGCCCAGTTCCTCCTGCTGTATGGCAACTAAGGCTCTCACTTCATTGCAAATGGCCCCTGTTATAGGTCATGATTCAAATGTTTAGCATGTGTGTTGTATGGGGAGAACCTCTTTCTCAAACAGCCCAGTCATTCATGCCTGAGATGTTATATGGAGTAAATCGAAGCTTGGAAAGGGTAATGATGAGATTCATATGCTTGATCATTAGGCTTTTGAGGGACTGTACCTTTTCTGTACACAATGTCTCAAGGACTTAATGATGAGATTAACACTGCAAGAGTTGATGTGCTTTGAAACAGGCTCGGATGCTGCTGAAGTCTCTCTTGATAATTGGGCTCTCTCTCGGCTTGGTTTTAGGAACTGTTGGAACGTCAATCCTTTTTCTGTTTCCCAACATCTTTACGTCTGATCCTGCAGTTATAGGACAGGTTTGTATGATACATCCTAGTACATAACATCTTGCTTCTTTTGGCAATTCATCTGAGGAGGAAGAGGAAATGAAGGAAAAAGGAGAAAAAGAAAAGAAAGGAAGGATTTTTGTAAGGATATATTATCTACAATGTAAAATTAATTAGTGCATTTGAAGTAGAAAGAATGGAGGTGACACCTTAACCGTATTAGTTACATCTCACAGTTTAAGAGAAGACAATATGCAGGATGTTGCAAATACAGGCTTTTCCATATTGGGGGTTATCTCCACTGCTGATGGACATCTTTTTTTGCAGATGCACAAAGTGTTGATACCATTCTTCATTGCATTGTCTGTGACGCCTTGTACACATAGCTGCGAGGGAACATTACTGGTAAGAATTGGCAGCTCTTTACATGGAATTTCCTGATCTTTTTCAAATTAAGATCTTGTTAATTTACATGCTATATCTTAATTCAATTCACGATAATTACTGTCTTACCTCACAAATATCTCATAATCATACATCTCAAAATCCACAGGTTAGTGAAACCAGCTTATACCCATTTCCTGAAACATCTCCCTGAAATTTGATCCCCAATAAAGCTTTTCCATTGATCATTTCATGAATGTCATCTACGTTCAGTTTACGGCGCTATATACAATGTACTATTGGTTGAGAACACTGCCTAAACTTGCTTCCTGCTACTAGGGATCATCTAAAATATATATAGAAATAGTTATGCGAGCTTGACATAATATCGTTTATGTGCAGGCTGGAAGAGATCTTAAATTCATCAGTCTAACAATGAGTGGATGTTTTTCCATAGGCTCTCTTCTGTTGCTGGTATGATATTACATCATGTTTCTCAAAAATGTTCAATCATAAAATTTCAGAGTCTAATAGTATGAGTGACTTTCATCTCTTTGCAATAACAGTTTGTGAACAGCCAAGGATTAGGCTTGCAAGGGTGTTGGTGGGCATTGGTGGCGTTTCAATGGGTAAACCTTCTAACTCACAAAAGCTAAGCTTAGAAAATATAATCGGTTTCTTCCATTTCAACTCTCTTGAACCCAAACCTTCTTCTTATCAGGCTCGGTTCTTCTTGTCCCTAAGACGAATCCTTTCACCTAATGGCGTGCTCTTCTCTGAGGACATGGATAAATATGGATTGGCCAAGCTAAAAGCTGCTTAGCTAAAATGCGAATGTCTATGTACCATGTTTCGAGTTCTCAATCGGACAAAAAAAATCACAGTAGGCGCTTCAGCGATGACACTTTGGCCGTTGTGATAGGAAACTACATACATATTGTTCAAGGAGAAAAAGGGGTAGTTCAGTTTTGCCTTCAATTTTTTGATGCCTGAAATGAGGCTTAGAAGCATAAAAAGAACCCCGACTTCGTGGGATAGTAGTAATTGTAGTCTGATTATTGCTCATACTTGTATGGATAATGTTGTAAAGGACTGGCAAAACCCAGATTTCCCCCAGTTTTTACTTTCTCTGTAGTATAATGTAGTATTGAATATGCTAGTCCTTAGTCATGGACTTTCTTTAATAGGAGTATTACTTCTTCTTTTCTAAGTTTCAATCCCATCTGTAGGACAATTTTTGCTTTCCACAATCTTTACATATGATCCTGCAGTTATAGGACAGTTTGATTTACTGCAGGACCAAAAGTTGAGTATATTCAGTTAGGTTTTGACTCCAAAGGTGTTCGAATTGCTTCGGCCTGTTTGGTTGGATTTACTGCAAGACCAAATGTTTATATGGAGGATTAATTGATCTAGATGAGGGGGGTTTCCAAGATATCTATATCTATATCTATCTATAATCTATATAAATATATAAAGTAGAACGAAAAGGTCAATTAATGCCCCTCAATTTAATGACATGTTCTAATTTAATAAGTAGACAAATTGTCCAACTAAAGATTCATATTTTTGTGGATACAGTATAGTCGACCGACCTGCAGAACTATTACACTCCCAAGACAAAGCCCAAAAAAAAGCTCAAATTATAAGTGTTGTGCGACCCAAATCATAACATATAAAATGAGAGTCCAGCTTAAAACCCTCATGAAGGAGGATCCATGTTGAAGCTTCCACATGGAATTGACCGGCCTGCTGAAATTTGAACAGTCATAAATAACAGAAGAAAACGCATGTTCAATGTAAGTAACTGTTGGAAATTACTTCAAAAGTAACTACCTAATAATGGGCCAGCTTGGTGCCTATTTACAACCACAATTTAGTGACGTATCCAAACAAAGCATCACTTGAAAAGTCATGTACCTGCTGAAGCATTCCCTCATCTCTCATATCCACCTATAAAAGATCATCATGCAACCCCCATCTCTTCACTTCAATTCTCCGACCTATACACAAAAAGAAATCATGGAAATGAGCTTTGCACGTCGCCTAAATCAGTTGGGTGAAGGGGTTAGGTCCAACATTCAAGTTATGGTATGTCGCAAATGGGACGTCTTCACTAGGATGGGTTCATACATCAGATTTCATTCTATCCAATTACATGGTATGTACACATTATATCTAGGTTGTTTTTTATTGTGTTTAAGAAAGAAATATTGTGTTTAAGGAAGCTTTTAACAACCTCACCAAGTCAAATCAGGTAAAATAAAACTAGGTTATCCAGGGGCTACAAAACACAAAGCAAGTTCAACCAATGAAAAAACTAGGTTTGGAAAAGACAAAGCTCTAAACATGTGTTATATTGTGTTAATTTATATATTTTAATTTTATGCCAACATGTAGATGTGTTATAATCAACATACACAATCATTTAGAGAAGCAGGTACACCCTACAATTACACCTTGAGTCATATTTACATGGTCAATAATAAAACAAAGTATGTTCTAATGACGTAATCCTGCCCATTTTAGTTGCTAGAATGTTAAACTACACACATCTATCTTTAGATCACCAGAATCTATATCATATGATTGACAAATTACTAAAGTTGAAAATTTTAATAGCAATTAAAGAAAATATAATATGTAGATTTACCTTTTTCATTAAGAAAATCATGAAAGGTTTACCCTTTTCATTTAAAAAAGTACCCCAGTCAACAGACTTTTTCCTCAAGTGCAACATATACCTCTCAATTAACTTGTCTATTGTAGTCTACAAAATATACAAATGCAAGTCAGTTCATATCTCAGAATCTATCAATCTCGAACAGAGAACATAAACTTGCTGCTGCAAAAATACATTAAACAAATAAGACAAAAAAAACACCACTAAAAAGGAACCCAAAGGAAAAAAAGCTTACAGTCTAAATGAATCCAAGTACCACTTACAAATCATGAATGATCACTATGGTGTTTTTTATGATATACATTTACCATGATATTAAGAATTTTCCCTAGCTTTCCTGCAAGTTTGGCTTCAAGTATTGGCAGACATGTAGAAATTAACAGATTTGGTATTTCAGAGCTCCTACTAATCACACTCTCATAAGTTTCCGTAAATAATTCATAATGTGTTCACACAATTCAAATTCTCCTAAGGCATGGAAATGATACTAATTCACAAAATACATTTTCTTTTGTAATTAGTGTTAGTGGCTTATGTAGATCTATAGCTTATATATTCTAAAATAAATGCAATTTCACGTGTTCACATATATCACAATATGTCTTTCAGGAAGCAAAATCTCTTAGTAAGCTTACTTAAGCATACAACTTACAGAACCAAATTCAATACAAATTCTCTTACAATAAATTAAATTATAACCTAAAGTATCATCTATCAAAGCCCTTTTATGCAGGGATATAATACCAAAATAATTGAGAAAAGAATATAACTACTTGGGATAATCTATTATAAAGTAGAGATGCAACAAGACATAATATTTTTCATGTATATGTCCTGAATTTTTCTCATAAAGATATAGAGTATGGGGTATGTGACTTCTAGGAAGAAGGCAAGCTCTAATGTCAGTGATGGGAGAAAAAAGCCCCCCTAATCAAGTTATGTCTAATAAAAAAGCCGAGTTTTCAATTAGGCATTGTTAGCATGGAAGGCACAATTGAAGCAACAATAAAACAAAATACAAGGACCTAGATTTTCTTTCTCTACAACTCCTATAATGTAACTATACCAGTATTTGTCAGCCTTAAACTTCATATCCATTTCTAATACTGAGCATTTGGACTAACCCTTGGTCTAATCGATATACAACTCATTCTCTATATGAGTATGCATCTCTTTTCCATCAAGTATAACTATTTTCACTTTTATCGGTACGAATGCTTCTCAAGACAAATCTAATGTGAGTTGGGAGCCTTGAGAAATTAATGATGCACATTTTTGTGATTTTTTAGACTAGAGATATTAATGATGTACATTTTGTAAATTGTACTGCGCTATAGACCATGAAGAAAAAGACATGGAACAAGAAGTTTAAAAGCAAAGCATAGGCTTTTATAAAAGATGCATACCTAATGAACCTTGCTCGGAGCTCTTGCATAGTTGCACATACCAAGAGAAAGGTTGTTTAGAGGAATTTGTACTCCCACCCAACTATAATATGACCTCTTGCAAGTTGCAACCCCATTATTGAATTTTATAAGAAAAAAAAAGCATATATAGAATCTACATATTTAGAATATACAATAAACACACACTAAATATTTAGAGCTTGTGATGTATATTGCACATATTTAGATGATTTTATTGCATACAAAGTTACTTCTCTTTCATATATTCTATCAAATATGAATTAAGCAAGTAATTAAATTGAAATCAATGGACACATATATTTGTAGTAGTAAAATGTAAATATGTAGGTTTAAAGCTCCAAAAATGCAATTTAAGAAATCAAAAAAGAGAGACATATAATTAACTTTGCATCTTTGACTTGTGGGAGGCGGTAATATCAAGCATGGTGACACAATAGACAAGTCAGTACATCTTTGGGAACTAGAAAGATAAGAAATCCATACTTCGCTTGCGATTTGCTCTGGTCCACCTTCCCGTTCTCGGGGACTTCGACCACACTGTGGAAAGTCGTCGCCTTCTCCCTCTCTAGCGAGTGCAATATGGCGCCGTTTTTATCGTCTTTCTCCTTGCCTCCTTCGCCTATGATATGAAACATACACGAGTAACCAAAATTAAGGTAAAAACTGGAAGATTTGAGGAAATGGGACAACCAATACCTTCTAATCTGAGGAGGACGAAGAAGAAGACAAGGAAGAAATGACGAACACCTCTCTGACCATCAACTGCTTACGGAGCTCTGTAGCTTTGGTTTGAAACACGCCAAGCTTCTCAATTGGAGCTCAATCTCAAGGTTTTTGTGGTTGTCGCTTTTAGGAGAGAGTTAGGGTTCTGGCAAGTGGTAACTTAGAAGGTGGGCACATGTAAAGGGAAGGGTTAGGGTACTGTGAAAGAAAGAGAGAATATGAGGGATGAAAAATTAAGGTGTTTTAATATTATTCCTATATTTTATTATACAATTTTTAACCCTTTTAATTTATTAATTAAAATGTAGTTATCTTCTAAAGTATAAGGGCATATTTAATGGAGTTTTTTAGAGAGGGTCTTTTAAAGGGTTTTTGGGAGAATTATTTGCTAAAAAATCCATGGTGTATTGGGGGCTTTTATGTTTAGTTTAAATTATAATTATATCCTTTTATTTATATTAAATTACCAATATACCATTTATTATATTAAATTACAATTATATCCTTTTGGACTTAATTATATTAAAATTTGTAAAAAAAATACATAAATTTTCTAAAATTTATTTACAATGTAATTTTTATATAAAGAAATTAAATTGGTATTTATTTTATTTTAAAACACCAATACTAAAATAAAATGATTTATTTTCACTTAATGATACCTATAATACAAAAAAATATTAAAATCTACCAAATATATACAAAATGATTGTCTATGGATAGAGAAAAATATAATTAGAATTATGGTATTTTTTTAAAGCAGCCAATTTTAAAATATATGAATTATAAATAAAAAACGGACGGCCCGAACTTGGGTCTTTTAGCCCAATAACAATTTTATAATATTTTCCCCCTCTAAAAGACCCCCTAAAAGACCGGGATAAAAATGCTCTAACATCCTTATACATATTCAATGATGAATTCAATATTGCTGCTTTGTATTTTATAATAACCCTTATCTCAAGAAATGTATAAAATCTTCACTTACAAAATACATTCCACTACCTTTTAAAAAAAAAACTATAGAGATCATAAAGTATCTTAAAAATTACAATCACTTAAAGACAAAACTCTACTATCATTATATTAATTTACTAAATAATATTATAAATGTAACTAAAAACATCACTATTTATATTATTGTCATAAGAAAGTCGCCAAACCAATTTTTTTTTGCAAAGTGCATCTGACATACTAAAAATACAAAAGAATACTAATGCAAATATAACTTACAAAATAATAAATACATATTAAAACAAAAGAAACATATAGAAAAATTTATATAAATTAAATATATTATATTTAAATCAAATCCTACTTGAGGTTACAAACTTATATATAAGATTGTATTAGTTGAAACAAAAAAAAAACAAGTATAAAACACACCCTACATATACATTGAAAAAAATACATAGTTTTAGTATGATAAAATATTAAAGCGTTCTAAATTTCTAATGCATGTTTTTATGTTGTCAAAAAACATTATGAAAATTAGTTTCTTATCTACTTTATTACTTCAAACATTTTTAGGACTTAAAATAATATAACATCACTTTACATTATGTTGAAATTGATAAACCAAAATTAATTGTTTATATATATATATAAGTCTCTACTTCATCTTAACCAACACAAATACATCTCACTTTGTAAATTAAAAAAACTATAATATACATACCACTATATCACTAATGTACATATATAAAATCCCTGAATAAATTTCTAGATATATCCCGTGCGTAGCACGGGCATAATTCCTAGTATAATGTAAAATAGAGTCTTAAGCATTCAATGTCCATCTCATTAATTATAGAATTAGAATAAATTTGTTATAAAACTCTATTATATATTTGCTTTGATTTTTTTTAATCTATCATACATGCAAATCAATCACTAATTATATGTTATATTATAAAAAATATTTTATTATATAATATATTAAAAACTGATACATAATATATATGTTATATCTATCTATATATTTATAAATCTATCTATATCTATATATAATATAAAATAGAGTTCTTGACAATTAATGTCCCTCCTCTTAAATGATACAAAATTTTAAATTAGTTTTAATTTAATCTTAAATTAATCTATATTATCTCTATTATGATCTTAAACAATATTTTTTTATGACAATCAATGCATACAAGCTTAGAATTAGAAAAAAAAAATACATGTTCTATATCTATATTATAATTATTATTGTATTACCTATATAAACATCTATCATCTGTAAACATTTATAAGCATCTTATTTATATTATATAATGTAATATAAAGTCTTTTGAAAATATATAATATAGATGATTATAACATCATATCTTTTATATATTTCTTATATCATGTAGTATTCTATATTTTGGCAATCATATTCACCAGATTGTAAAGTTAAAATGGTAAAAATTTAACATTTAAAATATAAATTAACATTATTATTATATCACATATAATATAAAATAGAGTCTTGAGCAATCAATGCACATCTCATTAATTATAGAATTAGAATAACTTTGTTATAAAACTATTATATATTTGCTTTGATTTTTTTTTAAATCTATCATACATGCAAATCAATCACTAATTGTATGATATATTATAAAAAAAATATAAAAAATCTTTTATTGTATAATATATTAAAAACTGATACATAATAAATATGTTATATCTATATATTTATAAATCTATCCATATCTATATATAATCTAAAATAGAGTTCTTGACAATTAATGTCCCTACTCTTAAATGATACAAAATATTAAATTATTTTTAATTTAATCTTAAATTAATCTATATTATCTCTATTATGATCTTAAAAAAGAAGTTTTTGTTTCAATCTTTGTATGTTATTATATTGAAGTTTGACATTTTTCATCGGTTCATTTTACGTATTGAATATGAATGTAATTGATATAATCTTAGTTTTTTAATTTTGTGGTTTTATATATGTAATGAGAATATCATTCTTTGATAAGGGTTTAATAGTTAGGAGCATGCGTTTTGAGTCATAAGTTAAGCAATAGTAAAATGCATCTACTTAGAAAATCTTATTCAATAGTAGAATGATCACACATCAAGTTAATATGGAGTTGCACATTCATTCATATCCAAGAACATAATGATCACAAATTCTAAATATGAATAATTATAAAGGATTTTTTCTAAAATTTAGTAACAATTCCTTTTAGCCAATAATTTAATTTTTTTCTAGGGGTTCACCTCTTCTATTTTAGGGAATATTTTGAAAAAAGTTTCAAAATTGAGGCTCTTAACATGTGCCCATGGGTACACATTAGACAAACCGTATTATAAATAGTAATGCACCTATATACTTATATATTCTGAACAAAAAAACCTAAACATACTTATATTTACGAGAATGCATGGATTGAAATTTGAAACTATTTTTAGCCTTTAATGCTTGAGTTGTTTTAAAAAAAATATAGATATGGACCATATGTATGGATATTCATCAATTTATGATCTATCATTTGTTAAGCTGGCAATTGAGGTTTATTTCTCTAGGATTTAATTTCTTTGTTAAGATGGAAATTATTCTTATAAGCATGATAGCTAATTGAGTCTTGCAATGCAAAAGTATGCTACATATTTAGTTGATTGCCTGATAAAGTTTCAGTTTAATTTTCAAGAAAACCATGGATTTTCCTGTAATTTTTATTATATTTGAATAAAATATGACATAGTACCTCAAACATTGAGCTTAATGGATAATTGATCAAAAGATGACAAGATAACAAATTAGTATTGAAAAAATAATAAAGTGTAATTATCGTAGAATATATAGTGATATATTAACAATTGTATTTTCAAATATTTTTCAATTGATTACTTGATTGTTTAAAAGAACAAAAAACAAATTTAATAAAAAATGAAAAGAGGTAAATCAATTGATTTAAGATTAACTAGAGTCTAGAAATCTACAAAATGGCAAAAATGGTGAATACTAAATAAAATAAAATATAAATATTTTAGTTCAAAATTGTTAAAACTGTTTTATAATAAAATTATTTTTAGTTATTGATATCAAAACAAATATAAGATAAGAAAAGAAAAGTGTATTGTATTATGGAAAGTCATAACAATGTTTAACTATAGTATTAAAATCGATCAATTTTATTCAACTTTTAACAGATTTAAAAAAAAAATAATGATGGTTGGGATAATCATATCACATTCATAATAAGTATACAACAAATAATAAAATTTATTTATTTAATTAAATATAAATGTCAATTTTTTTGTAAAAAAAAGTCGCATATATTCTAGTATGTAGCAAAATTGTAGTCTTGGTGACGATTTTTTTACATTATAATAAAAAGTTAAGTATCATTAAACTCAACTAACCTCAACCTCTAAGAGTATTTTTAACCAATGATTTCTACATTCACCCTTTTTTTGAATATTTGTCACCAAAAGCAAAAATAAATTTTAATTACTTGTTAACTATTCCTTAAAGACTTATCATATTTCGTTTGTTAATAGTTTAATAAACAAATCCATTGTTTATTGGCTTAGGTGTATGATTCTCACGTCCAAATCATAGGTCCCGTTCCCATTCTTATAAATATTAAACTTTAGTCTTTATATTGAATGAGGGCGTTTGGTCTAGTGGTATGATTCTCGCTTCGGGTGCGAGAGGTCCCGAGTTCGATTCTCGGAACGCCCCGTTAATTTTTTTTCCGACCTTTATTAGGGTATGATATTTTTATTTCGTTTTCACTTTTTTTGAATGCAACCTCAAACCAGTTTGGTTCCGGATCGCGATAATCAAATTAAACACTGATGGAAACTGGACGTGGACGATAAAGAAATAATTCAGATCTGCCGGGCAAAGAAAAAGGATACGCTTTCCCCCCCTCTCTACTCTTCATTTTCTCTTTCCTTTCCTCAGTGCCAAATCAGATCTTTCTGTATACGAGACTCTCTGTCGCCCTTGGCGGCAAATGTTGATGCCATAGTGAAATTCACTTGATCTGTCGATTGCCTGATCAGATCTAAGGTAATTTGCTGCCTCTCTTAGGCGATTTGCATTCAGAGCTGTCATTTGTTTTCTTCGGATCCATGTTCAATTCACGGGTGTAGTTAAAGTTTATCTTTTTGCAATTTGGCAATATTGATTGAGATCCGGGTAGACAAACGTCCGGCTTATGAGCTAAAGTTCGGGATTGGTTTCTTGCTCAATTTAACGGTGAATCTGTTTGGTAGTGATCAGTTCGATTTATATATATGTTGCTTTTGATGTCAGTAGTGCTTCTCTGCAGAGATTGACACTTACAGTAATCCAAAATGCTGACAAAATTCGAGACCAAGAGCAATAGGGTCAAGGGATTGAGCTTCCACAGTAAGCGACCATGGATCCTGGCCAGTCTCCACAGTGGTGTGATCCAGCTGTGGGATTACAGGATGGGTACTCTCATTGATAGATTTGATGAGCACGATGGACCTGTTCGTGGTGTCCATTTCCACAAATCTCAGCCACTGTTTGTGTCAGGAGGTAATTCCTTGCTCAGCTCGTTCTGGTATTATGTCGTGTTCGGTTTCTACTTTCTGCTATACTGAATCATTGATATGAGATGCTTATCTGACATGCAGCTGCTGTAAATTGATTACTTATCTGCAATTATGGTTTTTGAATTTTGATATCATCTTCTGCTTTATATTTTGTAATTTGTAGATGTTATAAACTACCCCTTATAACAACTCCTATTTGAGGAACAAGTTTTAACTCCTTTCAGTCATTTGTGATGTAATCTCCCAGACTTCCTCTTATCATTCTTGGAAAATTCAGTTTTAGACTTCCCAGTTTTTTTTTGAAGTACACTTCGAAATTCGAATTGAGTAAGCTACTGTGCACTATGTGTTATTGTTTGAATGGAGGCAGACCTGTTGAAGTTTTTATTGTGAATCTGTGATCATATACATCCTACTCACCAGACAAAAAACGTGAGACCATCCATCCCTCTTAAATAAGTGTCTATGGATCTTCAGGGTCCCCCAGGCAGTGCTTGTTCATCCATGCCAAGCATAGGCTTATAAGTTTTTGTTTTTCCCTTCTCAGCTTTGGTTGGTATTTGCAGATTGTCAAATTAAAAATTGCTACTCATATGACCAGCATTTGTTTTTTAGGTGATTGATACTCATATCTGTTACTTCTGGCGGTACCTTTACTATTTGTATAAGCTTTTTCCCTTAAAAGTTTGTACACGTGGAATTGTCTAATTTGAGGCTAATTATTAAACTTGATTTTGAGACATAATTTTCAAGGGAAATCTCCTACCACTTTACTGCTCACTACTTTCTTCCATCGAATGTTTAATCCTTGTATAGTCTGGTGTCAAGTTATATTGAGCAACCACTCCAACTTTAACAAACTGTTCTTCTCATTTTCCCTAATAATATCAGTATTCTTATGTGACTTTATCTGTTTGTGATTACATATTCATATTCATTCTTCAAACCATCATTTACTCTGCATGTTTTACTCTTCAAAAAAAATTGTGGTGCGGGAATTGTTTAGAGGCTGTTATATGTTTTAATGTGCGGGAAACATGTTAATTGCTCTCTGTTGATGCTGGAAATCAACACTATTCCACCTTCATGAATAGTCAGTAAACATATATATTTAAAATTGTTTGTGCTTGCTGTTCTGCAGGTGATGATTACAAGATTAAAGTTTGGAACTACAAAACACACAGGTGTTTGTTCACTCTTCTTGGGCACCTTGATTACATCCGCACTGTTCAGTTCCACCATGAAAACCCGTGGATAGTCAGTGCCAGTGATGACCAGACTATTCGGATCTGGAACTGGCAATCCAGGACATGTATCTCTGTCTTGACAGGCCACAATCATTATGTGATGTGTGCTTCATTCCACCCCAAAGAAGACCTTGTCGTGTCAGCCTCTCTTGATCAGACTGTTCGTGTTTGGGATATTGGGGCCTTGAGGAAGAAGTCTGCGTCCCCTGCAGATGACATTATGCGACTGAGTCAAATGAACAGTGATCTTTTTGGTGGTGTAGATGCTGTTGTCAAATATGTCTTGGAAGGACATGATAGGGGAGTCAATTGGGCTGCTTTCCATCCAACCCTACCGTTAATTGTGTCTGGAGCTGATGATCGTCAAGTAAAATTGTGGCGCATGAACGGTAAGTTGTCTGCTATCTTTTCATTTTCATGCATTCTACAACTGAATACCTTTCTCATAAAAATTGGAATTTTAGGTTCTGCTATCTTTTCCAGTAGCTTAATGGCCGATTAGTTGACTTCAGCAATTAGTTGGCTTTAGGATCTCGTGTTTGTCATTGATAGGGAGAATTTTGAGGTGTCAAACAATTAGTCGACTTTTCAGCAAGTTGGATGTCTCGGTAGATTCTATCATGCTAGTGGATTTCATATGCAACTTTTGCTGCTTATCATTCCTTGTGCTGTATTCTGATGCTTGGAACTATACATGACTTAATGCTGTGGACAGATACTAAGGCATGGGAAGTCGACACATTGAGAGGACACATGAATAATGTTTCATGTGTTATGTTTCATGCTAAGCAGGACATAATTGTTTCAAATTCAGAAGACAAGAGTATTCGTGTTTGGGATGTCACAAAACGGACTGGTATCCAGACATTCCGCAGGGAGCATGACCGATTTTGGATCCTTGCAGCTCACCCCGAAATGAACTTGCTTGCTGCTGGTCATGATAGTGGCATGATTGTCTTTAAGCTGGAGAGAGAGCGTCCAGCTTTTTCAGTTAGTGGTGACGCTATGTTCTATGCCAAAGACCGGTTCTTGCGGTTCCTTGAGTTCTCCACTCAGCATGACACACAAGTGATGCCAATTAGGCGCCCTGGGTCAACCACCCTGAATCAGGGTCCCAGGACTCTTTCATACAGCCCTACAGAGAATGCAGTTCTTATATGTTCTGATGTTGATGGTGGGACTTATGAGCTGTATATCATTCCTAAAGATAGCTTTGGCAGGGGTGATGTGGCACAGGATGCGAGAAGAGGTGTTGGAGGTTCTGCTGTCTTTATTGCACGTAATAGGTTTGCTGTGCTGGACAAGACCAGCAATAATGTGCTGGTGAAGAATTTGAAGAATGAGCTTGTAAAAAAGAGTCTTCTCCCTATTGTTACAGATGCTATATTCTATGCTGGGACTGGTAACTTGCTCTGTAGGGCAGAAGATAGAGTTGTCATCTTTGATCTGCAACAGAGGATGGTCCTTGGTGAACTTCAAACCCCTTTTGTAAAGTATGTTGTATGGTCAACTGACATGGAACATATTGCTTTGCTCAGCAAGCATGCCATAGCCATTGCAAATAAGAAGCTTGTGCATCAGTGTACCCTTCATGAGACAATCCGTGTTAAGAGTGGAGCCTGGGATGAGAATGGCGTTTTCATCTACACTACTCTGAATCACATTAAATACTGCCTTCCTAATGGAGATAGTGGGATAATCAGAACACTTGATGTTCCAATATATATCACAAAGGTGTCTGGAAATACTATTTTCTGCCTGGACCGTGATGGCAAGAACAATTCTGTAGTTATTGACGCAACAGAGTACATTTTCAAGCTATCTTTGATGAGGAAGAGGTATGACCAAGTTATGAATATGATTAGGAGTTCTCAGCTTGTTGGGCAGGCAATGATTGCTTATTTACAACAGAAGGGCTTCCCTGAGGTTGCTCTTCATTTTGTGAAAGATGAGAGAACACGTTTCAACTTAGCTCTGGAGAGTGGCAACATCGAAATTGCAGTTGCTTCAGCCAAGGAAATCGATGAGAAAGATCACTGGTATAGATTAGGGGTGGAAGCTCTTCGTCAGGGCAATGCTGGTATTGTGGAATATGCTTATCAGAGGACTAAGAATTTTGAGAGGTTATCCTTTCTTTATCTTATCACTGGAAATACGGAAAAGCTCAATAAGATGCTAAAAATTGCTGAGGTGAAGAATGATGTCATGGGGCAGTTCCATAATGCCCTGTATCTGGGCGATGTTCGTGAAAGAGTGAAGATCTTGGAGAATGCTGGTCATTTGCCGCTTGCTTATATTACAGCTTCAGTTCATCAGCTAAATGATGTTGCTGAGAGACTTGCTGCTGAGTTGGGAGACAATGTTCCTGCCTTGCCAGAGGGGAAGGTCCCGTCCCTCCTAATGCCTCCAGCTCCTGTTCTGTGTGGAGGTGACTGGCCTCTATTAAGAGTCATGAGGGGCATCTTTGAGGGGGGCCTTGAAAATATTGGCAGAGGTGCTGATGAAGAAGAGGAGGATGGAGGTGATGGTGATTGGGTTGAGGATCTGGACATGGGTGATGATGAGAATGCACAGAATGGAGATATTTCAGGCGGTTATGAGGATGGGGAAGTTCCTGAAGGAGATGATGAGGAGACGGGTTGGGGTCTTGATTTGGATCTTCCCGAAGAAAGTACTCCAAAGGCATCTGTAAATTCGCGTTCTGCAGTTTTCGTTGCTCCAACTCCAGGCATGCCCGTGAGCCAAATATGGATCCAGAGATCATCCCTTGCTGCTGAGCATGCTGCTGCTGGGAACTTCGACACTGCAATGCGACTATTGCACCGGCAGCTTGCAATCAAGAATTTCACCCCCTTGAAACCCATGTTTCTTGATCTTCATTCTGGTAGCCATACTTATGTGAGAGAATTCCCATCTGCTCCAGTGCTGTCAGTTGCTGTTGAGAGAGGATGGAGTGAGAATTCTAGCCCTAATGTGAGGGGGCCACCAGTTCTTGTGTTCAACTTCGCCCAATTGGAGGAGAAGCTTAAGGCTGGTTACAAGGCTACAACTGCTGGGAAATTCACTGAAGCTCTGCGCCTTTTCCTTGGTATTCTCCACACCATTCCTCTGATAGTTGTTGAGTCCCGAAGAGAAGTTGACGAGGTCAAAGAATTGATCATCATTGTGAAGGAGTATGTATTGGGTCTAAAAATGGAACTCAAGAGGAGAGAGATGAAAGATGAACCAGTTCGTCAGCAGGAACTTGCTGCCTATTTCACTCACTGCAACCTTCAAACACCCCATCTGAGGCTCGCCCTGCTGAATGCAATGAGCATATGCTACAAGGCCAAGAATTTTATCACAGCAGCCAACTTTGCTAGGCGGCTCCTTGAGACAAACCCGACAGTCGAAAACCAAGCCAAGACAGCCCGCCAAGTTCTGCAGGGCGCAGAAAGGAACATGACAGATTCTGCTGAGCTGGAATACGATTTCAGAAACCCATTTGTAGCTTGTGGAGCCACCTACGTGCCCATATACCGTGGACAGAAAGACGTTGCTTGTCCCTATTGCAGTGCTCGCTTTGTTCCTAGTCAAGAGGGACAAGTTTGTAGTGTTTGCGAGCTTTCAGTTGTTGGATCAGACGCCTCTGGTTTGCTCTGTTCTCCTTCTCAGATAAGATGATTTGCTCCAGTCCATTGAATTTGAAGCCTTTTGTAAACTTGCACCTCTCACATCGACCGGAAATGTTCACCTGCTGCACCCCAAGGTAAGAGTATTTCTATCAGAATCAATGTATCAAAGTTTTTACTTTGATCTTTGCTCCATTTCCCCCCTGTTCTTTAGTGTGATATGAATTTTCAATGTAATAATCTATCTGGAATTTTGACTTGGGCTATTGTTGTTGTTTGTTCATACACAAGGGCAGCCCCAGATTTCTTCGTTGAATTAGGTAACAGTCATAGATAAAGATACCATGCATGCAGATATTTGGGAAAAATTTCTTCTCTGCAATTGATTGCTTTCTGGTACTTGTTGATTTGCTTGAGTGGACTGTTATATCAGCTTGTTATGTTATTGATGATAATGAAGTTGCCTCTTGAGTCTTGTTCAATTCAGCATTTGCATTTGGTGCTAATGTTAGTTGATTAAAGCTTAACTACTCATGTGTTCTTTCCTTTATAACTACTTGGCTTCTTTTTCTTTTTGGTATTCCATACTTCGACATTGACTCTGCAAAAAGCAGCATCTTTATACTTTGATTTACCTGAGGGGTGAAACCATAGTGCAGTTCTGTTGGGTTTTGGCACTAGAAAATTCTTCGGGCAGCCTTGAAAAGAATGCAGGATAAAATTGCAAACAACCCAAGGTGAGGAGAAACATCCCATGTACTAGTGCACTATTTTTGGTAATTATTAATGTTACTTCTTATACATAGGTTCATAACCTCGAGGTCCTCAAGCCAGTCAACAAGAAACAAAAAGAAGTATTAAAATTGGAAAATGTTAACGGCCAGGAGTCTGGCACGAATGTACATTTTAGCAGTTTTTAGTTACTACCGGTTAGAATTGGTTGGTTGTAGCTTACCTAATCATAATTATTATTTTTCATTTATTGATTACTTATATAATTTTTAGCAGTTGTTAGTTACTCATTTATTATTTTTCTCCTTACTTTTTGTTTTCCGTTTCTGGAACCCTACCCCGCAAAATGAAAATACTCCGAAAACTACCAAATCAGTAAAAAAAATATATTAAGAAAGCGTCATCCGGTCTGGTTCGCCGTCATACATTTTGAGATTTCTGTTTTTAGTCCGGTCGATCTTTGTCGGAATAAACTATATTTTTTTATCTTTATTCTTATTTTATGTATTAATATTTCATAATTCTATTAAAAATTATTTTTTATTATAAAAAAAATTAGTAACAAGATACATGGTCTAATATTGTGAAAAATAGTTATAAAAATACAAAAAAAAATGGTTTTAATTAATATATACAAAAAACATTAATTTTTTCGTCTGATAATCCTGAAATATCGCTTAATTCACGTGATACCCCAAACTTTAATATATTTCACGAGATAACCTTGATATTTGTTTTTTTCCACCAAATATCCAAATGTCAAATTACTAACAATTTCCATTGATTTAATTAAAACAAATAACAAAAAAAACCCAAAAAAATAAAATACACCTCACCTCCCCTCTCGAGAACCTCCAACCATTATTCTTCCGCTTTTTCTCCATTTCAATCCAAAATTTCCTTCCTTTTTTACTCTGAATCCATAATCCCCCCTCAAAACATTTAATTAACCGATGAGATAGTATAATCAAATCAACAATTTGGTCTGTAAATTGTCAGGTTTTAATAGTCGTTGTCCGATTCTGACAGTACAAACATGGTGGCGCACCACTCGGGAGCGGCGGAGATGGACTCTGGAACGGACTCGGTGGCGTCGACGCCGCGGTCGATCCACAAGGGGCATCCGGGAGGCAACGACGACCACCATCAACAATCATCGCGTATCCGCCTGATGTGCAACTTCGGAGGGAAGATTCTCCCCCGCCCCCACGACAACCAGCTACGCTATGTCGACAACGACACTCGGATTGTCGTTGTCAATCGCTCAATCACCTTCGGCGCCCTCGTCGGAAAGCTCTAGAAGCTCACCGGCGCCGTGGCCGGCGAATTCACCATCAAGTACCAGCTTCCGAACGAAGATCTCGATGCGCTGATGGCTTTATTGTCTTTTTAATTTTACTAGTAAGGACCCGCTTGCGATAAGCACTATACTGAAATTAAAGTTGAAATATGCTTGTCTGTAGTTGTGTCTTGTTTGAAGGTGTTAATTATTTATAAATGATAAAATGATATATGACTGTATTAACTGATCAACAACATCAAAGAAAATAAATGTAGAGACATTTTACATAAGTAACAGGGTTACTAATCTATAACTACGCATGTGATTAAATCTATAAATAAAACGTTGGCAACACGACACGGCGCGACTGCGGAGAAATAAAGAGTATTGATTTAACGTAATTAAGTACAATAATTAAACAAGAAGAAGAAACGTACATGTTTTTCAAACATTTTGTTCCTTGTGACAAGATAAAATAATATTACAGTTTCAAGGGACATACTTGATGGCTGAAACAAAACATTTTTGAAAACAAGATAAAGAAGGATGCAAAAAAGAGATGTATTTGTACATGCATTCTTGTCTAGTAGATTTAAGAAATTTGTGCTCTAGCCAAAATATCGAAGGATATAACATTGGTAACTGATTGTGTTCCTTTGTCCGCCTCTGTTGATTTTGGTAAGAAAACCTTTAGACTTTCTCTTGTACGTGCTCTTGAACATCCAACATAGAGTTGGCCGTGCGCAAAGTAAGGTTGTTGTAAAAATACACAGACTTGTTGCAATGTTTGTCCTTGTGATTTATTGATGGTCATTGCAAAGCATAGTTTTATAGGAAATTGTTGTTGGAATGGAACTTTTGGAACGTCAGTTCCCATGAAGTTCCCTTCCTCTGTTTCTCTTGTTTTGACGATGACAAACACTTGAACTTAACTGGCTATTCTAGTGTTTATTCTACAGCTGAAAAGATAAGGGAACCAAGTCCAAAGTGAGCGAAGATCATGATCAAGGGAACTGGAGGGGAACCGCATCTGTGTAACTACCGTCGTTATCCACAGAATCTTTGTGAAGATTTGTTTCCGGATTTAACGCGCCCAGCTAAAGTCCTTAGGCGGCAAGTTACACATAGATTATCTTTATATGATTGTGTACATTGTAATTCGGTTAAGGGAATATTTCTTATCTTATCTTAGGTAAGAGATTATGTACCGAATCATGGATTTATGGGATATGTTTGTTCAAAGAATATCTCTACCGAGATCTTTCCTTGACAAACATATTGTATAAATACATGACGCTGTTAGTAGGAAAAGATGATGCATTTCCACGAGATTTAGAGTGCATCAGAAAGAAGAAGAAGTAGAAGAAGAAGTGTTCGAGTCGAAAGAGTCGAAGTAAGTCTATTGTGTGTTAATCTGTGATTTCTAGGGAACTAGGTTTAGTCTGAGTGTGTTAGACTGAAACATGTGAGTTCGGAAGTTATAATCGCATATTAATATACAAGTAGACTGTTTCAAATCCTCGAAAGAGGGGTGGTACTTATCCTATATAACTTGTTGGTTATCAAAGGTTTCCACCTTAAGTGATTGTTCTTGATAACTTGCTTAATTGTTATTCCGCTGCCCATAGGAACTGAACACATTAGTGTCTCAGTTCCCTTGATACTAACGCATAGATCCTACAATTGGTATCAGAGCTAGCGCTCTAGATTGTGTGTTTACTAAGCAGGTTTTTAAGATGTCTCGCAACAACGAACTTGAACTCGGTGTCTCCATCAACAAGCCGTACATTCTTAAGAATGGACAAATCAACTGGTGGACTCAACAACTTACTGGCTTTATGCAAACCAATGACATGCAATGCTGGTATGTCTTGGAAAATGGAAACTATCCTAAGCCAAAAGATACAAATGATCCCACCAAGCTTATGCCTATCTCTGAATGGACTCAAGAGCACTTTGGTCAACAAGAAAAGAATGCAAAGGCACGTCAATATATCCTGAATGCCTTGACCAAAACTGATCAAGACAAAGTCATTGGCATCGATAATGCTAAAGAGATGCTGAAAGCTCTGAGGGAATTCAACCTGGGAAGTGAAGACCTTCAGAATAGCAGGAAATTTGATCTACAAGGAGAATATCACAGATTCAAAATGCTTGAGACTGAAAATGTCTCATCTTATCACTCTCGTTTTAAGATTCTATGCAATGAAGTCACAACTTGTGGTGCAGCACCTGAAGAGTGGTCAAAATCCATGGTGATTATCAACGGACTTAACTCCAAGTTCGAAATGACACAGAGCATCATGCTTCAAACTCCTTCCATCAGAGTTCTCCCTGTTCAGGAACTCATTGGTCAACTCCAGCGACAAGAAGACAAGGCTAAGGGAACTGAGCAAGTGAAAACTGATCAAAGCATTGCCCTAATGCTGACCAAAGTCATGGAAAGGCTGAAGACCGATGAACACTCCGACGAAGAAAATGATGATGAGATCACAACTCTTCTAACTCGCACTGTTAGGGACTTTCAGAAGGGCAAGTTCCCGAGGAAAGACTTCAAGAGGGAACACAAGGAATTCAGATGCTATCAATGCAACCAGGTTGGGCATCTTGCCAAGAATTGCCCAAACAAGAAGGAGGATGCTGAACCTCAACAGAAAAAGGCGTTGGTTGCTACATCCACTTGGGGTGACAATGATGAAGAATCTGAAGGGGAACCAGACGACTTATCCTTTGGACAGTGCCTGATCGCTGAAACATCCTCTGCAAGGGAACTCAACTTCAGTTCCCTTGATCTCTGTCTCATGGCAACTGCTGACTCAAGTATAGACTTAGACCCTACCAAACCTGAGGTATCTTCTGTTGAACTCACTGAAACTCTCTCTAAGTATGATAAAAAGCACTTGATTAAACTGATTATCAAACTTAGCGATGAAAACAACTCCTTGCAAGAAAAGATTACTGAAAATGAAGAAGAAATTTCTTGCTTAACTGAAGAAAATGTTGTTTGGTGTAAGAAAGTTGAGGATGCTTCTAAATCTAGCAATACTTCGCATGATGTCTGTCCTACTTGTGATTTGCATGATAAACTGAATCTTGGCGATAGTTCCCCTGCAAATTCCTCTCCTGATCATGATCTGCTGATGTCTATTATTGATAAACTTGACTCTCTATCTGATTGCATTCATGAAAAGACTGTTACTCAAACAGTTTTTGTGAGACCTAGGGCTGGATTAGGCTATCTTCCTAATGACTCTTCCGATACTCCTTGTCATGCTCATAGTGACTTAGATAAAGTATCTAGTGAGATTCAGGCTAGAAATGAAAGACTTGATTTAGCTCTTCAAACTTCTAACTGCAAAAATGAATACTTGCAAGAAAGAATTAAGGTTCTTGAAAATGTTTCTAAGGACACTCTTCCGTGTGCTCCTAATGATTCTAAGATACATGAGATGTATAAGGGTATTGGGCGCAATGCTCCCAGGAAGAAGGTTGATCTAAAGGAGAGAAAGATATCCAACTCAGTTCCCTTTCGTCAAAAGGGTAAGTACCTCTGGATTCCCAACAATCGTGTTTGCTGGTACTGTGGGAACCAAGGTCATAACATTGACTAATGCAACAAGAAGATCAGGGACGAAGAAAAAGCCTCTAAAAGGAGGAACTATATGAGGAAGGATAATAGGAAAAGAACTGAAATTTCTGACTTAAATGATCCCTATTATTATTCTTCTCCTTCTCAGGGAACTGACCATGCCAATCAGCCTAGGAACTCTCCTCCTAACAACCCCGGGAACGGTAAGCCGACCTGGGTTCGTAAGAAATGATGTTTAATTTTGCAAGCTGAAGTGAGCAAAGAAGAAAAATGGTACATAGACAGTGGAGCTTCATGTCATATGACTGGAAACAGGAAGAAACTGCACTCACTTCAGAAATACAACGGAGGAAAAATTTCCTTCGGTGACAAAAGAAAAGGAGCAATTTGTGGCGTTGGATGCGTGGATTTATCTGACAAAGTTCAGGTAAGTGATGTTCACCTTGTTGACAATTTAGGTTTTGATCTAATGAGTGTGTCACAGCTATGCGATCAAGGGGAGAACCATGTCTTATTCACTCCCAAAGAATGTTTCGTGCTGAATCCTGAGACACACAAAACTCTATTGAAAGGGAAACGCTACAACAATGTCTATATCGTTGACACAAGCTTCATCCTTGAAGAAAATCTTTGTTTGTCTTCTATTGCTGATAGAACGACCATATGGCATCAAAGACTTGGCCATGCTAGCCCTTAGCTTATTCATAAGCTTCACAAGAAGGAACTGGTGAGAGGACTTCCCTCTGTTCAAATTGATAAAGACAACATTTGCTCAGACTGTGTAAGGGGGAAACAGGTACGCAACTCCTTTAAACCTAAATCTGAGATCAGTTCCTCTTATCCTCTTGAACTTGTTGATATGGATTTATGTGGTCCCATGCGTACTCAAAGCTTTGGAGGGAACAAGTATATTCTTGTACTTGTTGATGATTTCTCTCGCTTCACCTGGACCATATTTATAAAATCAAAAGATGAAGTATTTGACAGGTTCTCAGCTATAGTTCCCACTCTTGAGAACTCCCTTGGGTACAATCTTCGTGCCATTCGGTCCGATCATGGAACTGAGTTCAAAAATGCCAAGTTTCTAACCTTTTGCAGGGACAAGGGAATCTCTCATAATTTCTCAGCTCCTCGCACTCCTCAACAGAATGGAGTTGTTGAAAGGAAGAATAGGACCTTGGAGGACATGTCTTGTACTATGCTCCTATATGCTGGTCTTCCTCACAGGTTTTGGGCAGAGGAAGTCAACACCGCTTGCTACATTCTGAATCGTGCCATGCTTCGCCCTATGACTGAGAAGACCTCCTATGAGCTCGTGAAAGGCCGAGTTCCCAACATTTCTCATCTTCGGGTCTTCGGGTGCAAATGTTTCGTGCACAATAATGGCAAAGATCCAATTGGGAAATTTGATCCCAGAAGCGATGAAGGGATATTCATTGGCTATGTCAGCAACAGCAAGGCTTACAAAGTGTACAACCTTCGTACACAAAATATTGAGGAAAGTATTCATGTTGTATTCAACGAATCCGCTTTCTCTAACATGCCACAGGTACCCTCTAGTTCTCCTCCTACTAATGATGACCCCGATGAATCCTTCCCTTCATCTACTCCTGAGTTCTCTCTCAACCTGTCTGGAGACTCAGTTGGGAACTCACCCGATTCTGAAGAGCAATCCTCTCCTGCCTCTCCTAAGCCTGCTCCACAAAATGATTCTCCATCACCTGAGAGTCCCCAAGTCATCGGAATACCTTTTCAAGCTCCCAATTCTAGGGAACTCATCTCCTCCGATGCTTCTGCTACCAGTTCCCATGTTGAAGGGAACTCAGATGACCATGCTGAAGGGAACTCTGATGATCATGCTATAGAGAATCCTGATGTCACACATCCTGTTGTGACCGATGACTCAATTCTTGTTCCCAACTACAAGTACAAAGGATCTCATCCCGTGGATCTAATCATAACACCATATCATAAACCAGGTCCGTCCACTAGATCCTCTCTGAATAACTTTTGTGCTTTCAATGCCTTCTTATCTCTTGTAGAGCCCAAGAACTACAAAGAAGCACTCACTGACCCAGACTGGATTCATGCAATGCAAGAGGAATTACATCAATTTGATCGTAACAAAGTCTGGCGCTTAGTTCCCTATCCTCCCAACAGAACCATCATAGGAACTAAGTGGATCTTTCGCAACAAGCTTGATGACTCCGGCGTCGTCACAAGGAACAAAGCTCGTCTGGTGGCTCAAGGTTATAATCAACAAGAGGGAATGGACTACGATGAGACGTTTGCTCCTGTTGCAAGAATGGAGGATATTCGCCTTATGATTGCCTTTGCTGCTCACAAAGGATTCCAACTCTTCCAAATGGATGTCAAAACCGCCTTCCTAAATGGAATTCTTCAAGAGGAAGTGTATGTCAAGCAGCCCCCTGGATTTGAGGACAGAGAGCATCCTGATTACGTCTACATCCTAGACAAAGCACTCTATGGCCTAAAGCAGGCTCCCCGTGCATGGTCTTCAAGTGAATCAGCTCTCGGAGGGAACTCAGATCCATCAACAGAAGTATGTGAAGGAACTTCTTAGAAAATTCAAGATGGACACTTGCAAACCCTTTGCAACTCCCATTTCCCCAGCAACCAAGCTCACGCTGGAAGATTCTGACCCCAAGGCTGATCAATCCCTATACAGGCAAATGATAGGTTCCCTTCTCTACCTTACCGCTAGTCGGCCATATATTATGTACTCTGTGTGTCTTTGTGCTCGATTTCAGGATGATCCTCGCACCAAGCACATGGCCGCTGTGAAAAGAATTCTTCGATATCTGAAGGGAACTGACTATCTCTGCCTATGGTATCCCAAACACTGCGACTTCGAGCTCATCTCCTACACCGATGCTGACTATGTTGGCTTCCTCCAAAACAGAAAAAGCACATCTGGTATGGCTCAGTTCCTTGTCCCCTGCCTGGTCTCATGGGGCTCTAAGAAGCAAACCTCCATCTCTCTCTCCACCACTGAGTCTGAATACATTGCTGCTGCTGCTTGCTGTGCTCAAATCCTCTGGCTCAAACAATAACTCGCGGACTTTGGTAAATCCTATGGCCCTCTCAAAATTCTTTGTGATAATACTAGTGCCATTAGCATATCTAAGAATCATGTCTTTCATTCCAAGTCTAAGCATATTGACATACGACACCACTTTTTGAGAGATAATGTGGAAAAATGGATCATTATTATGGAACATTGTCGTACTGAGGAACAAATTGCTGATATATTCACAAAAGCCCTTAATCAAGAACCATATGAGTACTTTAGACTCCTTCTTGGAATGATTTCCATAGCTTAGCGGTTCTGAGTTCCCTTGCCTATTTCCCTGGTATTGACTAGTTATGTGACTTATTATTTTCTTTGGTAACTAGTTGGGAACTGTGTTTACAGCTTTTCTTGTCCATCTCTGCCTTCATGTGTTTATTGTTATGATATTAGTTGGACATTCTTCTCGCCTTCATGCGTTGTGTGAATATCTTGATTGCTTTTCTTTCAACAATATATAATCAATCTGATCTCTGAACCCACATTATAAGCCGAAAGGATGATTGATTATAAGATGTCCCTAACCTGGCTTCCCTAGTAGTTCCCTATGAACCTTTTTCTGATTAGTCCACAACTGGGAACTTACTAGTTTAGCGTCAAAATTGCCTTCCTGATATTTATATGCTTTTGGATGTGTACTTTTCATGATTTGAATACCCACTACACATATGCATCCAAAGCCTTCCCTAGTCAGGTACTTCTAAGGATCTAAGGGGGAACTGAAAAGGTCGCTGCTTGTGTGCTCTCTCCGCCACCGCTTCGGATATTGTGCATCCTTCCTTTATTGTGCTCAGAGATATTAATGGCAGTCCCTGCAAATTCTGTCTGATTGTCAACATTGAGGATGTGATGTGGGTCTGATCCGTTGCCCCCAAAAAAAAAAGGGAACTGGGCTGCTGGATCATTATCCTTCATTTGCAAGCTTGCCACTCTCATCCCTCGCACTCTCTGCCTTACCCCTCAATCATCTATGCCCTGTTGACAACACTTGGTGAGTACCCAGAGTCCCCCTCTAAGACGATGTATAAGCACAATATGGATATGACTTACATCAACCATCTCAGGGTTAATGAGGAAAATGAGGTTAAGACTAAGAGGACTCGTGCTGCTCCTGAACAATCTGAGCATGAGTCCTCCGTTCTCTCCATTGCCACTGCTGCCATCTCTACTGAGCTTAAGAAACTCACCGCTCTATGAAGGAACTGTATGCTGCCTTCAACTCTCTTGCGACTGCATTGATTGCCAAGTTGCCTCCCAGTTCCTCCTGAATTCCCCATGCTGACTCTGGCTTAGTCTCCCTAGGAACTCCCCTGCACACTAGATGCCCTGCTTTGTTGGTTTCTCTCTCTTCGTGATCTTGTTTGTTTGCTCTTCGTGTGTTTGCTAGCTGCTTTGTGCATCTTTTGTTATAATTAATGAATATCTGTTTGCTCAGTTGCGACTTGCCATTTGCTTTGAACTTGTTCCTCTCTGGGTTACCATTTGAAACTAATCTATCTTTTCGATGATGTCAAAAGGGGGAATAGACTCTGGAATCTTGGAACCAATAGGACTGGTGTATTTCTAAGGGGGAACTAAGTACTGAGTTCAAAAATTAAGGGGAAACTATGAAGCATTTATCCCAGTATCTCTGTTTCCTTAATATGTCAATTAACTTGCCTATTGGTTTTGTGCTTATTACTGGTATTAGTTTGTCATCATCAAAAAGGGGGAAATTGTTGGAATAGAACTTTTGGAACGTCAGTTCCCATGAAGTTCTCTTCCTCTGTTTCTCTTGTTTTGACGATGACAAACACTTGAACTTAACTGGCTATTCTAGTGTTTATTCTACAGCTAAAAAGATAAGGGAACCAAGTCCAAAGTGAGCGAAGATCATGATCAAGGGAACTGGAGGGGAACCGCATCTGTGTAACTACCGTCGTTATCCACAGAATCTTTGTGAAGATTTGTTTCTGGATTTAACGCGCCCAGCTGAAGTCCTTAGGCGGCAAGTTACACATAGATTATCTTTATATGATTGTGTACATTGTAATTCGGTTAAGGGAATATTTCTTATCTTATCTTAGGTAAGAGATGATGTACCGAATCATGGATTTATGGGATATGTTTGTTCAAAGAATATCTCTACCGAGATCTTTCCTTGACAAACATATTGTATAAATACATGACGCTGTTAGTAGGAAAAGATGATGCATTTCCACGAGATTTAGAGTGCATCAGAAAGAAGAAGAAGTAGAAGAAGAAGTGTTCGAGTCGAAAGAGTCGAAGTAAGTCTATTGTGTGTTAATCTGTGATTTCTAGGGAACTAGGTTTAGTCTGAGTGTGTTAGACTGAAACGTGTGAGTTCGGAAGTTGTAATCGCATATTAATATACAAGTAGACTGTTTCAAATCCTCGAAAGAGGGGTGGTATTTATCCTAGATAACTTGTTGGTTATCAAAGGTTTCCACCTTAAGTGATTGTTCTTGATAACTTGCTTAATTGTTATTCCGCTGCCCATAGGAACTGAATACATTAGTGTCTCAGTTCCCTTGATACTAACGCATAGATCCTACAATTGTTTTCTCTGAAACTGAAAAGGGTATTTAGTTGATGATGCTAGCATAAGAGTAATTCTTGGAAGTAGGATTTGCTCTCTTTTGTAATAACCAGTAGAGACCTCACATTGTATCAGGTTTTTGTGAAACTCTTTGCAAATCAATCTAGTACCGTTGCAAAGTCCATTAGGTGGATCTAGATTTCGCAGTAGTATAACCGGACATCCTTTATGTAGTACTAATCTATGTGGACTCATTCCAGAAGGACATAAAGTGTTTAGAAACTCGTTTGGATAAAGATTGCAATTATCATCTATAACAGTATCGATACATGTATACGTAGTCGCTACTCCAGGGAACCTTTCTATTAACGCCTGATTTATATTGTCTACACCTTCATTAGTTGGCGTTAAAATTGCCCTCTCGGTGAATATTTCTTTTTGTATATGTATGTCGTTCATTTCAAGAAAGATCGTACTTATCAATATGTCAGTACAGTTGTCTTCAATGTTATAGCAAGTCACAATTTCAGAGGGTAACTGGATGACAGAATTCTCTTGTGTTTGGTAGCATCCGTTTCCTAAACGTAGGAGAAATTGTGCAAACTGCGGATCTTGTTTTGCCCTTATATTTTCAGTTAGCCTGAACTTGATTAGTTGTGGCCACAAGTAAGAGCTGACTAAGCTCGCATTTATTGCTTCATATTGTGATTTGTGAGGTAGAACAGGAAGTACTTGTCTGAAATCTCCTCCAAATACAATAACTTTACCGCCAAATAGGTTTTTGTTGTCGCATATATCCTGTAAAAGCATATTAAGTGACTCAATTTCTTCTTTCTTTGCAAGGGAGGCCTCATCCCAAATCAGTAGTGATGTCGCCCTGAGTAGACATGCTAAGCTACTTTGTTTGGATACATTGCATGTACAGGACCCATTACTATCAATAGGAATTTTAAATCTTAAATGTGCTGTTCTTCCAGTGGGAATATTTGAAGCAACAATTCCTGATGTTGATGTTGGTATTACAATTTTTCCAAGTGATCTAATCTTAGCATATAGTGCACAGTAAAGAAATGTTTTTCTTGTCCCGCCTGGGCCATCAATAAAAAAAGCTCTGGCAGTATCTGATGTAACATGTTGCATTATGCAATCGTATGCCTCACACTGTCCTGTGTTAATGAGTTCGTGTGCTGACACATAAGATGTAGGAATCAGAGCATTTACTGCATCACTAATATCCCTCGTTATTCTTGATGTGAACGCATCAGTAAAATCCGACACTTGCAAGTTATAATGGCGCAAACTCTTTCCCATGCCTTCCAAGTATTTCTCTACCTAGGTGGAAGTTAGATAAGCAATCTTAGCAGTTTCATTCTTATGATGATAAGCGAAGTCTTCTGAAAGGGCCGAGTAAAATTGAGTCCAAAGAGAAGGTGGGTTGACATTTTCGCAGAATATAAGTAAGGTGGCAAATAATCTGCGTAAAGCACTTGGCATTTGTACCTATGATGCCTCTGTCAAGCAAGATTCAGCGTAATCATTTTGTTCTACAAGTATATGTTTTTCGGCGGCTTGTTGGAAAGTATCATATTTAGTACCATTCACAGTAAGAAAATCATCAAATAATGTTGGTCCTCTTATATGTGTAAGGAGCAATCTCAAATAATACCTCTCTCCTTCGGAAGGACTTACATATGTAAGTCTCCCGATTGATAGTAGCATCAATCGTTTTCTTTTGCTCAATGCTTTTGCTGACTTATCCCACACAAAATACTGTGGAAACTCAGAGTACAAGTACTTTTGATCTTCCGACATCATACTGTTAGCTGTGAAAAAGGCCATTAACATGGTAGCTTGACGCAGCAAGTCGTTCAAAACATTTTCTAAGTTTTCATGTTCTCTAAAGGTAAGAAAGTGCATGTCTGGAAGATGGATTTGAAGTGGGATAATCGGTGGATGCATGTTGTACATATCAAACCCAAAAATGCGCCATGCTGATTCTGGGGGAGTAATCCATCTAGTAGACTGATATGTCTTGATTTCATCTTCTATGGACATGTGATTTTTTTCAATGTCAAAGCAAACTTGATCAAGTCCCTTATATACGTATTTGTAGATATATTTAATGGCTTTGATCGTGGAGCATATCTCGACATTGATATGGCAATCGAATGCGGTTAGGAGATATGGATTGTAAGGAATAACCCACATGTTATCTAAGGTTGAACCTCGAATAGAAACAGAATCGCCGTTGTTTGCTCTCTTGTAGATAGGATAAGAATCATCGGCGCATGTTGTGAAGTTCGAATATTGTTTTGGGTAATCAAATCGACATTTCAACCGAGAACATTTTTCTTTCATGCACGGGGACTTCAAATTATTGTTTCCACAAGGACCATGAATCATATGTTTAAACACAAGTTTGTGAAGGTAAGGATTTTCAGTAGATGGATTTAAAATTTTATCAGGTGCAGCCAAAATAACCAGTAGATGACAGTGGGGTAAACCTTGTTTTTGGAATTCGATGACATCAACTCTTGCAGCAACAGAGCCAAAGATTTTCTTCTCAGTAATATATGATTTTAGTTGCGCAATCTTTGAACGAAAAACGCGTGCCAGTAAATCAGGCCGATCAACTACCCTCTCCCATGGCTCAAGTTCCTTCTTTATTTCAGGCCAATTAGGATTGCAAGTCATTGTTATAAATTAATCAGGCTTACCGAATTTTTGTACAAGGGACATGGCATTTAGGTAACGACATTTCATATCCCTAGGACCACCTATGAATGAAGCGGGCAATATAACACGTCGACCAACTGTGCGTGCATTTCTAGTACCGTCGTTAACACTATCAACAATTCCTTGATATAGCTCACTGCGGATAACGCTTTGATTCTTTCTTAGGAAATCTAACCTAGTGTTTTCGATTTTCACGTACATGTCAACAATATATTGTAAAAAAAATATGCCCATTTTGATAATAAAGTTATTAGGACGTACCTGAAATCTGTAGGAATAATATTCTCTACATGACACTTATTTCCCTTCCTTCGGTGGCTTCTTTGCAACAGCTGAATGGACAAATATTAAAACGTGATTGAATTTCTGAAGTATAACAATAGGATAACGTACATATGTATAAAAAATATTATGGAGTCTAAATACCTTCATCCTCACAACGTATCATATCCTCAGGAGTCTATATCAAGCAAGTCGATATTGGGAAAGGCATACTATCACAAGCAACATGACTATTGTTAAAAGCATGCTTGAGGCTCTGATGCCAATCACACTCTCCCTTAGTAAATAGTAGCCAATATTGCAAAGGATCATAACAACCATAGTAGTGCATGATTCGATGCTCTTCGTTGGCTTTTCCGTACACTAAAATATGAGGGCTGTTAATAGTGTCGGATGAGAACTCATCTACCACAATAGCTGCGACTTCATCACATGTTGGAGCATTGTACACTCTTTGGTCTAGATTTAGACTTTTTGATATTTTGATTTTTGAACCCTCTGTTACATTAATTCCTCTAAGTGATCGAAAAAACTGGGCATACGAGTTAATATCCATTACGGTCATAAGGAGTTCAATGATATCGGGCTTTAAGTCATTGAAGTATCTAGAACGTACAACGATTTCAGGAGCGCCGTCGTAGAAGTACATTTGCATATATTTTGGGTTATTATCAAGCGGTAAAAGATTTGGAATAAAATGGTAAATTTGTCCATGCAGGTGGAATGTGTGTTAGGATGTGAACTTTCAGGAACTCCAGTTTCCTTGAAAGTTCCCTCCTTCCGTTTTCCTAGTTTTGACGATGACAAACACTTTGCTATTAATATTTCCATATGTGTAGATGAACAAGAAACTCATGAATCAGAAATACAAGACATAGATCAAGACGCCAGAATTGGGAACTGGCGTAGGAACTGAAGAATGCTAAAACCGCGCTAAACTGGAAAGAGACTTGAAGAGCGGCGGCCGTTAATTTAGAGTAGATCTTATCTTGGAGAGAGAAGATTAGAATATTCTTGTTTCCATATATATTTAGGGATTCTTTGTATATCTTATATGGAAACAAAAGTGTAAAATCGTTAAAGATAATATTTGATAACAAAGATTATCTTTTCCGATTTCTTTTTGGTTATTTTATTTGCGCATATCAACCAGCTATAGATCACGATTCTATATGGTTGTTATGTATAAATAAAGTAATCAAACTCTCTCATTTTACACGTTTTTGACTCATTGCAAAAGGTGAAGAAAACAGAGCTTGTTCTTGTGAGAAGAACTGTGTAAGTCACTTGTTTTTTTGTGTGCTTGATTAGGTCGAACTAGGTAGAGAGTCTTAAGTGTGTCTTGAGTCTTTAATCTGTGTGTTTTATTCTAGTTGATTGTAATCGAAGCATTAATAAAAGAAGTAGACTTTCAAATCCTCTTGAAAGAGAGGTAGTGGATTTTATCCTGATAACTAATTGGTTATCAAAGGTTCATACTTTAAAGAACTGGCCTTGATTCTGTGTTATTACATATTCCGCTACTTAGAAACTAAACTCTCAGTTTCCTTTGATTTCTAACACGTGCGATCCTGCAATGTGTAAATGCCTTTATCTTTTTTTGAAGTAAGTTGTCCACCAAGAGAACTGAAGGCAAAGAAATTGTTATACAATCTACAATAATCTCTGAAATGTGTTCCACATTCATCAGGCCGTAAAAAAAGATCAGTGATAGCAAGCGAAGGTTCAATTAGAGCTAATTTAACTACACCATTGTGACAGCACATTGTTGGATATTTAAAAGCAAATTTGGTTACTCCACAGTGTGTGCAAGTTGTTGATGGAGGCAAAGTAAGAGGCGATGTGAATATATGATCCATACCTAGAGCCTTATAAAAGGGAGAGATGGGAATCCGACTACGGGATCACTTCCCTTTTGAGTTGTCGAGCACAATGTCCATCCTATGTCACACCTATTTTCTGCATTGTACACCAGATTTCATATGCAACTTAGATATATACACGCGGGAACATTCTTAGGTAATCATTTGCGCAAATCAAACAATAATATCAAAGTCCACACATACATGTAAGGTAGTTTCATCATGGCAAGTTGGCAACTACGGCTGAACTTTAGAGAGTACAAGTTTAATATGAGTAGAAGTTTAATAATCCCTCGGTTACCTTTCGAGTTTGCATTGTACTACCATTGAAAACAACATTAAATATTCATTCTTTTGTAAGTGAAAGCGTAATATTATATTGTTGCCATGGTAATATATCAAGATGAAAAGAATTATAGCCAAGCATAGTTTCCTGGATTGCAATGTAGAAAATACTGAAAATCTGCAATATAACAAAATTTACCATTTCAACTACTTAGTCAAAAGTGTTGGTGATTTTAGTGTCATCAAGAGACCGTTCCCATATAAGGAAAAGTGTCATTTGGTGTGATCGAGATTCATACGACACTATAAGATCTCACTTAGCTACATCACGGGTTTGGAGGTGTGGAGTACACACTCGTGTAAGCATACTTGAGATTCTGAGGGAGACATTAAGGATATGTGACGTTCCCCATATGGGAACGGTGCATTAGAGAGGTTAATTGTGTCTTTAAGACATATCGACGTACGTTACGTAAGGTTGAACGAGTGATCGTTCCTTGAAGGGATCATCCGTTCCCTAGGTGGGAACGTCAAGTTCCCTGAGACATGGTGAAGGGATCAGCCGTTCCCTAGGTGGGAACGTCAAGTTCCCTGAGACATGGTTAAGTTCCAGCACGTGATAAATGTGTTGTAACCGCCTTAGTAACCGTCATAATAACCGTCTCTTAACTACCTTAAATCAGTTGATAACTGGTAAGAAGTAGTTGGATATCCTTGGAAACGGTTGGTGGCAGTTGGAACGGTTATAACCGTTAGTAACCGCTTGTAACTGCCATAACCGTTCCATGTAACCGCCCGAAAGCCTATATAAAGGCATTTCGGAGATAGTGTTGGGTGATCAGAAATTACACACGATTTGTCTATCTGAATTAAAGCCATACATCATCAATACATGAACATAGTTTAGTTCTCATCATAGCCTTGAAGAGAACTAGAGGATTTGTCTTATCACACGTCAGATTTTGCGGATTCCCTAAGGCTTAGTAAGGGGCAAAATTCTAATTTCGGAAAGTGTTCTCACGATTCAAATCTTATCCGAGTTACAGCGTTTATTGATCGTTCCCTATTGAAGCCGAAGTCAACATCAAGAGAAGATCAAGACTTGCAAGGAACAGTCGCCTCAACCTACACTGTTCCTTATTCAGCATACATTGTTCCTACAATAAGAAAGCATGGGAACAGTTCGAACAACTAGATTCTAGCTACAAGAAGCAAATAATACCAAATACTAAGCAGAAGCATTTTGAAGCATACAGTTCACGATAACTAATCTACTCAACTCAGATTAGCTAAAGTTGAGATGGACGTAGTAAATAAAATAAGAGAGCTATAATTTCCTAACAAACAAGAGGCGGACCAATTAGTCGTACATTCAATCCATTTGGTAAACATAAGAACCATAAAAACATGAAGTACCAGGTGTAAGCTCACCATAATCAACAAACTATTTACACTAAACAAGACATGGGTGCCTGAAATGAATTTTTCAAACAGTTTAGCCTGCATAAAAATCAGACCACATCCAAATCATTTAGAGGCCTAGGAGCATAGGTTCTGCATTGAATATTATAATAATGAGAAAATGCTTGCCATCTAGCTCCATCAAAACAAGATATTAAAACTAAAAAATAACAGCTTAAGCTTTGGAGGCCTAAACTTCATAAGAAAACGTATATTGACAACTAAAAACTAAAGCTTCCAAGAGAAGCAAACACTAAGTTAACAAAACATGCTTACAATTGAGCAACACATCTATGCATCGTAACATATGATTTATAGATTTGACCAAAGAGTGGTACAACCTTTTCTCAGAAGTAGAGAAACTGATGCCAAATCCAAACACCCCATGTCATCAAAGTTCACAGAATGAGTAAATTCACCAAATATCACAACCAAAAACATTCACAACGGCAAAATAATGAAGGGAAAGTAGATTATTCTTACCAATCCATGACTGAGGAAAGTTACAAAAGTAACGAACCAGAACAACAAAACAATATGACTGGGTCATGAATTGTTGTTAACAAGTGTTAACAAACCAAAAGAATATTTATTTCAATAAAAGCATATGCTTAAAAGATGAGCAGTCAATTTTGACCCAAAAATAACATATTCAATTTTCTCTCGTATGTTCATGAATTTCAAGAAACATGCATTGTTCAACTATGACTGGGTTAAAACAAAATTCAAAATTCGCAGACCAAGTGTACAGTGTTATTGTGACTTATCAAAGTCTCTCATTTTTTTTTTATAAATCAAAGTGAAATGCAAGGGAAATTACATAAAATCCTGATATCATAATTATCAATAAATTCAATTCTATATAAGAAAAAAAACACCATGTAGAAGAAAAAATCAAGAGAATTGATAAACAAAATACCTGAAAGAAAAAAAAGCCTACAAATTATACCCACATGGCATCTTCCATGTCTCTAGCAAAATTTAGATCCTGAAATATTTCTCAATCCCTCTCCCACAATCTTATTGACATATGCCAATCCTTCAACCTTACCACCACTTTCTGCTTTCCCTGTTTGAGACAAAAAACACACCCAAAACAAACAAAAGACTGTACCCAATTCAAGAGCCACTCTAATGTTTTCTCTACCATTGAAAGAAATCTCGTTTGTATCATTCTTTTTTTGCTTTAAGGAAGATTTTAGAGGTTATTGAATGAATACTTAATTACTTGCTTGTCTTTAGTTGTTGAGTCAATATAATGCATTTAAAATTGTTAATGCTTTATCAGATTAGTTCAAAGCTTAATTAACAGTATGTTCCACAACAAAATGGGTTAGACAGAAACCCACAAACCTAATGAGTCGTCAAACCCTAAATCCCAATCAATCTATAAATATATAAAATAGACTAAGGGTGTAATTAATGCCAAATAAATATGATAAATTATCTCTTATTTTTTATGTTGATCTTTCATGACAAACTAAACCTTCTAATATAGCTCAATGGTTAAAGACACTTTCATAATACAAGAGGTCTAGGGTTCAATTCTCCTTCTTAACAACTTTGTTTTACTATTTTATCTTTCATAATTTTTTTGTTTATATTAATTAGTTACTCAAATATTTATATCTATCCATTTATCTATATATCTATATCTATATATATACTATAAAATAGAGTCTTGAATAATTAATGGCTCATACTAATTGAGATGATTTTTGTTAAATTTTTTATTTCAATTTCATTAAAAATCAACTATATTCTTTATCTGAATGATTAGGTGGTTGTATACAAAGATAAAGGTTACGTTGAAGGTTGAGTCTTCTTGAATTTTTTTAAATCTTTTAACATTTTTATAGGTTTAGAATAATTTTACTAGCAAAACACTATTATATATATTTATCATTTTTTACATTTTTTGGAGATTTTGTATTTTAATTTTCTCTCCCACGTTATACCGTCTTGATGAAGACAATTACATACGAAATGGTTGAAGTTCAGATAAATAAACATAGAGATATAATAAGAATATTTTGATCTTTCTTATCTTATTTTATATACATATACAAATGGATTTTGTCATCATTAATTACTTTCATTATTTTTGCTCACCGATATATCTATAGGATGATCTACGTGAGAAAGAAAAACAATGACTCATATAAAGCTTAGTGGTGATGGTTATTACAAAAACAAATGACAGGTTTAAATCTTTTTAGGAGCATGTTCGTCAAATATTTTTTTTGGAATTTATTAAACATATTAGTTTTATAAAAACATTGAATATAATAATAATAATAATAATCTAATGGTGTGGTTTTGGTGACACATGATGAATAGTTCATTTTCTAAAATTAGATGGTTGAACCCGTGCTTCGCACAAAAAATATATTGTTGTTTTGTTTTTTTATAATATATAAAATAATAAGTTTGTATTAAGGTGTATTTGTTTTTTTTAATAAGAGACCGTTTCCCCCCCTACAATCTATAATTTATTCTATTAACGATTTGTGATTCAGTAATTGAGGTGATCATTTTTTTAGTTACATAGTAAGATTGTCAAATACATATTTTTTATTTAAATATATTTAATTAAATAGACTTTATATATAATTAAACTGGACTCATTGTTATAATTTTATTTAAAGCCGGATGATGTGGCGAATGATGGTTGGATTTGTGATGACACAAAAGCGAATTGAATGTGATGACGACACATAGAATTTAGACCTCTTACATAGTATATATATATATATATATAGGTGTGACTAATATTAAATAGAGTATTTAATTTTGTTTACTAAAAATTGGTTTATCTTTATACCAATGGTTTTTTAATAATTTTTCTAAAGTATTTATGTTATGTACTTCAAATAAGAAAAAAATTTAGATCTGAACTTTTATAATATCAAATTAGAAAATAAATTTTATCATAGTTTAATTTATGACAAAAACTTGAATAAACTATATTAAATAAAACTTGATAATATATGACCATTTTAATTATATGAAAATTTAGAAAATTCCTATTAAAGATAACATTTATTAAATATAAAATATTACATTATATTTATGATAGACATACCAATTATTATTGCGATAGTAATAATAGTGAAAAGACATCAATTTTTTTTATTTTAGGTGAAAAAGGAAAAAAAAACATACAATATATATTACCTCATATGTACAATAGATTTTTTACCCCAATAAATTGAAGCATTTATTAGGACAAAAAAGCTAACTTTTAGTGTTATATAGACTAATTATGATTATGTTACTTTCATCGGTCGTAACATTGATATGTGAAGAGTAATGGTTTTGAGGGAAATTATTATAACCACCACTTTTCTAAATTTCCGATCAACGTGAATATAAAATGTGATTATGAAAAGACTATCTTTTTAGATTGTACGTGATATTAATTATATAACACTTTAATCATCAATGATAAGTTACACAAGAATTAATTAATGCAGTGTTGAACATAAGGCCGGAAAACTTCCCCTTTTAATTGTTAGTAACTCCAAATATTATGTTAAAAAAACTCTAAATACTTAACGCTGCTCTTTTATTCTCAGTCAAAAAGTAATTAATTGGAGTCTTTCTATTTTCCCTTTGTAGTCTATTTAAATGGTAGGTGGGAAAGGGTGTCTGCTTCGGGGATGAAATTCAGACAAATGAGATGAGGTAACAACATCTGATCAGTAATCCACCTCTTTTCACGGTAAGATAAATCTCTTAATGTAATTCTTTTTCTATTTTATAGATACAACCTAAAAATCAATTGATTCTCTTAAAAATGTATAAGATTCGATTGCATAATCATAATTTTGCTAACAAATTATTGTATTTCTTAATTAAACTAAATTTTAATTCTGAATGTGCATTTTGCTAGGATACTATTTATCTGAAATTCTCAATGGGTTTTATTAGATTTCTTCAGATGCATTTAATTTTATATGGTTTGGTTGCAGAAGAAACTTGGCGAATGTGTCTCTATACATCTCAAAGGCCTTTGTTTGAGGTTTACGGTTTACCGTACATGAGCTAGAATCAACTGGAATCAAGAAGGTATGACCTTTTCGTAGATTCCGCTAATCGTTTTCCAAATATTATATTTGTATATATTTATGTATTTGATTTTCCATAGCCCAAATTATTACATTAAAAAACTTGCTTTAAATTATTCTACTAAAAATAGATAATTACTGAAATGTTTAAAGAAAATCGATTATTACAAAATAATATATATATATATACATGTATTTGTACTTTGTATTAGTTTTAGGATGGACAATTTTAACAGATGTATGCTAATATAATATTTTAAATAAACATAGTCAAATATAGTAGTAGTCAAATTTTCACTTTGTACAACAAATGACTTATGAGAAACTTCTACGGAAGAATTCATGAATTAACTCATCTAAGTCTTATTATTTAAGAGCAAATATTCTAATCATATTTATAATTAAAAAGTTATTGATTTTACTAAACATATCTTAAAAAAATGAGCTGAACATTATAAAATATTTTCCCAAAGTAAAAATATTTTTGTGATTTAGCTCTTTTTTTTCAAAAAATAATTAAAAAAAAAAAACTGTGCGTAGCACGGGCATAAACACTAAGAGAGATCCTTTTAATTTTTTTGGTCGATTAGGAAAAAGTGTTTCAAAATTGTTATAATATGCAATCTAATTAATTTACTGAAATCAACGTAATTATTTATTAACTATATTATCAAGAGGACTTGAGAGATTGACTGGTCACATTACTCACATGCCACAACTCAAGTACTCAACGGATAAGAAGGCCGAAAAAGGGAGGAATGACTAATAAAAGAGCCTAAGGTGAAAAAATGTGTTTTTTCGTTGGTGATTAGAGGGTTGAGATAATATGTTAATGTGGGAGTATCAAGGCAAATTGTTATTATATTTTAATTTAAAAGTATGAAAAATATTATTTGTATTGATGTCAAAGGTTCATGTATATAATTAGAATTTATATATATATGTCGTATAGTTTATTAAATCAAAGGTAATTAGATCGAGACTATTCAGAATTGAGGATAATAAATTTTATCATTTTAAATATCAACTTAATCAACTTATCGTGATCTAACATGTAATGTGAGATCTAACATGTCATATTGTTTTATTTAAAATTTAGTTGCATAATTACCAATACATGTATTTATTTGTTTTCATATATTTACTCCAATTGTTAAACTTGATCGATTTTTTAAGTAATAGCTAAACACTATATTTTCTTATGTAAATTTAGGTGTATATTTGTCAAAATTGTAGAAAAAAATTGTGTTATTAATGCTACTATATTTACCTATACTAATTTAAATTAGATGCAAGACTAGCATTGATAATTACAAATTTAGCAATAAGCATGCATTATCTTGATCAAATGTAAATAATACGCGAAAAATATATTAACAAGAAACGTGTGTCTATATGCACATTTTTTTGAGTGAAAGTACAATGGACATTTTATATATAATCACCATACATTAATAAATGAGATAATAGTAAAATTGGATGAACTCAGTTTGTAAAAAAATAATTATTTTTTCATATTAAAATATATTATAATAATAAGAAAAAATGAGCTCCGTACATGACTTCTAGTTTGATACAAAGATGCACGAAATCGGGACCGGCCAAATCGTAATTAGCCCAAAAATAACCATTGAAAGGCCATGAAACCCACAATTAAATAAGCAATAAAAAACAAAAATCAGCTACAAATTAAATCAAGCACTCAAATTGAAACACCATATAACTAAGTAATAGTGTCTGGAATAGTGAATTTAGTAAAAGAGTTAGATGAAAGAGATTTACATGTATTGTGGATGATAGTAAATTTCTTGACCAACAATCTATACAATAAAGAGGGAGAAGGCGAAAGAAAAAGCAAAGAAGCGGAAACTTGTTACCTGGTGTGATGAAAATTGAAGTCGGTGTTGTAGAGAAGAGGTCGAGTGGTGTTGCAGAGAGGAATGAGATTTGAAGACGGTGGAGAAAGAGAGCAATTGAAGGCGGTGGGAGAAACAGATGAGAGGCCTTGAATTTGAAGTATATAGATAGACATGAAAACGGCAGGATAAAACTGGAAATATACTGTTCATTTGAAGCCACTCTCCTTATTATATAGTACTAGAAACCGAAGCTCGCACGGGCCTTTTGTATATATGTTGTCGCTGTTTAAATGTGAATTTGTAATATATGGATTGTTGTTGCATGTTTTATCTAAATGATATATTATTTGATATGTATTTAATGTAATATCTAAGTATTTTAGGTATAAAATGTTATGATTGTACGGAGTATAATTTTATTTATTTTTTTGGTCAGAAGTTCAATTTAAATTTTGAATTAAGGCGGTAGTTATTTTTTATAGGGATACATTTTTTTCCTTTGAAAATATTTGGGAAATATTTTAGAAATTTCTATATAATTGTGGTAGCATAAATTTGTACCATAATAACGACGAGAACCTGCAACTCCGACGATCTTCGGTACCATCCGATCATCTTTCCTGCGGCCAATAACATAGAGAAAGGCCAAAGGGCGGGGCTTTCTCCCCCGGAAGACCTTCTGACGCTCAAGTCAGGCAAAAAGCTCACAAAACTCAATGGAGGCAGCCAAAGAGAAAAGAATGTATGAAATTGAATAGGGAGAGAGAGGAACTTGCTACTCTGTTAGGGTTAAGTAATTAAACCCTTTTTCCTTTTTTTTATGAATAGATAATTTGTCTTCTTTATTTCTAGGATATTTAATACCCCTAATAAAAATTTGTAATTAATTCATCTTATGGGAATAAATTATCCCTCTCATTTTGCCCATCGGGTCTTCGGAGCTCTCACGGGTCCGATGAGCCGAAGATTGGATCGATCTGACCTGATAAAAATCGGAAAATTCCGATTGTGATTCTCGTCGAAATTCGAAATGTTGTAAAAATCATCGTGCGAATTATTTCATTTTAACTGAAAAGTGGAGAGCGGCGCACGGCCCGTGCAGAATAATGCACGGCCGTGCGGGCGGTGTTGTACTCTTCGGCTGAAAATCCGAGGGCACCGCACGGTCGTGCGGTCGGTAAATTCTTTTTTGGCCAAAATGCCAAGAGCACCGCATAGCCCGTGCAGAAATTCGCCATGGCGTTACAACGAGTACTGCACGGCCCGTGTGGTTTTTTGCGACTTGATTGTTGGTGAACTGTGGGGCTTCTGTATGCTATTTGTCTGAGGTCTTCATTAGGAGAGACTTGAGAGTTCCAACATTTATGGCTTTAATGTTTCCAGCAAAATAACTTGAGGATCGGATTCTGCAAGGCTAAAGTTCGAGGTTTCCAGCAAGTTAAGTTTGAGGATCCCAACGACATTGTAGGCGAGGTTTTCAGCAAGCCAAGCTTGAGAATTCCAGCAACCTGAGTATAGAAACCTTTTTACAAGCCATGCTTGGTGGCCAAAGCCGTTAGGGGACTGAGGTTTCCAACAACCCAAGCTTGATGATTCCAGCAGTAAGTTGGTGAGGTTTTCAGCAAGTCAAGCTTGAGAATTCCAGCAACCAGAGTTTAGAAACCTTTATACAAGCCATGCTTGGTGGCCAAAGCCGTTAGGGGATTGAGGTTTCCTGCAAGCCAAGCTTGAGGATTCCAGCAGTAAATTGGTGAGGTTTTCAGCAAGTCAAGCTTGAGAATTCCAGCAACCAGAGTTTAGAAACCTTTTTACAAGCCATGCTTGGTGTCCAAAGACGTTTGAATACTAAGGTTTCCAACAAGCCAAACTTGAGGATTCCATCAGTTTGTTGATGAGATTTTCAGTAAGCCGAAAATAATGCAATTGCCTTGCTCGATGATGGCAGCTCATGCCTCTGCAACCCGTAGGCTAATAAGAATAAGATGACGGCAGTGCGTGCCCCTGCGCCCATAGGCTAATAAAATAAGATGGCAGCTTGTGCCCCTGCGGCCCGTAGGCTAATAAAATAAGATGACGGGCGCTCATGCCCATAGGCTAATAAAATAAGGCAATGGCTATATACACGCGGTTTCGCGTCTAAATGGACGCGAAATCGTGCGCGTAGCTTAGACGCACAGTTTTGTGCGCCTAAGCTACGCGCACAGGGGTAAAACATGCATTTTTGAAAATGCCTGTGACAAACCCGTGCGCGTAGCTTACGCGCACAAAAAAAAAGTGCATAACCCATGCGCGTAAGCTAGGCGCACCAAAAAAAACAAATTTGCAAATTTTTTTCCCCATAATCATGTAGAGAATTTCAATACGAGTCCGTACATATAAAATGCGTCCAAAACGGACATTGTTTGCCCCTCCAAAAGCCCAAAAAACGAAGTTTTTCTACCCATTTTTTTACAATTTGGTGCCCGACATATAATGCATTGTAGTGAATTTTTTTGGTATTTTTTGCATTTTTTAACTATAATTTTGTATAAAATTTTAATACGAGTTCGTACATACACCTGTCAAAAACCGACCCAACCCGAAAGGACCCGAACGTCACTGGGTCAAGAAGGACCCAAACCCGACTCGACCCGAACGCAAATTCGAGCTCGCGGATCCCCTTTATTTTATATATTTTATTTCAGTTATATTAAATTTTTTAATATACTTTATTAAATAATAATATTATATTAATTATATTATTATAATTATTTTATTAAAGTTAAATAACATAATAATAATCATAAGAAAAGGAAATGTTCGATCCGCCGGGTCAACCCGAACTCGTCCGACCCAAAAATTTTACCAACCCGGTCGACCCGAACTCGACATGACCCGAACCCGATCAACCCGACCCAGTTGGCAGGTCTATTAGTACATATAAAAATTCATATAGTTACACTTATGTACTATAGTATTTCAGTAAATTTCGTATAGTTATGCTTATATACTATAGTATTTCATTATATTTCATATAGTTACACTTATGTACTATTGTAATTCATTATATTTCATATAGTTATACTTATGTATTATATTATTTCATTAAATCTAGTATACTTAGACTTATATACTATAGTACTTTATTATATTTCATATAGTTACACTTATATACTATAATATTTTATTAAATTTTATATAGTTCCACTTATGTACTATAATATTTCATTAATTCTAGTATACTTAGACTTATATACTATAATATTTCATATAGTTACACTTATATACTATAGTATTTCATTATATTTCATATAGTTACACATATGTACTATAGTATTTCATTAAATCTAGTATACTTAGACTTATATACTATAGTATTTCATTATATTTCATATGGTTATACTTATATACTATAGTATTTCATTAAATCCAGTATACTTAGACTTATATACTATAGTATTTCATTATATTTCATATAGTTCCACTGATGTACTATAATATTTCATTAAATCTAGTATACTTAGACTTATATACTATAGTATTTTATTAAATTTCGTATAGTTACACTTATATACTATAGTATTTCATTATGTTTCATATAGTTACACTTATGTACTATAGTATTTTAATAAATCTAGTATACTTAGACTTATATACTACAGTATTTCATTATATTTCGTATAATTACACTTATATACTATAGTATTTCATTATATTTCATATAGTTACACTTATGTACTATAGTATTTCATTTTGTTTCATATAGTTACACTTATGTACTATAATATTTCATTAAATCTAGTATACTTAGACTTATATACTATAGTATTTCATTAAGTCTAGTATAGTTACACTTATATACTAATAGTATTTCATTATATTTCATATAATTATACTTATGTACTATAATATTTCATTAAGCCTAGTATACTTAAACTTATATACTATACTATTTCATTATATTTCATATAGTTACACTTATATACTATAGTATTTCATTATATTTCATATAGTTACACTTATAAAATACTATAGTACATAAGTATAACTATATGAAATATAATGAAATACTATAGTATATAAGTCAAAGTATACTAGACTTAATGAAATACTATAGTACATAAGTGTAACTATATGAAATTTAATGAAATACTATAGTATATAAGTGTAACTATATGAAATATAATGAAATAATATAGTATATAAGTCTAAGTATACTAGATTTAATGAAATATTATAATACATAAGTGGAACTATATGAAATATAATGAAATACTATAGTATATAAGTCTAAGTATACTAGATTTAATGAAATACTATAGTACATAAATGTAACTATATGAAATATAATGAAATACTATAGTATATAAGTGTAACTATACTAGACAATGAAATACTATAGTACATAAGTGTAACTATATGAAATATAATGAAATACTATAATATATAATGTAACTATATGAAATATAATGAAATACTATAATATATACTATATTATATAAAGTTTTTATTCTCGGGTTCGGGTCGATCGGGTTGGTAAAATTTTCAGGTCGGACGGATTCGGGTTGACCTGGCGGGTCGAACATGTCATTTTCTTATGATTATTATTATGATTTTTAACTTTAATAAAATAATTATAATATTGTAATTAATATTATATTATTATTTAATAAAGTATATTAAAATATTTAATATAACTGAAATAAAATATATAAAATAAAGGGGATCCGTGAGCTCGAATTTGCATTCGGGTCCTTTCGGGTTGGGTCGGTTTTTGACAGGTCTATGTACGGACTCGTATTAAAATTGTATACAAAATTATAGTTTAAAAATGAAAAAAATACCAAAAATTTTTACTACAATACGCTATATATCGGGCACCAAATTGTAAAAAAATGGGTAGAAAGACTTCATTTTTTGGGCTTTTGGAGTGGCAAACGATGTCCGTTTTGGACGCATTTTATATGTACGGACTCGTATTGAAATTCTCTACATGATTATGTGGAAAAAAAATCTGCAAAATAAAATTTTTTTTTTGGTGCGCCTAACTTACGCGCATGGGTTATGCACTTTTTTTTTTGTGCGCGTAAGCTATGCGCACGAGTTTGTCACATGCATTTTCAAAAATGCCTATTTTACCCATGTGCGCGTCCATTTAGACGCGAAACCGCGTACATATAGCCTTTCCGTAAAATAAGATGGAAGCTCGTGCCACTGTGGCCCGTAGGCTAATAGAATTAGATGATGGCAGCTCATGCCCCTGTGCCCCATAAGCTAATAAAATAAGATGGTAGCTCGTGCCCCTGTGGCCCGTAGGCTAATAGAATAAGACGACGGTAGCTCATGCCCCTGCGCCCCATAAGCTAATAAAATAAGATGACAGCTCACGTGATAGCAACATGCATGGGAGAACTAATCAAAGGCCTCCAAGGAAGAGGCTCAAGCAAAGGGTAAAGTCTTGTACAAGTTCGAAATTGGTACTTCTCATTTGGTTCTGGAGAGTCTTCGGTAAAACGGCCATAACTGTGGCTAGAAAATTGATCTCGAGATGATTCAAGATGTGTTGGAAGGTGATTCAAAGATATACAACTTCATAGTTTACGTCGAATCAAGATTCCGACAAGAAGATGGTCAAAATCGAGTTTTATTGAGAGTTGTGCAATTTCTAACGGGAATTATTCACTTTCCTTAATTAGGTTCTATTAGATATAGTTTAATCCGTTTTTCCTTGTTTGATTTTTATTATTTCCATCATTTTTATTTAGTTTATTATTTCTTTAGGATTAGATAAGAAAAATTAGGATCCAAGATTGTTTGGTTTCCTAATTGTTTCTTTAGCAAGATCTTATCTTTTATCTAGTTTCATTATCTTTCACATTAGGTAGTTTTATTCTTTTGCAAGGCCATAGGCCACAAAATTGTGTTATATAAACACTACTTATGTCATTAATAAGATAATGTTGATTTGAGTTGTTAAGTTGAGTTATCTCCTTCCTTGAATCTCAACATCAACCCCCTACGATCCCTCGGATCTCAATTATCCCATAGCTCGTCGCTTCGAGCATTACTCCGGCGTTTCTCTGGCGAACGTTTTTTATCATCTCTTTGATCGTATTTGTCCATCACTTTGGACCTGTGAAGACCATCACTTTGGTTCAGTTCTCTACGTGAAAAAGGCTATCTCTTTAGCCTTAGAAGACGCCATCTACTTGGCAAGTAGAAGAGACGAAGGAAGGCTTGTTCAACGTTAAAGATCCTATCTTGCAACGGCGTTTTCGAGGGTCGTTCGCATCAATTGGTATCAGAGCCAGTACAAGCTGAGTTTCTTCTTCTCTTATTTGATCTTCCCCCATGCGTGCCGTCTACTACGATGATGGCAATCCATATGATGTTCCTCATGGCTCCTACAGGCGAGAGGACCGACGCTATTGGGACCGGTGACAATACACACCTCCTCAGCCACCAGGATGTCCCAAGCGGTCCTCATATGACGATGACTACTACAACATTACGTACGGCGATGAATGTGTCAGGGCTGAGTTGGTTGCTAGAAGGGCTTGGCGGCAAGACATGCATGCCCGTATCGAGAAGCTCAAACGTGAGCGAGTTGAGATCATACGTGAGAAAGCTGAGATCGTCCAATGCATTAGGGAATTGGAGGAGGTCAAAGCCGAGGAGATTGCCCGAGAGCAAGCCCAACGTGATATGGAGTTTATGTTGGTCTCTCAATGCGATCCGTATCCGTTCGTGACGACTCCTTCTCCAAAAGGCGCTGATTTGGTGGATGTGGAATCCTGTCCTATGTCCTTCGATCATCCCAAGTGGGACGAGTATGAGGAAGAGGTCGTCGAAGCCCCGATCCTTGATGGTTGTTCGTCACAACGCAGCCTTTCATCGGCCCCTCCGCCGCACTCATCACCGCTTCCGCAACCAATGCTCGTATCTGGTAAGCTTGAGGTTTCTATTGTTGTTCTTACCCACCTCGCTCCCACCACAATCATAGAAGATTCAGCCGCAAATATGACAACTTTGATGTTATTCGAGGCTGATGCACAACTTGTTCCTTTGCTCTTTTTGGATGTTCGTGTCTCTCTACTTGACGCTTCTTTCTTCATCCACGTCGAATCGGGGTAATCGATTATTGGAGAAGCACAGCTTTAGTCGGCTTGAGAATCTAGTTTGGAAGTAAATGATATCGAGGTAATCGATTTCCATCAAACTTTGGAAGTAAATGATATTGATCCGCTTTGGGGGCTGCACTGCTAGCAATGTCATCGGGGCCGCTATGTTCATGGTATATATTGTTGATGTGGGAGTCCTGCAAGTCCTTTAAACCAGACATCGAGCACTGCCGCGTGCTGGTCTAAAAAACCGGCATCTTCATCTCCCACAGGCAAACCGCACCCACGGCGGCGAGATGATACGGGAATAATCGAACAAATCCGGGAAGAAACTCAAAGCCCCTTCAATGGCGGATTTCCTTGTCGCTAGACATGTCAAAGTAGAAGTCTCGTCATCTCTTCGTTCCCCATGGTCGGCGCCAATTGTGGTACATAAATTTGTACCATAATAAACATTGATGATGACGACGAGAACCTGCAACTCTGACGATCTTTGGTACCATCCGATCATCTTTCCTGCGGTCTGTAAACATAGAGAAAGGCTAAAGGGCGGGGCTTTCTCCTCCGGAAGACCTTCCGACGCTCAAGTCAGGCAAAAAGCTCTCAAAACTCAATGGAGGCAGCCAAAGAGAAAAGAATGTATGAAATTGAATAGGGAGAGAGAGGAACTGCTAGGGTTAAGTAATTAAACCCTTTTTCTTTTTTTTTCTTTTTTTTTATGAATATATAATCTGCCTTCTTTATTTTTAGGATATTTAATACCCCTAATAAAGATTTGTAATTAATTCATCTTATGGGAATACATTATCCCTCTCAATAATTATATGTTGTATATGTTGTGCTTGAATTTGAGTCTAGAATATATATCTTACAACAACTCTCATTTCATGCTCTACTCCACATTTCTAACTTTTGCCTTTATCTTACAAATATATTGCCTTAAATAATGTTTTTTTGTTATGCCTTAGTTATTAATATTCATTAATATATTGTTTTATTTTTTGGGTATGGAATATATATCGTTTTATTGGTCACATTGACTTTACATATTCCTAGACAAATATCATTTTAATTAAAATATATTAGGCATTACTTCCTATTCTTATAAGTAATAGAAATAATTGGTGACTCTGCATATTCTTAAACCTTGTTACATTTTATATAAAAGTACATTAGTTATTTTATTGGTACATGCTTACTCTTCTTAGCGAAATATAATTCATAACTTCTTCCTTGTACATTTCATATGTGAGAGTGAGTATATGTCAATTATTTCGACTTCCATCCTTGATTAATTCCTCTAGACCAAGAAAAATGAGGCCAAATTTAGTATATATACACGATGAGTGTAAAATGAATATGTATAAAATAGAACAACAAAAATCATCCTTAACCAAAATAACAACACACCTACCTAAATCGATTAGTACAAAAGAGAACTAAATATACGAACCTAGTTGAATTTATGCTACCAAAAGTTGAAGGGTTTACATCGTCCATAAAATAGTTTGCTTTATTCATTACTAACAATCAATTGTATTTGTCCTCCTTCTAGTGAAAGCTACCCGTGCATGATGTAAACAATCGATGCCTCAATAGTGCTATTAGATTATCCAATTCTCTAACATCTTCACATAAAATTAACCTATCTCAAGCAAAAGACAATTATATTAATAAATTTAAACCGATAGATGTAAGTATTTAGTGCATGCATATGTAGACTACTAAAGAGATTTAAATACATATAATCAAGGATAGTTTACCATGAGGTGGATATATACTTGCATCCTCGACAATCGGGAATCCTCATTCACATCTTTAACTTAATAATTATGCTTACTTCAACGATCATGTCTTTTTAAAGTGTTGTCCACTATCTCCCAATTGTATGTGTAGAGGTTGCCTTATTATTTTGGAAGAAGAAAGTGTATCTAAAAAGGTGAGTTTAAATTGCTTCCCTTTCAGTGAGTAATATACTTGTCCAAATGATTCTATATGTTGAGTATAACACATTTGCATGTCCTCATAATGTCAACAAGGTAGTGAGTATGAGATTATTAAACAATACTCCATGTTGAAAGCAAAATATAAAAATAAACACAATATAACTGAATTACATAGAAAATTTTACGTTATTGTACATGATTTAATGCTTTATGCATTGCGTCAACTTGCAGCCCCTGTATAAGTAGAGGACATAATTTTCATCAATTTATATTAACAATTATAATGTGTTGATCTAAATACAGATAAATTTGTTACCTTATTTTGCGTGGTGAGCTTGCTGAAAGCTTCCTTAAACAGAATATTCCTTGTGTGTTTAAAGCAATTTTGATCCCCTTCAAACAAAAAACATTTATATTAACAATTATAATGAGTTGATCTAAATACAGATAATGAGTTGATCTAAATACAAAGAAATTTGTTACCTTATTTTGCGTGGTGAGCTTGTTGAAAGCTTCTTTAAACACATTTTTTCTTGTTTTTTAAAGTAATTTTGATCCCCTTCAACCAAAATATTTTGAAACCTTGTGGATCTGTCACTCTAGAGATGGCAACATAAAGTTGTCTGTAACTTTCAGTTATTTATTGAATTAGAGAGAAAATTAAACCAAAAATATCATTGTTTTGCTTACGTACCATGTTATCGGATAGAATGAAGCATGTGATGATGTATGTAATTGATCATGTCGAAGGCATCCCACTTGCGACAAACATGTCAGAGTTAAACTTTTCGGTTAATTGGTTTAGTGGTATATAGTTTCTTTCATGATTGTTATTTGTGTGTGAAGGATGGAGCAGCGAAGCGAAGAGTAATAGGGTGGTCTGGTATCATATATATATATATATATATATATATATGAAGAGATGATGTAAGTGTAATGCTAATGTAATTTATATATTAAATATAGCTATAACGCGGTAGAACCGTTTCACTTGTGGGATATGATTCTAACTTCTGCTTTAATTTTTTTATTTTGTGATGTACAAACTTTGATTTAAATATGTAGCTATTGGACTGCCAATGATTAAATTGTTGGGGTCGTCACTAAGGCTAGATCACCAGGGGACGACAATAGTATAACGGTTACGACAATAGAATTTGAACGTCTGATTTAAATATAGCTATGATGTGGTACAACCATTTCAATTGTTTTTTTTGTGTTAAAAAGCTTGTTGTTTGCCGTTTTATGTTGTACAACCTTTGAACTTCTTGTGATTTAAATATAGTTGTAATGTGGTACAACCGTTTGACTTGGCTTTTTTTTTTTTGGTTAAAATTCCGTTCGACTTCTGCTTTTTTTTGGTTGTTATTTCATCTTCATATACTTAAATGTGTTAATTATGAGAGATGAAAGGCTTAGTAGTTGACGCCTATTCCATTTGGGATGCAGTAGGGCCGTTCATGCATGTGTGGCCCAATTTTTAATAGCCCAATATTTGATTGCATTTTTTTGTCTTTTCATATCATTCAGTGGCCCAATATTTAAGGGCAAAACATATTATTCAACTCTATTGTGAAGCAAAACAATTGAAGAGAATTCAAGTGGATCATTAATGAGGGCAAAAAAACCAACTTTTAAGTAGATATAGACAGATTGGGCTTTTTTGCTTCTTTTTTTTAAATTAAATCAATGGAAATTGTTAGTAATTTGACATTTGGCGAAAAAAAAACCCTTCAGGGTTACCTTGTGAAATATACTAAAGTTTGGGGTATCGTATGAATTAAGTGATACCTCAGGGTTATCAGGCAAAAAAACCAAAAAAATATTTTACAGTCCCATCCGATCCAAGACCGGTCTTGGACTGGACCAGAATCAGACCGGACCAAATCATATCGGTCTGATTCGGTCTATGGTCCAAACATCTAAAAAATTTTGGTTTGTCGGTCCAGATTGGACTGTTTTTTCGGTCTTATCAGATGCACAACGCTTGAGACGTGGGAGAAAACCAGTTGCCATGGCTAGTTTTCAACAACTTGACATTTGTAGAAACTTATCTTAATTTAGGAAAATTATGGTTGGTACCCTGAGTTTAAGAGTATTTCAGTTGGTGTCTCAAGATCAACCTTTTTTCGATAGGTGTTCGAAATAACCTTATACTCGGGAACCAATCAGACTTTCCCTTTAATTTACTATTGCAGTAAATCGGTGCACTAAATTGAATATCTAAAATATACCCTTAGGAAAATGTATATGTATAATTTTATTATTAAAATGTTCATGTGAGAATGAGCGCTTAGGTGAGAACGTAAGAATGACGGATGTGTATGGATTTATGTATGTATGTGTATGATTTTGGTAGGTGGAAACTCGTGCACATAAATGCAAAAGTTCACGCACACCTCAAGATGTGCATAGATTTTTATATGTATGTGCATAAATTTGTGACCATATGGTGACTATGAGTAAGTGAAACTTATGCACATACAAGCAAAAATCCATGCACGTCGCAATGTGCATAATTTTGTGTGTGTTTGTGAATATATATTTTACTATATGTGTGTGACTATGTATAAGAGAAAACTCATGCACCATGTACACCTTAAGATGTGCATGAATTTTTTATCTGTATGTACGTAATCTCACGTTTTCACCTAAACATACATGCCTTCTCACTTGATCTGCCCTCCTCTTATTAAGGGTCTTTATAATTTATGCTCTAAGGACAAGGTTAAACATTCTTGTTTTAGAACGTACTATTATCCTAAAAGAAAATGATTAAGAAAAAAATTAAAATCACTACATAATAGAATCTTACAGAACTTTCACTCGTAGTATTAATTAGGGCATAAGTACATAACATCCACTCGTATCAGGTTCACAGCATCGATCAGACATCAGAACAGATCCTTAGCTTCATTTGCTAATTTGTCATCAACCGTAATCACCTGCCTAATGCCTGTCGTATGATTTGTTACTGGTATGTGGTCCAGCTGTATTTATTCTCTGCATTCTCGATCTTAACATGTGTCCAGAGTTGAGACAATTCATTAATGGCCGATCCCTAAATAAACGTCTCAAAGTGAAACTTTTTAAAAACGGCCCCCATTCACTTTCTAAACAAACTCATTATAAGAGGAGTAGAGGACTTCCGTTTTCCTGAGCGACCAAATGCTCAATTCATTATACGAGCACTTGAATTAAAACACAATCAAGCTTGAGAAAACATTTTAAACTTTTTATACATATGTCGATCATAATAAGAAATTTTGACTATAGTAACAAAAAGACTAAATTAAATACAAGGTTAATTTCTAGTATATGTCGTCCCTAGCTAGGTACATAGGTTAACAATGGAATCTATTAACTCTGAAAATATTAAGCGTAATAACCAGATAATTAAACTAAATATGATCATTACTGCATTTGGATTGTTAAACTAGTAAAAACTTAAGACTATATAGGCATTTTGTTAGTTAGCCTTACAAGTTAAGAGCATTTTGACTAGGGATCTGGCAGTTGATGTATAGATGACTACACAAACTCTCTCTCAGTTTGTTAATCCCCTGCTCTCTTTTACTACAATTTAACCATTTCTCAAAATAAAAAACTTGAACTAATTTTTTTTTTTTGATAAGGAAAGAATTCGAAATACCAGACATATCCTGGTAGATCGAGAGTCCAAGCGAGACTCGAAAGTCGGACAAAACCGATATGAAACAAACCAAACAACAAAATGAGTAAAATGGAGAAGCAAACAAGATGAAATGAAGAACTAACATAACCTGGGATGGTCAAAGAGATACACAAACGCGGGTTAGAACGAACAAATCTAACAAGGCGTATGATGTGCCGCCGGAGAGCAATCTGCAAAGCATTCAACTGGAAATGCGATGAAACACCTGGGCAAAACTCCGACACAAGGAGATTACAGGAATCACAGAACCACGCCTTCGACCTCAACCGAAACAACGTCTCAAACCAAAACAAACCAGAGAAAGCCCCACACCGATCATATGCTTCACAATCAATTTAGAAATATGATATTTTGATTTAGTTGATAACAACACACATTTTTAGAAGAGGGAGGTTTACTCCTTTGGGGATTAATTCCTTTGGTTTTTGGGATCATAAGAGTCCATTTTTATAAAATTTTTATTCAACACAATGGGTAAGGGTAAGGAAATGTTTATACGGTTATATCCTATTTGTTTTAATTTTTGTGATGGTGAAAGATGTTAATTGGACCAAATAGCCTTTCCTTTTACTATTTTTTTTTTTTTGGGTCAAATGAAGAAGCTCTACCTTTTACTATTTTTTATTAATTAATTGTAATCTTCTTCTTCTTCCTTGTGAAGACAGGGGAAGAGATCGGCGCTTGCGCTTGGTGTCGGTACTAGTTACAGTTTGGATTTCAATTTTAGTTTTTTTTTTTGTTTAGGCTTGGCTTGGGAGGATTAAGGCTCCAACACAACAAAAAAAAATTCATTTCAACAGCATCTCGAAAAATGGTTGTCATAGAGCTCAAAGCCCTTGGTATATATTGAATCTCATTTTTGGTTTTTAATTTGGGTTTTCAGCCCATAAAAAGGCTTGTGAAGCCTTGAAAAACCAAAGACGGGGTTTTGGTTTCTTCTACTAGATCTGGTTTATGGATGAAGGATTATGGACTTAATTCCAGGTAAAGACAAAAGTTCGTAGAGGTGGTTTCAGCATAATTTGAGTCGGCGAACGACGGGTCGGGCTTGGATCAAGCCGGTAAGGGGAGATCTAGCAATGGTGTTAGGGGTTTCAAATAGTATAGATGCTTGGTTTTAATATTCAGATCTAGAGATTATACAAACTAAAAGAAGGAAAGTAATGAGTGAGGGTTTACCCTCTGTTGTGTTAAGGAGCATTTGCATAGAGTAGCGGATTCTTCTATGTTGATGGGTGATAATCAAATTCAAATTTGATTTTGGTGACAAGAACCGAGAAGTTCTTATGGGTTTTACAATTTTTCTTCTTTCATATTATTAGACTTTTTGAACAAGATTTGGGAGAATCAAGGGCTAATTTGTGTTGAATGTTGAAGCTTTGTAGATATTGCATTTTCAGTAGAGTTGATATAGGATTGTCAATGGTGGTGTTAGTGGAGGTTTTCTTGGCCGGTGGTGTTGGATGAACAAAAAAACCAGTGTTTCTGGGTGGTGCGTGTTTGCTCCGGTGTTGTTGGGTTTAGTTAGTGGAGGTTTCCCTGGTGGTGTTGGATGGGGAGAAGTTCTGATATTTTTAGGTGGTGGTTGCCCTGGTGTTGGTGGGTGGTTGCCCTGGTGTTATTGGATGGGGGTTTGCCCCAGTAATGTAAGATGGGTTATCCCTTCTCTCTCATCAAGAGAGTAATTCAGCCTCACTTTAATGCTTATCCCCCTATAAAAAAAAAAAAAAACTTGAACTATAAAAATCATATATTTATGTTAGTTTCTTGTCATTATTCTTCCTTATTCATGAGCATGTAGAAAAGAGAACAAGTGGGTCAAAATCTAGGGCTGATGTGATTTTTATAATGGTAGCTAGGTAGGAGGTGAAATAGTGTTTTCTTGAGGATGTGAATAGAGCTTGTTAAAGTCTAGCTACATTAATTTATGCACCCCTATACCCTTTTTTTACTTTACTTTTCTTTTTTCTTTTTCTTTTTAATTCTCTTTATCTTCCTTTTCCCCCCTCTTAATGCTATGCCTTCATGCACCAGTACGTACATCACTAGTCCATAAAGCAGAACAAACTTAACATACATTAACACAAGATAGCTACTTCAAATTTGACCAACCATGCATTACTGCCTAGCTATTAGGCTATTACGTACTATATATATATATATATATAGCTCATTAGTTTCCTATATATATATATAAGTACAACACGCATGGTATTGGTGGTACTATACATACTATTCCTTTTCACCAAAAAAAAATACATACTATTCCTGTTTTGTGACATCTAATGTAATACTGTTCCTGGCCTATATATTCAAAGAGCAAAGGAAGACCTAAGTTTATACTTAAGCAGCTAGCTTCATCAGCTACACTTTAGGCTGACATTGTCTTCTTTCCCTTTGAGCCCCTCACATTTTTGGAGGGCCAGGGAGCCAAGCATCTATTTTTCACTTAAAAAAGAAAAGAAAAGATAAGATAAAAGAGAAACATGAAGCTAAGCCCCAGAGTTTCCGGGTGAAACTAAACAGCAAAATGAAAGCAGAAAGCTGCAGTTTCTTGTTCTCTTGCAAAAATATCAGTACTAGATTTTGACCCATTCTGGAGAAAATGAATAGAAGAGCTCTATTATTATTGTAGGTGTTTCAGTGTACTGTTTTTCCCCCCACTTCTACCAATTAAAATTATGCTCTATTCAACCACTCCACTCCACTCCACTCCACTCCCTAGCTAGCTTGTTTGGAATGATGATGATCGAGTTCTGTTGATGCTTATTCTTCACCATCATCTCCTCTTCTTAATTGCTTGATATCTAGCTAGAAAGAGAAGAGTAGAACAAGTGGAAGAGCCACTGGATTTCATCCTTCCAATATCTAACTAAATCTTTTGTTGTTGTTGTTGTTAAAAGATCATCTTCTACTGATTCTTCTTTACTGGGTGGCAGCAGGATTAATGAAGCGTGCGTTGCTTGATGCCTTGATATAGAGAGATAGAGGAACATCGTCAGAAGCAGATAAGCCCTAATTTTCTTCATAATGTAAATCACGCCTTCACAAAAAAAAATCTAATATATATCACTTTGGAAGGGAGAAAAAATCACAACAAGACAAAAAGGATAAGAGGAGATATGGGAGACAAACCAAAATCCAAGAAAATATTATGTAATGATTAAGATGTTGAATAAATTGACGAGGGAGGAAAGTGATAAAATAAGAAGGTAGGAAGAAGTATTGTAGGTAGGTTTCAGTAGTAGAGAGAACACAAATTTGTGAAGAATTAAATGAGAATGAGTTCATCAGAATTAAGGGCAAGTGTTGGGAGCTGCCAAGACTGTGGGAACAAAGCCAAGAGAGAATGTCAACACTCGAGATGCAGGACTTGTTGCAAGACCAGAGGCTTCCTCTGCCCTACTCACGTGAGGAGCACGTGGGTCCCCGTCTCCCGCCGCCGCCACAACCACCGCCGCCGCCTCTCCCTCCACCTCCACCCCCCCAATTTCTCCTCTTCCTCAGGTATATACCCTAATTTCATTTATTAGTTAGTTTCAAACTTGTTTTAATTAATTTCTAGCCTAAAAAAGAAACCCTATAGCTAATGGATTTCACTCTATTAATGTTTGAAATAAGGATCAATATGTATAGTCATAGCTAGGTAGAGTTGCTTAATTTTGAGCTCTTCTAGTTCTAACCACAATAGTACTACGTACAAGTTTTTTTTGTTCTTAGTTCTGTTTTCTATCTCTAACCCTAATAGCAGTACTACTACTACTAGATGCTTTTTAAATGGTTACGGTTTGAGAATCTAAAAAGCAAAATCACTAGTATTCTTTTCATACATATACTATACTGATGATTCTATAGTCGAATTAGTGAGAGGGTCATTTATAATTTGCTTATAATAATGATAGTAAAATTAGGGTCAGTAGCAGGAAGGAATTACCAGAGCTTGCCAACAGAGATAAACACATTAGGCAATTTCCGGCGGGTACGGATGAACTCCGGCGACAACGCGGTGAATGAGGTTGCGTACGAGGCTTCTGCAATGATTGGAGGCCATCTCTTCAAGGGAATTCTGTATGATCAAGGCCCGTGTTCCGGCTTGCCAGGTGGCAGCTCTGCGGCCGATCATGATCAGTATGATCAGCTGGCCGGAATGGCGGAAGCCGCCGCTCATGTGGGTGGCGGAGTTGGTGATTCTTCTGGTGGCTACGGTTATCCACTGCAGGAGTACACCTTTTATCATGCTTCGAGTAGTACAAGTGCACAACCCTATAATGCCAGCTTGTTGCCTCATCCTGGTATGCAATTCTTCCCAAATTTAAAGCAGTAGACTTGATTTGTATCAAGGATTTGGTTAATTTAGTTGTAATGATCTACAATGCACAACTTGTTTCATCTTGTCTAGCTTCTGTTTTTGTATGAATTTCCATGACATGCAGTTGCAGTATCTGTTGACTTTGTTTATCTTTAATTTTCATTACTTTTTGGTTTTAATGTCCATTTTGATTAATGTGTTCTGCTTTTGCCGACGTTTAATGCAATTATTTAGTTTTTGTTTATCAGTGTTTTTCGTTATCTCTCTCGCCATCTGCATGCATGCATCTTGTATACTCTAATTTTAGTATAACAATGATTATTTTCATACAGTATTACTTATGTAGCACATGGAAATTTATGTAGCACTTTGGATTAAAGAGTTGACAATTTTTGTAGATTAATTGAAGACAATATCCCGGCCTCATTACATGTTTTCAATAATACGCTAACTACTAATATGGAATTTTGCTCTAGGAATGTGAGTTATGTGCATGCACCTAATTTTAATGAAAAGTAATCCCGAGTTTAAAGTTATTTTTTTAGTTGGTGTTTTAAGATCAATTTTTTTTTTTCCGTTGATGCCTTAAGATTTTTGAATTTGTTTGCTTTGTAATCAAAATTCTTCATATTTTTACTCATCAAATCTAAACATATCATTGTGTTCTTCGCCTTTAAGTTATTGTGAGTCGACTCATAAAACACCCAAATTCACATCTGAAGCGTCCCAATTTAAATTGCAGTTTGAATTGTTGTTTTAGAGTTCAAATCGGGGTAGTTCATGTATGAATTTGAGTGTTTAAGGAGTCGAATCCAACTAATTTAAGAGCGAAAAATACAATGTTAAACTTTGATTTGATCAATTCGAACCAAAAAGTTAATGAAGAAATTTAGTTATTATCAAACAAACCCAAAACCTTGAAATACCAACTATACAAAGATCTTGAAACATCAACTGAAATATCATAAATTTAGGGATATCAATCGAAGTTTCCCTAATTTTAATGAATGAGATAACTTTCTTAATGAAAGGATAATTCATTCAAAGGTTTTAAAAAAAATATTACAAGCTAAACCAATTCCTTAGTGTTACACTCCCTATTCTATGTCAATTCCAGCTTGTCGTCTTTGGGTTTCTCTCTCGTTATTTCTTCATATGGATCTAGAGCTTTACATGGTAAACGATTGGACCAAGCATAAGAGCAGCTACGGTCTCAAATGCTGTTACCAAAAAACAATCTCGTTTCCAGCAGACCGGATGGGATCAAAATTTTGTTGGAAGAATATATAATTACATGTATGATTTGAAATAAGAGAAAAGTACATGATTATTACGGAAAATGCATATATGGAGCATGGAAGATATAATTGAGTAATCTATTTTTAAATTAAATAAGAAAATATATTTATCTATTAATAAGATAATAAACATTCAATCAAACTAATTAAAAACATGGAGCATGGAAGAAATTATATGAAGGGAACATACAATTGAAACTACTTTTTTTTTTTTTTTTGATAAAGAAGAATTCAAGATTCAGGACAAACCCCTGAAAACTCGAGAGGCCGATTAAACGACAGAACCAACAACAACGACACACAACAACAAAGAACGAAATAAAGAAAAAGAACAACAAACACAGCCAAAAGCAACAACAATCGAACAAGCAAACCAAAATGTTAAACAAAGAGAAAGTCTTCAAACAGGGGTTGAAAAGCTCCAACAAGGTCGTTTGAAACAGCCGGAAAGAAGAGATAAGACACAATCTGATGACAAATCGTCAAAACAAACCACCAGGGATCACACGACCACTGTCAAATCTCGAACCGAAACAACAGTCTCCAGTCAAACCAAAGGGTCACCTGCACAGCCAAAGAAACCACAACAACAAACAAACAAACCACAAAAAAAACAAAGGCGGGGACAGAGGAGGGAGAAAGAGGAAGGGAAAGGGGAGGAAGGCAGGGGAGGCTAGGCTGGCCGAGAAAGAAGGCGGAGGAGGAGGACGGCGGACGGGGGGAGATCTGGTGGAGGGAGGTCGGGGGCAGATCGGAGCGGGAGGGAGGTCGGGGGGGAGATCTGGAGGAGGAGGGAGGTCAGGGGCAGATCGGGGGGGGGGAGGTCGGAGAGGAGAGGGAGGGGGGGGGGGGGGGGGGGAGTTCTCGGTGGAGGAGGGAGGACGGGGGCAAAACGGAGCGGGAGTGATGGCGGCGAGAGGCTGGAGGAGACAGTGGGAGCGGCTCGGTCGGAGCAGGGGGGAAAGTGCTCGGTCGGAGCAGTGGTGCTCGGTCGGAGCAGGGGTGCCGGTGAGGCGGCGGCTAGTCTCCGGCGAACGAAATCCTCCGGTAGCCATAGAAGACTTCAAGGAAAATGCTCCCAAAAGGGAGCGTTTTAGGGCCGGCTGTAAGGACGCTCTCACAATTGAAACTACTTATATATATGTACATAATTTTTATTTTATTTTTTTATTTTTTTTGTATTATATATATGAGTTGAGATCATGAGGAGGAGGTTTCATAAAATTAGTTTTGATGGATCCAAACCTACTAATGGAAAAGTTGGTAGTAGCTTTATTATTAGAAATGATAAAGGTGAAACTATTCTTATGGAAAGAAATCGATGTGGTTATAATATTGTCTTAATGACTGAAACAATGGCCCTAAAAAATAGTATCATTGTTGTAAAAAGACTTAATCCATCCAAGCTTGTAACTGAAGGAGACAACATCTACCTAATCAACTCATTAAAAGACATTTGGACTTGCCCTTGAGAAATTGAGATGATGGTCGCTGATATTCTTATCGACCTCCAATTTTTCAAGGAAGTTCGTCTTAGACATGTTTTCCGAGAGGTGAACCATACGATTGATAGAATTGCTTAACTCAGTCTTTCACCAATTTGTGATTTGATTCAGAACTTCGTGTTCTCATCTGCAAAGATACTCTAGGTTGGCGTACTCATCGAATATGAGACCAACCTAATTCCCTTAAATACGAGGAGGAGGTTTAGGGTGTAAAGTGAGGAGCAATGTTGACCACTAGATTTAAGGAATGGAAAACAAGGTTTAAAACACATGGAATGACAAAATTGTAAATACAACAAACTTTATTATTTTTATTTTTTGAACTTTTGTTAAATATATTTTGTTTCAAAAATTATTATTTTTTTGAGAAATAATTTTCTCCAAAAAAACTTTTACTTCCCCCCCCCCCCCCCCAAATTTTAAAGTATCATGCACTTTAGTATCATAATCATACATTTTAACATACTTAAACATGCACTTAATTTTAGCATACTAAATATGTAATTTAATATAATAAACATACACTAGTTAAAATAAAACTTTTGATATACATGTTAAACATGCAAATTTACATATTAACACGTGCGTTTTAACATATTTATATATGCACTTTTTAACTCAATGTGAGCATTAAAAAATATGCACACTTTGAGTTTTTATAGATGCACTTTTAATACTTACATCCTAAACTTATTATGTATATATGAACTCTACTCATATATATTGTTCACATTTCGTATTGGGGCGAATTTTGCCATTAATGTTATAGCTCGCTTTTTCTTCTTTTTTTTAATGAAAAGGTTATAAGTTTTCCATTCAAGGTAAGCCAAAACACTTACAAAATCCTAGGAGAGCCTAGGTGTTACATGAAATGTGTCCTAATCCCACTCTCTCAAGCCATTTTCTTGCCTCTCTATTTTGTCTATGTCATCTAGCCTTAGTACAATTTCTCACATGATTAATTATCATGGTAGCACAGTCATCCACATTACAATTTGTATCCTGAAAAATGATCATGTTCCTACATCTTCAAATGTAGTAAATACTAGCCGTGATGCAACAGGTCCAGAATGCAAACTTTAGAGTATTTTTCCCCTTGATCTTCTCCATGCAGGTAATCCATTCCTTGATGGTGTTGTGCCTTCTACCAATCTTGTCCCATGTCAGTAGAACATCCTTTTGAGTATTGGAATTGAAACCAAAGGTGTTCACTAGTCTCAACACTCACATTGCAGAGAGCGCAGTTGTCATCCTGGATAAGGCCATAGACTTTGAGTTTGTCTCTAGTATACATTCCTCCATGCACTGCCATCCAGCAGGTGAACGAAGTTCTTGGAGTCACCAAGTTGCCCCAGATCATCTCTAACAGTCAAATTAAAGAGCATTCCACATTGCACTGTCAGTTCCCTTTTCTTCCTGAGTGCAACAATAACTTGACAAGGGGAACAAAATTCTGGGAAGTCAGGCTTATAGTATATTGATTAAAAGAATTTGAATAAAATAATGATCGTCAATAATTATTCTTTCTTAAAAAGGTTAAAATTTTAATATATTTTCAAGATTACTTCGACCAAACAGCAAAACAAAACAAAAAAGGAAACGAGTATGGTTAAAAAGGTTGTGAAAAAACAAAAAATAACATACGGACCTTAAGCTTCATTTTATACGGTAGCAGATACAAACATGTTCATTACTTACGTCATATTACAACCAGAATAAAACAAAGCTACCCAAACCCAAGATCAAATCATGGAAAACATATAACATCAAAAATTTATCAATGGCATTGGTATAGATAGACCCCCAATGTTGTCCAACCAGCAGGTTGAATCATCAATGCAGCCTTAAAGCCATCAGCAAGCCCACAAAAATGAGCATGATTGCCGCCGGCGACGAGGTGGTGTCTGAACGGATCGAGCCCGATGGGGTCAACACTGGGCGGATTCCGGCCGGTGCTGGTGGCGACTCCACGTCCGCCGGTGGAAATGCTGGTGCCTCCAGTGGGACAGCCGCCGCTGCTTTAGAAGCTGGCATGGTCAAAATTAAAACTTCAGTATGGTTGGCCCATTTAGGCCCAATAGTAGCTGTTAGGATAAGGTTAATCCTTTTTTGGTAATAAATTTACCTTGTGGACTGAAAGCAGACGGAGATGGAGGAGGTCCAAACTGGGCAGGACCTGGTGCAGCTAAAGGAGATCCAGAAGCTGCCACAAATTAAGAGTAAGTACACTTTATGATTAGAGGAAGGGTACGTAGGGGAAAAGAGAGAGTAATTGATTAATTAATACCTTGGCACTGGACAGGAAGGCTGGATTTGCAAGCTCTGGGAAGGGAGATGGCGAGGGTTCGATTAATGGCGCTCAAGGGCAGAGGCACGCTGGCCGTTACAAGAAGGCAGGCGCAGTCCATGCTGGCGCCCATCAGCGCCTTCAGGGACCCGCAGCAGTCGGCTGTTGGGGAGGTTCCGTTGGAGCTGCTGCCTGTAACGTAGTTCATACACGGTGTGAAGCTGTTCATCATGGCCGATGTGCACGGCGTGCTGATGCTCTGCCCGTTTGCTCTGCTCCACACCAGCTGTACTATTGATATTGCAAGAATGTGGGCTTGGAATTGAGATTTGGAGCTTGAACTCTTCATTGAGACCGACTATGTCTTAATTGATTGCTTAGCTCGATCTATGGATTCGGTGAAATATATATATATATATATATATATATATATATATATACGAGGAGCTAGCGTTAATTAATTTATGTACGTTGGAGGTAGTTTTGGGGTTGAGCTACCCTGGAATCATGGGGTTCAATTAATATATTTGTTGTATTCTTCCAGCTGCGCGCATATATGTACTGAGCTAGGTTTGGCAGTGGTGGTTGCAACCGGAATTTAATTTATAGTTTTCTTGACGGATAAGTAATCTTTTTTTGATACACATAATCAATTCTTTTGATAATGACTTAATTATTAGGTGACTGTGTTTATCAAGTCATTTTTTGAAATGGTAAGTAACTGCAGGCAACAACCCTTGTTCATTTTAATTTGCAGGATGGAGAGGATGCTATTTTTAGAGTGGTCGGCCATGCCAGTTAGATAGACCTTGGATTTGCCCAAAGACAAAAGAAAAGGTGGAGAGGACCTGACAATGGCAGAGTTAACATTACCTTTGGCGAATACAAAGATACGGAAATATTCTGTACACTCCATTTTTTTTCTGGGTACACTACAGTTTGAAATGCAGAAATCTTGCTTAAGCAAGATTTCTGTATTTCAAGGCAAAATGTACCCAGAAAAAACATTTCTGTATAAATTTGAAACGCAGGTATTTTGCTTAAGCAAAATACCTGCATTTCAATTTTTTATTTTATTTTTAAACTGAAACGCAGGAATATTGCTTAAGCAGGATTCCTGCGTTTCAAAGATCTGAATTTTGAAAATATCACAGTTTTGAAACGCAAAAATCTTGCGTTTCACTAAAAAAAAAATTTCCCCAAAATTCAATTTTTTCCATAATCATGTAGAGAATTTCAATACGAGTCCGTACATATAAAATTCGTCCAAAACGGACATCGTTTGCCCCTCCAAAAGCCCAAAAAACGAAGTCTTCTTACATTTTTTTTTACAATTTGGTGACCAGCATATAGGGCGTTGTAGTGAATTTTTTTTGTATTTTCGGCATTTTTCTACTATAATTTTGTATAAGATTTTAATACGAGTATATAACTATACGTTAGAACCATAATATATAATTATAGTATATAACTATACAATATAACAATAGTATATAACTATACGATATAACAATAGCATATAGCTATAGTATAAAACAGTATGATATAACAATAGTATATAACTATAGTATGAAATTATACGATATAACCATAGTATATAACTATTCGTTAGAACCATAATATATAATTATAGTATATAATTATAGTATATAACAATAGTATATAACTATACGATATAAAATTTGTATATAACCATAGTACGTTAGAACCATAATATATAATTATAGTATATAACTATACGATATAACCATGGTATATAACTATAGTATATAAATGAACGATATAGAAATAGTATATATATAACTATACGATATAACTATAGTATATAACCATAGTATATAGTTATATATTATGATTATATCTTATAGTTATATTCAATTTGGTTATATCTTATGGTTATATCCTATAGTTATATACTATGGTTATATCTTATAATTATATCCAATTTGGTTATATCTTATGGTTATATCCTATAGTTATATACTATGGTTATATCTTATAATTATATCCAATTTGGTTATATCATATCGTTATATCCTATAGTTATATACTATGGTTATATATTATGGTTATATCATATAGTTATATAATATGGTTATATCATATAGTTATATAATATGGTTATATCTTTTAGGTATATCCAATTTGGTTATATCATATCGTTATATCCTATAGTTATATACTATGATTATATCTTATAGTTATATACTATGATTATATCTTATAGTTATATCCAATTTGGTTATATATTATGGTTATATCCTATAGTTATATCCTATGGTTATATCCTTTAGTTATATACTATGGTTATATCCTATAGTTATATACTATGGTTATATATTATAGTTATATCCTTTAGTTATATACTATGGTTATATCCTATAGTTATATACTATGGTTATATCTTATAGGTATATCCAATTTGGTTATATCTTATGGTTATATCCTATAATTATATCCTATGGTTATATCCTTTAGTTATATACTATGGTTATATCCTATAGTTATATACTATGGTTATATATTATAGTTATATCATTTAGTTATATACTATGGTTATATCTTATAGGTATATCAAATTTGATTATATCATATCGTTATATCCTATAATTATATACTATGGTTATATCTTATAGTTATATCTAATTTGATTATATCATATCCTTATATCATATAATTATATATTATGATTATATCTTATATTTATATCCAATTTGATTATATCTTATGGTTATATCCTATAGTTATATACTATGGTTATATATTATAGTTATGGTTATATTGTATGGTTATATCCAGTTTGGTTATATCTTATGGGTATATCCTATAATTATATACTATGGTATATAACGATATGATATAACCAAATTGGATATAACTATAAGATATAACCATAGTATATAACTATAGGATATAACGATATGATATAACCAAATTTGATATAACTATAAGATATAACTATAGGATATAACCATAAGATATAACCAATTTGGATATAACTATAAGATATAATCATAATATATAATTATATGATATAATGATATGATATAACAAATTGGATATAACTATAAGATATAACCATAACATATAATTATAGGATATAACGATACGATATAACCAAATTGGATATAACTATAAGATATAACCACAATATATAACTATAGGATACAACCATAAGATATAACCAAATTGGATATAACTGTGATACCCCGTATTTTTGTAAGGTTATTTTGGGAATTTTTCCGAGTGCCCGTTTAGCACGTCGGATTTAATTCAGGTAGCTTGAGACATTCTGTAATGTGCTATGTATTTATAATATTTTTCTCAGTGAAATAAAATACAGACAACGTGCTTCGAATGTTTTTACGCGTTCGCGAACGGTGATAGTTATATACTGTGGTTATATCTTATAGTTATATCAAATTTGATTATATCGTATCGTTATATCCTATAACTATATAATATGGTTATATCGTATAGTTATATATATACTATTGCTATATCGTTCATTTATATACTATAGTTATATACATGATTATATCGTATAGTTATATACTATAATTATATATTATGGTTCTAACGTACTATGGTTATATTCAAATTTTATATCGTATAGTTATATAATATGGTTATATATTATAATTATATATTATGGTTCTAACGAATAGTTATATAATATGGTTATATCGTATAGTTTCATACTATAGTTATATACTATTGTTATATCGTATTGTTATATACTATAGCTATATGTTATTGTTATATCGTATAGTTATATATTATTGTTATATCGTATAGTTATATACTATTGTTATATCGTATAATTATATACTATGGTTCTAATGAATAGTTATATATTATGGTTATATCGTATAATTTCATACTATTGTTATATACTATAGCTATATGCTATTGTTATATCGTATAGTTATATACTATTGTTATATTGTATAGTTATATAATATAATTATATATTATGGTTCTAACGTATAGTTATATACTCGTATTAAAATCTTATACAAAATTATAGTAGAAAAATGCCGAAAATACCAAGAAAATTCACTACAATGCCCTATATGCTGAGCACCAAATTGTAAAAAAAAATATAGGAAGACTTCGTTTTGTGGGCTTTTGGAGGGGCAAACGATGTCCGTTTTGGACGAATTTTATATGTACGGACTCGTATTGAAATTCTCTACATGATTATGGGGAAAAAAATGCAATTTTGAAAAGAAAAAAAATTTAGTGAAACGCAAGATTTTTGCGTTTCAAAACTGTAATATTTTCAAAATTCAGATATTTGAAACGCAGGAATCCTGCTTAAGCAAGATTCATGCGTTTCAGTTTTTAAAAAAAAATAAAAAATTGAAACGCAGGTATTTTGCTTTGTTTCAAATTTATACAGAAATGCTTTTTCTGGGTACATTTTGCCTTGAAACGCAAAAATCTTGCTTAAGCAAGATTTCTGCGTTTCAAACTGTAGTGTACCCAGAAAAAAATTGTAGTGTACAGAACCTTTGCCCAAAGATATGATAAAAGTGTGTTATACGACTTGTGTAGTAAGTAAGCTAAGATGATAATAGATAAAAGTGTGTTGATACCATATTAAGATATGATAAAAGTGTGTTGTGTTTATTATTAAAGAGATTGACAAGTTTATATAGAGGTTACAAAACTCGTGTAATACGTAAACTATCATATTTGATTTTACCAACCAAACTTCTCAATATAATGTACGGTATTAGTGAGCTTTTTTATTGTTAAATGTAGCAATTCACATTTAATTTAATATTTATCTGTCATTAAAATAATATAAATTATAATTTCACTATTTTTTTAGCAAATCTTATTTTTAAGAACATGGAAATTTAATCTTATTTCTAAGAATATGGCAAATTTTATCATAGTTTCACTCTTCTTTCCGATATTTTAATCGTAATAGTAGCTACGTTACTACTCCAATGGCATTTTTTATGGCAGCTACTATGTACACTACATTTTTTTTTACTTTCGCACTATATTTCTCTACGCAGAAACCTGCATAGAGCTAAAATATAATTGTTGGAGATATGAGAGTTGGTTTTTTTTGAAATTTGCCTCCTACTTCAGGATCTGGCGTACACCAGATCCTGGAGCAGGAAAAAAAAAACGCAACCAAGTGAACATATTTTTTAAAATCTGCATTTGACTCTAGTAATAGACGTTATCAAGTAATCAATGTTACATAGCAATAAATTCATTTATATCATGAGGTTTCAATATACTTTTATTCATGTATATTTCTCCACCAATTTGTTTGATATTAACTGTTTGTTATTATTATTCTCGAAAATCACATATAACTATGGTTATATCTTATAGTTATATCCAATTTGGTTATATCTTATAGTTATATGCTACGGTTATATTCTTTAGTTATATAATATGGTTATATCCTATAGTTATATATTATGGTTATATCCTATAGTTATATCCTATAGTTATATATTATGGTTATATCTTATAGTTATATTCAATTTGGTTATATCTTATGGTTATATCCTATAGTTATATACTATGGTTATATCTTATAGTTATATCCAATTTGATTATATCATATCGTTATATCCTATAATTATATATTATGATTATATCTTATAGTTATATATAGCGGTTATATCTTTTGATCATATCCTATAGTTATATATTATGGTTATATCCTTTAGTTATATCCAATTTGATTATATCATATCGTTATATCCTATAATTATATATTATGATTATATCTTATAGTTATATCCAATTTGGTTATATCTTATGGTTATATCCTATAGTTATATATTATGGTTATATCCTTTAGTTATATCTAATTTGGCTATATCTTATGATTATATCATATAGTTATATACTATGGTTATATCCAATTTGGTTATATCTTATGGTTATATCCTATAGTTATATACTATGGTTATATCATTTAGTTATATCCAATTTGGTTATATCTTATGGTTATATCCTATAGTTATATACTATGGTTATATCATTTAGTTATATACTATGGTTATATCCTATAGTTATATACTATGGTTATATCCTTTAGTTATATATAATGGTATATCCTATAGTTATATATTATGGTTATATCGTATAGTTATATCCAATTTGGTTATATCTTATGGGTATATCCTATAGTTATATACTATGGTTATATCGTACAGTTATATCCAATTTGGTTATATGTTATGGGTATATCCTATAGTTATATACTATGGTCATATCGTATAGTTATATCCAATTTGGTTATATCATATCATTATGTCCTATACTTATATACTTTGGTTATATCTTATAGTTATATCCAATTTGGTTATATCATATCGTTATATCCTATAATTATATCTTATGATTATATCTTATAGCTATATACTATGGTTATATTATTTAGTTATAAACTATGGTTATATCATATAGCTATATACTATGGTTATATCTTATAGTTATATCCAATTTGGTTATATCTTATGGTTATATCCTATAGTTGTATACTATGGTTATATCCTTTAGTTATATACAATAGTATATCCTATAGTTATATATTATGGTTATATCGTATAGTTATATCTTATAGTTATATCCAATTTGGTTATATCTTATGGTTATATCCTATAGTTGTATACTATGGTTATATCCTTTAGTTATATACAATAGTATATCCTATAGTTATATATTATGGTTATATCGTATAGTTATATCCAATTTGGTTATATCTTATGGTTATATCCTATAGTTATATATTATGGTTATATCGTATAGTTATATCCAATTTGGTTATATGTTATGGGTATATCCTATAGTTATATACTATGGTTATATCGTATAGTTATATCCAATTTGGTTATATCATATCGTTATATCCTATAGTTATATACTTTGATTATATCCTATATTATATTCTATAGTTATATACTTTGGTTATATCCTATATTATATTCTATAGTAATATACTATAGTTATATCCAATTTAATTTTTGGATGCAACCAAGTGAAAAACATATTTTTGTAAATCTGCATTTGACTCTAGTAATAGACGTTATCAAGTAATTAATGTTGCATAGGTTAAGCACTTAATTATAGAAGGATTTTATTAGGTGTAATTATATTAGGGATTTTAATATTTTGTAAAAGGGTTTAAGCATTCCTTTTTAGGGAACAAGTTTCTAAAACGAGATGCCAAATACCACATTTTGGTGAAAATGTGCCCTGCTTTGTTGAGACGATCTTCCCTGCTACTGTAACACCCTTGACTTATGTCGGTAATAATTTAATTGCAACACAATGAGGTTGCTTACATGTAGTATGTAAAGCTTCACTGCAAGAATATAAAAAGAGTCAAACTTTGTAATACTCCATCCGTTTACTTTTATTTGTTCTTTTAACTTTCAAATTTTATTTACAAATATTTATTCTTATAGAATTTTAAGACAATTTATTATTGAGATATGATAAAAGTGTGTTATACGACTTGTGTAGTAAGTAAGCTAAGATGATAATAGATAAAAGTGTGTTGATACCATATTAAGATATGATAAAAGTGTGTTGTGTTTATTATTAAAGAGATTGACAAGTTTATATAGAGGTTACAAAACTTGTTCAATAAGTAAACTATCAAATTTTATTTTACCAGCCAAACTTCTCAATATGATGTACGGTATTAGTGAGCTTTTTTATTGTTAAATGTAGCAATTCACATTTAATTTAATATTTATCTGTCATTAAAATAATATAAATTATAATTTCACTATTTTTTTAGCAAATCTTATTTTTAAGAACATGGCAATTTAATCTTATTTCTAAGAACATGGTAAATTTTATCATAGTTTCACTCTTCTTTCCGGTATTAATCGTAATAGTAGCTCCGTTACTACTCCAATGGCATTTTTTATACAATAGAATAATTAAGAACATGCTAAATACAAAAACGATTTTTCTAAGTTATGCCTAAAGCATAGGTTAAGCACTTAATTATAAAAGGATTTTATTAGGTGTAATTATATTAGGGATTTTAATATTTTGTAAAAGGGTTTAAGCATTCCTTTTTAGGAAACAAGTTTCTAAAACGAGATGCCAAATACCACGTTTTGGTGAAAATGTGCCCTGCCTTGTTGAAACGATCTTCCTAGCTACTGTAACACCCCTGACTTATGTCGGTAATGCCACACGTCAGTGACCAGTTAACAATTTAATTGCAACAAAATGAGGTTGCTTACATGTAGTATGTAAAGCTTCACTACGAGAATATAAAAAGAGTCAAACTTGGTAATACTCCATCCGTTTACTTTTATTTGTTCTTTTAACTTTCAAATTTTATTTACAAATATTTATTCTTATAGAATTTTAAGACAATTTATTATTGAGATATGATAAAAGTGTGTTATACGACTTGTGTAGTAAGTAAGCTAAGATGATAATAGATAAAAGTGTGTGATACCATATTAAGATATGATAAAAGTGTGTTGTGTTTATTATTAAAGAGATTGATAAGTTTATATAGAGGTTACAAAACTTGTGTAATAAGTAAACTATCAATATTGATTTTACCAGCCAAACTTCTCAATATAATGTACGGTATTATTGAGCTTTTTTATTGTTAAATGTAGCAATTACCAAAAACCACCCGTTCAATTGGCCATATTGCCCTAAACCACCCCTTTAATTCGATATTACTGGAAACCACCCTTGTATCACATGCCGTTAAACACTCTCCACCCATCCTTCACTTCCGTTTAAAATCTGTTTAATCCGGGCCCACATCCCTATTTTTGATTTTTTTTAAAGTAAAATGGAAAAAAAAAGAAAACAAAAAAGAAAATTAAATCAACCAAATCCCCTCTTCTTCTCCATCCCAAACTCTCAGAGCTCTCCAATGGCTTCTTCAACTCACAAATCCCGATTGGAGGATCCAGAAGGCTTGCAAGCGGAGGGAGGCGGACAAACCGAGGTCGGCGATGAAGAGGCGAGGGAAGAAGGCGAGGAGGAGAGAGATGAGGGAGGAGAGCACGGAGATCCGGGAGGAGTGCGAGTCGAGCTTTGATTCGAGGACCGAGGCCGAGGAGAGCGAGGCAGAGTGGGCGGAGGAGTGGAGGAAGAAGGCGGTGAAGGCAACGAGGAAGACGAGATCGGAGGGGAAGAGAGGGGAATCGGAGGAGAAGAGGAGGAAGAGGGAGAGAAGGAGGAAAAGGAAGAGGACGGATGATAAGTGTTTTGTCGCATGCACCTAACAAAGTAAACCTCAAAAACCTAACTAATGTAGTCTGGTAAGTAAGGGTCGGATCCCACATAGAATCGAGCTATAAATCCTATTTGCCAAATCGTTCACCAATTGATAACAAAGACAAAGGGGGGAGTTTATATGAATCTAACTAAGAAAATGATAAATAAAACATAAATAGCTTGGCTAGACAAATATCCACCTTCAGTTTGGTTGATCGATCATTGATTATCCCTAGTTCTCAATTCTCATGAATGTCCTAATCCCTGTTGTAAATTAATTACCAGTCCTGATAATCCTAACTATTAAACAATCAAGAAACTATCAAGATTCAATTTAACAGCAGCGGTAAGCTCAGGAATAGATAGGCTCATGCAATACTTAACAACCAGTCAGTACTCGACATGCAATCAATTCTCTCTACAATAAACTATTCCAACCAGTTCTAGAATATCGTAGTTGCTACTCTGAATTAGGGATGAACAATATTAATCTCAACAAGTTGACCAGATTAGGGGAACTAGCACTATAGATAATACCAATCTCGACTAGTTTGTCAGGCTAGGGAAACCAATACTAATAATACTAATCACAACGAAACGGTAAACTAGATAAACCAATAGAATTCAAAACCCTAATCCTACAGTATGAATAATACCAATAACTACTAGTTGATCAGGCTAGAGAAATCAATAAAACTCAATGGGATGAAGAGCAAGAGAATCAATAACATTCAAGGATAAAGTAAAGGAATAATCTCATAATCAAATTCAAACCAAGGCTTCAATTGTCTAGCCAAAAACAAAACAAAGATAAAAACAAAGAAAAGGGAAAAGAGGAAGAAGGAGAAAAACGAACTCTCCCAACTGATGTTTAAAAGAATGAATATATAGACTTAGCAAAACCTAATTTCTAAAAGATAACGATAACAATCTTCTAAAAATAAAACAAACGAACTAAAGGAAATAAAATAAAAGGGAATAAAGTAAACTACAGATCTCGGACGAATCGTCGACGCGCTCCGCGTCAGAAGGGAAATCCGGGACCGCGGAAATACTTTCGCGCCCGCGGAAATGCATGTGTCAATTTCTCGCTCTCTGTCGTACATCCGTGCCCGCGGCCAATCCTTCTGCGCCCGCGGCCAAGCCTTCCCCGCCCGCGGCCAAGCTTCCGCTGTGACTTCTACTTCTCGCTTGCGGTCTTCGCTGGTGGTGGCTTCGCCTTCAATCTTCAATGTCTTAAAAGTATGCACTAAAATCCACGATATCACTACTTCTTCTCTAAAACTCCATTCTCCTAAATTGTCTTCTAAACCCACACAAAATGGTACCTAATATCCAGTAACAACTCCTAGTTACGCACTACAAAGTAGAGCGGATCAACGAAGGAGGATTGTAGGGAGGTGAAGAGGTGGACGGGGGAGTGGTCGGCGACGAGGGGTCAGGGGTGGCAGCGGAGATGAGTTGTAGGATGAGAGAGAGGAGGAGGAAGGCGGCTACGATGTAGAGGGCGAGGAGGCGGAGGCACAATGAGGGGAGTGGGAATGGGTGAAAGGGCTTCGCCGAGTAGTCATGGGGGGTTTTGAGGAAGGCGTATACGGCGGCGGCAAGATGGTAGACGCCGAGAGAGAAGAGGTTGCTGATGGTAAGTATGTGGTAAAGCACGACGCCTGCCATTTGAAGGAACAAGGGATTTCTTGTTGTTGTTAATGGAAATTGTTTGAGGCTCTAAACATGGCTGCCCTTTGGGATCTTCTGGCAATTTTGATTTGCGAGAACAATCACTGTAAGTGCTGTTGATATGCTTGAAACATTTTAATTGGGGTTTTAGTTTTAATTAATTGAAATAATTTTTGAATTGGGGTTCCTGTATTGGTTCATAGTGAATTTATGAATTGGGGTTCCTATAGTGGTCTTATGGGAGGAGGAAAAGTGGTTGAATTTGTGGGCTGAAGAAGCCATTGGAGAGCTCTGAGAGTTTGGGATGGAGAAGAAGAGGGGTTTTGGTTAATTAATTTTTTTTTCCATTTTACTTAAAAAAGAAAAATCAAAAATAGGGATGTGGGCCCAGATTAAACGGATTTTAAATGGAAGTGAAGGATGGGTGGCGAGTGTTTAACGGCATGTGATACACGGGTGGTTTCCGGTAATATCGAATTAAAGGGGTGGTTTTGGGCAATATGACCTATTGAACGAGTGGTTTTCGGTAATTGACCCTTTAATTTAATATTTATCTGTCATTAAAATAATATAAATTATATTTTCACTATTTTTTTAGCAAATCTTATTTTTAAGAAAATGGCAATTTAATCTTATTTCTAAGAATATGGCAAATGTTATCATAGTTTCACTCTTCTTTCCGATATTAATCGTAATAGTAGCTACGTTACTACTTCAATGACATTTTTTATACAATAGAATAATTAAGAACATGCTAATTACAAAAACGATTTTCTTAACTTATGCCTAAAGCATAGGTTAAACACTTAATTTTAGAAGGATTTTATTAGGTGTAATTATATTAGGGATTTTAATATTTTGTAAAAGGGTTTAAGCATTCCTTTTTAGGGAACAAGTTTCTAAAACGAGATGCCAAATACCACGTTTTGGTGAAAATGTGCCTTGCTTTGTTGAGACGATCTTCCCAGCTACTGTAACACCCTCGACTTATGTCGGTAATACCACACGTCAGTGACCAGTTAACAATTTAATTGTAACAAAATGAGGTTGCTTACATATAGTATGTAAAGCTTCACTACAAGAATATAAAAAGAGTCAAACTTTGTAATACTCCATCCGTTTACTTTTATTTGTTCTTTTAACTTTCAAATTTTATTTACAAATATTTATTCTTATAGAATTTTAAGACAATTTATTATTGAGATATGATAAAAGTGTGTTGATACCATATTAAGATATGATAAAAGTGTGATGTGTTTATTATTAAAGAGATTGACAAGTTTATATAGAGGTTACAAAACTTGTGTAATAAGTAAACTATCAAATTTGATTTTACCAGCCAAACTTCTCGATATAATGTACGGTATTAGTGAGCTTTTTTATTGTTAAATGTAGCAATTCACATTTAATTTAGTATTTATCTGTCATTAAAATAATATAAATTATAATTTCACTATTTTTGTAGCAAATCTTATTTTTAAGAACAAGGTGATGCGAACAACCCCTGAAGTGTCGTTTGCAACACAGGATCTTTGGTTCCTCAAGCTTGTAGTCGAATCCTTCTCTTCTGTAGCCATAGTGATGGCTTTCCTAGGGCTAAAGAGATAGCCTTCAAACTCGTTCAAAGAGATGAACGTAGAGATCAAAGTGATGAGCGCAAGACACCGAAGAGACGGAGTTTGATTTGCTCGAAGCGATGAGCTACGGGATAGTTTGATCTGTGGGATCAAAGGGTTTGGATGTGAGATTCAAGGAAGGAGCGTACTCAACTTTACTACTCAAATCAACATCAAGTTTACAAACTAGGGTTTTTCTAAGTTTAAATACCGTCAAAAGAATATTTCCTAAAAGAAAAGATCTCGGAAAAATAATCCGCGCCGCGTCAGGACTACCGCACGGTTTGTAACACAACCGCACGATTTGTTACAAACCGTGCAGTTCAACTGAAAGCAATGTTTTGGCTGGTGCACGATTTGCATGCAACACCGCGCGGTTTGCAGCAAACCGTGCAGTTCAACTGAGAACTATAAATTTTGCTGGTGCACGGTTTGCAGCAAACCGTGCACTTCTACTGAACGACATTCTGATGTTTTCTCGTCCGGCGTCGACTAAGGCGGGACCTCACCTAATCCTTCATAGGTCAAGAGAAGGACCCATTTAGGACTAGATGAACCCGCGTCACTTGCGTGCGCCCGCGAGACTAATGATTGTGTTGCTCGCTCCATTGCCCTTGTGCGAGCTCTTGTTATCGGGCCATTCGAGCGCACCTTCATTGCGTCCTCTTCGTCCTTCGCCGTCATCGAGGGGGTCATGGAGCTATCACAAGGCACAAAGGCAATGCAAAAGTCTCAACATTTCAGCCACATCGAGTGATGGCAGAAACATCAAAAGGCACAAAGACAGTGCAAAAAATCCCCCACAAAGCAGCATATATACTAAAACTAAAAACACCAACAGAACACATATGGGTACATACATATAAAAGTAAAAACACTAAAACTAAAACACGTGTATAGCAGAAGGCTCAGCAGAGATTTGAAAGCACCCAAAGGACACTAAAACTAAAAACACCCAAATCCTAAACCTATGTCCAAAGAAGCTGCAGAGATTCGAGCGTTGGAACTAATCAGACTGAACAAGTGGAGATCAAAGACTTACACACAAAGCTGGAGAGATAGCCAAACCTTGACCGATGGGAGACGACGACCAATACTTGAGGCGGGAGACGACGACCAACAATCGAACGGAGTCCTCACAGCCAACACTCGAACGGAGTCCTCACGGCCAACACTCGAACGAAGTCCTCACGGCCAATACTCGAACGGCGGGAGACGACACGACCAATACTCAATCGGCGGGAGATGATGGCCAATACTCGATCGGCGGGAGAAGAAAGCAAGACTAGGGCGTGGAGAGACGATGGCTCGGTGAGTGTGTTTCTAGGGTTATAGAATGTGAAGAGAATAGGAGATTTTGGGTTACCACATAGTAGGGGTGGGCACAAATTACCGAAACCGAATAACCGCAATGAAAAACCAGCCTTTTTTTAGGTTAATCAACCGAAAATTAATCGAAGTTACGGTACAATTAACCGATCGAAAACTTATGGTTAGGTAATGGTTAGTTGTTTTTCTATATTTGGTTAACCGAATAACCGATCATATAAATAATATATTTTTAGTAATAGACGAATCTAGTTTAGTTGACATGGTTATAATAGAGGTGTTTACATACACGTCGAACAAGTTGTATAGTTTGTATTTGTAGCGAATACACGTACACCTTATTTTGATTGCTTCCATTTTTATATGTAAAATCATCCTTATAATATATATAAAATATATAATTATTTATGTTGATATAATATTAATTTAGAGTCATTTGGTTAACTGATTAACCGTATCGAAATTACGGTTAACCGACATGGTTAACCGAGATTAACGGTTCAGTTCACGGTTATAGAAAATTACTAACTGAAATCTCGGTTAACCGATTAACCGACCGTGCCCACCCCTACCACATAGAGGCTCAATAGAGTAAGACAAAAAGAAGAAAGAAAAAAAGCGGCAAGTTGCAAATCTATAGAAGGAAAATATATTTCAGACCGCCAAAAAAATCGCCTTTGATATATATTTATGTTTTGACAAAAAAAAACGTAAATTAGGTAAAAATTAGTCTAACTGAATATAAATAACTAAATTAATTGTTTTAAATTAGGTAAAAAATTATAGCTCACTTATTCATTAATATATAATTCCATTTTGACAAAAAATGAAAATTAGCTAAAAAGTTAGCCTAATTGAATATAAATAACTAAATTAACTTATTTAAATTAGGCAAGAAATTATAACTCACTTATTCATTGTTGGAACTTGATTGAAAATCATCTTCATTTTCGATATTGAAATCCTCCTCGTCACTTTCGACATCATATGCTCCTTCGTCAAGAGAAATCAGATCATTTAGATTTGTAGGCAATGAATGAATTAATGACCCCGCGAATCCATCAACCTCAAAACCGTCTGGCTGTAATGGTTCAAAAACCATTGGTTGAACAACATTTTATGTGCTCTCTATCCATTGTTCCTCTACTCTTGCTCGAGGCTTTGTCTTACACACGAACCTCCACTCTGCACGACTACGACATACTCTAGGGTAGTCTGCATAATAAACTTGGATGCATTGTTGGGCAAAGACGAGAGGTTCATGGTTGTTATATCGTCTCTTCCAATTTATCTCTTGGAAATGGTACTGTGGGTGGAGTCTCGTTCCTCTAATAGAAGGGTCAAACCACAAACACTTGAATAGGACAATCTATTTACACGGCAAGCCGATGAACTCAAACTCCAAAATTTGTTCGATTAGCCCAAAGAAATCTGATTGAGTATCACCATTGAAAGCTTGTACACATAAACCACTATTCATTGTTAATTTGCCTTCTCCTCGTTCCAAAGTTTCATATATATAGCCATTCATCAAATATTCTTAGGACTGCATTCCGGACAAGATATGGTCACTACGAGTTCGTAGTCATGCCATTTGGACTTACGAATGCTCCAACAATTTTTATGGATTTGATGCACATATGCTTTCATCAGTATCTGGATAAGTTCGTGGTGGTGTTTATTGATGATATTTTGATCTATTCGCCGAACGAAGAAGTTTATGAGGAGCATCTTCGCATCACGTTATCGATCCTTAGACAAAATCAGCTATATGCTAAGTTGTCTAAGTGTGACTTCTGGTTGAAGGAAGTGGCTTTCTTAGGCCATGTGATTAATGAGAATGGGATAATGGTTGACCCTCAAAAGATCAAAGCAGTAGATGATTGGAAGCGGCCTCAGAATGTGAAGGAGGTGCGCAGTTTCTTAGGACTTGTTGGTTATTACCGACGGTTTGTAGAGGGATTTTCGAAGATCGCTCTACCTATGACCGGATTGCTCCGTAAGGTCCACAAGAAATTTGTATGGGATGAGAAGTGTGAGGCCAACTTCCAGAAGTTGAAAGAATGTTTGACGTCAGCACTAGTGTTGGCACTACTAGAAGGAACTGAGGGATATGTGGTTTACAGTGATGCTTGAAAGCAGGGTTTGGGATGTGTATTGATGCAGAAGGGGAAAGTTATTGCATACGCATCTCGACAACTGAAGCCTTACGAAGCAAACTACCCGACCCATGATTTGGAATTAGCAGCTGTGGTTTTTGCATTAAAGATTTGGAGGCATTATCTCTACGGTGTCAGATGTCATATCTTCATCGACCACAAGAGTTTAAAGTATGTTTTTACTCAGAAGGAGTTAAACATGAGGCAACGACGCTGGTTGGAGTTGCTTAACGATTATGATATTGAGCTACTGTATCATCCGGGCAAAGCTAATGTGGTAGAAGACGCATTGAGCCGAAAGACACCGCATGAGACTGTGGTAGCTCTACTCACTGACGGAATTGCAGCAGGGACTGTGTGAAATAGAGGTCTTATTTGCTCATCGACAAGGGCATCTGAGTATGCTCGAAATTCCGGCTACATTGCTAGATCAGATTAAGGAAGGACAAATTGATGACCTGGTTTTGGTAAAGCTGAGCAGTGAAGTCTTGGATGGGAAAGCTCCGGGATTTGTGATTCATGATGATGGATCCCTTTGGTTTTAGGACCGAATCTGTGTGCCTAATAATGACAACATTCGTCAGCTGATAATGAGAGAGGCCCATTCCTCTGCATATTCTTTACATCCGGGATCTAGTAAGATGTACAAGGATCTGAGAAAGAAATTCTGGTGGCCCAACATGAAGTGGGATGTGGCAGAATTTGTAGCAAGATGCTTGACTTGCCAGAAGGTAAAGATTGAACACTGCAGACCAGGTGGAGAATTGCAACCTCTTCCGGTGCCAAAATGGAAGTGGGATGATATTACAATGGATTTTGTTACGGGTTTGCCCAAGACACAGAGTCAGAAAGATGCTATATGGGTGATCATTGGCTGGCTCACGAAAAGTGCTCATTTTGTGGCCATCAAGTCAACTTGGGAAACCCAGAAGTTGTGTGGAGTGTTTTTGCACGAGTCAGTTCATTTGCACGGTATGCCCAAAACCATTGTATCTGATCGTGATGGTCGATTTATGTCGATATTCTATAAAGAGTTGCATAAGGCCATGGGGACTGAGTTAAGATTCAGTACCGCATTTCATCCTCAGACGGATAGACAGTCAGAGAAGACAATTCAGACACTCGAGAACATGCTAAGAGCCTGTGTGTTGGATCGTCTGACCAGTTGGGAGAACAGCTTGAGCGTGATAGAGTTCACATACAATAATAGATTGCATTCAACCATCAAGATGGCTCCGTTTAAAGCCTTGTATGGTCGAAAGTGCAGATCTCTAATCTGTTGGGATGAGAATGCCAACAAGATTTTCCTAGGACCTGAGTTGGTCAAAAGAACTGCCTCGGAGATTGCTTTGATTAGACAGAGGAAGCTTATAGCACAGAGTCGACATAAGTCTTACGCTAATTTGAAGCGAAGAGGGGTTGAGTTCAACGTCAAAGAAAAGGTGTTTGTCAGAGTATCACCAACTAAGAGTGTGTTCAGGTTCAGAAAGCGTGGGAAGCTCAATCCGTGCTATGTTGGACCATTTGAGATCCTTGACAGAGTCGGATCTTTGGCATATCGTTTAGCGTTGCCACCTTCAGCACATCCAATGCATAATGTGTTTCATGTCTCTCTATTGAGAAAGTACGTGCTAGATGAGTCTCATTTTTGAGTTATGATGACATCGAGATTCAGTCGAATAGTACATACGAGGAGAGACCAGTGTGTATCCTAGAACGTCGAGAGAAACACTTGAGGAACAAAGTGGTGCCTTTAGTGAGGATCCTTTGGTCGAAGTCTGGAGCTGAGGAAGTTACGTGGGAAACCTGGGAGACCGAAGTTGATATGCATAGTCATTTCCTTGAGCTGTTTTCGGCCTAATTTTGCGGTCAAAACTTTTTCTTAAGGGGGTAGTATTGTAATAACCCTCAATTTTAGTAAGGATAATTTATGTAATTTTCCCAACTCTACTTCTAATAAATGATTTTTTGGTATTTATCTCATTATTCCACAAATAGAAATGAAATAGAGATTATTAATATAAGTTGTTACAACTTTAAAGTTGTGAGTTATTTAAATTTATTGTTAACATCATGTTGTTTCTAAATTTAAATAAAACTTATAAAATTTATTTAGAATATTTAGACCAAGTTTAACAATTTTTGTTAAAGGGTTTAAATATGGTTAATAAAAATTATAACTTAAGCCTATTTTAGCCTAAGTTAATTTTTATAAATACTAATTTTGGGATAAAATAATATTAGAAACTTAATTAGAATTATTAAAATAATTAAGTTTGAGAAAGTTTGGGTAAATTTTGCAATTTTTGAAAAATTATTCAAAGGCATTTGTTTCCCAACTTGAAAAGTTGGGGCCAAAAATGCAAATAAGCCAAAAGCTGAAAGTTACTGTTCACTGTCTTCCCAAAAATGACATCCATGAACTCGTGATGCTCCAATGGCGGTTTTGGCTTCAATCAAGCCTCGTTTTGGGCTCGTTTGGACCAATTAAATTAGGTATTCGAATATATACTTATCCTTAACCGAATTATATCAAAATCGGGATTTATAAACGCCTAGATTGATAGAGTTTTATCTTCTAAGTTAAACAGCCCGGTAAACCCAAAAGTTCGGTAAAATATAAAATTCGATATCGTTTGAGATCCGATTTGGACGAAATTGGTGGGATTGGAAAGATATCTAAGGGTTTCAAAAACTCTATAAATACTCTCTCACCCATTGGAGGAATTTACCCAATTTCAAGCTCTAAGTTTCCAGCCGTCCCTAAATCGTCCGTGCACTTGCAGTAGTGTTATCTCTCTCAACTCTACACCTATAGTTACGAGTTAGGTATCAAAATCTTTTTCTTGAAGTCTAGTTTCCAGAGCCGCAAACCACGTATCATTTGGAGTTCAGATGAGGGAGATACGAAGTAAACAACGAGAGGGTGTCAACAAGAATCAACCGAACGAATTCGGTAATGGCTATTTCGTACTCCTATTCGGTTTTTGGTCCAATTAATCATGATTATGAAATACCCCAAAGATTATAAGAATGGCAAAATGGTAAATAAATTATTTTTTTGACTTCTTTAAATTAGAAATTGGGAACAAAAATCAGAAAGGGGGAAAGGAGGGGCAAGATCGGTCTCGAGCCCTTATCTCCCTCTCGGTGAACCTCCCGCTGAACTGAGCCCCTCTCCCGAGTTGTCTTCCCCGACGAGCTCCCCTGTCCACGCGTCCTTTCCGGTGAGCAAAACCACCGACCGCTTCTTCTTTCTTCCCCGACGAGCCACTGCTTGCGGTGCTGGCTGGTGTTGCTCGGTCTCGAGCCCTTATCTCCCTCTCGGTGAACCTCCCGCTGAACTGAGCCCCTCTCCCGAGTTGTCTTCCCCGACGAGCTCCCCTGTCCACGCGTCCTTTCCGGCGAGCAAAACCACCGACCGCTTCTTCTTTCTTCCCCGACGAGCCACTGCTTGCGGTGCTGGCTGGTGTTGCTCGCTGCTGTTCGTGCATCGCTGGAGTAGCAGCTGGTGTTCTGACGTCGTCTCAGGTGAAGAGGGAGCCAGATCTGGAGCCACGAGTTGCTGAGCGAGGTGAACGGGAAGCCAGATCCGAAGGCGAGCGCGACTGGCTGCTGAAGTTGTTACGGTGCTGTGCGTGGAGCTGCTAGTGGTTGCTGGAGCAGTCTACTGGTGTTTGACGGAGATCCGACGACAAGGGGAACTGTTGGCGTTGCTGTCCCGATCTATTGTTGTTCGAGTTGCTGGTTCCGAGTGGTATTGCTGCTCGTGCTGTGTGTGAGTCGCTGTTGGGGTGTGGCGTCTGATGTGGTTGTTGTCTAGTGTTGCCGCTGCTCCATCTGCACTTCTCCGGCATTGAGGAGCTCTTATCGGCGGCGAAGGCGCGGTCGTCGACGAGGTAAGACTATGCTTCTTGGTTGAGGTTTCACGGCTGGGTTCTGCTGAATATATATATATATGCATGCTTGTGAGACCCAGTTGAGATTTGGATTGAATTTGGTGGAAAGGTTTGCTGAATTTAGAGGTGGACAGCCAGTTATGCTCGTTTGATTAATATTGATTGAATTGTGTGGGGTTTGCTTGATTGGAATTTTGGAGGTATTATGAATTTAAGGTTTTAATTTGGGGTTGTGGATAACACATATATATTGATTGTTTGCTGAATTTTGTGAAATTGAGCAGTGAATTTGATTTGGAGTTTGGATTAATTTGGGCATGATTGGCCTAATTAATTAAGGAATGAAATTAGAGTTTGAATTGGGGGTTTGTTAGTATTGAATTGGATGAATAATTAATGCCAGGTATTGCTCGAATTGATTTCGCAGGTTCGTTCAAGAGGTTTGGAGACCTCTAGGGTCGTTGCGGTTCGACTTGAGGCAAGAGGATTCTTGCTAACTTTATATTTTTATAAATTGTTTAATGCCCAGTTATTTCATAATTAAGTTTACCGTTGCTTGGTTGAATATGAGTATGTGCGTGTGATATGATTTGTCTTGTATCGTATTTGATTAAATGTTGACGTGATAGTCAATTGTGACTAAATGTGATTGATTGTTGTTGATAGTGTCTGTTGACACGTGTGTGTGTGTGTGTGTGTGTGGATCGTATGTGTGTGTTGGATTGAATGTGTGTGTGTGTGTGTGTGGATCGTATGTGTGTGTTGGATTGAATGTGTGTGTGTGTGTTGGATCGTATGTGTGTGTTGGATTGAATGTGTTGGTGTGTGTGATAATGTGGTGATATGTGGTGAAATGTGTTAATGTATGATGGTGTGTGATAAGATGTGGTTATGTGATTTTGATTGTCGTTGTGTTGTTGATTGGTTGGTTTGGAGATGGATAGTTGGTTTGGATGTTGTGAAATGTCTCACCTTGGTGATGTGGGGGTGGAGACAGAGATGTTGTGAATTGTCTCACCTTGGTGTTGTGGGGGTGGAGACGGAGATGTTGTGAATTGTCTCACCTTGGTGATGTGGGGGTGGAGACGGAGATGTTGTGAATTGTCTCACCTAGGTGATGTGGGGGTGGAGACGGAGAGGTTGAGAAGTGGTAATTGCGAGAAAGGGTTGTTTGCGTACCTGATTAAGTTGTTGTTTGAAGTGATAGATATGTATATTTTAATTGTTGTGATTGGTCGGAAATGAGTTGAGTTATCTTCTTGGTTGATTTGGTCGGATATGGTGATGACTAGTATATGTTGATTATTGCTTGTATTGATTGAACGTTATGATGATTAAATATTGGTTGTACGTTTGGTAATGGGTTTATGTTAGATGTTAATTGTTATTAGTTGTGGTTGTGGGCCATTGTTGGCCATTGGTTGTGGTTGTTTAATTACGTGTGTTTTAGTGGTTGATTGTAACTGGTCAAGGTGGTGAATTTCTGTTGGTAGCTGGTGGTTTATGAAGGTTGGTTGTGTTGATTGAGGGTATAGATTGGTTTCCCATCTTGAGGGTGTGGGCCTATACGAGTTGAGTTTGATGTATGAGTTGCAGTCTAGGTTGACGAATCGGCGGCACCAGGAGGGTGGCTGGCCTGTATCGTTATTTTGGTTGATTGTATTATGTGATGATTATCTCGTTGATGCTTATAGGTTTGTTGATGTGAAGGTTAATTGATTTTGTTGTGTTAGTGCAGTAGTGAGTTCAGTATAATTGGTTAGCTTTGGTTGTAAGTCAGTGGTAAGAGATGTGTATGTGCATAGAGTTGTTAATTGAGGTATTAGTAATAGAGAGAAGGATGGATTGGACGGGTCAGTGAAGTTGGATTGAATCGTTCTTTTCGTTATGCTTGTGATGAGTTTGATGATGGATTGATTGAGGTTAGTATAGTGAAGAGTTGGATAAGGTTGAGTAATGAATGGTATAGTATATGTATATGTATATATATTGTGTGGCGTGTTGTCGTTGTTGTGAGTTGTTTGGTGATATATGTATGTGTTTTGAATTGTTTTGGCTTGAGGAGTTTTGCCAGTCTTTCGAGAGACTGACCAACTGCGGTTTACGTGCCGTGGTTGGCTGGGGTATCGGGTCCCTCAGCCAATCAGGCTTTTCAGGTTCAACGCCAGCAAGGAGGATCCTGATCACCGTCGGTTTGGAGTCGAGAACTCTACTTTTGGTTTGGGACTTTGACTTGGTTGTATGTGTCATTTTGGTTTTGAACCTTGAAGTGGTCGAACTTGTTGTATTGGATTTGGTTTGTAAATGGTTGTATTTCTCTATGTTAAGATTGATTATGGTTTCAAACTCTGGACAGGTTTTACAGGTTTTTCCGTTGTGCTGCTTTTGGTATATATTATGTATGGGATATGTTTTGCAAAAAAAATTATTTCACCCGCCTTATAGTCCTTCGGGACTATGGCACTGTAGCACCTCTGGCCCGGGGTGTTACAGAAGTTGGTATCAGAGCTTTCTTTTCAAAAATGTGTTCTTTCCGAGTTTTCAACTTGAGAATTTTTATTCGTTGTGGTTGTGAACGATCGGGTGATCAGGAATCCTTGCTGTCAATCGTAGTAGGTTGTGTTGGTAAGTAAGTATTGGTTGTTTGTGATGTTTTGTGCTAATGTTTGATATATTTTATATGTGATGTTTTGAGTTGTTAAATTATATTTATGGTGTGTTCCCTGGTAAGTGGGGCGTGCTAGAGGTTTAAGGTATGAGTATGATAGAGGATGAGGTCATTGGGCTTATCGTCAAGAGGTTGATGCAGGTAGTTTAGTGGTGATGATTGATATGAATTTGTTGTGTGTTGCTGTTATTGTTAGGGTTGAGAAAGATAGATTGAGCACTTTCAGTGATGGTTGTATGTAGAGAGGAAACTTTGATGGTGAAGTATAGCTGTAAATCCTTGAGTATACTGATGAGTGCTGATCAGGGAGACTTCTACAGTTGATTTTGATCATACTATTGATGTTGGAAGCAGTAAGAAACAGATGACTCGATCTACATCGAAAATAGTGGAATTTTGCGACTATGGGTTCGGTTGAGTTGAGGAACAGAATGTTCATGTGACTACATGAAAAGAGACCGTTACAGTAACAACAGATAGGATTTAGTGCATGTGTTGAGAATCATGATCCTAGGGGCTCTGGCAGAATTGTTGTGCGATGACGGTTGTAAAATTGTTAAGAAAGGGTTGTGTCAGTTATCTGTGTGTATACTGAGATTGAAAGAGCAGATAGAGAAACTTATGGAGTTAGGCTTTATTAAGCCAAGTGATTCTTGTTGGAATGTGCTGTAGTACTGGTTAAAAGGAAGGATGGTTCATTTCGATTTTGCATGGATTATAAGGAGTAAAATACTTGTTGCATAATTGCAAAGGACTACCTTCAGAACTGAGAATGATTGCTATGAATTGGTTGTGTTGCCTTTTGGGTTGACTAACGCTTTTGCGGATTTCATGGACTTAAGGAACTGATGTTTATAAAAAGGTACTTGGATTATTGTGGTAATTTTAATGATATTTTAGTATGCTCTCGGAGTAAGAGGGAGTACGAGAACAACCTTGGAATGTTAAGGAAATTGGGAGTTTTCTCGGATTGGCAGGTTACTACAGGCGGAGTATGATAGAGTGCGTATGACTAAGAATTTAGAATGGAACAGGAGATGTCAGGAAAGAGTTTCGAAGAACTCAGGAAGTGTTTGCTTAGTGCGTCAGTATTAGTTTTACTGCAGGAAATAGAAAGGTTTGTCATCCATAGTGATGTGTCTGAGCAAGGTTTGGGTTGCGTTTTAATGCAGAATGGGAAGGTCATTGCATATGCTTTTCGTCAGCTCAAATTTTATGAGAGAGAGTTGAACCTGACACAAGATGATTGCTAGAATTGATTGAGGATTATGAAAAAGATATTGTGTATCAATCAGAAAGGGCTAATGTGGTAGTTGATGCTTTGAGTAGGGAGTTGACTCTCGAGTATGTGGTCGATGGTTTGACAGTTAAGTCCGGATTGCAACTGGAATGGTGATGAATGAAAGTGAAATTGGTTTGCGAAAGAACGGACGCAACTGAATGTAATGGAATATTGAGTAAGATATCAGAGAGATTGCTCATGAAAGGGTGTTCGGATTTTTGTTCAGAAAAATGGAGTATTATGATTTCAGATCAGATATGTGTGTTAGCGGATAAAGAGATTTGAGAGTTGATTCTCGAGGAAGGTCATCCTTCGGCAAGTCATGTACATTCTGGAGTCAGTTATGCGACGCAGTTATCCGAACCTGTTTGATCTTAGTTTCGAGGACGAAACTCTTATAAGGGGGGAATAATGAAATACCCCAAAGATTATAAGAATGGCAAAATGGTAAATAATTTTTTTTTTGACTTCTTTAAATTAGAAATTGGGAACAAATATCAGAAAGGGGGAAAGGAGGGGCAAGATCGGTCTCGAGCCCTTATCTCCCTCTCGGTGAACCTCCCGCTGAACTGAGCCCCTCTCCCGAGTTGTCTTCCCCGACGAGCTCCCCTGTCCACGCGTCCTTTCCGGCGAGCAAAACCACCGACCGCTTCTTCTTTCTTCCCCGACGAGCCACTGCTTGCGGTGCTGGCTGGTGTTGCTCGGTCTCGAGCCCTTATCTCCCTCTCGGTGAACCTCCCGCTAAACTGAGCCCCTCTCCCGAGTTGTCTTCCCCGATGAGCTCCCCTGTCCACGCGTCCTTTCCGGCGAGCAAAACCACTGACCGCTTCTTCTTTCTTCCCCGACGAGCCACTGCTTGGGGTGCTGGCTGGTGTTGCTCGCTGCTGTTCGTGCATCGCTGGAGTAGCAGCTGGTGTTCTGTTGTCGTCTCCGGTGAGGAGGGAGCCATATCTAGAGCCACGAGTTGCTGAGCGAGGTGAACGGGAAGCCAGATCCGAAGGCGAGCGCGACTGGCTGTTGAAGTTGTTGCGGTGTTGTGCGTGGAGCTGCTGGTGGTTGCTGGAGCCGTCTACTGGTGTTTGACGGAGATCCGGCGACGAGGGGAACTGTTGGCGTTGCTGTCCCGATCTGTTGTTGTTCGAGTTGCTGGTGCCGAGTGGTATTGCTGCTCGTGCTGTGTGTGAGTCGCTGTTGGGGTGTGGCGTCTGATGTGGTTGTTGTCTAGTGTTGCCGCTGCTCCATCTGCACTTCTCCGGCGTTGAGGAGCTCTTATCGGCGGCGAAGGCGCGGTCGTCGACGAGGTAAGACTATGCTTCTTGGTTGAGGTTTCACGGCTGGGTTCTGCTGAATATATATATATATATATATATGCATGCTTGTGAGACCCAGTTGAGATTTGGATTGAATTTGGTGGAAAGGTTTGCTGAATTTAGAGGTGGACAACCAGTTATGCTCGTTTGATTAATATTGATTGAATTGTGTGGGGTTTGCTTGATTGGAATTTTGGAGGTATTATGAATTTAAGGTTTGAATTTGGGGTTGTGGATAACACATATATATTGATTGTTTGCTGAATTTTGTGAAATTGAGCAGTGAATTTGATTTGGAGTTTGGATTAATTTGGGCATGATTGGCCTAATTAATTAAGGAATGAAATTAGAGTTTGAATTGGGGGTTTGTTAGTATTGAATTGGATGAGTAATTAATGCCAGGTATTGCTCGAATTGATTTCGCAGGTTCGTTCAAGAGGTTTGGAGACCTCTGCGGTCGTTGCGGTTTGACTTGAGGCAAGAGGATTCTTGCTAACTTTATATTTTTATAAATTGTTTTATGCCCAGTTATTTCATAATTAAGTTTACCGTTGCTTGGTTGAATATGGGTATGTGCGTGTGATATGATTTGTCTTGTATCGTATTTGATTAAATGTTGACGTGATAGTCAATTGTGACTAAATGTGATTTATTGTTATTGATAGTGTCTGTTGACACGTGTGTGTGTGTGTGTGGATCGTATGTGTGTGTTGGATTGAATGTGTGTGTGTGTGTGTGTGTGGATCGTATGTGTGTGTTGGATTGAATGTGTGTGTGTGTGTGTTGGATCGTATGTGTGTGTTGGATTGAATGTGTTGGTGTGTGTGATAATGTGGTGATATGTGTTGATATGTGGTGAAATGTGTTAATGTATGATGGTGTGTGATAAGGCGTGGTTATGTGATTTTGATTGTCGTTGTGTTGTTGATTGGTTGGTTTGGAGATGGATAGTTGGTTTGGATGTTGTGAAATGTCTCACCTTGGTGATGTGGGGGTGGAGACGGAGATGTTGTGAATTGTCTCACCTTGGTGATGTGGGGTGGAGACGGAGATGTTGTGAATTGTCTCACCTTGGTGATGTGGGGGTGGAGACAGAGATGTTGTGAATTGTCTCACCTAGGTGATGTGGGGGTGGAGACGGAGAGGTTGAGAAGTGGTAATTGCGAGAAAGGGTTGTTTGCGTATCTGATTAAGTTGTTGTTTGAAGTGATAGATATGTATATTTTAATTGTTGTGATTGGTCGGAAATGAGTTGAGTTATCTTCTTGGTTGATTTGGTCGGATATGGTGATGACTAGTATATGTTGATTATTGCTTGTATTGATTGAACGTTATGATGATTAAATATTGGTTGTACGTTTGGTAATGGGTTTATGTTGGATGTTAATTGTTATTAGTTGTGGTTGTGGGCCATTGTTGGCCATTGGTTGTGGTTGTTTAATTACGTGTGTTTTAGTGGTTGATTGTAACTGGTCAAGGTGGTGAATTTCTGTTGGTAGATGGTGGTTTATGAAGGTTGGTTGTGTTGATTGAGGGTATAGATTGGTTTCCCATCTTGAGGGTGTGGGCCTATACGAGTTGAGTTTGATGTATGAGTTGTAGTCTAGGTTGACGAATCGGCGGCACCAGGAGGGTGGCTGGCCTGTATCGTTATTTTGGTTGATTGTATTATGTGATGATTATTTCGTTGATGCTTATGGGTTTGTTGATGTGAAGGTTAATTGATTTTGTTGTGTTAGTGCAGTAGTGAGTTCAGTATAATTGGTTAGCTTTGGTTGTAAGTCAGTAGTAAGAGATGTGTATGTGTATAGAGTTGTTAATTGAGGTATTAGTAATGGAGAGAAGGATGGATTGGACGTGTCAGTAAAGTTGGATTGAATCGTTCTTTTCGTTATGCTTGTGATGAGTTTGAGGATGGATTGATTGAGGTTAGTATAGTGAAGAGTTGGATAAGGTTGAGTAATGAATGGTATAGTATATGTATATGTATATATATTGTGTGGCGTGTTGTCGTTGTTGTGAGTTGTTTGGTGATATATGTATGTGTTTTGAATTGTTTTGGCTTGAGGAGTTTTGTCAGTCTTTCGAGAGACTGACCAACTGCGGTTTACGTGCCGTGGTTGGCTGGGGTATCGGGTCCCTCAGCCAATCAGGCTTTTCAGGTTCAACGCCAGCAAGGAGGATCCTGATCACCGTCGGTTTGGAGTCGAGAACTCTACTTTTGGTTTGGGACTTTGACTTGGTTGTATGTGTCGTTTTGGTTTTGAACCTTGAAGTGGTCGAACTTGTTGTATTGGATTTGGTTTGTAAATGGTTGTATTTCTCTATGTTAAGATTGATTATGGTTTCAAACTCTGGACAGGTTTTACAGGTTTTTCCGTTGTGCTGCTTTTGGTATATATTATGTATGGGATATGTTTTGCAAAAAAAATTATTTCACCCGCCTTATAGTCCTTCGAGACTATGGCACTGTAGCACCTCTGGCCCGGGGTGTTACAGAAGTTGGTATCAGAGCTTTCTTTTCAAAAATGTGTTCTTTCCGAGTTTTCAACTTGAGAATTTTTATTCGTTGTGGTTGTGAACGATCGGGTGATCAGGAATCCTTGCTGACAATCGTAGTAGGTTGTGTTGGTAAGTAAGTATTGGTTGTTTGTGATGTTTTGTGCTAATGTTTGATATATTTTATATGTGATGTTTTGAGTTGTTAAATTATATTTATGGTGTGTTCCCTGGTAAGTGGGACGTGCTAGAGGTTTAAGGTATGAGTATGATAGAGGATGAGGTCATTGGGCTTATCGTCAAGAGGTTGATGCAGGTAGTTTAGTGGTGATGATTGGTATGAATTTGTTGTGTGTTGCTGTTATTGTTAGGGTTGAGAAAGATAGATTGAGCACTTTCAGTGATGGTTGTATGTAGAGAGGAAACTTTGATGGTGAAGTATAGTTGTAAATCCTTGAGTATACTGATGAGTGCTGATCAGGGAGACTTCTACAGTTGGTTTTGATCATACTATTGATGTTGGAAGCAATAAGAAACAGATGACTCGATCTACATCGAAAATAGTGGAATTTCGCGACTATGGGTTCGGTTGAGTTGAGGAACAGAATGTTCATGTGACTACAGGAAAAGAGACCGTTACAGTAACAACAGATAGGGTTTAGTGCATGTGTTGAGAATCATGATCCTAGGGGCTCTTGCAGAATTGTTGTGCGATGACGGTTGTAAAATTGTTAAGAAAGGGTTGTGTCAGTTATTTGTGTGTATACTGAGATTGAAAGAGCAGATAGAGAAACTTATGGAGTTAGGCTTTATTAAGCCAAGTGATTCTTGTTGGAATGTGCTGTAGTACTGGTTAAAAGGAAGGATGGTTCATTTCGATTTTGCATGGATTATAAGGAGTAAAATACTTGTTGGATAATTGCAAAGGACTACCTTCAGAACTGAGAATGATTGCTATGAATTGGTTGTGTTGCCTTTTGGGTTGACTAACGCTTTCGCAGATTTCATGGACTTAAGGAACTGATGTTTCTAAAAAGGTACTTGGATTATTGTGGTAATTTTAATGATATTTTAGTATGCTCTCGGAGTAAGAGGGAGTACGAGAACAACCTTGGAATGTTAAGGAAATTGGGAGTTTTCTCGGATTGGCAGGTTACTACATGCGGAGTATGATAGAGTGCATACGACTAAGAATTGAGAATGGAACAGGAGATGTCAGGAAAGAGTTTCGAAGAACTCAGGAAGTGTTTGCTTAGTGCGTCAGTATTAGTTTTACTGCAGGGAATAGAAAGGTTTGTCATCCATAGTGATGTGTCTGAGCAAGGTTTGGGTTGCGTTTTAATGCAGAATGGGAAGGTCATTGCATATACTTTTCGTCAGCTCAAATTTTATGAGAGAGAGTTGAACCTGACACAAGATGATTGCTAGAATTGATTGAGGATTATGAAAAAGATATTGTGTATCAATCAGAAAGGGCTAATGTGGTAGTTGATGCTTTGAGTAGGGAGTTGACTCTCGAGTATGTGGTCGATGGTTTGACAGTTTAGTCCGGATTGCAACTGGAATGGTGATGAATGAAAGTGAAATTGGTTTGCGAAAGAACGGATGCAACTGAATGTAATGGAATATTGAGTAAGATATCAGAGAGATTGCTCATGAAAGGGTGTTCGGATTTTTGTTCAGAAAAATGGAGTATTATGATTTCAGATCAGATATGTGTGTTAGCGGATAAAGAGATTTGAGAGTTGATTCTCGAGGAAGGTCATCCTTCGGCAAGTCATGTACATTCTGGAGTCAGTTATGCGACGCAGTTATCCGAACCTGTTTGATCTTAGTTTCGAGGACGAAACTCTTATAAGGGGGGAAGAATGAAATACCCCAAAGATTATAAGAATGGCAAAATGGTAAATAATTTTTTTTTTGACTTCTTTAAATTAGAAATTGGGAACAAAAATCAGAAAGGGGGAAAGAAGGGGCAAGATCGGTCTCGAGCCCTTATCTCCCTCTCGGTGAACCTCCCGCTGAACTGAGCCCCTCTCCCGAGTTGTCTTCCCCGACGAGCTCCCCTGTCCACGCGTCCTTTCCGGCGAGCAAAACCACCGACCGCTTCTTCTTTCTTCCCCGACGAGCCACTGCTTGCGGTGTTGGCTGGTGTTGCTCGGTCTCGAGCCCTTATCTCCCTCTCGGTGAACCTCCCGCTGAACTGAGCCCCTCTCCCGAGGTGTCTTCCCCGACGAGCTCCCCTGTCCACGCGTCCTTTTCGGCGAGCAAAACCACCGACCGCTTCTTCTTTCTTCCCCGACGAGCCACTGCTTGCGGTGCTGGCTGGTGTTGCTCGCTGCTGTTTGTGCATCGCTGGAGTAGCAGCTGGTGTTCTGCCGTCGTCTCCGGTGAAGAGGGAGCCAGATCTGGAGCCACGAGTTGCTGAGCGAGGTGAACGGGAAGCCAGATCCGAAGGCGAGCGCGACTGGCTGCTGAAGTTGTTGCGGTGCTGTGCGTGGAGCTACTGGTGATTGCTGGAGCAGTCTACTGGTGTTTGACGGAGATCCGGCGACGAGGGGAACTGTTGGCGTTGCTGTCCCGATCTGTTATTGTTCGAGTTGCTGGTGCCGAGTGGTATTGTTGCTCGTGCTGTGTGTGAGTCGCTGTTGGGGTGTGGCGTCTGATGTGGTTGTTGTCTAGTGTTGCCGCTGCTCCATCTGCACTTCTCCGGCATTGAGGAGCTCTTATCGGCGGCGAAGGCGCGGTCGTCGACGAGGTAAGACTATGCTTCTTGGTTGAGGTTTCACGGCTGGGTTCTGCTGAATATATATATATATATATATATATGCATGCTTGTGAGACCCAGTTGAGATTTGGACTGAATTTGGTGGAAAGGTTTGCTGAATTTAGAGGTGGACAGCCAGTTATGCTCGTTTGATTAATATTGATTGAATTGTGTGGGGTTTGCTTGATTGGAATTTTGGAGGTATTATGAATTTAAGGTTTTAATTTGGGGTTGTGGATCACATATATATTGATTGTTTGCTGAATTTTGTGAAATTGAGCAGTGAATTTGATTTGGAGTTTGGATTAATTTGGGCATGATTGGCCTAATTAATTAAGGAATGAAATTAGAGTTTGAATTGGGGGTTTGTTAGTATTGAATTGGATGAGTAATTAATGACAGGTATTGCTCGAATTGATTTCGCAGGTTCGTTCAAGAGGTTTGGAGACCTCTGGGGTCGTTGCGGTTCGACTTGAGGCAAGAGGATTCTTGCTAACTTTATATTTTTATAAATTGTTTAATGCCCAGTTATTTCATAATTAAGTTTACCGTTGCTTGGTTGAATATGGGTATGTGCGTGTGATATGATTTGTCTTGTATCGTATTTGATTAAATGTTGACGTGATAGTCAATTGTGACTAAATGTGATTGATTGTTGTTGATAGTGTCTGTTGACACGTGTGTGTGTGTGTGTGTGTGTGTGTGGATCGTATGTGTGTGTTGGATTGAATGTGTGTGTGTGGATCGTATGTGTGTGTTGGATTGAATGTGTGTGTGTGTGTGTGTGTGTTGGATCGTATGTGTGTGTTGGATTGAATGTGTTGGTGTGTGTGATAATGTGGTGATATGTGTTGATATGTGGTGAAATGTGGTGAAATGTGTTAATGTATGATGGTGTGTGATAAGGTGTGGTTATGTGATTTTGATTGTCGTTGTGTTGTTGATTGGTTGGTTTGGAGATGGATAGTTGGTTTGGATGTTGTGAAATGTCTCACCTTGGTGATGTGGGGGTGGAGACAGAGATGTTGTGAATTGTCTCACCTTGGTGATGTGGGGGTGGAGACGGAGATGTTGTGAATTGTCTCACCTTGGTGATGTGGGGGTGGAGACGGAGATGTTGTGAATTGTCTCACCTAGGTGATGTGGGGGTGGAGACGGAGAGGTTGAGAAGTGGTAATTGCGAGAAAGGGTTGTTTGCGTACCTGATTAAGTTGTTGTTTGAAGTGATAGATATGTATATTTTAATTGTTGTGATTGGTCGGAAATGAGTTGAGTTATCTTCTTGGTTGATTTGGTCGGATATGGTGATGACTAGTATATGTTGATTATTGCTTGTATTGATTGAACGTTATGATGATTAAATATTGGTTGTACGTTTGGTAATGGGTTTATGGTGGATGTTAATTGTTATTAGTTGTGGTTGTGGGCCATTGTTGGCCATTGGTTGTGGTTGTTTAATTACGTGTGTTTTAGTGGTTGATTGTAACTGGTCAAGGTGGTGAATTTCTGTTGGTAGCTGGTGGTTTATGAAGGTTGGTTGTGTTGATTGAGGGTATAGATTGGTTTCCCATCTTGAGGGTGTGGGCCTATACGAGTTGAGTTTGATGTATAAGTGCAGTCTAGGTTGACGAATCGGCGGCACCAGGAGGGTGGCTGGCCTGTATCGTTATTTTGGTTGATTGTATTATGTGATGATTATCTCGTTGATGCTTATGGGTTTGTTGATGTGAAGGTTAATTGATTTTGTTGTGTTAGTGCAGTAGTGAGTTCAGTATAATTGGTTAGCTTTGGTTGTAAGTCAGTAGTAAGAGATGTGTATGTGCATAGAGTTGTTAATTGAGGTATTAGTAATAGAGAGAAGGATGGATTGGACGTGTCAGTGAAGTTGGATTGAATCGTTCTTTTCGTTATGCTTGTGATGAGTTTGAGGATGGATTGAGGTTAGTATAGTGAAGAGTTGGATAAGGTTGAGTAATGAATGGTATAGTATATGGTATAGTATATGTATATATATATATTGTGTGGCGTGTTGTCGTTGTTGTGAGTTGTTTGGTGATATATGTATGTGTTTTGAATTGTTTTGGCTTGAGGAGTTTTGCCAGTCTTTCGAGAGACTGACCAACTGCGGTTTACGTGCCGTGGTTGGCTGGGGTATCGGGTCCCTCAGCCCATCAGACTTTTCAGGTTCAGCGCCAGCAAGGAGGATCCTGATCACCGTCGGTTTGGAGTCGAGAACTCTACTTTTGGTTTGGGACTTTGACTTGGTTGTATGTGTCGTTTTGGTTTTGAACCTTGAAGTGGTCGAACTTGTTGTATTGGTTTTGGTTTGTAAATGGTTGTATTTCTCTATGTTAAGATTGATTATGGTTTCAAACTCTGGACAGGTCTTACAGGTTTTTCCGCTGTGCTGCTTTTTGTATATATTATGTATGGGATATGTTTTGCAAAAAAAAATTATTTCACCCGCCTTATAGTCCTTCAGGACTATGGCACTGTAGCACCTCTGGCCCGGGGTGTTACAGATTAAGCATGCTAATTGGGGTTAATTAGATACATACTGGATTATTTAATTTTAGAAGTATTAAAATTGAATTAATTATCTTAAATTGTAAGTTGTTAAGGAATAACACTACAATTGGATAATGTGTTGGGTTATTTGAGATGATAAATAAATTGAGTAATTTATTTATTTATGATATGATTATTTAGAATATACAACTAATGGATCTTAGTATCGTATAAATAATCGTTTTATCGAAAGACTTTGAAATTGATTTACTTAGAGTTAAGTAATCCAATTACAAATCAAGACTTGTACCCTTCAATTGTTGTTATTGAATAAATTATCTAATCATAATTAATTATGTTTTATGACTTGGGTACATATCGGAATCGCATTTGGAATGGAAATCATGCAGGGAGCCAATTTGTTTTTCGAAGGCAATTATATTCGTACGCCGTTCAAATTCTTCGTGATTCAAGGCAAGTGGCGATCCGCTCTTGCATATTTATTCCATTTCATTTTAATTGACAATGAATCGGTTGTTCTATTTAGTTGGGATAAATAATTGTTTTGTCGTTTGGGAACTTGTGTGAATAAATGGTGTGTTAATTGAACCTTATTATTAGGTTGTATATTATGCTAGCAACGACCCTTATATATATTGATATTATTATTATAGGGTACTAGATATAATTGGTGTGGATTTGTTGTGCATTGGTATGGATATATAAATGCTAGTTTAGCACGAGTATTCGTAGGAACGTTATTTTCTTGCGAGGTTTAATCGTTTCTTTCTAGCTTTGTGTTAGGAGGATAAATGCCCTAATGCTTTTGGTCACGACCTACCCCTATCTGAAAATAGGTGGTGGTACACTTAGCTAGTGTCAATCTTTGGGATTCATTCTCATCCTATATCTCATTGCGAGATCTATTGTGGAAATTAAAAGCTTTAACATTAATGCATGTTTTAAAACTAAATAAGATAAGTGCCTTGTTGCACATAATTAATATACCCTCGGACGAGAAGTACAACGTGGAACCCGCCTGGACTCTTGTTTTAAAATAAGTCCTCTTTCCAATCTAGATTCGCATTATGCGGTGAGGTTGGTCGTGGACCTAAATAATCAAGGTCGGTTTTCAAACTTTGTGTGAAATATAATGTTCCCAAACAAACATAAGTATTCCTATAAGACTCACTTTCTTTGGAGTCTTCTCTTGTTGCATTCCTATTCTTAATTTCAGTGAGAGTATATGGGTTATGTATCGTCTATCGACTTTTATTCGAAAGACAATGATAGTAACCATATACAATCACCAGAACCATTCTGTTTGAGCCCATTTTTAGTCTTTCATTAGACTGACCAACCTTTCTTTTCCTTGCATGGTTGGCTGGTATCATCCGTCCTATACGGCATATCAGGTACATCTTCCCAGATCGAAGACGCGAGAAGAAGACATTGAAGGCAGTTGCATTTCCTTTGTCATTTGATTATTTTGAACAAGGTTTAGATCATGTTTGTGTTTTGAATATTTAAATCTTCCGCTGATATTTTGATATACATTATTGGGTTGCCGTTATTGCAACGTCATTTATAATACAATCTTGGTTTCTATATATATATATATGTTATTGTTCATTTTAAATTATTATTTTGCGATCAATAATATAAGTCTTGGGTGATTTTGGATGTGCGATCCGAGGTCACTGACGGTAATATTCCTAAGGTAATTTAGGGGTGTTACATGGTGAAGGTTTTGTTTAGTAAAAACCTACAATACAATACAATAAAAAGTATATGTTATCTAAATATGTCTCTTATGTATAACAGAATTTTGTTCAAAATAGCAAATGTAATAATACTTATATAATCACTAAACCATGCTGAAAAGCGATTGGCAAGAGCATTCAGGTCTCCTTGTCCTTCCGTATTTTGAAATTTCCTATACAAACAACAATAAAAAGTGTGAAATTAAAAGATATACGTATATGCATGCATGTCTAAATAGACATATAAATGAGTTTAGCTTACTTACTGGATGTAAGAGTCGACCTCTCTACAATTGAGTAGGATGTATGTGTGTGCTACTTGAAAATCTATCCCCTCATTCATCCATAAAACCATACACTTTCCGCTTACACGTTCGGGATGGTTGAAGATTGAAATTTGAGGATAAGTGTCATTGGTTACATTATCCTCGTTCCTTGTAGCTTTTCTTCTCTTGTATGGGTCTTGAGGATCAGAATAGTGTTGAGTGAAATTTGTGATCTCCTCGAATAAATATGATTCCACTATGAAATTTGTGAAATTTGTGGATTTAGCATGTTACCCTTTAAAATAAATAAGAATATTTCAAACACATACATCCATCGGTATTGTGCGGGGCCCTCCAACTTTGCTTCGTATGGTAAATGTACAATGAGATGCTTCATGCAGTCAAAGAAAGATGGTGGAAATATTCTCTCCAGCTGGCACATAATGAGGGATGCATCACGTTCCAAATCCTCAATACATTTCTTGTCAAGTATGGATGCACATATGGATTGAAGAACAAGCTCAACTCTATCAACGGCCCCCATACACCCATGGGGAGAAGCTTCTTAAAAACAATCGGTATCAGTCTTTGCATGAACACGTGACAATCATGACTCTTCATCCCGAGTAGTTTACCCTCTTGCAACTGCACACAACAATCAATATTGGATACATATCCATCCGGAAATCTCAATGTCTTTAACCGAGTAGTTTACCCTCATGTACCTAAAATTTAACCCTAGATAGTCAATTCTAGCTACACACTTAACCGTAATTTATTATTTCGAGACTAATTGAAATATCTACGCCACGACTATAGCCTCACAAAAACATTTGATGCTTCACTAAGCAAATAACCTTAAAACTAGCCATGACAAGTTTATTTGAGGCTACTATCAAAAACCTATTGCTCGCTACGACTATAGCCTCAAATGAATAATACATTGTTGATGGTAAATAATGCCAAATTTTTAACCATGATTCTAACCATGAAACAAATAACTTATGGGTAATTGTTCTTAAGAATTCTCAACTCAACATGTAAATGATGAACTCGTGGATAATATTGTGCCTCTTTTTGTAGTTAGATCTATAAGTTTAAAAAGAAAATAAAATTTGTACAATGTAGTTTGATAACAAAAAAATTACAAATGTACACATTTGCAATAATAGTCTATGTGTTGTGTAAATAAGAAAACTTACCCGATTAACAAACTTCAAAATTGAAAATTTCCTTGTTGTAGATCTAGTAAAATGAAGGTATGTTGGAAGCTTGAAATGAGGGTTTGAATTTTGAGAGTCGAGTTGGAAGTGTAAGATTTGGTAAAGTATAAAGAGAGTTTTTGCATGTGTAAGAAGGTTAGTATGAGAAGCATTTAGTGAATGCTAGGTTCTAGTTAACCACGAAAACTGCCACAAAAATGGCCATGTCAAGTATTTACGGGTAATTAGCTACGAATGTAGCACCGACCTTGAACTTAAGGGTATGTATCTTCAAAATTGGCCCCAAAATTGGCAATGCGATGTATTTATGTAATACCCCTCATTTCTATAAGGATATTTGAGTAATTTTTCCTAACCTTCGTTCGGTAATTATTTCGTTTTCGGAGAAGTTAGGATTTTCCGTAACATCCTTGATCTCCGAAATAATTCCTTGAGTGGTATACAATACATTCGATGTATTTTCGAGACTTAGAATATTTGTTTGAATACAAACATATAATTTTCGGGGTTTAAAAACCCATACCAAAACCATTTCCCCACAACTTTTGCACGCTTGACACGATACTCCCCCGTGTGCAATCCCGGTCGAGGCACCTGTCGATGGGTCCAGCGACCTGCTTCCTCCTTGGCCTTTATAAGGAGCCCGATCTGGAGGTTGTTGGGCACCCATATCCTTCCCCTTCTTCGCCATCTCCTTCCCAGCGAGCTCGGACCGGTCGATGTTGCTTCCTCCCGCCGGCGACCATGCTGTTCTTGCTGCTGTTCACGTTGCTGTGCTGTTCGTGGCTGCTGGTGCTCCATCCCCGCCGACGATCTGCTGTTGCTTCGTGCCGCCGCCGCTGCTGCTCTTCCCGGCGAAGGCGAGCCACCGACGAGGGGGGCGAAGACGCGAGCCGCTGCCCGTCGTTGCTGTTGAACCGCTGAAGTCGTGTGGCGTTGCTGCTGCTGCTGTCGTTCTGCCGGAGTTCGCCGCCGCTGCTGGCTGCTGCTGGTGGCCTCTACTCTCCCTGGCGACGAGGAGCCTTCCCGGCGAGAAGCACCCAGCGCCGTCGTCGCTAATGTTGGTTACGGGAAGAAGAAGGAGAAAGCATGGTGGCCCCCCCTTAATCAGCTCTTGTAATGGGCCTAAAGCCCATTAGCCTTTCAGTCCAATTTTAACCCGAGATCAATCGAGCGGTATAATTTCGACCCACTTTTATCTGTATTTTCTTTAGGAAAATTTAATTAATATTTTTATGATTTAAAATCATAAAAATTTATCAAATTTAATTACTCGAGTTCGTCAGACAAATTAATTGATAATAATTAATTTGTTAGTTGTAACGTTATTTGCTGGATTACGAGTGGACTCGTAATCTGCTAGAGTTATCTGAAGCATAGGCCATATCCTCGGAAAGGATATCATCAGTAGTCGTCTCGTTTAGATTCATCGCCGAATCTACTTAAGGCAAGTGGCGGTTTTCTCTTGCTTAATCATTCCATGTTCTATTAATTATCAATTGTTTTTAATTGTTAATTAAATTGGATTGAACTGTTGTTTTCGTTTGGGAACAGATTTTATAAATAACGTGATTAAAATATGATACTATGATAGGTTGTATATATTGCTAGAAACAACGCTATTATACTTGTTAATGACCGTAATGGTTTTGTTGTGGATTTAAATGTGAACTTTAATGCTAGAATAGCACGAGTATTTGTAGGAACGATATTCCTTGTAAGGATAGTCGTTTCTTTATAATTCTCTTAAGATCGTGACCCATTGCTTCTTATCCATCTGTAAGGATCTGAAGTGTTAAGCACCTTGCTAGTGCAATTTGGGTGGACGTAATGTCACCCTGTGTATTAAAGGTTCGTAGTTACTCGAAATCATAAAAGTTTGTAGTTACTCGAAATCATAAAAGTTTGTAGTTACTCGAAATCATAAAGGTTCGTAGTTACTCGAAATAATATTAAAAGTCTTAACAGTAATAATCGTTTTGGAATTAAATAAGATAAGTGTGGTTAGGCACATAATTAATGAACCTTGGGCGAGAAGTACAACGTGGAAACTCGTATGGGCTTCGATTTAAGTAAGTCCACCTTCCTAATCTGAATTCGCACTAAGAGGTGAGGTTGGTCGTGGACCCAAATGATCAAGTCGTTTTAAACTCTTGTGGGAATAATAATGTTCCCAAACATTCGTCATACTTTCCCCTTAAGACTCAATTCCTTTGGAGTCCTCTTTTCAGTGCATATCTAAATATTAATCATTCCGTGAAAGTACCGGGTTATATATCGTTCCTTCGGTTATTATTCGAGGAACAATGATAGTAAACAGTTACAATCACTAGAACCATTCTGCTTTCACCCTTGCATAGTCTTTCATTAGACTAACCAATCGGGTTTTATTCCTTGCATGGTTGGCTGGTTTCATCCGTCCTATACGGCACATCAGTGGTTGGTTCCCGAAGTTAAAGTAACCAGTTGAAGAAGAAGAGGCTTACCGACGAAGATTTAAGTGTCAGTGTTTTAAGTTGTTAAGTATTACTTTAATATATCTTTATAACCTAGCCATGTTATAGGTTGATTCTTTAAAGTCTTCCATTGAAATGTTTATTCCGTTGTAAAAACGCTACTCTCGTTTGATGAGGGATCTTTTAATAAAAGGGTTCAGTTTCATATTAAAATGTCTTCCGCTGTTTAATCTTTTGTTACTTAACTAAGTTTAATTGTTCGGATTAAAGCTTGGGGTGACTTTGGACGGTAATGTCTGAGGTCACTGGCGTGTGGCATTTCCGACAATAAGTCGGGGGTGTTACAATTATGGTATCAGAGCAACGGTTTTAAAATTCTTGGCCTATTGTTAGGTTTGAGAATTTTTGAAAAATTAATTTCGAAACTATTTTCGACCTATTTCCTATTAAAAAGAATGTTAAGGATTTAACTGTTGGATTTAAAAGTTTTTATCTACTCCTTGGAATTCAAAATAATGTTTTAGCTATTTGAACTTCTAAAGCTATTTATAATTGGTTTATAAAATATCGTGGTATAAGCGATTAAATTAAAATTTATGATTGTAACTTTAAAAGTGCAAGTTTTTTTTTAAGAGTTTTGTGATAATCGTATCACAAGTTTGCAAAACTAAACTGTATAAATAATTATTTATATAGGGTTTAAAGGTATAAAGTATAAAGTTTGAAAGCATCAGTTTAAGTATATAAAGTTTGAAGGTATAAAGTTTAAAAGTATAAGGTTTATTAATAAGTGGTTTCAAACTTCTGCAAGCTTCAAGTGTTACTTATTCCTTAGATCCATTCTTAGGGATATTGTCTCTTCTTAGGGTCAATGTCATTTAAAGGTTGACATTTCCCCTAGAATACTCATTCTTAAGTAAGCAGAAGAAGATCATTTCTGTAGTTAACAGTAGAGGGTTAGTCAGACTAATATAAAGTTATTAGTTTGAACCCTTATAATCTGTATCATAACGTATCTGACTAAAGTGTCGTGATCAAGTGGGGAAAGTTCTAAATTAACGTTATGATTCACCAATAGATGGTGAACACAAGAAACATGATTCGTGCTGGTGCAGAACCAAGTAACAACCCAAGGTTGAATCTGAGGAGCACCGCTAATCAAGGGGGGGAGAACGAGTCTGTCTCTCACAATAACCCCGCAGGCGTTGGCCAAGTACAGGCTAATCCTCCGATAGTATTGGATGTTGCGACCAAAGAAGCCATTCGTGAGTTTATTATGCAGACGGTCACCGACGTAATTCAGTCGATTGCACCACAAGCACAAGGTGTTCCGATTCCTCAGGATATTCCTGGAATTGAGGAGTCAGTGGAGCACGTACCTCAGGTCAATGTCGTCAGGGATAGAGGGAATTACGGTTGAGCCTTGAAGGTCGTGAGCTCTATGAGTCCTGACAGCTATGACGGTACTGGAGAGCCGGTCAAAATAGCGTATTGGTTCTCGCATATGGAACGGTTGTTCAGAAACGTGGATTGCACTGAGGTTGAGAAAGTGCACATCGCTTCCCTTCAACTCAAGGATGTGGCTAGCGAATGATGGGAGAGCACTGGTTTAGCTGATCATCCCGAGTTGAATTGGGGTATGTTCAAATCAAAAATGACTGATCATTTCTTTTCCCGTGCTATGAGGGAGGAAAAACATAAGGAATTTCTATACCCTACAACCGATGGGTTAAAGGTGACTGAGCTTGCAGCTAAGTTCAATCACTTGTTGTAATACGCTGGGCCTGAGGTGTCGAGCGAAGAACAAAAGATCTGGTACTTCCATGGATGGATGAACCCAGAAATCAAACCTTTGATGGTGCATCACGGTTGTTCTACGTTAGAACAATATGTGGATGCGGCCTACAAGATAGAGGTCACGTTGGAAGAATCCGCCCAAAAGCGGGAGAAGCAAGTTAAGGGAAAGGGTGGGCAACAAGATCGCCTGGTTGGTTCATTCAAACGACCGACATCGCCTACCAAGTTTGAGAAGTCTGGTCGTGCTAAGACCGAGACAACTCAGTCTGACTCCGCCAGAGGCTCAGATTGGAGTAGCGGAGTATTTCAGTGCCACAACTGTGGTGAAGTTGGGCATAAGAGTCTTAATTGCTAAAAGGATAAGCGGGTATGTTATAACTGTGGGAGAGAAGGCCACATGAAAACATACTGTAGAAAGAAAGGTCAAGGACCAACACAGTCTTATCAAGCCTCAAATGTTGGCCATGGGCAGAATCCAAAACCAGAGGTATCTGCTCCTGAGCAATCTATGGCTCGTAATAAAGGCAAAGCGTCTATGGAGTCTTCAGGTTAGGGGCAACGACTCTTTGTGATGAGTCAAGTCGACGGGAAGGAACTCTGATCAAGTAGTTGTACTTTTGTTAAGCCTTTTCTTAAAATTAAGGAGTAACGACTTATGTCGATAATCTCCGTAGTTTCGTAGTCTGTCTGTTCGACTTTTTGTCAGTTGCTTTAATATAATGTTCAAATAATAAAGAAATGTTTTCTTGTTTCGGAAAATTTCTGAATTCGTTGCAGTTACAAATCGTTCATGCTAAACCTCGTGAGTGCCGGAAACAGTATATATCATGTATGGATAAAGGTTGTCGGACTCATAGGGGAAGAGTATCGTATGTAGCCTAGATGTTCGTTCCCTACATAGTTAACCCCAGGGTCGACTCTATGGCATTAATTGCTTTCTTAGCTAAAGTTGGCGAGCGTTATCTCATACGCTGAGTTCTTCCAGAACTTCATAAGGTGTAGGGATAAATGTGTAGGGTTAATGCTCTATGAGTGTAAGAGTTATCTCTCATACGTGCACCCTGAATAGTTGCTCTGGTAAAAGTATATAAAGATGGATTAATGCGAAGTCCAGAACACCTAGTTGTGAGTTCATGCAGTATGCATTGATATGCATAGATTAAAAAGGACAGTTCATAGGGAACTCGTTTCCTCTATTACGATTTTTAAGTAAGACCTTAGAGTCCAGAGTTATGGTTATGAGATCCATAAGTGGGTACGACCAGTGTAGGACCAATGGTTAAAGTTGCTTTTAAAAAAGCCAAGTGTAACACCCCAGGCCAGCCACCGCGCCACCAACCGGTGCCGCCTGGTTGTCCACATGGGCTGCAGCCCATACACCCCAACCCGGCCCAAAGGCCCAGCCCAACGGTTGTCTCCTGTGTGGCCCACAGCCAACACAAGCGGGTTGTTGCCAAGGGGAATCGAACCCCCGACCTTTGGCATATCTCCCCTTTCCTGAGAGATATGTCACCAATTGAGCTGCACCGACACCGGTTGGTGGCACGGTGGCTGGCCTGGGGTGTTACATAAAAAGTACACTTTGAATGAGAGGGGCTCCGACCTTATCGGGCCAGCCATTTCTTTATCCATGGGCTACAGCCCATGTACCCCAACCAAATCCCCATGGCTAGGAGGTTGTTTGCAAGGCTCGAACTCGAGACCTCACGCTTTAACAAGCAGCCAAACGCCCACTTGTTACCAATTGTGCTGCAGCGCAATTGGTGACAAGAGAGCGTAAGGCTTCTTGTTAAAGCGTGAGGTCTCGGGTTCGAGTCTCACGAACAACCTCCCAACCATGGGGATTTGGTTGGGGTATATGGGCTGCGGCCCATGGATAGAGAAATGGCTGGCCCGATAAGGTCGGAGCCCCTCTCATTCAAAGTGTACTTTTTTGTAACATCCCCCATCTCTGAGCCGACCCTTTATAGGGTGCAGCACAATTGGTGACAAGAGAGCGCAAGGCTTCTTGTTAAAGCGTGAGATCTCGAGTTCGAGACTCACGAACAACCTCTTGAAGATGGTTGCCTATTAATTAGGTAGAGCCACCAAGAAAGAGTTGGGGTGTATGGGCTGTAGCCCTGTAAAGGGTCGACCCAGAGATGGGGGATGTTACACCAAGTGTGCAAGGTCGTAGGTATTATTTTGGAAAATCTAATCGAAGTTCGTTTTGAGGTTTCATAAGGAAACGATATGATTAAGTCTTGGATGGATAATAGATTGTGTGCGGAAAATACGGATCTTAAGTTTAAAATAAGTTATTGGAGACAGTTAAACAAACTTTTGGGCTATGAGTCAAGTAATGACATCTGAGCCAAATCTAATTAGGCCAAATGATTGAATTTGGTAAGTTGTACTTTCTGGGAATAATAAGTTATGATACTTTGTAAGGTTCGATATTTGGACTCTATGTGAGTGAGTCATCTATAAGGTTTATGGACAACTCTTTTAGGAAGAAATTAAGTTGTGAAGCTATCGTGTTGGAAGTAGGCCACTTAAATGTGGAGATTACAGTTTAAGAATAAGTTATGTTGATGATTCCGATAAATTAAAGGATTTAGTAGAAAGAATTGTCTATGTACGCCTAAAGAGTATAGTAGCAAGCGTTAATCGTATAAAAATAATAAAAGTTCCGATAGAAGTGACTGAGGCTATTGGCAACGAATCATTTTCAGGATGATACCTTAAGGAATTAAGAGTAATATCTCATACAATTTGTTTCGAGGAACATAGGAATAAAAGCATGGTGATTGTGTCTGGAGAAAGTTAAGGAATCTTAAAGGTTTAAGTTATAAAGTGATTAAAGATGTCAAGTCCAAGTATTGAGGTTAGTTGTAACCCAATTCCATAGGTTATTCGGTTAAGTTTCGAGGTCGAAACTTCTTTTAAGGGGGAAGTGATGTAATACCCCTCATTTCCATAAGGATATTTGGGTAATTTTTCATAACCTTCGTTCGGTAATTATTTCGTTTTCGGAGAAGTTAGGATTTTCAGTAACATCCTTGATCTCCGAAATAATTCCTTGAGTGGTATAAAATACATTCGATGTGATTTCGAGACTTAGAATATTTATTTGAATACAAACATATAATTTCCGGGATTTAAAAACCCATAGGAAAACCATTTCCCCACAACTTTTGCACGCCTGCCACGATACTCCCCCGTGTGCAATCCCGGTCGGGGCACCTGTCGATGGGTCCAGCGAGCTGCTTCCTCCTTGGCCTTTATAAGGAGCCCGATCTGGAGGTTGTTGGGCACCCATCTCCTTCCCCTGCTTCGTCATCTCCTTCCCAGCGAGCTCGGACCGGTCGCTGTTGCTTCCTCCCGCCGGCGACCCTGCTGTTCTTGCTGCTGTTTGCGTTGCTGTGTTGTGTTGTTCGTGGCTGCTGGTGCTCCATCCCCGCCGGCGATCTGCTGTTGCTTCGTGTCGCCGCCGCTGCTGCTCTTCCCGGCGAAGGCGAGCCACCGACGAGGGTGGCGAAGACGCGAGCCGCTGCTCGTCGTTGCTGCTGAACCGCTGAAGTCGCGTGGCGTTGCTGCTGCTGCCGTCGTTCTGCCGGAGTTCGCCGCCGCTGCTGGCTGTTGCTGGTGGCCTCTACTCTCCCCGGCGACGAGGAGCCTTCCCGGCGAGAAGCACCCAGCGCCGTCGTCGCTACTGTTGGTTACGGGAAGAAGAAGGAGAAAGCATGGTGGGCCCCCCTTAATCAGCTCTTGTAATGGGCCGAAAGCCCATTAGCCTTTCAGTCCAATTTTAATCCGAGATCAATCGAGCGGTATAATTTCGATCCACTTTTATCCGTATTTTCTTTAGGAAAATTTAATTAATATTTTTATGATTTAAAATCATAAAAATTTATCAAATTTAATTACTCGAGTTCGTCAGACAAGTTAATTGATAATAATTAATTTGTTAGTTGTAACGTTATTTGCTGGATCGCGAATGGACTCGTAATCTGCTAGAGCTATCTGAAGCATAGGCCATATCCTCGGAAATGATATCATCAGTAGTCGTCTCGTCTAGATTCATCGCCGAATCTACTTAAGGCAAGTGGCGGTTCGCTCTTGCTTAATCATTCCATGTTCTATTAATTATCAATTGTTTTTAATTGTTAATTAAATTGGATTGAACTATTGTTTTCGTTTGGAAACAGATTTTATAAATAACGTGATTAAAATATGATACTATGATAGGTTGTATATATTGCTAGAAACAACGCTATTATACTTGTTAATGACCGTAATGGTTTTGTTGTGGATTTAAATGTGAACTTTAATGCTAGAATAACACGAGTATTCGTAGGAATGATATTCCTTGTAAGGATAGTCGTATCTTTATAATTCTCTTAAGATCGTGACCCACTGCTTCTTATCCATCTGTAAGGATCTGAAGTGTTAAGCACATTGCTAGTGCAATTTGGGTGGACGTAATGTCACCCTGTGTATTAAAGATTCGTAGTTACTCGAAATCATAAAAGTTCGTAGTTACTCGAAATCATAAAAGTTCGTAGTTACTCGAAATCATAAAGGTTCGTAGTTACTCGAAATAATATTAAAAGCCTTAACAGTAATAATCGTTTTGGAATTAAATAAGATAAGTGCGGTTAGGCACATAATTAATTAACCTTGGGCGAGAAGTACAACGTGGAAACTCGTTTGGGCTTCGATTAAAGTAAGTCCACCTTCCTAATCTGAATTCGCACTAAGCGAAAAGGTTGATCGTGGACCCAAATGATCAAGTCGTTTTAAACTCTTGTGGGAATAATAATGTTCCCAAACATTCGTCATACTTTCTCCTTAAGACTCAATTCCTTTGGAGTCCTCTTTTCAGTGCATATCTAAATATTAATCATTCCGTGAAAGTACCGGGTTATATATCGTTCATTCGGTTATTATTCGAGAAACAATGATAGTAAACAATTACAATCACTAGAACCATTCTACTTTCACCCTTGCATAGTCTTTCATTAGACTAACCAACCGGGTTTTATTCCTTGCATGGTTGGCTGGTGTCATCCGTCCTATACGGCACATCAGTGGTTGGTTCCCGAAGTTAAAGTAACCAGTTGAAGAAGAAGAGGCTTGCAGACGAAGATTTAAGTGTCAGTGTTTTAAGTTGTTAAGTATTACTTTAATATATCTTTATAACCTAGCCATGTTATAGGTTGATTCTTTAAAGTCTTCCGCTGAAATGTTTACTCCGTTGTAAAAACGCTACTCTCGTTTGATGAGGGGTCTTTTAATAAAAGGATTCAGTTTCATATTAAAATATTTTCCGCTGTTTAATCTTTTGTTACTTAACTAAGTTTAATTGTTCTGATTAAAGTCTGGGGTGACTTTGGACGGTAATGTCTGAGGTCACTGGCGTGTGGCATTTCCGACAATAAGTCGGGGCGTTACAATTTATGGGTAATTTTACTTCGAATATAGCATCGAACATGAATTTAAGGTGCTTAGCTTTGACTTTAGCCTCAAAATTTATCATGCCATGGATTTACGGGTAATTTGGCAACAAATATAGTCTCGAACATGTACTTAAGGGTATATAGCTCCGACTTTACCCACAAATTTGGCCATGCGTTTTATTTAAGGGTAATTAGCTCCGAATATAGCATCAAATATGAATTTAAGGGTATACAGATACGACTTCAGCCCCAACTTTAGCTTCAAAGACAATTTGTGGCAATATAGTATCGATTTTAGCCTCAAATGTTTTTTTTCTAGGCTAATTACCCTCAAAAGTTAGCAACAAAGTTATTTTCAGGCCAAATAGCCATGAAATTTTATTTCATGGTTACATTCGTTACTAATGCTTATAATATTAACCTCAAATTATTTTGTGGCTATGGACGCGTTTTCCGGTAGTAGCAATGGCTTCAGCTTTTACAGAATTGGGTTTAATGAGTCTTACACAGTTACATAACTCTCAAAAAGTAGTTTATGTTATAGGGAAATTATATGTGATTGATCATACAGTAAGTTAGTTAATTATAATTTAAAAAATAAATAAAGAGGTAATGGATAAACGTAAGGTTAAAAGAATAAGAATCTTATGTTGATGTATCGCCCAAAATATGAAACACCGGTTGAAGTATCCCGGCCAGTTCAAGTTGGTTTGAGCATTCGACTATTCAGATAAGTCAAGCATTTGAGGTATTTTTCCTAATCTACCAATACGTTCTATGTTCATGAAATTTATATTATATTATCCGCTGCGTTCGAATCCCTAAAATCCAATAACTAGACGAATATTAGGAGTGCTGCAACGGAACGGATGCCTGCTTGTAACATTGGACTAACTTTAATTTCTCTAAGAAAAATGCGCGCATAGGTGTATTGCTTGTAGTCCTGTACTACTTTACTTAGATCAGATTATTGCCTCAAATTGTCAATTCCTTGGTTAATTAGGGAAAATGTTGGTAGACTACCCTCATGAATTAAATATCCAAGTATAATAATTGTGTTGATATAACATTTAATGTTATTGCAAAAGTTCAATACAGATTTACGTTAATTACTTTCTACGATGCACTGTAATAATTACCTACAAAACTCTCAACATTTAATTATTTACGGTAGGACTTGGTATACGGGCTGGGGAATTTTGAGAATTGGGACATCCTAGAATAAATCAATTGTTGCTATGTTTTGAGATTGGGACATCATATAAAGATAAAAGCTTATTACCTACAAAACTATAAACTTTATTACTCCATATTTTAGATGGTAAAAGTGTTGGGAATGGGACATAAAATAAATTTTGACAAAATAAAGTTTCTTTTTTATTAACATGCTAATAGAAAAATAAAAGTCTAAAATGTTTTATTAACATACATGCTATTTTTTGACAAAACGGGCATTTAATAATTTTATTGTTTTAATATAAAAATTATATTTATTTATTTATTTTTATTAACTTGCTAATAGAAAAATAAAAGTCCAAAATGTTTTTACTATAATACATATATTATTACTTAGTGATGAGTAGACTTGATATATATATATATATATATATAGATTTAGGATCTGGTAAAACGGCTTCTTAGGATAAAACAGAAGTACTAATTACATCCGTTAGATGAGATCTAATGGATGGGTTGGATTACACTAATTTAAGGTGCATATTAAGAAATTACCCGATGCTCTACACAATTAATATCAATCCCGGATTTTTAGGGATTGAATGATACGGTTTTTTATCCCCTTTCCATATTCTCTCCCTCTCAGATCTCTCTCCCCTCTAACCCTCACCGACGCCCTCATCTCCCACTCTCTCCCTCTCAGATCTATCTCCCTCTCCTCCCTTGCACAGACCACCGGCGACCACCATTCTCCGGTCCGACTCCAACCATCTCTGACCCACCACTCACAGCCCCCATCCCGCTCACTCTCTCGGTGCTTTTCCAGTCCCTCGCCTGTCTCTCCTTCATTCTTCATTCCGAAGGCGCTGGATTGCTTCTCTCCACTGACGGCGCTACCCGATTCCTCTCTCTATCTGTCCAGCGGGTTCCGGCCATCGCGATATCTCTCCATCTCCCTGTAATTTAAGTAATTTAGTTTTCGGTTTGAATTTCTCACTGTTCTTTCAATTTCCGGCCATCCTCGTTCCGATGGCGGGCATGTGAAGTGGGTGCGAGGTGGTGCACGGTGGATAGGTGGCAGTGGATCTGGGCGTGGGCAGGGCGGTGGGTCGTCGGTGGTCTGGCGCCGAGGAGGTTCGATGGAAGATTGGTGGTCTAGTAGCATTGGACTTGCTCGCGCCTTTAAAGTACCCCTTAAGAAATACACACGAGGTAGTACCTATTACCTAACTCTTGATATCAAATTGGTCGTTGCTCAATCTTATAAAGCAATTCATAAATTGAATTTGGCAATTGTTTTTCAGATTTTGACCCTCTGTTACCGTGCTCCTGTTGGCTACATCTTTGGTACCGTCTTCTCCCTCCTTGATGTAGTGTTTGCAAGTACCAAAGATACAAACGAAACAGAAATTCAATTTATGATGCAGTGTTGGCTGTATCTTTGGTACCGTCTTCTCTGGAACCTATCTTATGTGCCTAAGAGGAGATCGTTCGCCGAGGCGGTCGAGGAGAGAGACACGGAAGGCGAGGATGAGGATGATCTTGGCGAGATGATTCTTACGAGCAACGGTTTGGGGATGGCGCTCAAGCAGGAAGAGGTAGGGCGCCAAGTGGCCTTCATCGGTGGCGGGATCAACGGAGGCGGCGGCGATGGTTGTGAAGGCCTCGGGAATTGGGACTCGAATGGCGGTGAGAGTGAGGGGACCGAGAAGTTTTACCAGAAGATGATCGAGGCGAATCCGGGGAATTCGTTGCTTCTTGGAAATTACGCCTGGTTCTTGAATAGGTAACAACTCTCATTTGATTTTCCGTGTTATTTGAACAATTCTAGGCCACTGTTTTCAAAGATTGATGAATTGCATTAATACTGTTTGGTGATTTTGTGCAATCTTTCAGAAGAAGGTTATACCCCTGTTTATACTTTAACAATTATAAACATGTGCAAAATAAGAGCATTGATGTCCCTCCATGTTCTACATAGCTGATGTGAGTATTTGCTCACTAGAAGTTGTTAACTCCTTGTAAATTTGGAATATGTTTGTCTATCTGAATGCAAGATTATAAGTGTTGTTTGTATTATTTGTAATTGATATTCAAATTGTTTGTTGTGATATTCATATAAATTTCTTTGATATTTATGTTGGATGTATTTTTTATAATTAAGTAATTATATTCAAATTTTATGGTATGATATTCACTGTAATGGTATTGATATTCATGTTGGTCGTTTTGGTGCATTATAAGTGTTGTTTGTATTGTTTGCACTTAATATTCAAATTGTTTGATGTGATATTCATATAAATTTATTTGATATTCATGTGGGATGTACGTTTCATGCTCTGAGTAGTAGATATTCAAATTTTATGATGTGATATTAAATGTGATGTCATTGATATTGGTGTATACTGTTTGCTCCGAGTAGTAGATATTCAAATTTTATGATGTGATATTCACTATAATGTTGTTCATATTCATGAGGTTTCATGCGTTGAATAGTCGATATTCAAATTTTATGATGTGATATTCAATATAATGTTGTTGATATTCATTATAATAATGTTGTTGATATTCATTATAATAATGTTGATATTCAGGTTGATTGTGCGACTGTGCGACCCAAAATCGATGCGATAATGTCATTGTTAAACCTTATCGCCGTGAATCAAAGCTTCGAAGATATTGGATGGTGATATTCGTGTAGTTAGGTGATGATATTCATGTACTTGGGTGAGTGGGTGACTATATTAATGTAATTGGGTGGTGGGCGATATTCACAAATTGAGTGGTGATATTCGTGTAACTGAATTTAATATACATGTAATTAATTGAGATATTCATGTAACTTAGAGTGATATTCATAATATCAAGTGGTTAAATTCATGATTCAAGTAATGATATTCATATTTTTAAGATATTAAATGTTCACTTATTAAATAGAAATCGATATTCAAACAAACATGAACGATATTCATTAACAAATGATCGATATTCGTGAACACATTAACGATATTCACGAACGCTGGAAAATCATTAAACGAACAGAACGAATTTAAATCTAAATGAATTTAAAATAATCTTTCTATTTAAATTTTAAATATTTGAAAAATCTCATTCTCTCTCCAATTACAAAACAACTTCCTATTTTGTAGGATAATAATTTCGGTAATTCAATAAAAAAGGCAGGTTATTTAAATTCGGTACAATGCACCCCCATGTGGCTTATTTTGCTCCATCAAATACAGCCCTCCAATCTCTTCAATCCAACGCTTCTTATTTGTACTTCCGTTTTACCACAATTCTCGTTTTACCGGAGCGCGCCTCTATATATATATATATTTATGCTCAGGTGAAACGGAGTATTACGATAAAACGGAAGTACTAATCACATCCGTTAGATGAGAATTAATGAATGGGCTGGATTACACCAATTTGAGGTGCATATTAGGAAAACTAGAAATCGGGGCCTTTTGTGTATATGTAGTGTCACGGTTTAAATTTGAGTTTCTAATATATTGATTGTTGTTTCATGTTTTATCTTAGACGATATATTGTTTGATATGGATTTAAATGTAATATCTAAGTCTTGACAAAAGAAATGTAATATCTAAGTATTTTAGGTAAAAAATGCTATGATTGTACGAAGTACAATTTTATTTTTTTTATTTTGGTCAGAAGTTTAATCTAAATAATTGGTGATTAAAATGCTATGATATATATCATTTTAGTTAATAAATATTAGTCATTACTTCCTATTCTTATTAAATATGGAGTAATATAAATAATTGGTGACTCTGCATATTCTTAAACATTATTACATTTTATATAAAAGTACATTAGTTATTTTATCGGTATATGCTTACTCTTCTTAGCGAAATTGTAATTCATAACTTCTTCCTTGTACATTTCATATGTGAGAGTGAGTACATGTCTATTATTTCGGCTTTCATCCTTGATTAATTCCTCTAGACCAACACAAATGAGGCCAGCTTTAGTATATATATACATGATGAGTGTAAAATGAATATGTATATAATAGAACAATAAAAATCATCTTTAATCAAAATAACAACACACCTACCTAAAACGATTTAGTACAAAAAAGGAACTAAAAATACAAACCTAATTGAATTTATACTACCAACAGTTGAAGGGTTTACATCGTCCATAAAATAGTTTGCTTTATTCGTTACTAACAATCAGTCATCCTAAATCGATTGTCTTTGTCCTCCTTCTAGTGAAAGTTACCGGTGCATGATGTAAACAATTGATGCCTCAATAGTGATATTAGATTATCCAATTCTCTGACATCTTCACATAAAATTAACCTATCTTGATCAAAAGACAATTATATTAATAAATTTAAACCGATATATGTAAGTATTGTAGACTACAAAAGAGATCCAAATACATATAATCAAGGATAGTTTATCGTGAGGTGGATATATACTTGCATCATCGACAATCGGGAATCCTCATTCACATCTTTAACTTAATAATTATGCTTACTTCAGTGACCATGTCTTTTTAAGGTGTTGTCCATTATCTCCCAAGCTTCACTATATGGCTTTCTAAAGGTAATTTCCATGTAGAAGAATGAGATGATGGATGCCCAGAGCAAATGAACGGAATACCACCGTTTTTGCCCTTTTATAGATGAAAAATGTTACTTGGAAAGTGAAGCCATTTTGACATATAACCGTTTAGACATCTTGACTATAATTTGTTTTCAACCATTCACTGTGTACTAAATACGGGAGTTACATGTAATAATTGGATAATATTAAAATAGGAGTAAATGAGAGCAAAATATAACGTGTACAGTATGTAGTAACTATCACTAATTGAGATTTAACCTAAAGAGTAGTCCGTACGTAGAGACAAGATTTAACTGAAAAAAGTGTGTGTGGGAAGGGAATAATTACTTACAAATAGTGCTCATTTTTTATATATACACATAATTATGCTATGGTATATTAAAAGGAACAAAGAAAAATTAATTACTTAGATTACAAAGTAGCATATAATTATACTTATGTATTTTATATTGTTTTATAAACCCTATAGTAAAAACCGATCAGAAAATCTAACATATTATATACTAAGGGTGATAAACTAACCTTACATGCAAACTATATCTTTAGGCCTATTTAAGCCTTTGATTTTGTCTTTAAAAGTTAGCATTCAATGACCTAGAATGCTAACTTTTAAATATATATAGATGGTTGTTTTTCATGCTTAATAGAAATATAATTTGAACTATGTTGAAAATTTAACGTGAAGATATAAGAGTTATACAACGATATGAAAGAGATGATTTTTTAATTGATTAATATGTAGTAATTGTATATAATTGTGAACCAAAAACTTTGTATATTATATAGACGATTATAGATTAAATATAATTGTTAATATATGAAATTGTCACTTTAGTATTTTTTGGATTTGAGAAATTGTTTAAATTTTGTGCTAAATAAATAAGTTATGAAATGAAAATAAAAACTAATTCATCTTTAAAAGTTAGCATTCAATAACCTAAAATGCTAACTTTTAAATATATATAGATATCCGGTGCTCTACACAATCAATATCAATCCCGGATTTTGGGGATTAAAATTGAAATTTGATTATTCTCTCTCCTATGGATACGGTTTAATCCATTTATTTGACTGATACACCACTCCAAAACCACCCCTACTTTTTTCATACTCACTGAATCTCAGATCACCATTGAAATGGAGGAGAGATTCAAATTGGGCGGAGATCACCATTGAGTGTTGCGGTGGGCGAGTGGTGGCTCGCCGGTGGGTTCGGTGGTCGCGAGCAGCAACAGGGGGCGGAAGCAATTGCAGCGGTGGTTCGGCGTCATCGTCTCGCCGTGAAGCAAATAAAGGAAACCAAATCCGTGCTCTTCTATATTTATTTTGTGGTATTGGAGGATTTAGGGGTTGATTCAACATGTATTGAAGCTTTGGGTATGAAATGATCCTTGACTTTTTCTGTACATAGCTAGAGGAATTTGAACGTGCTATGCAAAATAGTTACAAGAATGGTGGTGTAGATGAAGCCGAAGCCAAAGACCGGAAATGGTTCTTGCACTGGAGGGATATTGACATCCAATTGTTTGAGAAGTGGTTGTCATCAATCCGAGTAGCATGTACTGGAGGTGAAAGATGGGAGATTTTCAGGGCACAGGAGAACAACTAGTGCCAGTTCAGACGTTTCTTCATGGAATATTCTGATTCGTGATGAAGAATTGGCTTCAGATTCATCTGGACAGGTAGAAGTTCCGCCAAGAAGGGTTCCAAGTTTTTCCACATTCACTGGAACCGTGGAGTATGTTCCAGAACTCAACCTGCCAAAAATTGGATTTAGGAAATTGAAGCCTAGAGTTGCTTATGGTATTTTGATTCTTTGTTAGAAGGATTTAGTGGATGTTTTGATGGTGTTATTTGAACTTTCATTAATCGATATTCAAATTTTATTATGTGATATTCATTATAATCGTATTGGGTAGTGATCGATATTCATGTAATATTCATGATATCGGGGGTGATGTTCGTGTAATATGTGTTAATATTCATGCAATTTAGTGGTAATATTAATGTAATTGGTAGTGATCGATATTCATGAATTGAGTAATGTTATTCATGTACTTGAGTGTGATATTCGTGTAATTGATTATGTTATTCATATATTATTAAGTGGTGATATTCATATTTTAAGTTGTGGTATTCATGTATTTAATTGGTGATATCCACATATTAAACAAAGATATTCATACAAACATGAACGATATTCAAGAAACAATGACAAAAACAACAAGAATAAATTTACAAATCTACGAATTTGCAAAGCATTAGGACGCTGGAAAAATCAAGTGGTGATATTCATGTTTTAAGTGGAGATATTCACATCCATCGATATTCATAAACGCATGAACGATATTCATAAAGACGTGATCGATATTCATGAACGCTGAAAAATCATTGAAAATGAAAAAAATGTATTAGCATAATGGGGCGGTTTTAGGAAAGAGAAATAGTGTGTTTTCTCTCTCATCTAACAACCTCATTTATTATCCTTTTCTAATTAAAAATTAAATAATTGCCTTATTAGAAGAGATTTGGTGGTACACCCCTACGATATCTATTTTAAGGCCTAATCATACAACCATTCATCACCATCAATCCAACACTCCAGATTAATACTTCCGTTTTACCATAACTCCCGTTTTACCGGAGCGTCCCTCTCTATATATATATATATTTGTAAATGTTATAATATAGGTAAAAATGTAAAATAGGTATATGCAACTAATTGGGAAAAAACAATAGGAAAGGGTTGTATACTTGTATATATACCTGTCAATTGGGTTGGGCGGGTCGGTTTTGGGTCAAATCGGGTTTAGGTCGATCGGGTTAATAAAAAGTTTCGGATCATGCAGGTTAGGTTCAGGTTGACCCGACGGGTCGAGCATGCCCCTTTTTTATGATTATTATTATGATTTTTAACTTTAATAAAATAATTATAATAATATAATTAATATTATAAAGATATTTAATAAAGTCTATTAAAATATTTAATATAAATGAAATAAAATATACAAAATCAAGGGGGAGCGCGAGCTCGGATTTGCATTCGAGTCGAGTCGGGTTTGGGTTCGGGTCCTTGTTGACCCACTGATGTTCGGGTTGGATCTCGACTCAGAAATTTCGGGTCGGATTTTTGAGTCGGATCGGTTTTTGACAGGTCTAGTTGTATACAATAAGGTTAAAGATAAGATAGAGTAATAGAAGAATAATTTTGTACAATTAATCCTCTTTTATACAACGAGCCAACAAAAGTTATGAATATTGAAAATTTATAGCCACTTATTATAAAATGTGATGAATATTTTTAGAGAAAATTTAGATCTTATTTTTGCACTTTTTATGTATATATTTTCGTAGAATCTTATTTCTTAGGAGTATTAAATTTTTAATTGTATAATGTTGTTCACCTAAAAAAGTACTATTTTCTGATTGTGTCGGATTCAATGCCTTTAAGATTAAAAAGTTGCATATATGCAAGCCAGTGAGACTCATGTTTATAGTTTATACGCGGTATTACATGTTTATTAATTTTTTCCTATTCTTATTGATAACTGCTTTTCATATTTGATTTAGATTATTATAAAATCTATTAAAACAATGGAAATACTATCATACTAAGTTTTATGGGAAAACAAGAAAATTACTTTATACTATAGTGTCAATTTTACAACAACAAAAAATACATTTAGTACATATATAATATATCACGATAATAATCTTATGTCTAAAAATATTAGTAGTCTAATGAAATTTTATTGGATTCTTTTTTTTGAAGAAAGCCGAATGATGGCAAACTATACAGATTATTATTTTATATTAGGTAAGATTCTATTATCATAGTGGAAGATCCTAAAATTCCAAAATGATTCAAGGATCATAGTGGTTATTGGTGCTTGTTTATTGTGTTTTGAGTTCTAATTAAATTTTTTTGCTATTTTTAAGTTTGAGTCTATGATCTAAAATTGTGTTTCAATGCTAATAAATTAAAAAGGAGGCGACTTCTTAATGTAGAATTGGTTTTTTCATAATCTATATAAGTTAGGAAAAATAACTCGAAATAATATCAACTATCACCTTTGAACAAAAAATAATATGAATTTTAAAAATTGTAATAACATACCTGAGCTATGTCAATGTTATCCCAAAACGGTATGGACTATTTTTACGATGAAATTTCTGACGAAAATGCTGATGTGGAACCAGAAAACATGAGTTGATAATTTTTTTCACACATTAGCTCATTTATATATAAAAAAAATCAAAATAAAAAGAATGAACTTCTTCATCAATTTGCATCTACTAAAGCACAAACCTAAATTTCAGCAACCAGTTTTACAACGATGACGGAGATTGACTTTCGGACCTTCCTCTTCGAGCGCCCACTTCGAGGGACTGTTTTTTTGGTTCGTGCTTCAGTAAATACAAATTGCTGAAGAAATTCATTTTTTATTTATTTTTCTTTTTTAATTATATAAATGAGCTAATGTGTGGAAAAAATTTGCCGACTCATGTTCTCCGGTGCTGCATCAGCATCCCTGTTGGAGATTTCACCGGGAAAAATGGACCATATCATTTTGGGTTAATATTAACATAGTTCAAGTACGTTTTTACAAGTTTTAAAGTTCATATTAGTTTTGGTTTATAGGCGATAGTTGATATTATTTAAAATTATTTTTCCTATAATTTATATACGGAATATATATACTTTTTAAATGAGCTATAAGTTTTTTATCAAGCATGCATGATCCACGTGCAATAAGTTTTTGTAAAAAGTGTATAGGTTTGGTTGATCAATTATCCATACAAGTGTAAATGTACTTTTACTAAGTTTGGTTTATAAATAATATATATAATTTATACTTCTTATATCTATGTTCTTATCAAACATCATTTAAGTATAAAAAACTTTTAATAATAATAATAATAATTTATATACAATAATATTCGAAATAGCATGTGCAATAAGGACGAAGAGTAGCCATTTTCTACGTGGGTATTAATTTGGCATACTCAACTTTCTTGTAAATTTAAGTAGGATAATAGGTTCTCTTCTTTTTAGACATGCAAACCTCAATTAATTTTTTCTATAATTTTCTAGGATTTTATTATTTCACTCTTTTATTAAGTAGCAAGAGGGGTCAAACAGTCCTAGCGATCATGTTTTCATGAATCCAGAATGTACGACCTCACCAGCAAACACTAATTCTTAAAAAATCAGCCAAACAATGGAACAGAAATACCTTTGGAAACCTATTTACACAACTAAATAAAATTGAAAAAGAACTCACAAAAATACAAAAAGTCATTGCTATTAATGCCGACAGGTCACTGGCCATTAAGCAGACTAGACTCATCGCAAAAAAAGAAAACCTTCTCAACTTCCAAAAGATCTTCTGGAACCAAAGAGCGAAAACTAAACATATTAAATTTAATGGCACAAATGCCAGCTATTTCCATAAAATTGCCACTAGCAAGAGAAATAGGAAAATCATCAAACAAATCTGAACAAATGAAGGCACCATGATAACTGGTGAGGAAAATATTAGAAAAGAAATACATAATGAATTTATCAAGCGATTCAAAAGTGCACCTATCAACCAGAATCTTCTACACGAACATCTACAACTCATTCAAACTGAAATCACCCACGAGGACAACCAAGAACTCACCCAACCAGTAACAAATGAAGAAATTAAGAAAGCCACCTTTGCGATCGGTCAGGATAAATCTCCTGGACCTGATGGCATGACAGCTGAATTCTACCAAAAATAATGAGACATTGTTGGACCATCTGTCATCCAAGCAGTGAAAAGCTTTTTCCTCTATAGGAAAATCCTGAAACAAATCAATCATACCTTTATAACATTAATAGCCAAATGTGAAAACCCAAATTCGACCAACCACTACTGATGTGACCCTGCCGTCCTTGTCACATCCGCCTTGAGACTCCCCTACAGTTACATCCAGTACGATCGAGACATTAATTGCTTAGCACGTTTTATGAATAGTATTTCTATTTTTAGTAGCTGCTATTTTTGGGTGGTTGCCATTTATGTTAAATGGGCCGCCAGAATTAGTAACTAGAGAGTCTGGCACATTAGGTCAACTCTCTAGTATAAATACTCTCTTTTGTCTTCATTTTCAGGTACGTCGAAATAGAGCTTGTTTTCCAGTCGAGTAATCTCCTGCAAACCCGGGCCCTGACGTCAACAATCATTGCATTTCTAGTCGAACTATCCTGGCGTATCGATTCCGTTAACGCGTTTCTAGTGAATTATCCTGGCGCGTTAACTCGGTTACTACCTATCCGATTACTATCCGCAATCCCGAGACAAGAACTAACCCTAGTTCTCGTCTCTCCCCAAACACAAACCCTAGGGCTGCCGCCGCCCCCTCCACTCCTCATTCGGCTGCCTCCTTCGTCGCCACCGCACCACCACCACCACCACCACTTCAGCCGCATCACCACCAACCGCCTCCGGTCACCCCCAGCCGCCGGTCATCATTCCGACCACCCCACAATCCATCTTCTCCTTGCTTCCGCCAATCTATCTTTTCCGAAGAGTTGCCTACGCCCCAATACGCGTTCAATCGATCCTTGACAGCGAATCGTGGTCTTTCCATCGGACAAGGTCACATCAACTGGCATCAGAGCCTTCGAATCACGTAAGTCTTTCCAACTCTTCATCCAAATCACTCCTTCGCTTCCGCAAATCAATTCCTACATATCAAAAAAAAACCTAGATCTTGTTCTAGGACCCAATTTTTTTTTTCTCCCTTGCATCTGAATCTGAAAAACCAAAAGAAAACCCTAGGTTTGGTGTTAGATAAGTTCGACCATCATCAAAACCCACAAAAAAAAAATCGTTTCTGCACAGATCCGAACCCTACTCACCAATTTTCTGCACTTTCATGTGTTTTTGCTTGGTTTTTGATTGTGCTTATGGTAGATACGCTTGTATATAGGCTTAGATAGTTCGTTTGCATCTTTGTTTGCCTTGTGTGCGCCAAAAATCTACATCTTCGCAATCCCCTTTCTTCTTCCAACTTGAATCACTGCCCCAAAATTTTTGTTTTTATTTTCACTTCACTGTGCGGCTGTCTGTGCACTGTTCGGCTGCAATTTGCTGATTTCCTGTGTTCATATTTGCTGATTTCTGCCCAAGTTTTGCTGTGTTGTTCGTGAACAGCAGTGCACTTGTGTTTTGGTGTTTGTTCTTCACGGCAGATACTACAAATTGCCCTAGTTTCACAACAACAACAACAAAACGGGGTTGTTTGCTGATTTAAAAAAAAAAAAAAAACGAGACCACATAAGCCAAAATAAGGCAAGTGCGTCTCTTCGCAGTGCAGGAAGGGAGAACCCGGTTTGATCCTGGCACCTTCAACCCCACGTTTCGCAGTGATTCATTTACCATCTTCTTAATCTCTCACCGTCTGGGTTGCATATCTTGGTTGACTGTGTTGTGCTTACTTCTGTGCTTATATCCTTGCATATCTACTTTCGATATTTTCTTTGATGAGCATTGCCTGGATTTTGTTGATTGTTGTGTGAGTTCCCTTCAGCCTGCTCGTAACCGCCCTCACGGCCAGCCAGAGTAGTTTCCCGGGTGATTGTTTGTTGAGTTCGGTTCTACTTACTTTTTTGTTGATCCTCTATTGCTGTTGTTGTTAGCTTTGATCATGTGGTTTGCCATTTCTCGCTGTCAGGTACCATGTCAGGCGGTGATATACCCCACGAGACGGGAACAGAGACTGCTGAACAAAAACAGCTCCGAGAGATGCATGCTGCCAACCAAGCATTGGCCGCACAGTTTGCCGAACTCCAGCGTCAGATGACAGATATCGTCACTCGCCAGCAATCGACGACAGTTACTATGATTACTCCTGCTCCGGATCAACTACAGAAAGATGATTTGAGCGCCCTAGCCCTGGAAAAGGCTAAGGGCAAAGTTGTGATGCTCCCCTCCACATCAGATGCAGGCCATCTGAAACACCTGGCGTCGCAGAGAGAAAGCATTGTTGATCCGACGCGTCGTCGACAATGACGGTCTGCGCAAGTCGTGATCCAGGAAGAAACCCATGCAGCTGCAGAGGCCGCTGATGAGAGTTTCCAAGAGGAATATGAGGACGATCAGGTTCATTCAAGTGGTCGACATAGTCCAGGCCGCTCACAGACCTTACAGCCTACTACTGGTTGTCCCCACCACCAGCCATCTGGGTCACATCTGCAGCCACGCCAGCGTCAACGTCAACAACGGCAGACCACTTCTGTGCCGTTTGATATTGATGCTTACCAGGATCACCAGAGTGCTCGCACTCCTCTTTATTCTGATGAGGAGGATGCGTTTGATGAGTACGACCTTGAGGAGGATGAGGGTCAGTTTGGCTATGCTGACGAATTTCAGCCGCCTCTCCAGGATCCCCCTGAGCTTCAGCACCAGCGTATCGGCTATGTGCCGCCTCCTTTGCTGCCTCAGAATCAGGACGCTTATTGGCACGCTACCCAGCCCGGGCACCCCCAGCAAGCTCACTAGCCTCAGCGCCCAGCTGCCGGACGAAAGTGTCCGCGACAACCAGCACGCTTTCCTCCACCATATGGGGCTCGTCCAGTCAAGCCATTGGCGGACCTTGCTCCTCGGTTTCCGGACCGCCAACCACCAATTCAACGCCGAGACGTGAAGGTAAAAATCAAAAAAAATTATGGTTTATATGATCCTTCTGTCTTTCTTGAGTGGGTGCAGAACAAAAAGCACGTCCTACGTCATTTGACTGTCCTTGAGTATGAGAAGGTAGATCTCGTGACTCTACATTTTGAGGACGCTGCACAGACATGGTGGCAACGTATTACGCAGCAATATTACCGGATGGGTTGGGCACCCATTACTGAGTGGCATCAGCTCATGTACATCATGACTCGGAAGTATGTGCCTTCCACTTACAAGGAGCAGATGCGGACCGAGATCGCTCGTGCTCGATAGGGCACAGATTCACCTCAGGAGTTCTTTGCCCGCTTGGAGGACATGTACTTCAAGGCTGGCGCTAGTGTTGCTCCGGGTACATTACGGACGAGGTTCATCACTGGGCTTAACCAGCCTATCCAGGATCAGGTTGACGTCCTACCCATTCGGGACCTCAACAATGTCGTGCACACTGCGCATAAGTTCTACCTCCAGCAACAGCGCCAGAGACAGAGACCCTGGCAGTCCACGACACCTTTCAGGTATGGTTCTAGACCCTTTCCTTCGGTTTCAGGCACTGACCCTACTCCTACATCTAGTGCACATAGACAGGACCAGAGAAGCATAGGTACTGCGTCTGCTATAGTGCCACCGAGAGCAGCCCCGTCTGCTCCTGTTCGCCACCCGCAGTCGCCATATTCATATCCCGCTCGTTCTGACCGAGCTAGAGATGTGGAGTGTTTCAGGTGTGGAGGACGAGGACATTACCAAATGAATTGTCCAAATGCGAAGAAGGTCCTCTTCTCCACCCAATCGGCAGGTTATGAGAGTTACGATGACGAGGATGACGCCGTCGAGACAACTCCTGCCGCTGTGTATACAGCCGATGCTGAGGGCTGTGTGGTCAACACTTCTGACCACCATCGCATACCACCTTGCCTTACTCTCTAGACGCGTGCTGAGCGTCAAGGAGGGTGCGTTTACAGCGCAACGGGATAACTTGTTTCATGCTCGGTGCAGCCTTCAGGATGCATCGCTGAGCGTGATAATTGATGGGGGCTCTTGCTGCAATATCATCAACGAGAAGGTTGTCCGCCACTTCCACATTCCGATGACTCATCACCCCACTCCCTATGGTCTATAGTGGATCTCAGACAGTTCAGGTAACACCGTATCATAGCAGTGTCTTATTTCATTTTCTATTAGTCCTTATAGGGATACTGTGCTTTGTGATGTTACCGCCATGGACGCTACCCACTTGCTTCTGGGACATCCATGGTTATATGATCGTCGCGTACTTCACGACGGGTATTTGAACACTTACATGTTCAATTATCACGGGAAGCGCGTGACTCTCTTACCCATGAGTCCATAGGAAATTTTACAGGATCAGGCTGAGCGACAACGCCAGAAGGCCATTGAGGCCGCCAGAACTCCGCCTGCGCAGAAACCAACCCCGGAGAACGCCAGACGACAACTCGGCCGCGTCACCGACCGCGTTGAGGCACCTGAGGGAAACTCGGGCGACAACTCGGCTGGGTCACCGACCGAGTTGTGTCACCTGGGGGAAACTCGGCCAGAAACTCGGCCGAGTTCTAGGCCGGGTCAGCACACCTGGATACAACTCGGTCCAACACTCGACCGAGTTATGGACCGAGTCGGGAAAAGCGCCCGCAACTCGGCCGAGTCAGCTTCCTGTCCTGCGCCTTCGCCTTCTGTGTCTTCTGGAAGGTCATCTGTATCTACAGCTGCTTCTGCATCTACCTTGCGGGGCACCTGTGAACGCAGAGTTCTTCTGGCGAAACACAGGGACCTCACTCCGATACTTCAAGGCAAGTCTGTTTGTTTCCTTCTTATTGCTCGCCTTTGTGCCACTACTACGACAGAGCCCGCCCTTCCGCCTGCAATTTTGTCTATTTTGCAGGAATTTATGGATTTCATGCATGACGAGCTGTCGCCAGGCCTGCAACATGTGCGTCGTATTGAGCATTGGATGGACTTCTTTCCCGACGCGTCGCTGTAGGACCAGGAGACCTTTGTTGTTGGGAAGTTGGCTGAGCACATTCAGGAGCTACACAGGAGGACACGCCCACAGCTGGAGCGATGTGCGATACAATACTCCTCCCAGAAGAACAAGGGAAGGAGACGATTTATCTTCGCCCCGGGCGACTTGGTTTGGCTTCACTTGCGGAAGGAGCGATTCCCTTCCGTCCGCAAGTCTAAGCTCAACCAACGGGGTGATGGTCCATTCAGATTCGTCACGAACATTGGCGACAACACATTCCAGCTCGAGCTACCGGTCAAGTACGGGGTGCGTGAGCCGTTCGACGTCGCGGACTTCGCACCATATGTTGAGCTTGAGCCTAATGAGGGTGAAGCGGGGACGCTTCACAACCAAGTGGGGGAGGGTGATGTGACCCTGCCGTCCTTGTCACATCCGCCTTGAGACTCCCCTACAGTTACATCCAGTACGATCAATACATTAATTGCTTAGCACATTTTATGAACAGTATTTCTATTTTTAGTAGCTGCTATTTTTGGGTGGTTGCCATTTATGTTAAATGGGCCGCCAGAATTAGTAACTAGAGAGTCTGGCCCATTAGGTCAACTCTCTAGTATAAATACTCTCTTTTGTCTTCATTTTCAGGTACGTCGAAATAGAGCTTGTTTTCCAGTCGAGTAATCTCCTGTAAACCCGGGCCTTGACGTTAACAATCCTTGCGTTTCTAGTCGAACTATCCTGGCGCATCGATTCCGTTAACGCGTTTCTAGTGAATTATCCTGGCGCGTTAACTCGGTTACTACCTATCTGGTTACTATCCGTAATCCCGAGACAAGAACTAAACCTAGTTCTCGTCTCTCCCCAAACACAAACCCTAGGGCTGTCGCCGCCCCCTCTACTCCTCCTTCCGCTGCCTCCTTCATCGCCACCGCACCACCACCACTTCCGCCGCATCACCACCAGCCACCGCCGGTCACCCCCAGCCGCCGGTCATCATTCCGACCACCCCACAGTCCATCTTCTCCTTGCTTCCGCCAATCTATCCTTTCCGAAGAGTTGTCTGCGCCCCAATACGCGTTCAATCGATCCTTGACAGCGAATCGTGGTCTTTCCATCGGACAAGGTCACATCAACTACATACCTATTAGTTTATGCTCGACTATCTACAAAATAATCTCAAAGATACTAACAGAACGACTTAAGAACAAAATGAGCAAAATAACTCACCCACTTCAAGGAGCCTTTATCTCAAACAGATCGATCCAAGACAACATCTTAATAACCCATGAAATTTTCCATTCCTTCAAAGCCAAAAAAGGTGTTGAAGGATACCTTGCGATTAAACTTGACATGGAAAAAGCATATGATAGAATTGAATGGAACTTCATTATTGAGGTCATGCGAAAATTTGGTTTTTGCCCAACCTTTACCAACTGGATCAAAGAATGTATGACCACTGTATCTTTCTCGGTACTCGTGAACAACGAACCTACTGAAATCTTTGTACATGAATGCGGACTGAGACAAGGTGACCCCCTCTCACCCTTTCTATTTATCTTGGGTGCAGAAATACTTGCTAGGAAATTACAAAGAGCTACAGACCGACCTAAAAACCCACTTGGGTTCCAAATCACTAAAAATGGAACAAGTATACCCTTCCTGGCCTTTGCGGATGATATTATAATCTTCACCAAAGCAAAGCATGACAACTGTAAGGAAATCAAGAAAATCATCGATGATTATTGTCAGATCTCAGGACAAAGTGTGAACTTCCATAAATCAGTCTTTCAAGTAACAAAGAAAGTTTCGACCACTCGAAAACAACAAATTCAAGGTATCCTTACGATCACCAACATGATCTCGCTGGATAAATACCTTGGATGCCCGATCATTAATGGAAGGGTCAATTCAAATACCTTTGCAGAGATGATCACTAAATCCATAACGCAATTAACCAAATGGAAAGCAAACTCCTTATCACAATGCAAGCAGGAAGAACAACTCTAATAAGATCCAACCTTGCTACTAAACCAAACTTTATCATGCAAAGCTTCATGTTTCCAAACTCAACACACAATGAACTTGACAGAATCAATAGAACCTTCTTCTGGAATAAAGACTCCTCCTATAAACCCCTTATCGGGTGGGACAAAGTATGCCAACCTCTTTCAAAAGGGGGCCTTGGCATTCGAAAAACAAAAGATGTGAACTATACTCTCTAGTACAAACTACTCTGGAAAATTTTAGTTGAGCCTGACAACTGTTGGATTAGAATAATCAATGAAAAATACCTTAAAAACATACACCTCCTATCTTATGACTACAGCAAAAATGGCTCTTGGCAATGGTCCAAGATGATGAGCATCAAAAAAGAATTTCAACAAGGACTGATTTGGCAAATTGGCGATGGAAAAACAATTAAGTTTTGGACAGATAAATGGGCATTAAACGAACCTCTCTACAACACCATCAATCCCGCGCTAGGAACAAACTTAGACTGCAGAGTCCACGAATTCCTCGACCAAAATATGAACTGGAACAAAACAAAACTCCAACAAATACTACCAAATGATATGGTGGACAGAATTGTGAGCATCCCAATCCCCGTAAACCACATTACTGATAGGCTGTACTGGAAACCAAGCAGAAATGGATGGTTCTCTACGAAATCAGCCATAGAACTCATTAACAAAAATAAACACGTTGATAGCAACATGCATGTGAGACTTAATCAAAGACCTCCAAGGAAAAGGCTCAAGCAAAGGGTGAAGTCTTGTGCAAGTTCGGAATTGAACTGTCGATTTGGTTTTGGACAGTCTTCGGTAAAACGGCCATAACTATGGCTAGAAAATTGATCTCGTGATGATTCAAGATGCGTTGGAAGGCTGATTCAAAGATCTACAACTTCATAGTTTACGTCGGATCAAGATTCCAACAAGAAGATGGTCAAAACCGAGTTTTACTGAGAGCTGTGCCAAGAACTCGAACCAGAACTCGGCCGAGTTCTGGGCCGAGTTATCAACCCCGGCCGAGTCCTTGCAACAGTCAAGAACTCGACCCAGAACTCGGCCGAGTTCTGGGCCGAGTTGGTTCAACAGTCAGGAACTCGGCCCAGAACTCGGCCGAGTTCTGGACCGAGTCGCGGCCGCGTCAGCGAAGCCACTTCGTCGTCTCTTCGTTTGCTGAACAATTTTAATATTATTTTATGTTATTTTATTTGACCTATTTAAACACTTGAAACCCTAGTTTGTATTCCTTACGTTGGATTTTAGTTTACAAGTTGAGTTCGCTCCTTAGAAGTTGAGTACGCTCCTTCCTTGAATCCTAACGTCAACCCTTCGATCTCCGGATCAACCTATCCCGTAGCTCATCGCTTCGAGCAAATCATTCACCGTCTCTTCGGTACTCAAGGTCATCTCTTTGACCTCTTCGTCATCTCTTTGACGCGTTAGAAAGGTTGAATCTTCTCCTCCGTAGTCAAAGTGATGGCTTTCCTAGGGTTAAAGAGATAACCCTTTCTAACGCGTCAAAGAGATGACGAAGAGGTCAAAGAGATGACCTTGAGTACCGAAGAGACGGTGAATGATTTGCTCGAAGCGACGAGCTACGGGATAGGTTGATCCGGAGATCGAAGGGTTGACGTTAGGATTCAAGGAAGGAGCGTACTCAACTTCTAAGGAGCGAACTCAACTTGTAAACTAAAATCCAACGTAAGGAATACAAACTAGGGTTTCAAGTGTTTAAATAGGTCAAATAAAATAACATAAAATAATATTAAAATTGTTCAGCAAACGAAGAGACGACGAAGTGGCTTCGCTGACGCGGCCGCAACTCGGTCCAGAACTCGGCCGAGTTCTGGGCCGAGTTCCTGACTGTTGAACCAACTCGGCCCAGAACTCGGCCGAGTTCTGGGTCGAGTTCTTGACTGTTGCAAGGACTCGGCCGGGGTTGATAACTCGGCCTAGAACTCGGCCGAGTTCTGGGTCGAGTTATTGGCACAACTCTCAGTAAAACTCGGTTTTGACCATCTTCTTGTTGGAATCTTGATCCGACGTAAACTATGAAGTTGTAGATCTTTGAATCAGCCTTCCAACGCATCTTGAATCATCACGATATCAATTTTCTAGCCATAGTTATGGCCGTTTTACCGAAGACTGTCCAGAACCAAATCGACAGTTCAATTCCGAACTTGCACAAGACTTCACCCTTTGCTTGAGCCTTTTCCTTGGAGGTCTTTGATTAAGTCTCACATGCATGTTGCTATCACACGTCTCAGCTTATGACTCCTCTTGGATCTGGAAAATGAACACTTATCCCAAAGTCAAAAAAAATCTCTAGAAAAATCTAAAAAACGGACTACCAACAAAATCAAGACTACAAGAAAAAGGAGTGTCCATCCCCCCAGGTTGCATCTCCTGCACCCACCCTATGGAGGATACAAATCATTTCCTTTTCCAATGTGAACATACTTTAAAGATAATCTCAACAATTAATATAACAACTAGCCTCTACCTGAGAACAATCGACCCCACAAACAAGCATATTGGACAAATCCTTGATGAAATAAAACTCAAACTCTCCCCCATAGAGCTGACAGAGCTATTTGTGGTCTGATGGGGCATCTGGTTTTCGAGAAACCAGAGATCTTTCTCAAATGACAACCCTTATAGGGATATCATTAAAGATATTCCTAAATATATTCAAAATCTTATCTCAGCTTGGAATAAAACACGTAGATGGAACTCAGATTGTACCTTCGAACAATGCCCCACAGTGAGAAATGCAACAACTAAGACAAAACACCGAAAATCTAAATGGAAAAAACCACGTGATAAATTTATTAAAATTAATATAGATGGATCTACCAAATCTAATGGTCTATCTACAATTGCCCTGATATGTAGAAATACCATGGGAAACCCGATCTTCATCCATACAGAAAAATGTGGCATATCTACTCCCCTCATCACTGAAACCCTTGCTCTCAGAAATGCGCTCATTAAAACAAAACAAAAGAAATTCGACCAAATACAAATAGAAACTGATAACCTTACTATTGCAAATGTTATCAATAAAATATGGCACTGTCCATGGGAAATCGAGATTTTTATCTCTAATATCCTATGTTTATTAAAATCCTTCCAGACAGTGCAGGTTTCCCATATCTTCGAGAATTAAACTCGGTGGCCGATCACATTGCAAAACTTGGTCAGAACCTTTCTCTGAACGATATCATGAACAACTCAGAGCTTCAAGCTCTCATCCACAAGGATGCTATAAACTGAGTGTTAAAGTCTCCTTGACACTAGTCTAATTCTTACCTTATCAAAAAAAAAAAAAATAGCAAGAGGGTAGGCCACCCTCAGGGTAGAAGTATCACTTCCCGTTAATTAGTGGCTGGCGCAGCAGGTAGTGGTTCATCAACCTCTACTTACTCTTTGCTGTTAACCCTGTCATAGCCTCAGCTACTTATAAAACCAAAGAATGATGTAACCTCATAACAGAGCTCAAAAGGGCCCCTCATTCTTGCACAAAAATACCAAATGTTAACATACTTTATTATATTCAAAACGTTGTTTTTTTCTTTCATTCGGTACTTTTTCTTAGCGAATTACATTTCAACAAAAATCCCAATCATCTACATGTTTATTTATGGGATTGTTACCAAACACCTTTTGCATACCTGATTCAGGTATTCTGCAGCAAATAAAGGAGCACGCAACAGTAGCTTCATATTTAAACAACCACAAAGCAGAATTAGGACTACTTTACCAAAGCAGTACGTATTTGTTAAACAGTAGGAAAAGTTGGTGAACCCTTCAAACCACTTTTGTTCCTATTCCAAGATCCCTTATTTAAATGCCCACATAAACAAACCCAAAACGGCACAACCCCAACAACAACAAAACCTCTTACTTGTTCTTCCCTCTGTCAGGCAATGGCGAGAACAGGAATGGCAGCACTGAGCGTGGCTCTCATGGCGGCCGTATGGACAGTGGCGACGGCGCAGTCGTCGTCGAGCTGCACGAACGTGCTGATAAGCATGTCGCCGTGCTTGAACTACATAACGGGGAACTCGACGACGCCGTCGACAGGGTGTTGCACGCAGCTGGCGAGCGTGGTGCAGTCGCAGCCAAAGTGCTTGTGCGAGGTCATCAGCGGCAACGGGGCGGCGGCGGCGTCGTCGTTGGGCATCAGTATCAACCGCACCCTTGCCCTTGAGCTCCCTTCTGCTTGCAATGTTCACACCCCATCCATCTCCCGCTGCAGTGGAGGTAACCTAATTATTATTATTATTATTCTATGTCAAAGTAACATGGAATTTATATCATATGGTAGTACCAAATAATAATGGTCATGATTATAAAGTCTATATTCTAATAAATAAAATGTTGAAAAGTATTACTAAATGAGCTAGCTAGTAAGGACTTATTTGATATCGATAGTATCGATATCTTTATGAATATAATGATATGGGTATGAGTAATATTAAGGTATGGGATATGGATATGAGTGATATATTTGATAAACTAATTTTATCGGAGATATCATAAAACACTCTTATATGACTTTGATATCATTGATTTCGATATTCACATATATATCAAACATGAGATATCAAACACAAATATGAGTATGAATGATATCTAACAAGTTGTTGATCATATATTGAGCAGCGTCTTCACCAAGTGGATCCCCATCAACTCCAAGCACTCCTTCAGGTACATCTACATACACCCATAGTAGTACCATTCACAATCACTACCAATTGCATTCCTGATTTATGCAAAAACAAAAGTAGCTAATTACGAATCATGCAAAATTTGAGGTGAGTATGACGAATATAAATCATGGATGCAATGAAGGTACAAGCCCGAGCTCATCAACAAGTTCGAAATCGGTTCCTTCGGTGGACACATCGAAGGGGCACGCAACGAAGGCGGGGCTTGCTCTCTTCTTTGGTTTGTTTCTGTTGGCAGGCCCAGCTTGGGATTTGGCTTCTGCTGCCATATAAGGAAAAGATGCCTGCAGGATTTTTGTTGTTAGTTAGCTTGCTTGTGCTTAGTGCTTACTACTATGAATTATGATCGATGCTCTACTTGTGTTACACTTTTTTTTTGTTGGTTTCCTTTCCCTGTGCTATTGGAATGGGATTCATTTCGTGTCATAAGTTATTTGCTTCAAAAGATTGTTCTTATATTATGCTGGAATGATTGTGGCAGTTACAACTTACAAGTGATGTTTTATTGTTTCAAGTACAGGCTTGGATAATTTCAAAATATGCGTGATAATACTCAAGTCTCAACCCTAAGTTTTTCATGTTAATCGGGTTTATGCTGATTAGGGTTGTTGTCCTGAATTTGATTCATTTCAAAATTTCAACTTTAATGTTGGTTTGGTATTTTGAAGTTGGGTCAGTGACAAATCGAAATTCTTCATTGTGTCAAGTTTTGATTGGTTTACTCGTGAGAGTTGCCAATGTATGTAATATAGCATCCTTATTTTGCCACAGACTAGCACTAGCTATAAATTTGTGAATTAACTAAAGCGACAAGGATAAACTCTCAGGTGCCCCGTGCATAGTGGTGTACTGTTTTAATTTCTAAAAACAACTCTTATAAATAATGATGGTTCAGCTAACAGTCGCATTATCATTGGTTTATATCAAAATAGTTATCATAGATAATTGTTTACGAATAATAGCTACATAAGGAAAAGGAAAATAGTGAACTTATACCCAGATAACTAGGGCCTAAATGTTAGTTTTGGATGCAGAAGAGAAATGTTGCGACAAGTGATCTCAACAGTCAACACTTGTGATTTAGTATAGTCATATAATAGCACGTTAGAAAATACTTTTGTAAAGTAAAAGTGGTTAAATTTGGTTTAGAACAAACGAGTAACTAGCATATGTCTCCGTGCCTTGCATGAATATGGTTATATGTTTTAAGAATGAATTAAAATTTGTTTATAATATATAAAATATTAAAGAGAATTATATAGAAAAATTAACATGATATATCGGAAATATAATTTCTTGATTGGAATAATTTATAAGGTGTATTGTATGATGAACATTAAAGGTAGATGTGTGAATTTATATTAATAGAAAAAAATATAAATTAGGAATTTTATATAATTATTAAATATAAAACTGTAATAAAATAAAACTGCATATTGTATTCTTTATAATGGAGTTTATGTACAATCTATTCACCCTTATTAAATCATGAACACTAATTAAGTATGATAATAATGTTTTTGGTACGTGCATAATTATACGTGTGTTGGTGGATGAACCGTATAATGTTACAGACCATCTATCTATATACATATCTTTATAATGGAGTTTACGGACCATTAACGTACATATTATATTATGACACTAATTAAGTATGATAATAATATTTTTGATAAGTGCATAATTATTATGTACAATAAGAAATATTTTGGATGATAATTTAGGAAATTTGTATAAAATAAAAAATAAAATAAATTATAAATAAAATAAGAATAAATAGATAAATATATATAATTATTTAATGGTATTACATACTTAGATAAACGACACATAAAAGAGATAAATACGCTTTTAGTAGTAGTATATATAGATGAGTGGGGGCATCTACATTGCCAATTTCACCATCATATCATATAAATCTGTAATGATAATAGCCGGCCCTTTATGCCATAACGGTCACAAAGGAGGGGAAATGACCGTTACCAACCACAATCTAGATAGTAGATACTACTCCATAATATAAATCTCTCTTCCTCGTGATTTGAAAGTATTGAAAATGGGTCTTCATTTACGTTCTGATCTTGTCAACTATCATGTAACGGATAAAAACCCTTGAAAATCCGAGTTGTACGTCATTACGTACCGGATAAAAAATTCCGTTTTATTTAATCCGCCAGTATATAGCGGACAAAAATAATAAAACAGTATTTAATGAAATAGCGGATAAAAAACAATTGTTTTTCAAATCTTTTTTTTCCACCACGAGATAGAGGACAAATTTATACAAAAAAAAGCGACCCGAAGAACTTTTCTAGTGCACATATCATAGTCGTTTTTATGTCAAGAAAACAATTAATTGTCAAAGCTGAATTCCATAATATTATACCAATTCTAAACTCAAAATGCTCATTTTGTATTAGAAATTGATCCCTTTACACAGATTGATATTTAGAAATAATAGTTATCATTTAAATCTAGACTAATATAAAAATTGACATTTTTTGCCATAATAAATACACTCATTTAACAGAATAAAAAATGTAGATAACTGTTATATTTAGCTTAAATATTTTTTGTTAATTAATGAGATATGTAAAATCTATTAAATTAATAATTTCTGTAAAATCTATGAAATTAAGAATTTCAAATTTTACAATTTTAAAAGCATTTTATAATTTTATATCTTGATGATAAAAATGTATATCTTGATGACATTTTTGTTAGAGTATATAGGCTAAAAATATATATAACTTAATGACATTATTCAATTATAAATTAACAATTCGAAAAACTAAAACACAATATTTTATCCACATCCATGTACATCACAATAAAAGTTACTCTTGAAATTAATGTATGTAAAACATCCTAATCTAACCTAACCTACATGTATAACTTAGGTTTTTAGGCCATTAAAAAACAATGTTTCAAAAATTAAAAAGAATCTCGTGTAATATCATTTGAAATTTCGTCAAATATATATGCAATATGAAATATTAATAACATTCTATAACCGGTGCCAACTATATATATATATATATATATGAAATATGATATAACTATACCTGTCAGCTGGGTCGGACGGGTCGGGTCAAGTCGGGTTCGGGTCAAATCAGGTTCGGATCGATCGGGTCCGTTAAAATTTTCGGGTCGGGCGGGTCGGGTTCGGGATGACCCAGCAGGTCGAATGTACCAATTTTTTTTATTAATATTATGATTTTTCAATTTAATAAAATAATTGTATTAAAAAATAAATATTATATAATTAGTTAATAAAGTATTTTAAAAAAATAATATAAATGAAATAAAATACATGAAATAACGGGATCCCTCGAGCTTGGATTCACTATTCGGGTCGAGTCCTTCGGGTTTGGGTTCAGGACCTTCGGGTTCGGGTCCTTCTTGACCCAGTGACTTTCGGGTCGGATCTCGACCCAAAAAAGTCGGGTCGGATTGGGTCAGATTTTCAGATCGGGTCGATTTTTGACAGGTCTAAATATAGCACATACACAAAACATCCAAATCCTATTTAATACAAATACAAAGTCTAAAAGGGACGGGTTTGGAAGCAATATACAATTATATTAATATATTAAGTAATGCAATCGATATTATATATTAATTTTTCATGTATAATTTTCACGACAATTCACACTTCACACCCCTACAACTTCTAACTTACATATTATAAAAAGCCATTTCACACGCAACCTATAATTAAAAACTTTCAATTTTACAAATTTATCCCTCTATCAACCCAAAATAACACAATAATGTATTTTCATTATTATTGTTATTAAAATAATAATTCGTATATCTATCCTAAATGTATAATAATATTATTCATTAATAGATGATAATATTTAATAGATAAAAGGTCATTTTCATATAATTGAAAAAAATAACCATATATTATCATCTTTATTTTATTTAAGTTTTTGCCATAGAATAAATTATGGTCAAATTTATAAATTTTAGTCTTCTAATTTGATATTATAAAAATTTCAACTATTAATGTCTTTTATTGTACAATAAGTCATATACGATCATCTTTATTTTAAGTTTTTGTCATAAAATAAACTATGGTTGAACTTATTAATCTTAGTATTCTAATTTGATATTATAAAAAATCAATTGTTAATGTCTTCTATTGTACACCAAATAAAATTATTCCTCATTTGAAGTACATCTGTACATAACATAAATATTTTAGCAAAACTATTAGAAAACCATCGACATAAAGATAAATCAATTTTTAACAAATAAAATTAAATACTTTGTTCAATATTAGTCACAATTACAAATTAAATTATCCAATTACAAATCCTTAATAAAATATATTCTAAATCTTAGAAAATATAAACAATGACCTCTTATAGAAACAAAAAAGCAAATACATATTAATATAAACTTATTATTTTTATATTACATAAAACAAAATAATAACATGTTTTGCCCCACGCGAAACACGAGTGTAACTATCTAATATCAATAAAAGTTATGCCGTAGATGTAAGTTCATGTTTTCTAGAAATTACATTTTTCATGTACAATCCCAAAACTATTTTAATTCAAACTTTAGCTGGAATGAAATGACAAATCTCATACATATATTTAAAAAGACTATGTTTGATTTAGTTAAACTTAAAATTGTGACATTGAAGCCTTTTTATCATCGAATTGTCCAAAACATAATTCTTTAACATCAAAATGGTATTTCAGAACAATTTTTTTAATGAGCATAGCTTAACATTTTAGTAAAGTTAATAAACACGGTCATATATAACAAAAGAAAATGATAATAAAACTTAATATAAATTACTTAAGCCCAAAATGATGAAAAAAAAAGATTATGTAATATGAATTTTTCTAATGTATGCCAACCTGTACTGTACCCAATAAAAATTTCATATTTAATAATAATTAGTTTTAGCCACTAGTTTAACTTTTAGTATAGGGGTTCATCGGGGATAATTTGGATTCTATTTTAGGGGATAATTTGGAAATAATTTTCAAACTTAAAACTCTTAACATGTGCCTATGACACACGTTAGAAAAACCGAAGTAATATTACTCTTAAAAGTCTAAAGAGTGGTCCGCCTGGGAGATTTGAGACACAACATAACACTTCCAATTTGTAACATTCACTTACAATACCATAAATAGCGACTCTAGCAAGGACATTCTACAGCAACTGGGGATCCAAGCAGACTCGGAAAATAAAAACCAAACCATAAACAGAATAGGCCTATTCGACCTATTAATATAGGTATATCCATAAAATGACTGATAGCTTGATGACCAGGACAATTCGGAAATGCATATGCAGATAGTTCTGCAGGAAGCGAACCGGATGCACAATTCTTGTGCCCAAAGAGCAGCCTCATCCAGCCTGTTCATCCATTGAAAAAGCATCCATTCAACCCTGCTGTAACAAACCAGACGACTGATCTCAGTGGCCCGAATCACCATGCGCTTTACAACTCACTTACAGCATGATGAATAAGAACAGGGCATAAAGTTTAGGCCTTACCTTTTGGCAGTAAACACCCTTGATCCTGCACAATGATAAGATTTAGAAGAGTAGACTAGAGGTGTAAAATGGCTAAAGCTGGTAACCCGAAAGTGCAACAGGCTGATACAAGCAACTTTCCAAGCTCAACTCTACCACCTTTTCCTTGTAAAAATTTGAAAAGACGCCGAAGAGTTGAAGGAAAGAAACGATCCCCTAGAGTGTGGTTAACAGGGAGAAAGAACTGAACATTGATAGAAGCTTAGCAGCCAATTTGGGCAAGGGAAAGAAACAAAGTGAAACAAAATATTATAGGAACGCCTACAACAGCACACTCACTAAGGAGAAAGGTAATGATTTTAGGCTTAGAGAGTTAGAGGGGAAGAACAGGGACTCCATATTTGACTGGACAAGGATGCTAACAGATTAAACAAAACAAAACCAAAATGATCCATCAATCTACGAGAGATATGAAGACTCTACAGAGTATACAGAATTTATAGGAGAAGCCTAAACGAGAGAGAAGGGTTAATAAAGTTAGGTAGCATACACTGAGACAACCAAGTAAACTATCCATCATATCAGAGATAATTAAGTAGTTGATCCACCAACAGATTCTGCAGGTTTCTGAAGCAAATCCCAACCACTAGTTCAATTTTGCATCCACGCACAGATATCCGTCACCATCTAACCAGCACCACAAGCCCTCCGCTCCAGAAACATGGCAACTCAACTTCAACAATATACCACCCAAGGTTGCTGACCTGGCACTCACCATTTGCCTGTGCCACCTCTACCAACATCTAAGCTAACCGAAAATGGGTCACACTAGCACCCACTTTATTCCTCCTATATACAGTGCACTACTGAACTTACACTAACAAACCACTCTTACAGTTGCTTATCTACAATCGACAAAAGAACCAGTAACCTCAATCAGCAATATCAAGATTGAGGATACGGCGCAAGGTCTTTGTAGCACTGTCGTCAACATGCAGTAAGCTAACTGCAGAATGCTTCAATTCTCTGGCAGGAGAAGTAGGGGCAGATTTGGCAATTGGATGCAGGTCGATCTCAGACTCCACTGGAGGCAGTTCAAGCGACACAGTTCGTCGGGGTAATGAAAACTTGGGCATAGGCAAGGAGCTTGGAGGTGGAGAGTTTGAGTAGGCAGGTCCAGCCCATAGCTCATTAAAGGGGACATTGTTATTCCAAGTCCACTCTTTTTTACCACTCTTGAAATCAATTGCAATTGGGCTACTCTTAACATTCCTTTTCGACAGTTTACCATCTTTACTCTTCAAATTAGTAGAGGCAGTAGCAGAAGGAGTTGGAGTTCTGGGAGAAGAGAGGGATCTATTGGACACAGGAGTCGAGCAGGTCCTAAGAGGGGCTGATAGTAAACCTCTGCTGGAATCGAATGCTCGACAATTGATGTCCCCAAATGCTTTCGAAGGGGAAGAATCCAATCGGCCTGAAACTTGTGCTTTGCACCTGCTATAGTATTGGTTTCTCTGCTGTACTACAGCAACAAGAGTCTCCATCTCACAGTATTTCAAACAAGCAACTGAATCACCCACACAAGAACACGGAGCTCGTAGCCTAAGGTTTTACAAACCTCTACTAGCTACTCCACTTCTACCACAACAATACCTCGGCCTCAAATTCCAACAAATCCAGAGAATCAGGCCCCCAAAATCAACATCACCTCAGCGTCAAGATCCTACAAATTCACCGATTAAAAACCCCTCAATTTTCCAGATCTCCTACAACAGCAAGATCAAATTTCCTACAAAATGCGAAAGCAACAAACTTTTAAACATAAAAGTTGCTGGAGAAGGACAAGCTCCTCAAGAAAAAACTGCAACCACATACACATGAAACGAGATCCAGAAATCAAACTCATATTTTACTAAACAAGGCACACACAAAAATGACCTTTCGAAAAATCAGAACGATACTTACCGGTAGTAACTTCAGATCCGAGAGATCCAGAAACAGATATCGCACACTTGCAGACTTTGTGGAGAGAGAGAGAGAGAGAGAGAGAGAGGGATTGAAGTGGTAGATCTGAAGAAGACGAAGAAAAGGGAGAGTTTGGACAGAGAGAGGCGGTGAAGAGAAGTTAAGTAACTGAGGAGAGGAGAGGAGAGGAGAGAGTGGGCGAGTGGAAGATGGCGGATTAAATACAAGAGGAATATCGATCATCTAAACCACAAACTAAAAATCAACACTACACAGTCTACACTTACTTTTTACGTTTTTCTTTCATTTAACTAATTTTTATATTTAACCACTATTTATCTCATTTAATCATAAACTAGATGGTTGAACATGTGATTCGCACGCGATAAAATATATTATTGTTTTGTTTAATAATAATATATAAATGGTAAGTTTGCATTAGTATGTGTTTATTTTTTATTTATAAGAGATTGTCTATTTTTATTTAAGATTTAGGATCTATTTTGTTAACGATTTGTAAATTGATAATTTGTTTGTAACTATAACTAAGAGTTTGGATCATATCCGGAGCACTCTTCCCGTGCGGACGTGCGGAGCATGTACTTTTGGGTCTTATTTGTGCACTTTAACGTCTTATTTGTGCACTTTTTCAACAACAACAAAAAAAAAATCTTTTTCAAATTTTTTTTCAAGCATTTTTCAAAATTTTTGCAAAAGTGCACAAATAAGGCCCAAAAGTGCACAAATAAGGCCCTATAGTGCATGTCCGCACGGGAAGAGTGCTCCACACCGGAACCGCACTCCTATAACTAATATTGAATAAGGTACTTGATTTTGTTTCTTAAAAATTGATTTATCTTTATATCGATGGTTTTCTAATAATTTTGCTAAAGTATTTATGTTATGTACTTCAAATAAGGAGTAATTTTTATTTTGTTGTATAATAGAAAACAATAAGAGGTGCAAATTTTATAATATTATATTAAAATTTAACCATAGTATATTTTATGATAAAATTTTGAACAAAATAAAGATAATAATATATGACTTTTTTTTTAAATAATATGGAAATTACCTTTATTTCTTTTGAATAAACATTTCTTGATAAAACTATTACTTTATATTTAGGATAGATATACAAATTATGATTGTGATAACAATAATAATGAAAATGCATTAATTGTGTTATTTTGGGTGGAAAAAGAGAGAATTTCATAAAATTGAAGTATTTATTAAGGCAAAAAAATATAACTTTTTATGTTGTATAAAAGATAGAATACTTAATTGTTTTAAATTAGAAAATTACTATAAGAATATAAACCGATATTGCTTCCAAGGTAGTCCCTTCTAAACTTGCAGTGATTAGAAGGTTATAACAGATGGGTAGAGTTTAACATGTAATTTGTATGGTCTTAAATATGATTTGGAATGTTTCTAAAATTTGTTATTTCATATTTCATTTGTATAACAGACAATAGTTATAGAATATTACTAATATATAATTATTATTATTGCATATATATTTGACAAATTTTCAAATGAAGCTAGTTGAGATTCTTTTTTTTAAAACATTATTTTTTTAATGACATAGGACCTTAAGTTGTACATGTAAGTTAGGTTAGATTAGATGGTCGATTATACTTGTGCATAAGTTTTTTATTATTTTTATATAATATAATAATGTTTTACATAGATTTTAAGAGTAAATTTTATTGTGATGTATGTAGATGTGGATAAAATATTGTGTTTTATTTTAATTTATATATGAGTATGTGATTAAGTTATATAACTTTTTAGCTTATATACTCTAATAAAAATACGATGAAGATATACAATTATGAAATAGTTTTTTTAATTTTGGAATTTGGGATTCTTAATTTCATAGATTTTATATATTTTCTTCTTTAACAAAACCAATTGAGTAAAAATTGGGACATTAATTGAGGTAATATGTCAAATTTTATCTATAAATATATAAAGTAGACTAAGGGTGTAATTAATGTCCAATAAATATGAGAAATTTTCTCTTATTTTTTTGTTGGTCTTTTATTACAAACTAAATCTTCTAATATAGCTCAATGGCTAAAGACACTCTCATAATACAAAATGTCTAGGGTTCAATCCCTCTTCTTAACAACTTTGTTTTACTATTTTATCTTTCATTATTTTATTTTATTTTACATTAATTAGTTACTCAACTCTTTGTATCTATCTATTTATCTATAAATATATAAAGTAGACTAAGAGTGCAATTAATGCCCAATAAATATGAGAAATTATATCTTATTTTTTTTGTTGATCTTTCATTATAAACTATATCTTCTAATATAGCTCAATGGTTAAAGACACTCTCATAATACAAGAGATCTAGGGTTCAATCCCTCTTCTTAACTACTTTATTTTACTATTTTATCTTTCATTATTATTTATTTATATTAATTAGTTACTCAAATCTTTATATCTTTCTATTTATCTATCTATCTTCTACACATAAAATAGAGTTTTTGTCCGATTAACGACTCATTAATTTAGCCTCTAAATAAAATAAATTTTCAATTACAATTCATTTGTTAATCTTTCAAATTCTAATGTACACGATCAATAAAAAAACTTAGCGTATAAAAGTTATTGTCCAATTAAAAACTCATTATTTAGTCTTCAAATTATACAATTTCTCAATTACAATCCATTTATTAAATCTTTCAAATTCTAATGTACACAATCAATCTATATCTATCTATAAACATATAAAGAAGACTTTTTGAACAATCAATGCTCGTTTTTTTAACATTCAATCTTAAATGCCTTTCACCTTTCACCTTCCATCAATTTTGACACTCAAAACTGTTTCCATCTTGTAACACCTCGGGCCAGAGGTGCTACAGTGCCATAGTCCCGAAGGACTATAAGGCGAGTGAAATAAAAAAAATGCAAAACATATCCCATACATAATAGATACCAAAAGCAGCACAGCGGAAAATCTGTAAAACCTATCCAGAGTTTGAAACCACCAACAACTTAACATATTGAAGTACAACTATTTACAAACCAACAACCAAAAACAACAAATACAACCCATTCAAAGTCCGAAACCAAAACGACACGTGCAACAAGTCAAGTCCAAACCAAAAGAGTAGAGTTCTCGACTCCAAAACCGACGATGATCAGGAACCTCTTTGTTGGCGCTGAACCTAAAAAGCCTGATTGACTGAGGGACCCGATATCCCAGCCAACCACGGCACGTAAACCGCAGTTGGTCAGTCTCGTGAAAGACTATGGCAAGATTAGCCCAGCCAAAACAGTTTCAAAACCATAGAGTTATCACGACAATCAAACAATACCAAACAACAACAGATCAACTTAAATATATACTTATATAACATAACTACACTTGACTATCATCACTCTAACCAACTAACCAACCACACGTCAAAACGCAAACATAAACACACACTAACACAACCGATCAATTACCCATTCTTATACAATTCTACACGATACTAACCTCTTTCCATCTAACCTCAACTCATAACCAGCATAAATGAAAAGAACGATCCAATCCAACTTTCTCTCCAATACTAATACCTCAATCATCAACCCTATGAAACATATGCATATATCTTACTATTGACTTACAACCAAGACTAATCAATCAACATAACCAACCTTCTCAAACAATTCACACCAAGATCCAACAATCACTACCAATGGACAACAAAAGCTCACAATCACCACTAACAATAATCAACAACGACTACTAACTACAACCAACCGACGACCAAAGTCTAACACAAAACCAATAATCAAACTCCCCACCAATATCCGCAAACAAAACCACTAACTAAGCATACAACCAATATTCACCAACACAACCCATAATCAACACGCAACCCATAATCACACACACAACCAATATACACACACAACCAATAATCAAGTACACAATCCATAACCGAGCACACAACCAATATTCAACGCATAATCACTTAATCAAGTACTCAAGCAACCATTACACATAATTAACACATCACAACACCTCCGTCTCCACCACCACATCACCGGGTGGGACAATTCACAACATCTCCGTCTCCACCACCACATCACCGGGTGGGACAATTCACAACATCTCCGTCTCCACCACCACATCACCGGGTGAGACAATTCACAACATCTCCGTCTCCACCACCACATCACCGGGTGAGACAATTCACAACATCCAAACCAACTATCCATCACCATACCAACCAATCAAACAACACGACGACAGTCAAAATCACATAACCACACCTCATCACACATTATCACATACCATCACACACACATCATCACACATTATCACATATCCTCACACACACATCATCACACAATATCACACATATATATATTCACCCAAGTAACTTTAAAATCAATAATCCAATCAAACCACATCAGTCCATCTACAACACGGGACAATTACTAATGTACCCACACATTCACACACACAATCCAACACACGCACACACACACATTCAATCCAACACACACATACGATCTACACACACGTGTCAACAGACACTATCAACAACAATCAATCACATTTAGTCACAATTGACTACCACGTCAACATTTAATCAAATACGATACAAGACAAATCATATCACACGCACATACCCATATTAAACCAAACAACGGTAAACTTAATTATGAAATAAACTGGGCATAAAACAATTTATAAAAATATAAAGTTAGCAAGAATCCTCTTGCCTCAAGTCGAACCATAACGACCTCAGAGATCTCCAGTCAACTCAAACGAACCTGCGAAATCAATCCGAACAAATCTCTGGCATTAATTACTCATCCAATCCACTATTAACAAATCCCCAAATTCAAACCCTAAAATCATTCCTTAAATAATTAGGCAAAATCTCATCCAAAATCAATCCAATCTCAAATCGAATTATGCCTGCACAATTTCAATGAACCCAGCAAATGAATTTAGTCCAACTATCACATACATAAATATAGGTATATGCTGTCCGAGGCCAACAATCCAGTCCAAAAATTCAGCATATATATATATACTCAGCCATCCAAAGCCCCAAAATTATACCGAACGAAGATCCGATCTTACCTTGTCGTCGACCACCTTCAGCAGCCACTAGGAAGAACACCTCGGCACCGGAGACGACGGCGGCAACCAGCACAACCACCGCAGCAACAGTAGCACACCAGCAGAATGCAGCACAACCACACCAACAGCGGCTCCGACTTGTAAAAATTCGTTCTCCATGCTCAGGACTCCGAATGCAATGATTCCAACTCGAGGAGTTAGATATACGAGTCTAGTTTGCCTCCTCAAAATTTCAGACCAAATTAATGAGTGAGTAGAGAGTTATTACAATTCTCCTGAAGTGTGGCAGATGGGGCAACAAACACCAACGGATCCGGATCTGTGCAACAGCTCGTCGCGGTTCAACAGAGGTTCGGCTCGTCTCGTCGATGGCTCGACTCAGCAGCTCGCCGGATCTGGCTTCCCAACACCGGAAAGCAGCAGCCAGCAGCTCCACGGCCACCAGCGCAGCTCCAGAACAGGGGAGCAGAGGTGGCTCAGTTGCACCCACGCCGCGCCCAACACCAGCAGACACCAGCGAACCGTAGCTCCTTCTCCAGCGGCTTCGCACTGCACCATTCGCCACCACCTCGGACCGAGCACGAACCAACCACCACAGACGCAGCACCACCAGCACAAAGCGCAGCTCACGACAAAGGAGGGCAGAGGAGGAGCGGCGCGGTCCGGGTCGAGCTCACCGGGGGAGAAGACGGCTCAGCTGGGCTCGCCGGAGGAGATGACTGAACACGGGAGAGAGCTAGAGGGAAGCACGAGCTTCTTCAACTGCTGATCAGAGAAGACGAAGGCAAGGGTTTTATCACTTTAATTTCACCCATTTTCCTGATTTCCTTCTCCAATAATTTGCTTTTGATCCATTTTTCTGATTTTAATAAAATATTAAAAATCTTATTTACCACTTTGTCATTTATATAACCTTTGGGGTATTTCACATCTAATCTCAAACGATTGTATGCTTGATTGTTTGGCCTTTATCTAATTATATTTTATTTAAACTCAATTTTGATTACCAATTAATACTCAAATTACGTTAGTAATTTTTTACGTTACTTATTTTGCCGGTCATATTTTAATTTCAACCACAATACCTACCCATTCATATTCCAAAACTATTCTAAATCAATCGTCTATTAATATTCTGAACATAACACTTATCTATATAATTGATATTGCATGAGAGGGGATAGAACACAAGCAACAAACATGGCAATCACAATCAACTTTCTATTACAATTATCATCATAAATTAATATCCAAGTGAATTTACAATCCCATTTGACATTGACTTCGTGCAACAGATCACCATAATATGAGGTATTTTAATTTTAATGTCCTCAATCTCTTTATCTATAGCTTTTGTTCTGTTTTTCTTACATTATTGTACGCATTGCTATGCAAAAAAAACTATACTTATATTCTTTTATTTGCTTTTAACAAAAAAATCTTTTATTTGTTTTATAAGTATATATTTTAAGACTTGCATTTTAAAATATTGCTTTTGATTGATATAATACATTTTAACTTACAATATCACAATATAAAATAGTAAATATGACTACAAAATTAATTTGAAAGAAAATAACCCATTGTTTTTTTGTTCATCTTTATTCCCATTTTATCCATTCATATTTTAATTTCAACCACAATACCTACTCATTCATATTCCTTCTTATTAGACAGCACATTGAAAAGATCATTGATCATTTTAACATTGGAAAATTTCATTCTCCCTTTTTCTTAGGAAAAATAAAAAATCAATTCTTTTATGATACTATGAACATATGAAAAAATTGTCCGAATTCTATGGAAGTATCATCGAAGTCCTTATTGTATTGATATAAATAATCATAAGGCCAATCAGACTCCAAATACCTCAATTTTCTTACTCATAAAAGTTATTAATTACTAGAATGTAAAAGAAAAAACAATACCATAAATGTAAAAACCTAATAAGAAAGTTATTAATTCTTTAACAAAACTAACAAACACATTGAGAGTAGGTACACAATAACATTATAGAATTATCGGATGTTTTATAATTATTTTGATTTCATCGAATATAAAAATAACATTAACATGTCAACCTATTAATAAAATTACAAAATCTAATGTACATTAAATTATGGAAAAATAACTGAAAAACATTGAATTAGCATATATATGCTACTTAATTGTGCAAACATGTAACTAATAAATACTTTGGTATATATATAGTGCATAATAATATGTTTAATTATGTTAATATTTGAATAAATAAAAAACGATATCATGAATGTATAATTATTGAATTCACGCCATGTTAAAACCTCTAAATTTGACAATAAAATGGAAATGATTTACTCAAAATGATTTAGAAATACTAAATGTAGAATAAAATGGGTACAAACTTTATTTTATTATAACACTGCATTGCAATTTCAATACTGAAGTATATTAAAGTATTCTATACTTTATAGTACAAAACATAGTAAGGTTTTACATAAGAGTAATAAAATGATTTTTAGCTCATATATTTTTATTAATGTTTCATTAGAAAAAGATCATCAAATATAAATTTTAAAATTAGTAAACATAAACCAAAAAGAAAATACAATTAAAAATTGAAATAAAATACCAAATTACTATTAATTATTTTCAATTTTTTTGAACATAAAAATAACATTGCAAAAGAAATGTCAAATAGGATCATGTTATTTTCTTTTGTATTATCATTTACTTTGATAATTTGACCCCATGTATGTGTTAAGACTTAAGGCATATACTGATATAGATATGGAATAAATTCATTTTTCAAAAAAAATTCAAATTCTATTTTTATCTATAGATATACCATTTTCTATTAATAATGTTAGGTTGTAAAAAAATATAGATATAAAATCTATGTTTTTTTTTTACTTTTATCCTATTTATAATCAATAGCTTTTTTAAAGATTTAGAATCAATAGTTAAAGCGACTATTTACGATATATAATATTACATGCTCAATTTTTTTATGATGTATATGTTGCTTCAATTAATATTTTTATCTTTTGACAAATTTATAAATTTTTTAAGATTACTTTATATAAAGTTTAGTTATTTAGTTGAAAGAAACTTAGGTACACCAATTTAGAAAGTTATTTTGCATTAAAAATATTTAGGTCTTGATTTTCTTAATTTCTAGAATTTGAATGTAAGTGACCATGCGTGTTTAACCACTTTGTCCGACATATTTTGTCATTCCACATCATTTATGTATTGAGTTTCTTTGTCAATAGGGAAAAATTGCAAAAAATAATAATAAATGTGAATATAAAAAGAGATTTAATAGCCCAACATTCAATTCAAACAAAAAAGTCATGATACAAAAACTAATAAAGACATAAGAAGTTTACAAGATTACAATGGAATAAGTTTAAAACTTATGGAGAAGTTACATCGGTCAATTATCTAAATTGCAAAATTAATATTTACGCTTATGTTAAAAGTTAACCCGGATTTAGTGATTTATATGTTTTGCAGGATCATGTTATATAATGTTCGAAAGTGCAAACATACTATTTATGTTGCATTGTGAATTGTGATCATTTGTAGAATCAAAAATAAAATTATTATGAACGTAAATAATGATATAGTGTCCAATATCAATTGTTAATTAGTATAGCTTATAAAGACTAATTTTACTTTCATTATAAGGACTCAGGGAACTCTATTACACCAAAAATGGAAATAAAAACAAATTATAATTTTTAATATTGTCAAAATATACACGAGATAATTGCTAATAATTATTTATGATGACGTCTTTCGAAAAAAATCTTCATACTTCCATCTCAACATCCTTGAAACTATAAAATTTTGTATTACTTTTAAAGAAAAAAAGAATGTTAGATATAAATCTTTATTTTAGTTTTTTCATATTAAATTCATATATATCAAAAACAAACATTCTTTAATATAGAACTCGAAAATTCAACGTTCTTTTCCTTATCTATTTTGGATATTTTTAATTTTGAAGATTATTTCTATGCTACATTAACATTAATAATTCTTAAATTAATGTTTAAATTTTAAAATAATTTTTTTTATAAATTATATCAATATAAAAAAAGTCGATCCCGTACGTAGCACGAGCATAAATATCTAGTATTAGTATAGATTTAATTTTTAACAAAACTAATTTGAGTAAATATGACATTTATAATCACTTGTTATTCCTTTAAATTGGGACATTAATTGTAGCAATAGGTCAACTTTTATATTAGTATAGAAGATTATCTTTTATTTTATAATCTTGCACTTAACCACCTTTGAGGATATATATTTAATTTCACCAATAACCAACCTTGATATTTATATGTATAACTTGTCAATGAACCATACTTTAATGTAACATTTGTTATTATCTGTTTAGTAATAGGTTATACTATCTCCGATATATTTTCGAAGTTTAAACCGGATTTCAGTAAAAAAAAATTGTTTTAAAGGGAATCAAATTTTTTTCATTCCCATTTTTTTTTTAATTAATTACTTCTCCAAATTTGTTATAAACTATATTTATAAAAGAATAAATCTTATTAGTTATGGTTCAAATTGTAAAATTATCGATTTAAAATGGGACCGTATTTGAGGGGGGAAATGAATAAAAAACGGACAATTTTTCATTCCGAACTTATAAACTAGTAAAAAACTAATTTTGAACCGAAAAAGTAATTCTTCTTGCAATCGTCTTCACTTCTTTCTTTCTTCCAAAATTGGGTTTCTATTTAAGCCGACAATTTTTCAATTTGAACCAGAGCGTACAAGTATTACATTCTGTTATAAATGTTAGTTTTTAACAAATTTGGAGAGGTGATTAGTTGAAAAATTACGGAATGAAAAATCCGAACCTGATTTAAATCGACATTTTTTTAACATTCTGCTCCGATTTAAATAGAAATTCCCAGAACTAGATGATTGCTTACCAAACGAATAAAAAATGTTACGTTGAAGAAGTGGTCATCAAAAAAATAATGTAACTTACCATGTGTAATATCAACCATTTCTACAAAACTTAATTTGGTAATATATATTGTACATAACTTTTAGAATACGAAGCCGCTATATACACTACAATATTCGTCTTTTCGCACTACAAAATCCTACACAATATCTTTGCGTACGTCATATACCGGCGTAGAAGGCCAACCATGGCCGTTGAAAGTAGCCGTTTGTGGGAATTTGAAACTTGAGCTCCTACGCAGGTATCTGGCGTACGCCAGAATCTGGTGCAGAAGCTCAAGTTTTAAATTCGTAGCTAACGGTTACTTTTATTTGCTACGCAGGATAACAACGTACGCAGGTTTCTTGCGTAGCCCAACGACTATATTTCCAAACGTCGAATTATCCCTCTATAAATACTCAAACTCATTCATCCAAATTTAACACACGAATACAATCATACCACACCATAATGGCATACAGGGAAGACAACCATTGTAGTAGCGATAATGAATATTTGAGCACTGATGAAGAATTCAACCCCAATAATTTCACGGTTAGTATTGCATAATTGTTTGTAAAAGTTGCGTTATATAGATATGTATTGTAATATTGTATGCAATATTGTAGTTTAGGTATAGAGGGATATAAGTTTATTTAGTTTTACTGAAATTTTTATCGTATAAATCATAGTAAAGTGGAGAAGAGATCTAGATATTGTATGTGTAGTTATGAAGTAATTGTTCTTTAAGTTTAGAAATTGAGACATTATAGTTTAGTTTTGTTTGTATTGGGATATGCAAATATTGCATGTGTAGTTATGGATTAGTAGTTCTTTAAGTTTAAGGATGGAGATATTGTTTTGTTTTAGTATTACTATTGTAGTGGTATGGAGATATTGCATGTGTAGTTAGAAATAATAGCTTTTTAAGTTTAGAAATTGAGATATTGCTATGTCATTAAATACAAATGGATATATTAGGTGGTATGAAGAAATGAATAACATTATTGATACATTTATAGGGGAAAGATTATGGATCTGAATTTCGTACTAATCAAAATTGGGATAGTCGAGAGGAGTTGGTTGATTGGGCTCAGAAGAGGGACAAAGATCTGAAGATGGTTCTAGTCATTCTCCGAAGTAATGAAAGACATGTTAGTTTGATGTGCGAGAACTTTGGTGAATATAGATCGGGGGAAGAAAGTTAGTGAAGAAGATCCGAGGGAGGCTGATGTGGTACGTCGTGAAACCAGATCGAAGAAGTTCGGGTGCACATTTGAGTTGTACGGTGTTTGAATGATGAAGAAGCCGAGAGCAGAGACTCGGAAATGGATCTTGAATGTGTTGAGCGGACAACACAACCATAAGCTTTCGACTACCTTCCTTGGGCATGCATACATGGGCCAAATGACCCCGGATGAGCAGCGCATTGTCAGGAGGTTTGGAGAGAGGTTCAATCCGCCAAGTGTTATTGGTGGGGAGTTGAGAAACTTCTTCCCCAGAAATGTATCATCACCGAAACAAGTTTCCAACTTTCTACAAAAAAATGCACTACGAGGATCGTGGGGGAAATGTCAGTTACCCAATGGACTCTAAATTTTTTCCAAGAACACGGGTACAAAGTGCATCCTCTCAGGAAGCTGTCTACATCTCATATCGATATCCTATTTTTCGCTCAACCTCACTAGCTGCACCTATTGAAGATGTTCCCGTACGTGGTAGTTATCGACGCCACATACAAGACAGATAGGTATATAATGGCCTTCTGTTTATTACAATTTAATGTAGTCGTAATATCCATGATCTAAAATTGCTTATACTCTTTTGTTTTTTTACATTCATCCTTAGGTATAAGATTCCTCTAGTGGAGATTGTCGGTTTTACATGCACTAACAAGACGTTCAACATCGCCTATGCATTTACGCGGGAGGAAGATGGGTTGCATTACAGATTCATAATGTAAAAGCTTATGCATTTGTTTCAAGAGGCGAGAGTAATGCCGACGGCCATAATGATTGATCGAGAGAAGGCCATCATCAATGCAATTCAGATAGTTTTTAAAGATCGGGTTAAACACCTTTTATGTTGGGTGCATATCAAATACAACATCGAGGCATATGTTAATCTAATCTTGAAGGATTCGAAAAGAGTCAGCGACTTTTGCGGCCAATGTTGGGGACTTTGGTGTTCAACCATGGACGAAAGCTACGAAGAGAGGCTCCAAAAACTGAGGAAATCGTGGAAGATCGGCCTCGTTGGATACCTTGAGAAACAGTGGCTGAATCCTTACAAGGAAAACATAGTCAGAGCGTGGATGGATCATCATCTTCACTTCTTTACAAGAACTTCAAACATGTATCCCTTTTTCATTTTTGGGTTGTTTATTGGGCCTAAGGCTCAGTGTCATACTTTTTTACTAGCACGATGCATTTTTTTTTGTTTTGATAGGGTTGAGGGTATGCATACGGTGTTGAAGGATATTGTGGATTCTAGTATCGGCGGTTTTAACAAGATGGCAGTGAGGATCCACCATGCAATCGAATGTCAAATTGGGCAGGTGAGGGCAAGCATGGAGATGTCACGGATCGAAAAACCAAATTATTTCAACGAGATGCCGCTAGAAATGAGAAGGGTGTTTACGAAGCTGTTCTATAAAGTGTCGGATAGGGGCTTGAGGAAGTTGTTCAATATGTATAAGCGGCTAGAGGAAGATGATTTTACGGAAGAGTGCGACGATTATTGGATGAAAGAATGCCAAGGCATGCCGTGCATCCATGAAATTGGGGAGGCTATTGTTGATAAGAGGCAAATCATGCTGAGTGAGATCCACCACTTTTGGAGGCAGCTGGAATGGGATAAGATTTATCGTGATGACTCCATTGAGGACCATGTAGCAATGTCTATTCCACAATTGAGACTTGAGGAATTGTAAAAGAATGAGAAAACTGGCGTCTGAATAAATCCACGTTATACCAAGTCACCGAGTTGTACCATGACTTGGAGTATCCGCATGAATCTTCGCTGTTGGAGCCGACATGTACCATTGCCAAAGGAAGGGTGAAGGGTTCCACAAAGTATTCCACCAAGAGGAAGCCGGGCTTGTTTGAGCACAAAAGGGTCGAGTTAGAGGAGTATGAGAAGGAGAAGGAGAAAGAGAAAGAGAAAGAGAAGGAGAATGGGACCCAAGGTAGCCAAGGTAGGGGCCGTGGCCGTCCTAAAAAGGATAAAAGCGGAGTTTCGCCGGGCATTGGTGGCCAATGCGGAGCGTCTGGATCGCAGTTCCCTGAACAACCCATTATTTATATGGGGGTGAACTTCGGGGTTAAGAATGTGGATTACTTCTGGTTCCCATACATTAAGGAGGCGAGAGATGTAATTCCGGATGTGCATTGTGGATATTGGTTACTAGCTGTACTGTTGGGGTACAAAGAGCATGATTACCCTATGGTTCGAACGCATCTAGCGGTAGAGTTGTTTGATAACATCGATGTATACAAGGAAATACTGCCCAGACTACAACCGGGAATGAGATACGAAGATCTTATATTCCGGGTGAACTATGTCATCAGTCCTTGCTCATCGCAATATTGGCTCGACATGCCTCTAATTGGTTTGGTTTTTGCCATGGCGTATCAAGTTACGCTAGTCTTCTTAGCCTGGGATGGTCCGTACTTGTGCCTACCAATTAAGGCGTCTGATACGAGCCTCGACCCTCCAACGAAGATATTGACGGTGGTTCACATAGGAAATCGAAACCACTTCATATCGGTAAAGCTTACTATTTCTAAATAACTTACTAAACTATATGAGTCTATGCGTAAAAAGTTCAATATTGTGTTTGTATGTAGGTGTGGCTCAAGGATATTGTCCAGTACCCCCTCCTCCATATGCTTGGCGTCGCTTCAAAGACCCAAGTGTAGATGGTTGGGATGTTTAGTTTCACTCGAGGTTTCATATGTTTCGGGATTATCGTACAAGATGTAACCGTCCACCAGATCATCCAGTGTAGTGATTTACATTTAGGGATTGTAATATACTATCATTGTAATATTCTAGCAGTTTAGCATTGTAATATTCTAGCATTATTTCAAAATTAGAAATAAAGGAATTTCGGTATTTATTTTATTATTCAAAAAATAGAAATAAAATAGAGTTCTTATCATAAGTTGTAACCAAAGTTAAGTATGGTTAAATTTATAAGGAAAATAACTAAAGCTTATTGTAAACCAAAAGTTATGGAGGGCATTTTTGCCACAAACCAAAAGTTTTGGGCAATTTTTATAATTTATGAAAAGTTGTGGAGGGCATTTTTGCCACAAACCAAAACTTTTAGGCAATTTTCTTAATTTATGAAAAGTTGTGGAGGACATTTTTGCCACAAACCAAAACTTAGGGGCAATTTTCATAATTTATGAAAAGTTGTAGAGGGCATTTTTGCCACAAACCAAAAGTTTTGGGCAATTTTCATAACTTATGAAAAGTAATAGAGGGCATTTTTGCCACACACCAAAAGTTTTGGGCATTTTTTGTAATTTCTAATATACTTACATTATATCTTGTATTATATACTTATATTTATATAGTTTTACTTTATTTCTTATATACTTACACTTATCACTAGTGGAAAAAATCCTTATAGAGGCGGGCCTTTGAACACTTATTGAGGCGAACACCGTTCGCTTCAACTAAGGGGGCTGCAACAAGTAGGGACACTTTTTGAGGCGGATATTTTACGCCTCTAAAATGACCTTATTGAGGCAGGCCTCCGAAGCCCGCCTCAACAAGTCCCTCATTTTGGCGCCAAAGTGAGGGACTTGTTGAGGCGGGCTTCGGAGGCCCGCCTCAATAAATCCCTCACTTTGGACCTTGCTCCTTATTTCTTGTATAAATATTGTGATCATGGCCCTCAGAAACACCTTGTTTTATAACTGGAAGTGACAATTATATGGGTCATAATTATTGAGTTAACATAGCATTATAAGTATACAACCCCATTTCTCCATATATGCCTCAACAGCTCAACCCCATTCATTACTCAAGGAAAAAATCTAGAGCAAAGTTGCCAACTGCAATCTTCCGAAAGAGCTAAATAAAATTTGCAATGCACATAATTTAAGGAGGATACTTGAGTTAGTTGCCTACTCTCATGATTTCCACGCAATAGTGTGATGTTAGCAGGGTACCTGCGAGGACAAACAAACCAATATAATGTATTGACAATTTTACGTAACAATACATTTTCAAAAGATTCACAACTATGAAGGAGATATAAGCAATTTAGCAGTAAAAAATATCTATAGTTTTCACGCGTAACAAATTCTCTTTTGAGATGCGAAGAAACCAACAGAAGAATGTGACATAATTTTTCCCCAACCTAAGGCGTATCAGTATTGTAATGAAAGTGGAGTTTCATTGTCATGTAAAAATTACAATTAGGAGGTTGATAAGTAGTCCGCAATGAAGCAAGAATTTTTTTAACTTGGTTAGAGTGAATGCATTCGAAAAACTCAATTATGATAATAAAGTGAGCACGAAATAAGATATTCAATAGCGGTAAAGAAAGATTCTCTTCAAACTTATTAAACCAGAAAACAAACATCAATGTAACATAGGATGCCAGGATAGATACTAATTAGAATAGAAACATTCACGTCTTCTAGATAAGGATAAAAAAAATTAGTTGCAGTACTTACATTAAAATGTAAAATAAAATGCATACCTGGCTTTTAGAAGCAAGAGTATTGTGAAAACCTCCAAACTGTTGTAGCCCCGATCAACAAAATCTCCCTGATATGCATTACGGAAGATTAACAAACACAAGGTATGGAGAATGTTATGAATGAGACAACAATATTGGCCTGAAAACAGCCAACTTATAGCCTAATACCATAAATATGTAATTGGTTTCCGGCACATGACCCCCTGTCTGGAAAAGCTTCATTAGATCATGGAATTGGCCATGAATATCTCCACAGACAGTGACTGGGCTATTGACTAGTTGTACATTTGACTCCTCGATTAGGATATCTTTAACATAGAATATGGTGCAAAGAAAGAACAATGTTACCCTTAAGAATGAAGCATGAACTGAATGAACATGGCATCACCACAAGACAGACAACCAACCATAGCTCTTTTTGAAAAAACCATAGAAACATTCATCTGTACATCTGATCTAACTATAGATGACAAATCAACAACTACTTAATGGAAACTGTTTTTTTTTATCTTAAGACGACAACATCTAAATTGATGGGAAAGAGGAAGATGGTGGGCAAATATCCAGAAATGCTAATCATTCCTTTACAAATCAGTTATGAGTATAATAAAATATCAGTGTTAGGCTATCAGCTATTGCAAAAACCAATCTGCATCTTGAAGATAACTCGGGATGCTAAGTCATATAAGCATGTTAATCTAAGAGTAAGAAATCTCAAGTATTCAATTATGATTCCAAAAGAAGATCATCCTCTTTCAAAATACCCACTCACCAAAACAACTGAACAAAGAAGAGTTAGAAGTTGGTGAAGTGTCCGACATAATCTCGAGGGATAAAACTACTTAAACTTCTTAGATAGCAAAGCACTCTAACTTAATTACACACAAAAGAGCCAATTTCATTTTTCCTTTTTTGTTTTACTGGAGCTGAACAGAGCCAATTTCTTAGACAGCATAGACATTACCAGAGCCCAAGATCCTCCAGCAACATCCCAAGGATCCCGGCCCACAAAAAGAATCTGATTCCACACTTCTTTTCAACAATTTCGGAAACCTTAATTTCTCATCATTCTTTTCAGCAAACAATAGCAAATAACGAAACTCGCCTTTCTGAATCTTGAATATACCTATATCACAGATGCGAGACAAGGATAAAGAGAAAGAATTGAAGAGAGAGAGAAATACGTATTCGCAAAGAAGCTGAAGCTCGTCTTCAGCGAGATGCTGACCATCTTTGACCTTGGCGATCCATTTGTCCAAATCCATGCCCTCGAAAACTAGAAATCCCTAGAAATAGCTTTGACCAAATGGATTAGAAATCTTGTTGTTTCCTCCTCCTCCTCCTCCTGCCAAGCTCTGGAATCCCCAATTTCGTCTTGCTTGAAACCCCAACGTTTCAAAATCTTCGTGATTCAAGAACACGGAACGAGAAAAGCCCCAAACCAGAAAAATACATACGAGGAGAGAGAGAGAAGAGGGGGAAACAGGAGAAGGCCGAAACAAGAGAAGCAAATCAAGCAATTACGAAATGTAGGGAAGAGGGGGAAACGGAGGAGATCGATGAAGTAGGGAAGACGGAGGAGATCGATGAAGTCGGAGCTCGGGACGAACGAATTGAAGACGAAGAGGAGGATACGAAGAGGAAAATGAAGGCGCGTGCAACTGTTTTTTTTTTAATTAGGATTGAGCTTATAGAGGCGGGCCTAACACGCCTGCCTCAACAAGCTTTAATTGAGGCGGGCTACTTGGCCCGCCTCAATTAGTTAGCATTAGAGGCGGGCCTTACCCTGACCCGCCTCTAATACTTTAGCGGGAAATGTTTTTTCGGATACTTGTTGAGGCGTATATTAATTTGTCTGCCTCAAAAGATGTTTTTGAGGCGTATAAATTAATTATCCGCCTCAAAAACCAAAAAAAGTGATTGCCTAAGTCATTGTTGAGGCGTTTTGAACTATGTATGCCTCTAAAAGGGAGTCTCAAAAAGTGTTTTTTCCACTAGTGTATATACTATAGTTTTCCTTTATTTCTAATGTAGTTATACTTGTATTATATACTTATATACTATAGTCTTCATTATATCTTATATTATACACTTATATACTATAGTTTTCCTTTATTTCTTATATACTTATACTTGTATTATATACTTATATATTATAGTTAGTCTTCATTATATCTTGTATTATATACTTATATTATATAGTGTTCCTTTATTTCTTATATACTTACACTTATATACTATAGTTTTCATTTATTTCTTATATAGTTATACTTGTATTATATACTTATATACTATAGTCTTTATCATATCTTGTATTATACACTTATATACTATAGTTTTCTTTTATTTCTTATATACTTACACTTATATACTATAATTTTTCTTTATTTCTTATATACTTGTATTATATACTTATATACTATAGTCTTCATTATATCTTGTATTATATACTTATATTATACAGTTTTCCTATATTTCTTATATACTTACACTTATATACTATATTTTTCCTTTATTTCTTATATAGTTATACTTGTATTATATACTTATATACTATAGTATTCATTATATCTTGTATTATATACTTATATTATATAGTTTTCCTTTATTTCTTATATACTTATACTTATATACTATAATTTTCCTTTATTTCTTATATACTTATACTTGTATTATATACTTATATATTATAGTCTTCATTATATCTTGTATTATATACTTATCTTATATAGTTTTGGATATATACTATATTTCTGAAAATCAAATCCATAAACATCCACAAAATACCATATTGTTCAAATATTCGTAACGTAACATGATCTAGTCCTCGTCTGGCTGTCGCCCGCTGCCAGATCCCTCCTCGTGAACTGAGTCGCGGAATATCTGGGAGGCACGTGGCATGGGAGCGGCTGAAGGTGTCACGTCATCCATCAGATACTCGATCCAAAGGATCATCCGATATGTAAGACGAGGAGATGTATCATCGTACGGGGCCAGATAAGCAGTCATATCGCCGACCACAAGCTGTGAGCGCTGTATTAAAAAAACATTAGAAGATAAACATAATTAAATTATCGTAAACGTAAGAAAATTACATACCGTGACAACGGAAGCTAGTGGAGGTGGAGGGATAGGATCAACTGCATGTGGATCCTATCTGGGGGACAAGACATCCATATTTGGATGAGACACCCGGTCAAACCAATCGAGGTATGCCTCGTCACAATCCCACGCGAAGGTGACGTGATAAGATCATGCAACTTGATCAACGGCCTCAAGTCCGCATCCCACAGACAATGCTCATTCCCGTACTCCACAATGTACGACCACAGGGCCGCATGTCGGACAACTCTCTTCGGCTCCGGTGGCGTATGAGGGATAAACTGCATGTACCCGAACTGGCGGAGGCAACGGTCGGGCAGGTACAACTCTCGCACATCAAAACACTCGACGACGCCTCGATATAGCGACTGAGCGTACCTCGGATCGCTGAAGTTTAGCTTGCCCCACGGTTGCCACCGTACCCGAAAAAGAAAAAAAAACAGAGTTAGAAGACAAAAAAATAATCGAAAAACCCAAAATTTGAACGTAACGCTTTGGGATTACCTCTGAAAACTTCATGGCGTCTAGAACCGTAATGCTTTGGGTATGACACCAGGAGACTGCGCGACCGGGGACCTCCTGGCATCCACGCCTCCTCCGGCTCCTCCCCCTCGGGAGTCGCAACTGGCGCGGGAGGGGGGCCAGCTGGCTTGGGAACACGTCCCCCTATGGGTCCCACTTCCTCGTGAACGAGGGAGGGATGCGTATCGTCCCTCCCCAAATCCTCGGCCGTCGACACGAGAGGGGGCTCAATGCCCTCTGCGTAATCCCGCTCCAAGGCCGCTGTCAATGCCTGCTCGTTAAAGACGTTGTCGACGTCGGCATCGGGCATGGACGCGTCGCTGCTATCGCCCCCGGGACCCGACATAGATGTGTCGTCTCCCGTGCCGCCCTCCTGAGCAGCATTCAGTCGCAGACCCAAATCCGCCGCACCTCTGTCGCCGCGTCGGGCCGATCCTGTGACCCGCCACTCTCCCAACTGACGAGACCCTCTGTACGGCTATCGCACTAAATGCAACGACTGTTGTACCTCCATTTTATGAATTTTGGAAAAATATATTAAAAAAGTTACTAGAAATATTTGTTTAATTAAATAAGTTTTATATTAAGAATTATTAAATATTTATTTAACTTAAATAAATAATTAATATTGAAATAGAATAATTTGAATATTTTCAATTGTCACATAATATTTTCAATTGTTTAAATAATTATATAAATATTTACTTATTTACTTTTTAGATTAGAGTTTCTTTTATTTCCAATTTAATTTCCTAAATAATAAATATTTAATATAATTTTTTTAGAACAATTTCCAATTTTTTTGTTTACGACTTTTTGATTTATTTCCAATTTACTTCATTATTTCATTTCTAATTTATATATATATATAGTGTTAATTTTTAGTTTATTAGAACATTTCCTAATTTTTTTATTTTCAGTTCATTTTCAATTTATGAAATCATTTCATTTTACAACAAGAACATACTATCGTTACACAATTTCTAATATAAACATTTCATCCATTAATTCAATCTAATCCAAATTTATCAGTGCATAATATATGAAAATCAATTCATTCTAAAGACTTCATGTATATCTAATTTTATCGTACAATCTAAATATTTATATTTATTTAATATATTAAATTAAAAAATATCAACAAATACATACTAACAACCTATTCAAAATACATACTAACAACCTACTAACAACCTCTGTCGCCGCCACCTCAGCTGGACCGCCATCACCTGGCCACGCCACCTCCTACACTGGCCCGCCTCTAGGAAGCTCCGTCGCCGCTCCACTGCCGCCGATGCCGTCCGCCACCGCTCCACCGCCGTCTGCCGCCGCTCCAGTCATTTTTTATGGGGATTTCGAAGGAGAAGAGAGAGATGAGGGAGAAGAAGACAGGAAGAGAGGAAGAAGATGAGCCGTCGCCGTCGGAAACAAAAGCGCGCCGCCGCCGCTGCAACATAGGAAGAAGAAGAGAGGAAGAGCCTCGCGACTCCTCTTAACCAACCTGGTGTACGCAAAAATCTGGTGTATATCTAAAAAAAAGCTCTACGCCGGATACTGGCGTGGAGCTTTTCGTATTTAAAAAAAAACATACGTCTTTTGTGGATTTTTTTCCTCATGCGCTTGTATCCGTCGTACGCCATTGTTCTGCGTAGTAAATTGTAGTGCGAAAAGGCGAAAATGATAGTGTATATAGTGGCTACCATAGAATACTGAATAATGAAACTTAACCAATTTGTATTATATGAAATTATACTTTTCAATATGTGTGTATATCGGTACGTTTTTTACCTCTATGTATATCTAATGTATACTTTTTTTTAATTCTTAAATAAATTATATGCATTGGATAATTTATTTCACCTTCAACTATATCAGACCAATTATAATGAAAAATATAAGCTTCTACTATAGAGTTTTGCCTAATTTTCAATTCTTAACTTATTTTTAATTATACTACTTTAACTTAATTTTCGTGAAATATCACATCTGAAATACATAAGCTTTTTACTTTATATTTGGTAGCATGTAATCATATACTTGGTAAGTTTAATATGTAAATTTGATAATATATAAAGTGTCATGTGATGTGATAATATATAGTAGGTTGAGAAAAAAAAAATCACAGCCTTTGAATAACAAATAAAACAAAGGCTAAGATTATACTTTCATTAAAAGGTCATGTGTCATGCGCATGACTTGATTTTGAGAGTTTGACCGGTCGACATGGCTGGTCAAACCATCTCCGACGTTGACCGGTCATTTTTTCAGGCCTAGTTTTTTTTTCCCAAGAACAATTTTTGGTTTGCGACGACATGTGCATAGGTTTGGCTTGTATGTGCATCGATATTGACTTGTATGTGCATTGATATTGCATAAAATATGTATAGGATTTTCTTACTATACGTGTGGCTTTGTGTATGTGGAAACTCATGCACTTCTCAACATGTGCATGTGTTTTGGCTTGTGTGTGCATAAATTTTGACCTATATGTAAATTCTACTTGTGTGTATTATTTTCTTGGGTTGAAATGTGTATGGGTTTTGGCTTATATGTGCATACCTTTTGAAGTGCATGTTATTTTTGTTGTATGTGCATCTAAATTCCATAGAATCTGCATAGGGTTTTGACAATATATGTGACTTTGTGTATGTGGAAACTCATGCACATACATGAAAAACTTATGCATTTCACAGAATATGCATAAGCCTTAGCTTGTGTGTGCATAAGTTTTGACCTGTATGTGCATCTAAATTCTACTTGTGTGCATTGTTTTCTTGGGTTAAAATGTACATGAGTTTTGGCTTATATGTGCATACCCTTTGAAGTGCATGTCTTTTTGCTTGTATGTGCATCTAAATTGCATAAAATGTGCATAGGTTTTTTACTATATGTGTGACTTTATATAAGTGGAAACTCATGCACATACATGAAAAAAACAATGCACTTCACAAAATGTGCATGAGTTTTGGCTTGTATGTGTATATCCTTTAAAGTGCATGTCTTTTTGCTTATATGTGCATGTAAATTGAACTAGGCGTACATAAGGTTTGACTATATGTGTGACTTTTTGTAAGTGGAAAGTTATGCACATACATGCAAAATCTTATATACTTCTCAGAATGTGCATAGGTTTTGATTTGTATGTGCATGGATTTTGATTTGTATGCATCGTTTTCTTGGGTTGAAATGTGCATGAGTTTTTTGCTTGTATGTGCATACCCTTTGAAACACATATTTTTTTGCTTGAATGTGCACAAGTTTATGCTTGTATATGCATGTAAATTGTACTAGGTGTGCATGAGTTTCCACTTAACATTTTATAGCAATAAAAATGTAAATGACGTTTTGTAATTGAAAACTCTTGCACATATAGACAAAAACTTATACACTTATCTGAATGTGCAGAAGTTTGTGCTTGTATAATTTTCTCTAGAAAACAAAGCACATTTTGTACAACTTTTAGATGCATGTACATGTCAATATTGATGCACACACAAGCCAAAATGTATGCACATGCCATCTCAAGCAAACAAATAGTTTTGGAAAAAAAATTGCGTTGGAAAAAAAAATTGAATGGAAAAAATGGTCGAACAATGCCTTATAAAACTTTAATGCTACATACAAGTAAAAAATGGTGCACATGCCAGCGCAAGCAAAAAGTGGTCCCGAAAAAAAATTGGGCCCAAAAAAAAAACTTTGGTCGGACAACGCCTTATAAAAATTTGATGCACATATATGTCAATATAGATGCACACACAAGCCAAAATCTGTACACATGTCATCTTAAGCCAAAATTGTGGCCCTAAAGAAAAAAAAAACTAGGCCGAAAAAAAAACTTTAAACGGTCAACGCCGAAGCTTCGACGTTTACCGGCTGGTGACCGGTCAATTATCCACTTAAGTAGTCATGTGCCATGCACATGAGCACATGATCACTTAAATGATAGCCTAATCCTAGCCTTTGTTTTTTTATATCCAAAGGCTAGGATGTATTCTTATTTTTCACCCTATTGTTCATTCTCATCGGATCCCATAAGTTTTTACTATAGAGTTTTGCATATTTTTCAATTACTAGCTTAATCTATATATCTATATTAAAGCTCACTCTTTTTGAGTCAAAGAGTGTTTTTTTAATCCAAATTGTTAAGGTGTTTTTTCTATTTATTTATATATTAAATAATCAGAAAAATATACTTTAACAAAAAAAAACTTAACAAGATTTGCACCAATAAATACAAATCCTTACAATTATTACTTCTTTACATGAATACAAATTATTTTTGTCAAAAATATTTTATGGATATAAAACTGAAACCTCACAAAGTTATCAAACGAACCCATAACTTTTCATTCAACATTTCAAATATTAATTTATGAAAATGAATTTATTAACTCAAAAGTCTACTTTAATTTTCTGGACATCTTGATTGTCGATTTACTAAAATTTTATTACTTGAATATAAATATAACAATGTAAATGAGCCACTATTGTAATTTCTTATTTTCATTTTTGAGTTAATATGATTGATATTTTCATATTTTTGAATAATATATTTTTAATATATAGCCTTTCAAAATATCACTTTTAAAGTTAGAATTTTGTTATAAGTACACATATTTAAGTTTAACCAATATTGTTACTTATAATTTTTAATATGAAAATTGACATAATTTGATTATTTTATGTTAATATAACATAGTTTATTGAAAATACATGATAAATGATAGTGGAATACATACACGACTTCAACAAAAATATCTCGTGCATGAATTTCACGTGCACACCGTAGTTTATTTGGCATGCACACAACAATGTATTTGGCATGCACACAAATTTGCACTTCCCGTGCATGCAAATCCGTCTTTTTCGCAAATAATTCGGTTTGTGCCGAATTTTTAAAAAGCGATCTGGGCACTCCGTTTGCTTCTCATCCGACGACTCTCATACGTCCTCAAGCCTCTCCCTCCTTCCCATCCTCACCGGATCTCAACCCAAATATTATTAACTAATTTTGAAAATTAAAATTACCTTAGGGTCTCAACACATATATAACCGTAAGCCCTCGTACACAAACTCTTACGCTATAAAAAAATGATATTTTCAATCTTAACTAAGTATCATTTTAGTAATTAAATTTCAGTAACTGTGTTATTTTAGATTTATCAAACATTTAATTAAAGATTAATTATGAGAATTCTTATTGAAATATGACTTTATTGACTATTTTATTTCTAAATTCTTAACTCATTAGCTAAAAAATTTAATAACTATTAATTATGTGGAAACATTAAAGAATAAAAAATTGATTTAATTTAGATTTTTATAAATATCATGTCCAAAGCTATTTGCATAAAAAATTAAAGGAAAATCAGTGTGGTGACCACGAGTTATTGCGAATTCCGCGTGATGTGCAAAGATTTTAAAAAGTCCACGTGGTAACCATGAGCTTTCATAAATTCCGCCCGATACCCTACAACCAAAAAAATATTACAAATTATCTATATATTAAACATAACTTAATAAAATCATAATATTTTTGTGGCATTTAAAAACACCTCATCTTTATTTTTTAATAAGACCACCAAATTTTATATATTTGTAGGAAAATTTTAAAAAGCTACTCTTATTTACACATTTTTTTTACACCATAAATTTTTTATCGATAAAAAATTAATCTAATTTATTTACTTATTTAAAAATACTCCCTTATTGATTTTTTTCAATAATACATTTTCTCAAGAATATGCCGCACGGGCCTCTTTTCTCTGAAAGTGCAAGCTCGACCCCCTACCTACACGCTCGGCCTTTTCTCTCTCTTCCTCCTATTGAGCGGCAAATCACCCAACTATGTAACTTGTTTTTTTTTCCCGTTGAAACCGCTTCGAGTCTTTGTTGCTTCTTGTTGCAGATATTCCATTTCGTCGGAATTTCTCTTCGATTGCTCTCAATCTCCTCTGATACGTTTCCGATTTCATCGAACTTCGTTCAAGCTACCTTTCCAGTGTGTTCGATCTTCTCGTAAGTGTCGTTATATGGTTGTTTGTTCTCCGTTTTTTAGGGTTTATGTTGTATCAAATCATGCTTGTATGTGTCTACACTTGATTGTTTTTCATTCTTCTTCATTTTCGTGTTTATACCAGATATTTCTTTTGAGGATGCATGTGTACATATTCAAATTGTTCTAAATGTGATGTGGACTGTTTCACTTCTTCCCGTCGTTGTTGGTTATAGTTTTCACTGTCCCTATCTATATATGTCACAATTACAAACTTTTTTCTCCTATTATTCATTTTTTTACTGTCCCCATCTTCTATTGTTCAGTTTTTAATTGTCCCTACATTTGTTATTGGTTTTTGTAATTGTCCCAGACTCTATATTATATTTCTTCAATGTCCCCATATTGTTGTGAGATTTTCTAACTGTCCTCATATTGTTTTTGTCATTTTATAACTGTCCCCGATTCTATAGTATATGTCTTCACTGTCCCCATATTGTTGTGTGATTTTCTAACTGTCCTCATATTGTTTTTGTCATTTTATAACTGTCCTTGATTCTGTAGTATATGTCTTCACTGTCCCCATTTGTTAATTGCTTTTTGTAACAATTATACTCTATGTCTACACTGTTAGGGGGCTTTTTGTTACTTTCTTTACCTTTTACATGACCTTTATAAACTGTCCCCTTACTGTTGGTACATTATTATAACTTTTTTCACCTACTGTTTGATTTATTAAGTCTGAAAGTTCTGTTTGTTTAATTTTTTTTTATAGGTGATGGATCCATCAACATGTGAGTATGTTTGTGATAGAGTGTGGCATCGTCCTGGTAAGGTTAATGTGTATAACAAGTATTCAGTACTTGCTTATATTGAGGCGTCTCTACACATTGAGGATATGCATCGTATCCGCAAAGATTTGTTTGGTGATATTATTGTTTGGGGTGATAGCTTCAAATTTGTGAGCCAATTAATCCACTTCATTCTTGTGCACCGAGTTAAGAGTGAAAATAAGTTTGAGATGTAGTTTAAAGTAGGAGGCCATGTATGCCGGTATGGATTACTGGCATGAATTGCGATGATCATACAAAATTTGTGCCTCCCAATGCTAGTATGAAAGAGGTACTAGGAGTTGAGCCATGTCAATGGGATCAGCTTTTAAATCTGTTTGATGCTGAACAAGATAGGGATAAGAAGTTTAGGCTAGCACATCTTATTATAGTTGAGATGGTTTTGTTCCCTACACGTCAAGAACATGTTAGATCTGAGTTTGTTAGACTATTCAATGATTGAGGGTAAGGCTGTGTATTGTGCCTCTCATGATGTCTTTATGAGTGTTGCTACTGGGATGAATGGTCGTCCTCTTACTGAAGAAAGGTATACCTATTCAATAGCTGGTTACCCACTTCCTTTTCAGGTATTATTAAATTCTTTTATGTTGTTATTTTTCATCCCATTTTCATAATTTGTTTTCAAATAGGTAGTTATGCTAATTTTTGTTTCTTTTTTATTGTTTTTATGAAGGTGTGGATTTTGTAGTCATTTCCGCAGTTTCGACATCTTGTTAAATGTGTTGGTACAAGGCTAAGAAATGTTCCATATATGCATTCTTGGGCTAGTCTTAAAAAACAGATTTACTTTAAGTTTTCTGAGATGCATAAGTTTTGTGATACTTATCCTTTGATAAGTCCTTTTCTTAAATGTTATATACATGTGTTATAATTATTTATGGGCAATCTATAATCTGTCCCTCACATATGGGGACAGTTTTTATCTGTCTGCAATTTGATGGGGACAGTTTCTAACTGTCTCCACCATTAAGGTGACAGTTTCTAACTGTCCCAACCATCATAGGGACAGTAAGGCATGGACAATAATGTCTCTAGCTTACTAGGAACATGTAGAATTTGTCCCCACCATTTTGGAGACAGCTTGTAACTTTCCCCATATGATGGAGACAGTTTCTAACTGTCTCCAACATCATGGGAACAGTTGCATACTGTCTGCACCATCATTGGGATAGTTGCATACTGTCTCCAAGCTTCCTTTCTGTCAAATGTATCAAACTATGTTATGACAATTCTTTCTTGTATGTTCTTACAGAAAATTCACTATCCACCGTACAAAGAGCATGTGTGTTTTCGTCATCTGTTTTTTGAAGATGAAGTGGATGATGAATTGTTTGATTCTTTACATGAGCTTCAACAGAAAAATGAAGAAGATTCAATATCCTTTGACAGTGTTGACAGAGGTGTTGTTTTGTCTCAGTTAAAAGGGGAAAAAGCTGGTGGAAAGAGAAAAAGAGTAAGTTTTTCATCTCCATGTGTTAGAGATTCTAGGAAGCGAAAGTCTGAAGTTGTGAATTCTCCTGCTACACAAAAAGTTCAAGAGAAAAATGATTTTAAGAAGCCTGCTACACAAAAAGTTCAAGAGAAAAATGATTTTAAGAAGCCTGCTACAAAGAAAGATTCTGTCAAGCAGATTGCCACAAGGGGTGCTCAGTCTAAGTGTCATTCTTCACCGAGACAATCTATAAAGAATATACAAACAAGAATTCCTCAACTCAAGAAGCATGCTACACCGAAAGTTAAACAAGCCAATTAAGGTGTAGAACGGAGGAATCAAAGTGGAGGTGGTGTTATGTTTTGCCATCAGAATGTGAAGAAACCCAAGGATGTTGGTAAGTTTGTGACTTTGGAGGACAACTCAAGAGCACTTGTTTTGTATGATGAAAATGTTGACTTGCAAAGGCAGATTGATCATATATTGAATGAACATTTCCCTACAAATTTGTCTCCTACAGATACAGAGAATGTTTCAGGGAAACAGGATGAAGGTGCAGTTTCAGAAAGCGAAGAAACTATTAGTGCTTCTTTTGAAATGCCGAGAAGAAAGGACGATGTAGGAAGTTTTGATGGAGTTGGTGTTAATTCCAAAAAAGATGATACCCTAGAACCAGACTGGGCAAAGAAACTGTTTTCTATTTTGAAGGCTTAAGACTTGAAAATTTATGTACTTGTGAAGGATGTTGCAGATATTAAGAAGACTATGAACTTGAATGTTAATGCAACACATAAGACTTGCATGCCACTGATCAAGATGATGCTTCTTTTCAGCGAATCATATTAGGCGTCGGCCCCTTTGATATATTTATAAACCTGCATTGAAGGCAAGATATCTGTTAATAAAAATTATTTCTGAGACTATAGAATATATTGTTATTTGGTTGGACATTTACCTTGTCTTCATTGTCTCTCCAACCATTTTGAATGAAGGTTTAATGGTGTTTTCACATCGGAAGTCAAAAGAGCAAGTATGTTCTTGAAAAAATATTCGCACTTCGAAGAATTCAGTACCCTGCAATACCGCAACCCTTAATCTCCACTTGCATTCAACATCCAGACATACAATCTTATACAGTTTAGGATTTGATTTCTGTACTTTAAATCCAAAGTTGTCGCGCATTGCCATATGTTTCACAGTATCTGTAAGCTCTCTTTTTGTCCTAAAAATCCGTCCCACTGTAATGAAGTCTGTATTGACTAGATTCTGTGTTGTCTCATTTTGCTCAAAGATTGATCCAGTTTCAAGATTGATTGTCTCTGTACAACAAACACTGCCACTGTATTGTTCCAAATGGTAACTAGATTGAAGAGAAGCTATACTGTTCTGCGCAGTATCATGATTGCCGTTGCTTCCACGAGTGTTTCTAGTTGATGACACATATAAAGGCAAACTCCATGAAACTTCAGGGTCCTCGTTAATCTCAAAGAAGCTTATGAAATCCTCCTCTGTATCGACCGAGTATGCTTCTCTGAATTTATGGAATGGATTCAAATGACTAATTCTCAGTTCATCAAGTGATGAATTGATGTTTAATCTTTCCTTTATCCTTTCCTTCAGTTCTCGAAACTTTATACTCTCATAAAACACAATTGCCTTGAAAAATACATTCCCAATGTATGTGCTAATTTCATCTTTTATCTTCCATTCTCCTCCATAGCACACAGTAATAATCTTCATGTTTATCTACACAATGAAGATGTTATAAACAATTTTTCATTTTATTTTAACATACCATTCCTTTGGGGACAGTTGCAATATGCCCTTAGAACCAAAATCTGGTTGGGACAGTTGCAGTTTGCAATTGTCCCAATCTCCTTCGGAGACTGTTGCAATATGTCCCTCAGAACCAGAATCTGATTGGGACAGTTGCAAACTGCAACTGTCCCATTCTGCTCTGGGGACAGTTGCAATATATTCCTAAAAACCAGAATCTGCTTGGAACAGTTGCAAACTACAACTGTCCCAATTTGTCCCAATCTGGGGACATTTGCAATATGTCCCTAAGAACCATAATCTTCTTGGGACAGTTGCACATCATTTTAATACTAATCTGTCCCAATCTGGTTTGGTGACAGTTTAGTATTGTCCGGGACAATTGCAAAATGTTCTCAGATCCTTCATGGAGACATTTTCAAATTGTCTTCAACAAGGATATAGTTGCACATCACTCATCATACATAGAGTACACATCATTTTAATATTATAATTTTTTTTTCTCATACCATTTTCTTGGGGACAATTGCTATCTGTCTCTCAGCAATGGAATCTGCTTGAGACCGTTTCAAACTGTCCCAATCAGCTTCGATTGTTTTTCGCACTTCTACAGTTGGAAACATTTAATTGTTGTTTCTAATCAACCAAATATCTCTTTCATACTGTTTTTCGGACGTATATAAACTATATTGAACTATCAAAATCACTTGTAATACATACCTCTTTTCAATTGCAAATTTCACACTCTTCGCCCAAACAGCTTTGATTCTCTGTGTCGATTACTTCTGATCTGTTTTTTGTTCTTGTTATTTTGTCGAATTGCTTCTAATTATGTGTCAAATCTCTTCAGTTTTTCGAATTAATTCAGTTTGTCGAATATAGCTTACAATGCGCTGTCTTCTTTCTCGCGGAGGAAGCAAATTCGTTCGGATTGTTGCGCGCGTGTTGTTATTTTAATGACCTAGGGGATCAAGCAGCTAGTATACATAATTAGGACCCCAAATCTGCTATTCCAGCCCTCTTAAGGGGTCATATATCCTAAGAACGGTTTTTTCAACTATCAAAAGTACAAGGTATTTTGACCAAATCCGTTTCTCTTTCAAAACAATATTTGAAATTCATGATTTTGTAAAAGTTTATCTATAACGCTTTATGGAAGAATAAAAGATTTCATAAAAGTAGTTTTTTTCTAAAAATATTTTTAAAAATTTATATTGTTGGAGATTTTTAAAGATAATAATAATTATAATGTCATAAAGTGTACAAATAAGAGAAGGTTTATAAAATTTTATGATTTTATAAAAGATAAAGATTTGGTGTTTAATTAAATACCACAAAGATATGATGACTTTATTAAATTAAGTTTAACATGCATATAAATTGTATATACTTTTTGTTTTTCATAATGTTTGAGGTATCGGACGAAATTTATAAACGTCAAGGTTACCATACACTTTTTTTTGATGAGAAAAGAATTCAAAGTACCCGACATAACGACGTCAGGTAGATCGAGAGGCCGATAAATCGGCGTCGGTCAAAATCGGACAGAAAAAACATTACACCAAGTATGGAAATTACAACAAAGCAAAAATAGAGCTAAAACGACCTAAAACGAGTGGCGAGCAAGCACGATCAGACGAAAGTGTCACCGACAGACGAGTCAGACAGGAGAACTCCTGCGGAAGTGCTGAACGGACTACCATGACGTTGCCCTCTCTTCAAAGAGAGATCTTCAAGAGCCTCAACCATGACGTTGCCCTCGTACAAGAGGGATCTTCATTGAGCCACATGCACGACCACAACCACAGACGAACACTCAGACAGCACCCTAGATCAGCTCCACAAATGCAGCGAGGAATTTGCCACCCATACTTGAGCCAAACGGAACCGCAATAGATAAGCAAGGATGAAAATTGATGTGAGAAGAGAACATCAATTAGTCTTGTCGTTTGGTAATATTAAGTGAACTCGTTTAACATTTTGTTAATTGTTTGTTATACTCAAAGAAGGATAAAATTTTGATGGTGGGCCGTTAATGGGTCCAAAATATATATAGCCTATAAACAAAAATTGATGGTGGACCGTTATTGCTTGTAACTTATTTTTCTTGATTATGACTTTAAACAAGTTGAAATACCAAAAAATAAATAAATTTTGAGTACTGTAACATGTCTAAATTTTTGCTTTTTCTGAATTTTTTAAGTAGTCAACTCATTCTGTTGTTGTACTGATGGTGGAAAATCTCTTACTTTTCCATCCATTTGTTTTTGTATTTTTTTGAGCTAGGTGGTCTAGGAAACTAGCTTGCTGAGTAAGCTTTATCATTTTTACATTTTTTTTTCTTTTCTTTTTATTTCCAATTCATCTCTCTTACAGTCTTGCTCAGAAAACCCAAGAACAGAAGAGACGGGGTCGGTTAACACAACCAGATTTGTTCTTTGCACAAAGTGACACTTTGCTTTTTATTTTTTATTTATTTTCAACTTTAAGCTGCCCTTTTTTTTCCGATGAAGGAGCAAGAACTGGCGAGGTGACTCGCATATGAATATTAAAGAGTTTGCCAGATCTGGGTTAGATTAGATCGAGATAACAACGTTTCAAATATGAAGAAATGCACTACATCTTTATAAATGTTTCAAATTAGACCTATTCAGATTGGAATCATTTCTGATGTGGCTCAGGCAAGGGTGGCGTTGGACTGTTCGCTCGAGGCGGAGAAGAACCAAACATGGAGTAGATCTGAGTTTTAATGGCATAACCCGACTTTAGGTTGGCTAAGGGAGTCTGGTGGCGACGGGGTACCCTTAAAGCGGCGGTGGTGGGGAGTTATCCCTAGAGCGGCGGCGGAGCAGGGTTACCCCTAGAGTTGTGGTGGAGGGGGATTACCCCTAGAGTTGTGGTGGTGGGGGTTTACCCCTAGAACGAGAAGCGGTGACAAGGGATTGCCCCTAGAGCAAGCGGAGGAGCTGGGGTTACCTCTAGAGCAGCGTCGGGAGCAAATTTGGGATGTCAAGTCCGGTTGGGTGCTTCATCGAAGAGGGATGTGCTCGGAGATGTCGACGACGGCGAGAAAGGTTAAAAGGAGGAGTACGGAGGAGATTGGCGAGAGGGTTGAGAACTGATTCAACAAGGAGGAGGTATAGTTGGTGATTGGCTGAGGGTGGTGGCTAATGGAGTTTTAGGGTTAGGAAGGTGAGGGTTTTTATTTTCTTTGGAGTGTTTTACATATTTGAGTTTTCCAGTAGTGATTTATAACATTTGGTTACCATACACTTTGAGCACCCTGTGAAATTCATAATACTTCATTATTGCTAGTTGCTACCCCCCCCCCAAAAAAAAACTGCTCGCTTCTCCCCGGATACGAGGTATCTCTTCTCCGCTTATAAAAACAAACCAAACAGCCCTTTTGCCACCTTCCCAAAATTGACGCCCTCTCCTTTCTGATCACCGGAAATTCGGATAAATTTTCGCACAAGGAATATGTAAACAATCACCAAAATACGATTACCAAGAATCCAACCTCAATTCCACTTTCAATTCAACCTTCAATCATCCGACGTCGTTTGGGGTTAGGTTATTAAGAGACAGCGAAGCCGACGATGAAGGTTCATCCGGCGCCGAACAAGAGGAACATAACCCTCCGATACGACGTCGCTTCGGCTAACCGCATCCTCCTCTTCCGGCAGAAGAAGCTCCGCCGACTCCCCCACATCTTCGCCAAGGTTCTTGAGCTCCCCTTTCGCTCCGACGCCGACGTCTTAGTCGAGGAGACCGATGACTTCTTCCGCTTCACCGTCTCAGACACCGACGTCGCCCGCGACGTCCGTGCCGATACCGTCGAGATCTACCCCGGCGTCACCAAGATCGTCGTCAGGTCCGGGGAGGGCGGTGTCTCGGTTTTCGATGAGTTTGAGTTCGAGCTCGATTTGTGGAGATTCCGTCTCCCGTCGTCAACGAGGCCTCAGCTGGCGGTGGCGAGGTACTCCGATGGCGATTTGGTGGTGACTGTGCCCAAGGGCGGAGCTGCCGAGGAAGAGGAAAGGGAGATTCCGGAAGAGGTTTGGGGTGAAGGGAATCTTGTTTTTGTACAGTGAAAAAAGATGTGATTTGGCTACTGGTCCTCCTTGGTTGGTCCTTTTGTTCAGTTCTATGTGTAAGTGTAATGTGGAATCGTTTCCTTTGGAATATGATTTTGTTTGTTTCTCTAATGCTTGTTGTTCAAATGTGAGAGTGACCTCTGTTCTTGCTCATTATGATTTCAATCTAGTCGCTTTTTTCAATCAGCTCTTGCTTCTAGTGGTGGTAGAATGAATTTAAAGTAATTTAGGTTTATGATGTGAATTGCTGATATTTTGTGCTCATTGAGGTTGGGTTCTGAAAGGGATGAAATGATGCATTACTGTTTTGATAGGGCATTGATGAAAAGTGAGAGTTGGAGGTGCTCGAGAGCACTTTTGAGGTTCTTTTGTTATTGCAGGGTATGTATTATGTTGAGTGTCTGTTGGAAGCTGAGTTCACTTTTGTAAATTTGAGTCCTACCTGTGAGTATTAAAAAGTGTGTGAAGCTGGGATTTTAATCATGTAGACATGGTGGAAGCTATTTAATCTACCAGTTTATCACCTTTTATAGGTTAGACAGTTGCAAATTGCAATGTTATACTGTGATGATGAAGATCTTCTCTTGCGTTTCTCCAAGTCAAATATAGTAATATACTGCTCTAATAGCCGGGCATTTTTTGCTGCTTTTCTTGAGAGTGGAGTTTTATACATGATATTCTCTTCTCTAATGGGTTTTGTGCTTTTTCATTGTGGTGTTGCTTTGGTTGGGTTAAAAGTGAATGTTGATTCCATTTGCTTTTTGAGTGGTGAATCTGATATCTTTCAGCTCTAGATGATGATTAATGTCACTTTCACTCTATCTTTGTTTTTATTTGAATGCTAATTGAAAAATGGTATAAACTTTCCTTGAGTAATAGTGGTTGTCTTTGCCTTGTTCATCTACATTTTTCTTCTTCTGTTTTTTTTTTTGCATCAAATGATTTCAGTAATGTGTTGCTCGAGTTTCATTCACATCATTATTAGCATTCTGGAGATGTTTACATTTATTGACATATGAAGATGTTTGGGGTAAAACATTGTTTAATTGAAACACTTGAATATTGTTGTTTGTTGAATTATCACTCTGTTAAGAGTCCAGGGTTATAGGGGTAGAAACCCCTGAGCTTAGTGCTCCATAAGAATGGTATAAGCCAACCTGAAGCAAAATTCTCTTATAACTTCACAATATGACGCTAGCAGAACTATCTATATACAAGAACAATATGTGGCCTCAAGCTTAGTTGTAATGTCATTGTCAGCACGAAAATGTCCCATACTATCAATGTATTGCGTCTCGTTCATAGTTCCACTATGTCTTATCCCTTCTACAGAAAAAATATATCTATTGAAAGCTTCCCCTGCATGATTTTCTATGGATGCTTGTCTTGGAGAGATGTTCAAAGTGACCTGTGGTTTAATAGTAATATGTTCCCTTCTCACTTATGAATCCAAGCATGTAGAGCGCTGTGTACTTGAAATCAAGATTGTTTTTTTCCAATATTTTGGTGCATACTCGTATGGTAAAATGGCCCCCCTGGTGAATTTTGAATTGTCTCTAGTATTTTAGTTTCTCCTGAAGTAGCTGCTTGTGTGCCAATTCGGAATCGCATCCCTTTGTGAGTCCTGCAAAGTGATTTCCTACAAAGTTGCAGTTTTGAAATCATGGAATGAAGTTTATGATGGTGGTCCTTTGAATTGCATAGTTCATAGCCTTTGGAGACGTTATATTATTAATCAGTCCCCACCCCACTAATACACCATGCTGTCTATCCATTCCTCCATTGTGGTTGATCTACAGGTACACATTCAGTAATCTGTCTTTTTCGGTGATTTTCGTCGTCTTGAAAGCCATTGAGTTTGTCCCTGAGCAACTCCTACTGGAGCTTCCCAGAAGCTGCGGTAAACTTGGCTGTATGTAACTCTTTCTTGCGTTGCGTATTCATTTTGGCCTTTTTTGAGATTGGCACATAAAAACTTGACAGTGTATCAAGATGTTTGTTTGGACAAGTGTATTGTGTACTGTATTGGTTTCATTCATGGCTTTGGGATAGTGGCTGGTCATAGATATTGGTTTGGTATGATTTTGTTGTGATCATCAAAGAGATTGTGGCAAGAGAGTGTTTTCTCCTCCTCTTCCTTTGTGTAATTGTGTGGACAATTGTATTCTGTACTGTCTATTAGGGCCTATCTTTTGGTATATAGCCTAAATTCTGTTGATAGGTACCGTATCATTATCACGTCCCATGTACTTTTTAAAGCAAAGAATAATTGCGTCAAATCTAAATTATTTATTGTATGTAAAGTAATGCAACTTGACAAATGTGCTTGGTAATTCCAAGTTTCTGGGTTTGTTTATTTCACTTGGTGGACCAAAATTTTAAAAATCGCGTGCCGTAACCCCGATTTTGTATTTCTTTTTCGTACCGTACCCCTGCATCATATTATGAAGCATGAAATCAACCGATTTTTTTTTATACAGTAAAAATTAGATCGGAAATCATAGAAGAAATGATTTTTCAGTCTATAGCATTCTTAAGGATGAGAAGTAAAAGTTTTAAATTTGCTTGAATATCTTCCAAAGAACTCTGCTCATCCAGCTTTGCGATGCAATCGGCCGCAACGTTTGTTTCTCGGAAGACATGACAGATCTGCACTGAAAAAAACAGTTGTAAAAGACAAAGGATATCAGAAATTAAAATTTCAATATCCCAGGAATAGTGCCAGATCTTATTTATTACGTTAACAATAGTGAAGTTATCACATTCTATTTGAATGTTAGTAATACCCAGTTCATATGCTTTGATTAAAGCATTCCTAATCGCTATGGTTTTTGTCTTAAGAGGGTTGAGATTCCACATTTTTCTCCAAAGATTAGAGTCAGTTCACCATTACTATTACGAAAGGTAAATCCGTAACTAGATTCACTATTCGTTTTTGTAGATCCATCAGTGTTTATTTTAATGATGTTTTCAGGTGGTTTTTTCCATTTTCTCATTTGTCGTTTCTTTTTTGTAACTTTTGTATTCTTTTGCTTAGTATCCACCAGACAGTCTGGATTTCATTTTTTGGTATGATTTCAATTGTCAATTTGATGCTTAATATAAAGTGGTACATCCTTTATTATATCATTGTCATTGTTAGTTCTGCTAAAGCTTTGTTGGTTTCTATAAAACCAGATACCCCATCATGACACTGTCAGTTCAACAAATTGTGATCGGTCTAATTTATTTCGGATTTCCTCAATAATTTCATAGGTTTTTTTTGTTCCAATGTTTAGGGACCTTATGATTCTGTACGTTTTTTTATTCATTTTTCTATCGTTTTCAGCGTATGATTATACTAGAATAAAAGATGATTAGAATCTTCAGTTTGTGTATTACATCTGATACAACCTGGTGGGATTGCAACACCTTTTTTCGGCTAGTCTTGCTTTTGTTGGTAAGCCATTTTTCATGATTTTCCATATAAAGTTTTTCACTTTAGGATAAGTGTCCAATTTTCAAATCCAAGAAGTATCATGTGCTGTGTATCTTTTCTTTTTAATGAGCATATCCATAGCAGATCTAGTTGAGAACCAACCATTTTTGCTTGCTTTTCAGTACATTCTATCATTTATATTGTTTAAAGGTATTGGTGTAGAAATAATCTTCTTAACTAAGTCCGTTGGTAGATATTGTAAAATCATTTCCTTATTCCAAGTGCGATTTGGAAGCATGAAATCTGCTACTAATGCATTTTTGTTTGGTATTGGTTGCATGTTAATCATGTCGCAAAGAGGAATCGTAGAAAGTCATTTATCGGTCCAAAATCTAATGGTTCCACCATTTTCCACTTGCCAAATAAGTCCTGATTTGAATTCGTCAATGATTTCACACATTTTGGACCATTGCCAAGAGCACTGTCCTTTTTTATGATATTGTAAAATATGTTATGTTTTCAAATACTTTTCAGTAATAATTTTGACCCAGTAATTATCCAGTTTAGCCAAAATTTTCCATAATAATTTAAATTGTAAGGCTCTATTCATATCCTTTGATTTTCTCAAACCAAGTCTTACATATTTTTCCCATCCTATCAAAGGTTTATACGAAGGTTCTTTGTTCCAGAAAAATCCTCTATTTAGTTTATCAAGTTCATTATGTGTTTGTGTGGAAAGCATAAAACTTTGCATCAGGTAATTAGGTCTTGATGCAAGATTTGCTTTGATGAGGGTTATTCTACCTGCTTGAGATAGAGGATTAGCCTTCCATTTTGTTAGTTGTTATTGTGTGCTAATTAACAGATCAATAAAGGTATTAGAATTCACCCTCCCATTAATGATTGGGCAACCCAAATATTTATCTAGAGATGTCATATTTGTAATTGTGAGAATTCCTTGTATTGCTAGTTTTTTAGTGTTTGTTACTTTTTTTGTCACTTGGAATGCCGATTTATGATAATTCACTTTTTGCCCGGATATTTTGCAATAAACATCCAAAATACCCTTACAATTTTCTTGTTTTGATTTGGAAAATATCATAATATCATCCACAAAGGCCAAGAACGGGATTCGAGTTCCCAGTCTTGAGATTTGAAAGCCAATAGGTTTTATTAGTCTATCCGCTGCTTTTTGTAGTTTCATGGCTAGAATTTCAGATCCTAAAATAAAAAGGAATGGGGAAAGTGGATCTCCCTGTCGGAGTCCTCTAGTTGGTTTAAATATTTTCATTGGTCCATTATTAACAAGTACCAAAAAAGATACTGTCGTGATGCATTCTGTTATCCAGTTTATGAATTTAGAATGGAATCCAAATTTATCCATGATTTATAAAATAAAGTTCCATTCAATTCTGTCATACGCTTTTTCCATATATAACTTTAGAGCTATGAATCCTTCAGCTCCTTTTTTAGACTTACATGAGTGGAAAATTTCATGAGCTATTAAGATATTATCTTGAATAGCTCTGTTGGCTATAAATGCACCCTAAAGAGAGTGGATTAATTTTTTCATAGTCTTTTTAAGTCTACTTGTTAGAATTTTGGAAATAATTTTATAAATTGTCGAACATAGACTTATTGGTCTATAATGGTTTGTTGAGTTTGGATTATCACATTTTGGTATTAGAGATATGAATGTATGATTGACTTGTTTGAGTAATCTTCCTGAAAGGAAAAAGCTTTTCACAACTTGAATTACAGAGGTTCCCACAATATCCTAGTATTTTTGATAGAATTCTGCTGTCATGCCATCAGGTCCTGGAGATTTGTCCGTACCAATATCAAAATATGCCTTCTTAATTTCATCATTAGTGATATTTTTAACTAATTTTTCATTGTCTTATATGGATATCTCAGGGTTTATAAGCTTTAGATTTTCTTGTAGTAAATCATCATTCATTTCTTCACTTCTAAATCTTTTGATGAAGTCATTTCTGATTTCATTTCTGATATTTTCTTCTCCAACAATACTAGTTCCTTCTTGTGTCTTTATTTCCTTGATAATTTTCTTATGTTTCGTCTTCCACTTGCTATTTTGTGAAAATAACTCGAGTTAGTATCCGCTAGTTTAATGTGTTTAACTTTGGCTCGTTGATTCCAAAAAATCTTTTGGAAGTTAAGTAGTTTTTTTTTTCTTTCAATGAGTCTTTTTTGTTTTTGAATTTCATTGTTATTTCCATTTGTACTTATTAATTTGTATTTCAGAAAGTTGTTTCTCTATTTCTTTGAGTTGAGTAAATAAATTACCAAACGTTGTTTTATTCCAAAGTTTGGCATGTTTCTTTAGTAATTTTGTCTTAAAGACTAGATCATACATTCCTGATCCATGATAATTTGTTCTTTAGGCTTGTTTTACAACATTTCTAAAATCCTTTCTTGTCATCCAAATCTTTTCAAATTTGAAAGATTGATTTTTAATAGAATTAGCTGAAGCTAGTTCAATTGATATAGTGCAATGATCAGAGTTCGTAAAAGCATAATGTTTAGTACATATATCTGGGTACCATTGTAATATTTGGTGATGAATTAAGGCTCTATCCAGCTTTTCATATATATTGTCTATTTTCGTTTTGTTTTTTCTCCATGTAAATGCATTGCCTTGGAAATGGATATCTAATAACTCACATTCATTTTGAAGTGTCGGAGTCTAGTGAATTTGGTTAAAGGTGGTGAGGACCCTCCTAATTTTTCAGTTGGGTCTTGTATTTCATTCAAATCACCCATAATAATACACAGATATGCACTATTTTTAATAAAGGTGATTATTGCTTCCCAGAATTCGTTTTTTCCTGATTCATTCGGGGGAGCATAAGTTAGAATTATTAGTAGTTTAGTATTGGTACACAAGTTGGTGTACAACATACTAACAAACCTTTTTTCAATCTTATCTATTTCAAGTATTTCATTTACAAGTTGATATGTTTTCCACATAACACAGATTCCACCCGAAAACCCAGTAGCCGGGACACAGTGGAATTGGTCAAATCCTGCTTTTTTCCATACTTTTTCACTTGGTATTTTATTTGTTCGTGTTTCAAATAGAGCTAGTAATTGGATCCTTTCAATCTTACAGAAGGATTCTAAGTCCATCCAAATAGTTGTTTTACCAATTCCACGACAGTTCCAAGTGGAAATCTTCATAAAAAACCATATGTAATGGTGCCCCATATCCGTAGACAGTTAGGGGTCTTATTTGCTCGACTCCAAGTATGTTTGATTTTTATTTTGTCTTTAGTGTTCCATTTTATTGTCTTAAATTGCTTTATTACTAAGGCTTGTTCCACATTCTGTGATGTCATTTCATTCATCATACTGATGTCATATGTAATTGTATTGTTATGCGATTTGTACCCATTTTGTAACTCCTGCTGTGTAATATCGATCACAATTGCCTTCTTAATCCACCTGAACGTGCTTGGGTGGTGGTCCATTCCATGTCTTAACTCAGCATCCCTGTGTGAGTAGCCCATTAGACAGGAAAAGGGCCGGTTTTGTAATGTGTAATTGGCTTTTATGTCATTGCATTTACAATCTGCTAACATAAAAAGATAATGGTTTTTATCTTTGTAATTGTACTTCACCCGTAAAACAAGTACAAACCAACACCATTGGATGACCTTGTATTTACTACACAGAATGTCGCCAATCATGGAAGTACCAGTACCCTGTTTTCCTTGTTTCATTTCTGTTGTTGTTGCCCAAAGAATGTTATCCCTGTTGTTGAATTATTTCCTGGTAGTTTTTGATTGCCAACAGGTGCTTCTCCAAGCAATACACCCCATGTTTTGGTAGTCCCGGAACCCACCCTTGCAGATTCCCACCGAATGATAGTTAACAATCCAACTATCCTTGCAGTTCGCCAGGTCCTGTATGAAGATCCATGTATGGAAAATAAAATCTGAGGATAACCTCCAATATATAGTTGGTATATTATAGGTTGATATTGTTTGTGTTGGAATCAAAGGTTGCCATATAGCTGGTTTATTGACTTGACAGTCAACTCCAGATTACCCATAACTTTTGTTCATGAGTTCATGTGTTCTATGTATCCAACAGTTTTGTTCATATTTTAGATTTTCAAACTCACATTCATAGTAAGCCATGAAGGTGCATACCTAAGCCTTGTCATGATTAAGATGTATCAAGCTTAAAATTCTACAGGTATATACAACCAAGTAGCAAAGAGTCCACTTAACTGCAGCAAGCCAACAACTGTCAAAGATTTGCAGATCAAGATTAAAATATAAAGTGGTCCATAAAAACATCAAAATAAATTTGAAGGGATTCAAGCAAACACAACAGTGATAACACCTAAACCAGTTCCAATACTTGTTCATATTCTCATAAGAGATGGCTTTCCACACAACAACAAAATAGTCAGAGTGCCTAGTAAAAGGCCTCTGACTTACCACTCTGAACCAAAGCCAGTCTACATAAGTAGTAATCCGGTAGGTTCTGCTACAACATAAATAAAAGTTCAAAAGGATGATGAAGGGGGTTACCCTTTCTGCAAGGTTGCTTTCACCAGTAACAACAGAACCTCTAACCAGATTACTAAGGAAATAAATAAAATTATTTTTTCATTTTGTTGGGACCCTTCAGCCCCGAGGTGGTGGTGTCTTCCTCTTGCATCAACTCCTTGCGCTTCCCAAGCTCAGAGTTGGAGGATTTTGGTAAAGATGACACAACACCTTCACTAGGAGGCATGTTATTGCCTTTTGAAACTGTCCCTTCTAGATTAGTCTCTTCAGTATCTTTGTTAGGACCTTCAGCACGTTCCACAAATTCATCTAAGAGATCATCTTGTTCCAAAAAATCCTACAGTTCACTCTCAGTCATGTTTAGCATTGGAGCTGAAGCATGAGGTGCCCCTAGGCACACCCCGGGCAAATCATCATTAGGGTGTAGGAGTGTGAAGGGGGGAGTGAGACTTGGAGGAAGTTCATTTTTCTCCCCACCTTGCTCAGCACTTTGTACAACAGTAGTATCCAAGACAAATGAGGGAGGAGTTGTATCAGTTACATGAGTTTCCTCCACCATCTCAGTTACACTAACAAGAGGAGCAGTAACCTTAGATTCCTGCTCACCCCCTGTCAGAGTAACATCTTTTTCAACCCTAATGGGTTCTTTACTATGCATGACAAACTTGTTAGCACTCGAAGATGCCCCTTTATTTTTTCTAGAAACCTCTTTCCATTGATTCTCCTCCTCTCCAACAGAGGAAACAACCTTTTTAGCAGGAGTGCTTACATGTAACCTTTGGAAGTTCAGCTGCAGTGACTTAGGCCTAGCATTCCTCAGTGGGCACTTGTCAAAGCTATGTTCACAAGCCCCACAGTTACCACATCCAACCGGGCTTTCCTCAAACCAAACATTGTAAACTTTTGAGATCCCTTCTTCATCAGGAATCACCATATTTTTTGTTTTGATACTCTCAACATCCACATTAACACACACTCTAGCATAGTTAACCCTCTTTTTTTTCTGTGAAAGGATCAAGTTTTATAAGAGTGTCCATTTTGTTCATTTCAAGAATCGTGTTAATAACATCAAAGCTAATGTATTCCACTGGCAGATTGGGAATTCTAATACACATGTCCACAGTGGAGATGGACTCAGTGAAGGGATCAAAGTTGGCACACCAAGGCTTTAGAAGCATTAATTTCCCAAAAACATGATAGGGGCGCCCTTCCCAGGCTTTTTTCTGGTCAATCAGATTAACAAAACGAATTTCAAACCAAAGATTGGGCTTTTCAAGGATTTCAAAAGACCCCTTGACAAACCTCCAGTCGTTTTTGAGTTTAGATCTCATCTTAGAAAAATCAACTGGTTCCCCAATAATATAACCCAAAAGAGAAGTTTCTTTGAGCTTAGAAATATTTTTTTGAACCCCAGAGAGTTTGGAGAGATAAAGGACCATATCAATCTCATTTTTTTCATAAGAGTGGAGACTATGAGTCTCAGAGTTTTTTTGTGTGGTTGGGGCATACACTGGATGAGGGGTTACCTCAATGGAATCCATCACAGTTTGTTCAGGAATAGATTTTGCAGCCTCAGTAGAGGAGCTAGGATTTCCAGGTAAAGAACACAGGACATCTTTCATTGTTTTCTTCCCCTTACCCATAGAAGTAGATACGGGAAGAGCCAGGAAAACACAGATTCAGAAAACAAAAACCAAACAGAGCACTTAAGAAACCAATCACAGAGAGAGTTAACTAATTTCGGGGGGTGGAATATGAAAATCAACCAGTCAAAGATAGTATTTATAAAGGGAGTCGAGCAAATAACCAAGCAAATACAGGAATGAGAAAAGGAGAGATAGCACCTTGGATTGGTGGCGTGGTAATCTGCCATATCCCCCCAAAGTGGCGAAGATCCGCTCCTTCTCGCCCATCCCTCTGCAAACAGTAGGCCATACTGAGAGTGGCGAAGTAGGTACAACCTGTGCTGAAACCCTAGACTCGCAACATTGGTTTCCGCATAAGCCATCGTCCTAGCCCAGGTCCCATCGTGGCTTTTGTTTTTTGGCGAGATCCAACACGCAACTCCCAACAGGAGCCTTCTCAGAAGGAAGCTAGCAGGCTTCCCGAAGTCATAGTCAAGATTAGCTTTCTGGGTTAGGTAAGAATTGCAGAGGACAAACAGTAGAGGGAAATACTCCTCCCAAAACTGCTCCTTGAAATCCGCCTTCTTGACCCAGTGAATCAAGCAAGGTCGGGGAAAGTTGTAAAGCAGAGACTCATGATCATCATTCGCTTGGTCGATTTGAGGGTTCAAGTTGCAACGATTAGTCGAGATCCAGAAGACGGATGTCGGCGGCCGCGTTTCATGAAAGGTTTGCAGGTTGAGGTAGGGTTTCAAAAGAAAGAGCGTTTTGGGGGTCATGCTTGAAATTATATCAACTGAATTGAATCATATCTCCCTAATCTCCCTGATTTAGAAGCCAAGTCCTTACAAAAAAATAAGCCATTTAGTCAATTCTCTATATTTGACTTCTTCTCTATTTGACATGTCTATCGAATTTTATTCTTCACTCCCATATTCTTCTCCACCACATTCTTTACAAACGTTTTTAACCGTTTTTTCATTATTTTTAAAAATAATAAAATAATGTCTAATAAAATCTTAATAATTTGCTTTAAAAGAGGACAATAATTTAAAATTCAGTAAAGACAAAAGGAAATGAATATTGTGATTTTCTTATCGAGTGAATTTAAGCTCTACACTAAGTGCAACCATACTATCTTATCCGAAAGTATAGGTGTGCTAATTAATGTATATGACAAGAATAATTTGATGTCCTTTTCGATAAGTGATCCTAATTTATGTGTTTAAGACAACTTTAGGTTTACTAATATATCCAGATGTAAAGATATTCAATTCCTTAATTAACCACCTTTAAGTGCTATACATTATAAGTCTAATGAAGGTTAAAAAACAAATTACATAACATTATAATAATTCATAACTTCTTATGAGAAATATAAAAAAGTGATTTATTAAACTTTATGTTTAAGATTTTTGACAAATAACTCTTATTTTTCAATAATATTATTTTTACCTCTAATGAGAAAAATAATATTTTCCAATACCACTCTCCAATTACTTATAAAACAACGTAACATTACATCCATATAAGGTATGATGTATGGAAATATGTTATTTATAGTCAATAAAATCCATACAAGGTATGGGGAGATACTCTAGTTTAACCGGAATAGAATATAAAATGAACTTCATTCGGTGATCAAAATTTTCTTAGTGCCACGTGGGATAATCTAGTGGAAGGGGAGTTGGGAATGTTGAAAGGTCTTGGATTCAATCATGTCTCCACTTCTTCACTTGGGTAAAAAACCAAGACCAACTGACCCAATTAACAAGTTGAGTTGTAATCATTATCATAAATTAAGTGTATAATCTTGAATATGATTGTCTAAGAGAATAATTTCGTATTTTGGTAATAAAAAAGGTAAAGATTTGTGTTTTGTTGAGATTAATATGTACTTTTTAGGGGTACGAGAATTACTACTAATTTGGTTGCCACAAGTAGTAAATTAAGTCGAAGATGATTAAGAACAAAAAAATATTGTTTGATTAGAAACTACGTTAATAATATAATTTATTTTTTGTTGATATTTATCAGAAATTTCAATGGACAATCGTATCATACATGGAAGAATTATTTCAAACATGACTATGAACATTGCAACGTTAATTTTGTGCTTCCAACATTTTGTTTTTCCTCATGATCAGTTTTATCTCCATCACAACATCAAGAATTATTAGCAAGTAAGGGTTGAATACTTGAATATACGATAAGAACAAAAAAAGATATAATACTATAATCAATCTTTTATACAAGTCTCGTGTACTAAGATAGTAATTACACTAAAAAACTATAATTTTTCTTCTAGAATTTACGGTCTATTAATTATCCATCTTCTTATAACCAATAGATAAAGAGTGTTTGCATAGAAAAATTTAATATGTATAACTTTTAATGATAATTCTCGTAATTCGCAAATAATTCATTACCTAAAGCTTTAAAATGACAAACATTTCTTAACAAAAATTATAACTAAAATAATAATTATATCCGAAAAGGAAATATAACATATTCCATATACCCATCATTAGGAAGTGAATTGCATTTTTTTAATTTTAGTTTAAATTTAGATTTCTGAAATCAAATCAAACGAAGCTAAATACTTGCAATTTTTTATATAAACACTAGGTTAGTTCTCATGCTGTGCGCGGGGCTTGGGTAAAATTTTATATTGATATTCTTTTTAATTATTAAAAATATATCAATTATACATTTAAAAAATATTAAATAAATGAAAAATATATCTAATTAGTGAAAATATAAATGAAATTGAGAAGAGTATGATAATATAAAGAAATATCTACTAATAATCAATTAATAAAGATCAATGTGATTTCATACATATGTAATATGTTGAATCACATATTATACCTAGAAATAAATGAATTAAAAGAAAAATTGAATAAAATGTGACTAATTAAATGTAAAAAGTAAAAGAGAATATTTAAAAAATACATAATATATTCTATCTAATATGGAAATCATGATCAAATATGATCAATCTATATGTTGAGAAGGAAATTAGGAGCATATCTAAAATATTTTATATAATAATAATAGAAAAAAATATAATTTAGTGATGTGACACGATGTGGAGTAGACATATTACAATAAATGACGTAGTGCAATGTCAAAATCACAAGTGGTCTTAACTTGGGTTTACTTTAATATTATATAGTAGATTAGACATCAAAGTTTCAAACAAATCATATAAATGGGTAAGCTTGTGTAACACCCTCAACTTATGTCGGTAGTGCCACACGCCACTGACCTCAGACTTTAAAGTCCAAAACCACCCTAGGCTTTAATCGGAACAATTATGCTCAAATAAATAAATAAACATTAAATAATAAAAGAATAGCCGAAGACTTTTGAAACAAATACTTAACCTTTATTAAAATCTTTCCTCGTAAATTAAGGAGATAAGTTTTACAACTCGAAATTACAATACAATGGAATACTTTTTAAATAAATCTAAGAGTATTAAATCGATACTAAACATCTTCAAATATTACTTTAGAACACAACCTTCAACTGCAAGCCTTCATCTTCGATTTGTTACTTCAATGTTGTCTGGGACCAACCACTGATGTGCCGTATAGGACGGATGACACCAGCCACCCATGCAAGGAAAGAGAAAGGTTGGTTAGTGTAATGAAAGACTAAACACGGGTATGAAAGAAAAAATTATGTGTGATTGTATCCAGTTACTATCAGTGTCTCTTGAATAAAAGTCGGCAGACGACACATAACTAAAATATTCTCACTAAAACAATAGAAGACTAAAGGTTGGTTAGTGTAATGAAAGACTAAACACGGGTATGAAAGAATAAATTCTGTGTGATTGTATCCAGTTACTATCAGTGTCTCTTGAATAAAAGTCGGCAGACGATACATAACTAAAATATTCTCACTAAAACAATAGAAGAGATATGATCCAAAAGAAGACTCCAATGGAATTGAGTCTTATGGGAAATAAATGAATTTGTTTGGGAACGTTTATAATTATCACATCAATTATTTTGAAAACGACTACTTTACTATTTGGATCCTCGACCAACCTTACCGCATAATGCGAATCCAGATTGAAAAGGGGACTTACTTTAGACAAGAGTCCGGGAGGATTCCACGTTGTACTTCTCGCCCAAAGGTAAATTAATTATGTGCACAAAGGCACTTATCTTATTTTAATTTCAAAACATGCATTTACGTTAAAGCTTTTAATCCACACCAATCTCAATACGAGATATATCAAGGGATAAATCCCGAATAACGGCACTAGCTAAGTGCACCACCACTTATATTCGAATAAGGGTAGGTCATGACCAAAAAGTATTAGGGCAATAATCCTCATAATACCAAGTTATAAAGAAATAGCTAAACCTCGCAAGGTAAATATCGTTTCTACAAATACTCGTGCTAACTAATCATACAAGTCCATACCAAAGTTCATCTAGCACCCTATGATAATAACTATATATATACGAGGGTCATTGCTAGCAAAATATACAACCTAATATATATGATACATTTCCACACCAATTTATCACATAAGTCCCCAATCACAAATTAAGAATATTTATCCCAACTTAATTAAAACAATTAATCAATTGTCAATTAAGGAAATATGGAATAAATGCAAGAGCAAACCGCCACTTGTCTTGAGTTACGAAAAAGTTGAACGACGTAACGTGAATGGTTGCTTTCGAATAGCACAATGGCTCCCTGCTTTATTTTTGTTCCAAAAGAGATTTCGAGATGTACCCAAATCACACAAAATAAATAAATTATAATGAGATAATTTATTCAATATCGAAATTTGAAGGGTATATGTCTCGATTTCTAATTGAATTTATATAACTCGAAATAAATCAATTTTCAAGGCGTTTCAATAAAACGATTATTCGATACTAAAAAACATTTAGTTGTATATTATAAATAATCATAACATAAACTAATGTAGTACCCGTGCCTTGCACGGGATTTGTTTATTTTTCTTACATTTAAAAAAAATAGTATATCAAAATTATATATTTAATCTATATAGAATTGTTATAGAAGTAGATGAATGATAATATAAAAAAGAACTAATTGAATAAAAAATATTAAAGAGATTGACAAAATATTATCGAAAGAGAGGTCGTTACCATTTATCGTGTATTTTCAATTAACTATATTATATTAATATATAATATACAAATTTGGTCAATATTTTAATATTAAAAATTATAAGTGATAATATTAGTTAAATATAAACATGTGTACTTATAGCAAAATTCTAGCTTTAAAAGTGATTTTGTTGAAATGCTATATTAAAACTATGTTAGTTTAATATTAATTATTCAAAAATATCAAAATATCAATCATATTAGCTCAAAAATGAAAATAAGAAAAATAGAAATAATTTAATGACTAATTGTAAATCAAATCTAAAAACATCAAAAAAATTGAAATAAAAAAGTTTGAGATAGTTAGAATATACCAAAGGTTATTCATGTTTGTTATGACGAGTTTAGTTAGATGTGTATTTGTATTTAAAGAGAAAAAAAAAGTTTTTAAATTCATTTTTTTTGGAATAATTGGAATATACGTTAAATAATTAGTGCTAATAATTGTTATATCATTATTTCTAACCTATGCCCTAAGCTAAGGCCATAATGTTAAGAATTCTCGTTTTGAAAATCATTCCCTAAAAAGTAATGCTTAAACCCTTTTACAGAATATTAAAATTCCTGATATAATCACATCTAACAAAATCTTTCTAAAATTAAGTGCTTAACCTATGCCATAATCATAGTTTTTTAAAAAATGTATCTAACATGTTCTTAATTATTTTATGGTGTAAAAATTGTCATTGGAGTAGTAACGTAGTTAATACGACGATTTATATCGGAACGAAGAGTGAAATTATGATAAGATTTGCCATATTATTAGAATTAAGATAAAATTGTCATGTTCTTAAAAATAAGATTTGCTAAAAAAAAGTGGGATTATGATTTATTTTATTCTAATAACAAATAAATATTAGATTAAATGGGAATTATTACATTTAACAATAAAAAAACATCACTAATATCGTACATTAAATTGACAAGTTTGAATGGTTAAAATCAAATTTGATAATCAAGTAAATAAAATATAAATAATATAAGATATATTATTTAAAATTCAGATACTTGGTTGATTAACATTAAACTTTGTTAATCTACTATATAATAACTAAAACAAAATGACGGCTGAGCAGCACGCGCCCCCTTATTAAACCCGCGTTTTCCGCTGCCACGTGTCACTTGCGGATTATTTTGCCACGTGTCATTTATTCGATTAATGTTATTTTTTTAGGAAAATATCTCTGATGCTGATATTAGTTGGACGGTAATTTGATTGAGATCTTATTGTTTCCCATAACAAAAAGGAATCAAAGCCAACAAGGAAATATTACAGAATAAAATCAAATAATTAAGGTCTTTGAGAAAAAATGAATTTGCTGTAAATGATTTAAAAACCTGCTGGATGAAAAATTATGCATTAAAAATATGAAAATTAAGGAACAAACTTACGACAAATATTGTACCTAATGGAATCACTGAACCAACCACAAATATGACCACAAAATGCACAAAACCAGACCACATATTACAAAACATAATACGCAAATGCAAAAAAGACAAATTAACCATAACTCATTACAAAACATAAACCTGCACAGCAAATTACAAAATATATTGCACAACTTTGTAAACCTGTATAAAAATTACACAATTGCATATATTCAGACAATGGGTCGACCCTTTTTTGATTCCCAATGGCAGATAATCTGCATATCAGAAAACAACCATAAATGTCGCAACTAAATACAATATCTGACAAAAATAAACAAAGCATATCACATAATCATTAAGAGCCTTACAGAATAGTATATGTACAAATTTGCTAGGATTACTAAGAAGAAAATATATAGAGAAAACTATGCATTCCCAAAATAAATTTTTTTTCTTCAGAAAACAGCCATAAATGTAAGCATGACTCCATCTGTCATAGTGGGCTATAAAATAAGTTTTTCAGCTATGTTAAAACCCTACACTCGCAGAATAGAGACATTCAGAGGTAATGTTAAAGAACAACTCAGTATTCAGATTTAACATTTCAATCATAACTGATTCCTTTTTGTTTTTGTTGTAGATTTGTTTTGAGCAAATCCAGAACTCGGGTACCAAGTTATTAATTCATAACCTATATGCAACATTGACTACATATTTATAGGACATGTTAGTGAGAGAGAGATGGAGAGAGAGAGAGAGAGAGTCATGTTTACCCAAAATCTTCTACACAGCACACTCCACATTCAATAATCTCCACAGTCAATGCTATGAAACCAACCTCCAGTGATCCTCATTAATGGATGAAAAAAATGAAACAAAAAGGGTCTTTAGATTCAGATTATACAAACAGAAATATATAGGCATGTTTACCAAAATATATTACTGTTTTTTTAGATTTTTAATGAGAAGGCATGTTTACCCAAGTCAGTGTAGAATATGCTCAGAAAGACAATTACATGAGTCCTATTGCCAATGTAACTAATACTCTCTCTGAGCATATCCACACCGACTAATGATATAATACCCCTCTATTTTCAAGAATAGTCCTATTGCCAATGTAACTATATACATATATATCTGCATTGAAGGTGATACAAATAGAAAGAGATAGATACAAAAAGATATAGATTGTGCTTACATTGATGACTTTGGAACTGTGCATGACCTCTTTATTCCATATATGTGCTCAACCTCCAGACATCCTCATCACAACATTAATGGTTGTTTTCTGAAATCATATACAAAGGTTAAAACTGAAAGTCTACCAATTATATTCAGATGGGGTTTAAACTATGTTGTATTTAAAACGGATTCTATTTCATAAATATTGCATAAATTCTTTTTTTGTTGTAATACATATTTAATGTTAATGTTAATATAAATACCGAATTGTTTATTCTGAATTGTAGATGTCAAAAATTATACAGCACGTGAAAGCATAATATCACATGATATCACATAAAATATATGTCCAAATATAATGCACCAAGAATCTATATTTCCCATAAATTAAAAACGAACTTGGTAATGAAAACATACCCACAATATTACAGAATTAAAAACATGCTCAAAATAAAAGACGGAATATCACAGAATCACATATAATATATGGTAATGAAAATATATGTTTTCCAAAAACTAAAATAGATCTATTACTGAAAATACATGGCGTAATAATCTACCCGGTTTGACTGGCTATATATTTCCAGCCTCTCAGTCAGTTTGAATACAAGCAGCTAGACAATTCAATACAAACAACAAACCATCTTGACCTATTTACAAGGTAATTCTGCAAACTTTATCGTTTCTCATTCATTTATATGTAAAAGTACGTATTTCATAACAATTGAACCCCCACAATTTTGGTCTTTCATCCTCTTAGAACTTGGCAACGCAATAATTTTTCTGTAAACAACTTTGATTGTACATGCTTTCATTCTTCCTCTCAGATTATAATAGCACATACAACAACCTCTCATCCTTTCATCCTCTCAGTTAATATCAAGACATTGTTTTAGCTTTTTAATTGCACTTTTGAGTTATTTTCTATTATTTACTTCTAAGCTAATGAAAATAACTATTATAGATCAACTACTTACACTACTCTATGCAAAAAAAAAACTCAGTATAGTATACATACCTTTACATGTCTTTCAAGTTTATTTTTATCCTTAAAATTGGTTCAATGACTCCAATATGGGGTCCAACATGGCTTACTGGGACAAGAAGACATAAGTTAGATCAATATTATAAATATATAGTAATTTAAGATATGTTGATGTAATATCTCAAGAGTGAGAATCATGACCTGATTATATAGGTTGAAATTCAATTTGGACCTCATATCAGAACCAACAACCTTGGATGTTTTAATGTTAAACCTATTATGGAAAAAAGCCAGTAATAAAAATATAAGTGAATGATTTAATAAATATAAATAAGCTAAGTAAAAAGGTTAGAAGGCATACCTTTCAGAATATTATGAGCATTTTATACTTGATATTTCCAATGTACTCTTAAATTTTGTTAACAATGCCAACTCGTGCTCACATGCAATCATATAGAGGAAATAAATTACAAAGATGAATATTGTATAGTAGGACTTACAAATATTTGTAAGAGGATCAAAAACTGTTTTGCCAGAATGATTTAATTTGAGATTTGGGGTTTATAGTTAGGGTTATGGCTAGGGTTAGGGTTTCAAGTTAGGGTTTAACCAATCATAACAATTATATGTTATTATACATATTGGGTTGCACATACAAAGTTATGAATTATGTATTTAGAACTCTAAACCCATTAAATTTTATCAAGCTCATTAATATATTATTAAACATTACATGTGCCAATCAGTCCATTTAAAGTGAATGAGCACAGAAAAATAGATAAAATTTTCATTTGTCTTCTTTTATTCAATTCATACCAATAATAGATATCAGACTTAAACCAAAAAATAATCAAAGAAATAAGCAGATATAAGCAAAATGCTTACTTTCTTTATAAAATAATCTATGTCAAATTATACTGTTTTTAAACTTCCAAATCAATGAAGAAGAAGAGAACAATTCATATAAAATCATTGTTTTGATTCATATCAGAAAATAATAAATGACAAAAGAACAATATTATTCAATAGGGGTAGAGCATTTCCAGAGAGAGAGAGAGAGAGAGAGAGAGAGAGAGAGAGAGAGAGAGAGAGAGAAAGAGAGAGGATATTACAAGAAGATGCTTTGATCGCAACTTAAGCAGTAGTTGCATTGCTCCCATCACAAGAGGTAATGCGTCATCAGAATCATGTAATGAAGAAAGAAAACGTGAAGCTTCTGCTGGACCCCCTCCATTTAGAGGATGAGCTACTAGAAGCTTTACAAGCTATCGACCCTCCAAAGTTGCAGAGACAACCCCTGTTTCTTCTAACTTGAGCACCAAGCCCTTAGGATCTTCCTTGCATGCAGCTTCAACCTAACGAAATAAGTAAGAAAGAAATATGCATATTAAAATGATGTAGAATCCTATTGTTAACTGTTGATGTCAATTACTATGAGGACGTCTTGCGTACTGATGTAACGATTATCTGTACATAATACTATAGGCTACAGAAACATCGTTTTTGTGCAAAAAGCAATTTTTCAATCAAGTCATGGCAAGAACAGAAGTCAGACTTAATCCAAAAACATTCAACAAAAGAAAATATCTAACCAAGCATTAATAATCTGCTAAATTTAATCAAGGATTTTTTTCATTTATAAACTATTGTCAATGAAACATAAGAATGAAAAAGAAATCAGGCCAAGAACATATATCAAACTTAAACAAAAAAGAATGAAACAAAAAACAGATCTAACCAAATATGCATAGTCTTTTTATAAAAGAATCTATGTGAAGTTATATTATTTATAAGGTGTAAAATCAATGAAACAGAAAAGAAGGACTCATAAGAAATTATTGTTTTGATTCATATATTTAATGACAAATATCAATATTATTCAGAACGGGTGGAGGATTTCAAACTGAAGGGGTCGGCAGAGAGAGAGAGAGAGAGAGAGAGAGAGAGAGAGAGAGAGAGAGAGAGAGAGAGAGAGAGAGAGAGAGAGAGAGAGAGAGAGAGAGAGAGAGAGAGAGAGAGAGAGAGAGAGAGAGATTGTATACACTGAAAATCAAGAGGCTTCTTATCTGTATTTTCTAGAGGCTTCTTATCTGTATTTTTTTTGTTAAAGTAGTTTTTTTCTGAAATCATTTTTTTATCTGTATATGATTGAAGCATAAATTAGTTTAATAAATAAAATCATGACTCAGACAAAATCCAAAAACATTTATACAAAAAACACATAGGTTGTTACGTGAAAAAAAAATAGTATATTGTATGGGCCAGTAAAAAGAAATCAAGACCAAATGAAATTAAAACCCCACATGAAAATTGTTTGTAATACACTGAAAATCAAGACCTAATGAAATTAAAACAATGAACATAAGGCAGTCGTATTGTTTTTTAAACACTAAAATAAAAAAGATGCAAGTAAATAGATATACAGATTACCTTCATGACGACAGAGAGAGCGCCATAGCCTCCTTATTCAAAGTACAACCCTCAGCAATGTCCAGAAGTCCTCATATCATCGTATGAAAAAAAAATTGTCAGTATATGCGAGAGTGATGAAGCAGGAAAAAAATCAACACACAATGAAATCCAAAATCGCCCATAATATTTGCTCAATTTCAAAAGTGAACAAGCCATTCGAGCATTTAAAAAGGAATATGTAGCCGGAAATAGAGATAAATAGAGAGAGATGTTACATACCTTATTGTAATGAACATGAATGGTTAGATCTGTCCGAAAATTAGGGTTTAGGTAACCCTCCATTGTCAAGCTCCAGATCTCCGTTAGTGTCCTTTGGCGTCCTTTGCATGGTACACAGATAATGTAGAATCAATTTTTTTTCCTGATCTGAGAGAGAAAGTCACTAGATCTGAAAGAGATTATAGAGTAATCTCATGTTTTTTTGTGGATCTGCGAGTTTTAGGGTCGTTTGAAACAGATCTAAGAACACTTACTTTGGAAATGGAAGATGAAATCGAAAATGGAAGTTTGATGATGAAATCGGAAAGAAAGGTTGATTCAAGCTTCGAAATGGAAAGATTGGAGTGAGACTATGGTTTCGGGTAGAGAGAATCAATTTTTTTAGAATCTGAAAGAGAGAAAGTTTGAAACAGATCTAAGAACACTTACTTTGGAAATGGAAGATGAAATCGGAAATGGAAGTTTGATGATGAAATCGGAAAGAAAGGTTGATTCAAGCTTCGAAATGGAAAGATTGGAGTGAGACTATGGTTTCGGGTAGAGAGAATCAATTTTTTTAGAATCTGAAAGAGAGAAAGTTTGAAACAGATCTAAGAACACTTACTTTGGAAATGGAAGATGAAATCGGAAATGGAAGTTTGATGATGAAATCGGAAAGAAAGGTTGATTCAAGCTTCGAAATGGAAAGATTGGAGTGAGATTAGGGTTTCGGGTAGAGAGAACCCTAGAGTTGGAAGGGGAAAGGAGCAATAAGAGAAGCGGCGTAGAGAGAAAAAAATGAAGTGAGATTAGGGTTTCGAGTATTAGCTATTCTGATATGTGCTACTGGACTTGGGCCAATGGATATCAAAATTGGGCCAGTTGGTTTAGATTGGGCCCATATATTAACTAAAGCAGAAATCCAGGGCAAGGCGGAATCCTTGGAAGATCGTGGTAGTTTATAGGATAGGGGTCATTTCGTCATTTCATTCCTCTTGATTTTGGATCCATTTCAATTCGTTGTCGGTCCAAACTTTCCTATGGGCCTTGCCGTAAATAAAAATATAATCATGGGCCGAACTTTATGGAACTCGCTTTTTGGTTTACGATTTGCAAACGGATACTTGACCCACAATCAATTAGGGCCCAATCGATACAAAAAACATCAATTTGGTAACACTGACATCTGTTAGACCTTTGTTCACTACTTCCATCATAAAACGACTTTTTTCTTCATAACTAACGATAACTTTTAAAAATTAATTTGCTTTTTACTTTCATTTGACTGTCTTATAAATCAAATTAATCGATTAATAGATACAACTGTGAAATAAACCCCGGTGATTAGCCACTATATCATGAATTGTCATTCTTTGTTGCATAAACTTGACACGGGATTATTCAAGTGGATCGTGTATTATTTTTATAATGCAATATCATTAACCCATTAATATATTTAGTATTGAAATAGATTTGTTATTTTTTTTAATGTTTTAAAAAGATATTATTTGTATTTGAAATTATTAAGTTATTTACGTAGTTTTTATTTTTGGCCATATATCTATTGATTATTTATAATTTTGCAATATAATTTAATAATGCAAAATATATATATACTGTTTATTTATTTATTATATTTTTGGCCATATATCTATTAGTATGTATTAGGCCTATATTCTAAAACCCTGGTTGAGTAATCTCTCCCTCATCATATTATTCTTCCTTAATCATTTAATTAAGTGTACTAAACAGAAACTTGGTTGAGTATTTCACTTTCAAATTTTAATTTTAATAAAGAAATAATGTAGTAAATGGCCTTGAATGATTAAGGATGGGCTTATACCAAATGGTCCTTCAATAATGTAGTAAATGGCAATTGCAGGTGCTCCACGAACCACCATCTCCCTTATCGCGTACCTGAAACGAAGATAATCCTATAAATGTAACATCAAAGGTTACAACATAGGCTTTTCAGTAAGAGAGCTGGATCAACTTCAGCTTATCAACAAAGAAGGTAATGGAAACTGCAACCAACTATAACTTCAGCTTATATCTGCTCATATACCCATATCCACAGATCAACTCAGGATTAGATACTTCCATCAAAATGGATTTCTTAATCTTATAACACTCAATAATGATCTCTTAAGTCCACCTCATTTGCTTCCTAACTTAAATCAGTGGGAATCCTCTGTTAATTTCTTGAGCCTAATCGATTTTCCATGGCAGCATAAGCCTCAATTGACTGTTACAACACCATAAAATCTTATGTGGATCAGCAAAGAGAAGCTCAACATAAAGTAGATCAAATCTCAGCGGAGCATTTCTAGGTTAACATTATAGAGATGAAGGCGCAAGAAAATCGAAACAATTGGGCCATAAAAGATGAGATTTTTAGGGATTACCCTCCATCAGCGGAGCTACGAATGTCCAAGTAAACCGTTTCCAATGGAAGCTTTCTCTGCAGAATCAGAGGAAAACACTTTCACTGTAAGTACTGGAAAAGTAACAAAATTGACCAAAATCGAGAGTATTTCCCAGAAATTTGGAATTGTCACAGCAATTGAAACAGAGAGGGAGATAAACCTGATCGAGAAGACGGAGAGAACCGCGGGTGTAGCAGATGGATTGAAGCGAATCGAGAGGCTGAACGCCATCAATCGAATTATGGGGGTGGGTGCAGCCAAACAACCAAAAGGAAGCTTGAAGGAAAAAAAAGAAAGACTATCATCAGACTACCAAAAAACAGACGAGACTTGCAAACAACCAAATACCGAAATCCTATCAGACTACCAAATATCGAAATCCTAAGACTACCAATTATCAGACTATCAAACTACCAAATAGCAAATGGAGACTATCAGACTACCAAATACCCAAATCCCAATTTTATTTCATTCAAAAGCAAATTGGAGACTGAAATTCGACCAGAGATTTCAGATTTGAGGCTTTGATTTAATTATCAGACATGATTTGCATTTTAATAATTTGTATCAATTTTTTGTCTGAGATACAATTCTTCTAATAAAGATTTTTATGATCAATTTCTGTTATGTTAGTCGAGCCAATTTTGATTTTCTCAATAGTTGATCCTTAATGCCATGGTAGTTTTTTCAAGTTTAAAAATCAGCACTCAAATTGGATCCCAGAGTGCAGTTGTCAATATGTTATGATTCTTATAAATACCTACTAAACAATAGACAACAAAAATTGTATGCATTAAACTATAAAACATGTCAGCAGTCCAATACATGGCAGTTGGCACCATAATAAAACGCAATTTAAACATCAGTTAGAAGATCATATCAGATACCTCACCTTGATGAAGAATATTATGCCTAAAAAAGAAACTATCCATGTTCACAAATGTCAATCCACAGAAAAAGTATAAACCATAATTAGCATCAATATTATGATTTGACCAATATAATTTATAGAGTTTATGTTCATCTCATAACTATTATAGAATAAAAAACCAATATAGAAAAGACACTAAACAGAAGATTCAAGCAGAGCATAGGTAATTTCAACTTTCAAGCATCACTGCTTCATAAATCACAGTGGCATTATCAATTTCTGATGCATTTGCTCACATTTTAGAAGTGTATGCCTCTCTTTCAAGCATCACTGCTTCATAAATCACAGTGGTTAGGGATTAGGGTTTAATATAAAGGGTCATTATTTATGTGTTAGGGTTTAGGTTATGAAATTGATAATTAGGTTCTCAAATTGATAATTATGTTATGGGGTTCTGGATAAGCTTATAAGGTAAAGGTTAGGGATTAAAATTTAATATAAAGGATCATTTTGAAATATTGTCTAATTAGGTTCTCAAAATTACATATTAAATTGATAATTATGTCAAAGGGTTTAGGTAAGCCTATAAGGTAAAGGTTAGGACTTAGGTTTTAATATAAAGGGTCATTTAGAAATATTTTGAAAATAAAATAATCTACTATATAAAATAACATATTCAGTACAATATGAATATTACCAATTTAGAATAATAAATTCAATATTACAAATGAATACTTTTTATAGGTTAGGGCTTAGGGTTTAGGATTTAGGGTCATTATGTATGTGTTAGGGTTTAGATTATTAAAAATAAGGTTCTCAAATTGATAATTATGTTATAGGGTTTAGGCTAACCTATATAAGCAGATCAGATTACCACCCAACTCACCCCGACCTCCTTCATGTGTTTAAGTAGATCAGATTAAGGCATGATTCATCAACATTCAAATCATTTTTTTTTGTTTGGTTTGCTCGCACAAATACTTCCAGTTATGCACAGATTTTCGAACCCCTAAATTTTGAACCCCTAATTCGAACCCTAATAGAAACCCTAACTCAGATTTCAGGATAAATTGAGAGTAACAAGAGCAAATTAGATGAATCAAATCCTAATTCTCCATAATTGCACCCAAGTTCGCACAGAATACAAAACAAATTTGAGCAAAATCACACGTACCGGTTTGCGTCGAGTCGCTCGTGTTCGTCCGCCGCCGAGTATCTCTCCTCCGCCGCAGGGTGTGCGCCTCCTTCGTCGGTCGTCTTTGATCTTGCGCCACCGGCCGGGTGTTCTTTAGCAACAAGTCTTCGGCATCTTCAAACACAGGAGGTCGGGGTGCGACTTGGGTGGGGGTTGAAGAAGAGAGTTTACTGAGTTTTTTTGGTGGGATCTGATTTTACTGAGTTTTTTTTTGGGTGGGAGACGATATGATTTTAGTGAGTTGGGTGGGGGTAAAAGTGATTTGCTGATTTGTTTCTTTTTTTTTTCCTTTTTTTTTCCTTTTCGTTTTCTGTTTTGAACAGTCTGAGATGTTCTGGTCTGCCAAATCATGTCCTCAAACTAAAGGTTGGTGTGCCTATTTTGTTGCTCCGAAATATTGATCAATCTTTAGGTGTATGCAATGGGACGAGACTGATCACCACGCAACTTGGCAGTCATGTTATACAAGGGCGAATTATCTCAGGCAACAATATCGGACATACTGTGTTGATTCCTCGCATGATAATGTCACCATCAGACACTTCATTCCCTTTCAAGTTTCAACGGAGACAATTTCCCTTGAGTGTATGTTTTGCTATGACCATAAACAAAAGACAAGGCCAATCTCTTGCAAATGTTGGTTTGTATCTTCCACGTCCTGTTTTCAGTCATTGTCAGTTTTATGTTGCATCGTCAAGGGTAACTAGCAAAAAAGGTTTGAAGATATTGATTTGCGACAAAGACAAGAAGAGGTATAATACTACAACCAATGTAGTATACAAGGAAGTTTTTAATAATTTGTAGTCATTTTGAACATCGTTCCAGATTTAGTGTTTTTTGCTTCATTCTCATGTGTTTTATGATCATTTTTAGTAATTTTTGCAGCTTTTAGTACTATTGATGTAAGTTGTGTAGCTATATCTAATTGAAACACTAATTAGCCAATTTTACTATTAATAAAGTTATGGAGAGTGTCGTCTCTCTTTATATAATTAGTCTTTTGTATATCTTGATGACAGTTTAATGTTCGTTTATTCATGTTTTATTCAAATAACTAAAAAAATATATTCACCCAATCACTCATCCATAATTTAAAAATATGTTTATTACAAATGTAAGAAAAAATAAACAAATCCCGTACAAGACACGGGTATTACACTAGTTTTTATAATTTGACATATGAGTAATGTGGGTTCGAATCTTTTTGGTGATTCAAAAATAAATTGCTTTAATATAGATAGATACATGCACTTTAAAATAGGCAAAATATCATCACTATAATGTAGTTAGTGTAATGAAGATCTATTTAAACTTAGAATCATATCATATAACACCAACCTTACCGAATAGATGTATTTGGATAGCCACTTTGATTAATCTTTTTGAGTAAAAAACATTATATTATTTGATATTTGCCTTTTCTATGTGCCTTCTTTGACGTGAGATTAGTAGCTTATGAAGTGTAAAACATAATTGGTGGAGAGACTTTTAGCCATTATATTTTTCTTATTAATGATTGTACGAATTGTATTGAGATTTTTTAATATTTTTGTTTCACGTTGGCACTGGGTGACAATGTTAGTCAATAATTACATTAAATCAAGGTAAAATCTAATTAAAATATGGAGTATAAACTAAATCACGGGACAATTGAATAAATTAATTAATTACTTAGTGAGAAGCTTAAAATTATTACTTTTTTTTTTAATTTAAAAACAGAATATACATATATGATAATATAATTAATAATTATCTTGTTTAACAAAGAATATCGTATACAAAGCTATAATAGATTTATTAATAATTTTAGTTTAGGAATTATCTTAATGTTTCTGTAAAATTAATTGAAATCAATTGAAATTGGTTATTATTATCTAGTTTAAATATATATAAAACAACCTTTAAAAAAAATAAGGTAATTGCTTGTAACTTTAAAATCAATCTTTAAACGTAATCAAATCTAAGTGAATTAGTAACAAATTTTGTTAGGATTATTTGCTAATATATTAAAATATTTATTGAATAAATTAAAAATATAATAAATTAATACTTTAATATTGTGGGTCCAAAAACGTTCAAAGAGCTCAAAAGGACAGAGCGTTAATATATAGTTATAGATAAATTGATCCAATAATTTATTTACAACTCTGATAATTTCTAACCAAACATATTATCTAGATGAAGTGTTATAATTTAACAATTCATAATATAAGATACTAAATAAAAAATGTAACTAATCTATTTTTAATCTTAATAATATTAAATTAACCCAACATAATTTTTAACTAATCCATATTAACCTAATTAATCAAGATTAGTTAAAATAAAATCAAAGTAGAATTAATCCAAAACCAAATTGGGTAAAGAAAATCTTCACCGGAGTTCACGGTTGACACTGGCCGGAAAACGGGGTAATTACGCCACGTCGGAGCACCACCGAGGACTTTTGAAGAGAACGAGTTGGCGGAGCTTGGGGTGGCTCCAATTGCAACAATGGAGCCTCGTGGTGGACGGAATAGTTCGATGAACAACCGCGGCTTGCTTTTAGGGTTCGTGAGATTTGCGTTCGAAATTGGATGAATCCACACCATGGATGAAGCTCTATTGATAGGGCTTTGATAGGTCTCGAAAACTCTACAGAGTCATGTCAAGATACACAAAAACGCGTCCGTGGTTATTTCTTGCCTTTTCGGGGGAAATTCGATCTTATTTTGGGGTAATTCTTCCCGATTTTAAGGGGCTATTACTCGTCTTGATCTTGTCCTAAAATCCCACACTTCGATTTCTAAAACGGAGCCCGAAACGCGGATGAAATCCTCCATGGAAGGCAAGTTTCCATTTTGGTGGTTGTTCGAATTGAAATGATGAAATTCAATCAAATGGGATTAGCTAATCTTCAAAGCCCATGGGCTAATTTGAAGAAACGGGTGCAAATCAAAGCCGAAAACCTCCATGGAAGTGCACAGTTGAGCTTGGTCAAGAGGTTGAAGAAGACAAACCTGCTTCACAGTCGCCCCCCTAATTTTGGTCAAATTGCACATTTTTGCCCAACTTTTTAAGTTGTGGGAAAATGCCCTTATTTCGCTTTTCAAAAATTACGAAATTTACCCAAACTTATTATTTTATTATTCTAAGTTTATATAATTATTTCAACCCAAATTTAAGTTGAAGGAAAAATTAAATTAGCTTAGCTTTAAGCTTAAATCATCTTTTCTTATAAACTTAACCATATTTTAATTAACATTCTATTATTCTTACTTTAAATACTTTATGCTTAACAAGATAATTTTTATTAAAATTAAAATTAACATAAGTTAACATAATTTAAATAATCCATGACTTAATGAGATAACCTACTTAAGTTAAGTATTATTTTACCCTCTCATGGATAAACATAATAATTCCAATAACCTTTTATATTTAGAAATTCTAAAACTGCATTCATGGTTATACTTATTTATTTATTTCTATACCATACTATTATAACCCATTTGATAATTTGTACAAAAATTATCTTAACCCAACTTTTGAACTTAGGTTAATGAAAATTTAAATTACTCTTCTAAAATAAATAAGATAAATTTCATAAATTTTATTATTATCAAAATAAAATTACCATATTATCTTATAATTTAAGTGGGATATTACAGCTTGTAAGTTTAGAAATATAAAAGTGTGACAATTATTAAAAAAATATGATAATACGTAGTCCCTTGACACTATTTAAATTAATTTTGAAATGATTTTGTTCCACAAACAATAAATATCTACTCAAAATTTTTGAGATATTTGAATACTATTAATTAAAAAAACATTTAAATTATCCTAGTATATAAATAATATCATTTAGATCATATATTTATGATTGGATTGAATTTTAGATCTAGAAAAAAAAATCAAAATAAAAAAATGAATTTTGATTTAGATATTGTGCTGACATTTTTATAAAAAAAAATGCATGAATTTTGATATGGGTTTAGATGTGGCAATTTTACTCAGGGGCTGTCGTGTGGTGTAGTTAGGTTCTAGTTTAATATATATAGTAGATTTATAAATAGAAGTGAAGAATTTAACCTTGAGAGCATGGTAGGTGAGGAATTTCACCTTGAAAACATGGTAGGGAGAAGAGCCAAAATTCCAGAACTCTAAAATTAATTATCATATCTAAATGTACAAAGAGCCAAAACTAAACTACACTAAAGAGACAAATACCTGCTCACAGTTGAAATTGTGTTGTTGTAAACTCTCTCCAGTCCATGGTTTTGGGGAGCCTGAGAAAACATTTATAATCAGAATATAGTAATGAAAACCTAATAGTATAATGAAAAGATAGTATCGAATAAAAGACTATCCAAAAATATAAAAATGATCTTGCTAATTATAGAATATTCTCCTAATCTTTTCTATCCTAATAAGTTATTCAACCGTGTTGCATAATGTTTTATGAATACAACTCTTCTGACCATTGAATTTTGGTGCGGAGTGTTTTGCTTCAAAATCAACTCTCATTGTAGGAATATTATCATAACAGATTCAAAGTAGGTCAAACTACAACATAAACTTTTTAGTAGAGGTTTGTATTTACATCTTGAGTTCTCTTCAATCATTCGTTTAAACTCAATTCTCATTGTAGGAATGATTTTGTTATGTCAGTTTTATTTTCTTAATTTAATACAATATTTTTTTATGAACCTACTATTTGATCGGTGTATAAATTATAAATTTGATAATGGTATGAATAGAATCCTTTATAATTTTGAGAAAAAATAGTTCTTCAATCATAAAATTTGAAATTTATCAGAACAATGTGCTACTTGCTTTATTGTTGCATGTGTGTTTCATCCGTTTTGTTATTGTGTTTGATATGTTGGGAATCATATTTAAGTGTCCATTTTGATCAATAAAAAAATGAATCTTTTTAATCATCCAAGAAATGTGTAGTCTATATTTTGGTAGATTTGACATCATTGTATCATCGGATGTGTACCTTATAAAAGCTAACCCTGATTCTCAATTTATGCAGATAAATATCTAGAAGCCATGGAATTTCCATAGGAAGAAAACTCAAATGAAGTTCTGCCGATTATATTTTGTTGAAGAAGATACTTGTTGTTCAGTCCATTTTTTTTTAGTTTGTAATCATTTGTAATTTATTTATAATATTCATATTTGATTTGTAATCTTACTAAGTGATTGATTTGTAATCTTCTTAATTGATTTGTATTTAAATAAGAAAAGATTAATAATAGGTTTAGAATAGAAATATTTATTATATAATTAAATTTATTTTTAAAGTAAAAATAAAAAAATAAAATATGATAAATTAATTGTAAAAGTATTGTGTATCAATAATATACTTTACTTTAAGATTCGATTGATTAGATTTATTCTATATTCAAATTGTTAACTCATTTAAGGATAATCGTCTCACTCACGACATATATTTGTAATCACCCTCATTTTTAGTAAGAGTATTTATATAATTTTCCAACTCTATTTCTATTCAAGGAATTTTGGTAGTTATTTTATTATTCTAAAAAGGGAAATAAAATTGAGATTCTTAACTTTAGTTGTTACAACTTGAAGTGTTGATCTATTTAAATTTATTCTAACATAGTGTTATTTTAAATTTAAATAAACTTATCAAATTTTAGCTTAGAATGCTTGAATCAATTTAACAAAGTGTTAAAAAGGGGTTTAAGTATGGTTAAAATTATAAGAAAGGGTATCTTAAGCTTTATTTTAACCTAAGTTAATTTTTCTACATATTAATTTTGGGTTAAAATAATATCATAGACTTAGAACAATAAAATAAATAAGTTTGGGTAATTTTTATATTTTTTAAAAAGTTGTAGGGGTATTTTTGCCACAACTTGAAAAGTTGGACAAAATATTGCAATTAATCCAAAAGTGGGGGTGGGGGGCGACCCTGGTATTGTTCATCATCTCCCCCAAAATAGCCCATCCTCTCGGCGAGCTTTGTCCATGGCGGACATGGGCCAAATTTGACCCCGTTTTCACTCGTTTCTTCCAATCAATCCATGAGCCTTGTAGATTATATCAAGAAGCGTCTAATCTCCGTGAAATCAGGATGAATCATCCCCGTATAAGATCGAATTTGTTCATGAAAGGCAACGCGTCGATCGTATTTTGACGAAATCGGGGCCAAATCAAGATCTTTTTAACCCAAATTTGATACGATTGTATAGTGCTTCCCGAGCTCTTTCCAACCCCTTAAAATAGGGCCTCAGCCATTGAGATTTCATCATCCAATTTTGCTCTCAATCTCACATACCCTAGAAATCCCGCCACAACTGTTCCTTGTGCAATTCCGGCTACCACCAAGCTTCGCCGCCACAATTGCTGCCACCATTAGTTGCGCCTGTGAGTCTTCTTCAAAAGCCCTCTTGTCTTGACGCCGGAGCTTCACCGACGAGCTCCAATTTGGCCTTGAAATCGGCGGTGTCAACCCGCGACTCCGGTGAAGCTTTGCCCAATTTTTGGATTTTTGTTTCTTTTAATTTTTTATTGTTATTTTAACTAATCTTGATTAATTTGGTTAATCTGGATTACTGTAAAAATAATTTAGGATTAATTTAATTTTATAAATATTAATATTAAAATTAAATTAATTATATTTATTTGGGTATTATCTTATATTATGAATGGGTAATTATAAGTTTATAACTCTTCATCTAAATAATATTCTGTGTAGAAATTATTAGGATTATAAATAAATTATTGGATAAATTTATTTATGATATCATTATTTAGAATATACGACTAATTAATTGTTAGAATCGTATAAATAATCGTTGTATTAAAAAGCCTTGAAATTGATTTATTTATGAGTTAAATAAATTCAATTAGAAACCGAGACATTGTATCCTTCAAATTTCGATATTGAATAAATTATCTAATTATAATTTATTTATTGTATGTGATTTGGGTACGTCTCGAATTTGCTTCTAGAACATAATTAAAGCAGGAAGTCAATTGCTACTCGGAAGCAACCTTTCCCGTGATACCGTTAATCCTCTTCGTGAGTTAAGGCAAGTGGCGGTTCGCTCTTGCTATTTTATTCCATATTTTTGTTAGTTGACAATTAATCTATTGTCTTAATTAAGTTGAGATAAATAATTCTACTTGTTGTTTGGGAACTTGTGTGATAAAATGGTGTGATTAATGAACCTTATTATTAGGTTGTATATTGCTAGCAACGACCTATATTTATATATTATTATTATTATTATTATAGGGTGCTAGATGGACTTTGATGTGGATTGTTGTGCATTGGTGTGGACATATATGCTAGTTTAACACGAGTATTCGTAGGAACGCTATTTACCTTGCGAGGTTTAGTTGTTTCTTTTCAACTGGTATTAGGAGGATTATTGCCCTAATACTTTTGGTCATGACCTACCCTTATTCGAATATAAGCGGTGGTGCACTTAGCTAGTGCCAATATTCGCGATTTATCCCATTCTATATCTCATTGTGAGATCGGTTGTGGAAATTAAATGCTTTAACGTTAATGCACATTTTGAATATAACTAAGATAAGTGCCTTGTTGCACATAATTAATATACCCTCGAGCGAGAAGTACAACGTGAAACCTACCTGGACTCTTGTTTAAAGTAAGTCTTCTTTCCAATATGGATTCGTATTATGCGGTGAGGTTGGTCGGGGACCCAAATATTCAAGGTCGGTTTTCAAACTTTGTGTGAATTATAATATTCCCAAACAAACATACATACTCCTATAAGACTTACCTTCTTTGGAGTCTTCTTTTGTCGCATATCTCTTCTATCATTTCAGTAAGAGTATCCGAGTTATATATCGTCTACCGATTATTATTCGAGAGACAATGATAGTAACTGGATATAATCACAAGAACCATTATGTTTGAGCCCTTGATTAGTCTTTCATTAGACTAACCAGCCTTTCTTTTCCTTGCAAGGTTGGCTGGTGTCATCCGTCCGATACGGCACATCAGGTAAAGCTTCACAAGTTGAAGATACGGGAAGACGACGTTGAAGGCGACTGTATTTCTTTTGGTATTTGAATAATTGCATTGAACAAGGTTTAGATCCTGTTGTTTTTGAGCTTACTATTAAGTCTTCCGTTGATACTTTGATATACATTATTAAGTTGCCATTTTTGCAACGTCGGTTTGTAAGACAATTTTGAATTTAATATATTATTGTTCGTTTTAATTTGTGTACGCGATCAATACTGTAAAGCCTTGGGTGATTTTGGATATGTGATCCAAGGTCACTGACGGTAATATTCCTAAGGTAATTTAGGGGTGTTACAATATTATTATGTAAAATTTTTTTGGAGGAAGTTTCACATACATTTGACCCTTAACATATAATATGAGAAGCATTGTAAGCCCTTGGATGAGGGGAAGGAAGGGGTGAGATTAAAAGTGGTGTGGTGGCATTTTCATAAATATTGCAATTTTTTTTCCGGTCCACTATGTTTAATTTTTTTTTCCCGGATCGTTCTAAGCTGCTATCTGTGGGAGCCGTATTTAGCCCGACCCATGTGCGCGGCCCAAGTAGGAGAAAAGCCCATTAGGCAAGACGGCCCAACCCGGAGCAAAGCCCTAACAACCTTTTCTCGGCTCGATCCGGTTATGCGGTCCGGGGCCCTCTTCCTGACCTGCCCAAACGGCTCTTCTTGGCCAAGTCCGGCTACGTGACCCGAGAACCCTCTTCCCGGCCTAGGCCGACTATGCGACGAAGGATCAATTGGCCTCAGGTATATAAGGAGGAGGTTGTAACTGGATAAGGGATTCTCGATCCTCTCCCGATTCGCCTCTCTCTCCCACCCCATCGGCTAGACACCGAAAGCTCCATCTTTCCTCACTTTCTCACTACTTTTATTGTTCATTGGCTCTATCTATATTTCTCTACACCACATGCGAGTTGAGCATTGACTTGGGCATCAGAGTGGCAAGCTCAGGGCAAGATCGGGGCAAGCTCGGGCTCCTCTTCTTGTTTCAGGACTGGACTCGAGGCCGAATGATGTCTGATGTGACCGGAGGCAGCCGGCGGGGAACGTGGAGGAAGGAAACCGAGGGAGATGAATCGGAGTTGGTTTTGTGTGGACCGCCAACTATTTTCTCTCGGAAAACCGGACGATCACATTGGTGCCAACCGTGGGGACTCCTCACACAGCTAGTACACCTCCGGCCATGTCAGACGCTGAGTCCACCGCTTGCACCCACCAGACTGGGTTCAACCAGTTCCCAACCCCAAGCGAGCCACACCCTTTCATGAACATGAAGGAGGAGCAGTTTTGTTGTGCGTAAGCACATGCCAAGATCCGTACAGTACAAGACGAAGGACACCAAGACATTGATTTGACAACTTCTTGGCGAAACTCTCAAAATAGGACATTTGTTGTGTTTCATTATGACTTTAACAAGAACTTGATGGAGATTTGACTCAAAAAGGAAATGGATATAACTCTTATGAACGAGGTTCATGAAGAGTTTGGGATAGGTATCTCACGACCCTCGGATGCAACTCACCAAGAACCTTGAGACGAGGTTGAACACTCATGAATATGACACACCATAAACACCCAACCACCTTCGGATATGACACACCAAAGGGTGTTTCGGATACGACTCACCGAAACAAGACTAAGGATTCGAGGATACGACTCACCTTGGAAACCATCGTCATGAAGCTTAAGATGAAACAAACACTCTCGTTTTATATCTTCAAATCAAGCCTAAGGAATTACAATGCATGGCCACCATTATATAGGTGCCAAAATACAAAATAAGAAAATCAACTAATTAACTCCACTAACCTACCCACTAACCTAAGCATGACTTAGGCCACTAGATAGGCCACTAATTAAAACAACTACCTAGCTAATTAATTACTAAAATAACAAAAACAATAATTAACTAGCTACAACTAACTAATTAATTAACGAAATTAAAAATAACTAAACAACAAACACAAATCAAACATCTTCCGCGGAGACAGTTTCTGGCCTAGTTTCAGAAGGTTCGTTTTCTCCCGTCCGTGATCGGAATGGAGTGATTCCAACGCCCAGAGATAGATCGTGAAGTCTAGTTCCACGCCTCAAAGTTTGAGAGTGATCGAAGTTGGGAATCAGAAGATACGGCACTTTTACTGAGGTGACCCATGGTCACATCCATGCAGCTCGGTTGCTTCTTCCTCTTCATTGAACCGATCTTGACATGTCTTTGAGGTGACCCATGGTCACATCATCCTCCCCTCCTTTAAGAAAGATTCATCCTCGAATCTTCGTTGGCTTTTCTTGCGAAGAACTCATGGGGAAGTAGACATTTGGACCTAGGATTTGCATCTTCAACGTTTTCAAGAATCGACAGCAACTTCCCAGAAAATCGTCCTGACTTCAAAAGGGTCGTTCTCTCAGCTCCGACCTCCAAATGGAGTGATTCCAAATCGAGGAGTTAGATCTGGAAGTCTGTTTTAAGCCCTCCAAATTTGACAATGAACGGATCTGGGAATCAAAAGTTATGACGATTTTACTGAGAGGTCGCGGTCGCTTTTGCGTTCGGCCGCGGGCGCGGTTGATAGGCCGCAGTTGTTGAAGCATTCGAATCTCCTCGGCGTTGAGTCGGTTTGAATGATCATCCCCTCGCCTTGAATGGCTCTGATACCAAATGTTGTGCGTAAGCACATGCCAAGATCCGTACAGTACAAGACGAAGGACACCAAGACATTGATTTGGCAACTTCTTGGCGAAACTCTCAAAATAGGACATTTGTTGTGTTTCATTGTGACTTTAACAAGAACTTGATGGAGATTTGACTCAAAAAGGAAATGGATATAACTCTCATGAACGAGGTTCATGAAGAGTTTGGGATAGGTATCTCACGACCCTCGGATGCAACTCACCAAGAACCTTGAGACGAGGTTGAACACTCATGAATATGACACACCATAAACACCCAACCACCTTCGGATATGACACACCAAAGGGTGTTTCGGATACGACTCACCGAAACAAGACTAAGGATTCGAGGATACGACTCACCTCGGAAACCATCGTCATGAAGCTTAAGATGAAACAAACACTCTCGTTTTATATCTTCAAATCAAGCCTAAGGAATTACAATGCATGGCCACCATTATATAGGTGCCAAAATACAAAATAAGAAAATCAACTAATTAACTCCACTAACCTACCCACTAACCTAAGCATGACTTAGGCCACTAATTAAAACAACTACCTAGCTAATTAATTACTAAAATAACAAAAACAATAATTAACTAGCTACAACTAACTAATTAATTAACGAAATTAAAAATAACTAAACAACAAACACAAATCAAACATCTTCCGCGGAGACAGTTTCTGGCCTAGTTTCAGAAGGTTCGTTCTCTCCCGTCCGTGATCGGAATGGAGTGATTCCAATGCCCAGAGATAGATCGTGAAGTCTAGTTCCACGCCTCAAAGTTTGAGAGTGATCGGAGTTGGGAATCAGAAGATACGGCACTTTTACTGAGGTGACCCATGGTCACATCCATGCAGCTCGGTTGCTTCTTCCTCTTCATTGAACCGATCTTGACATGTCTTTGAGGTGACCCATGGTCACATCAAGTTTCAAGGCTTCCAAGGGTGGCAGTACCACATCTCCAAGTACAAGTATGCAATGCTATCCCGTGCGGACGGATCAACAATGTGCAAATTGTTCCCCAGCTTGCTTACCGGGGCAGCCCTGATGTGGATGATCATTCTCCCGACGGGAAGCATCGGCAATTTCACCCAGCTAGAGGAGTCATTCTTCACAGACTTTGGGAGTTTGCGGAGAAGGCAACGTCGGATGCAAGAATTCTTCGCCTAAAGCAATAGGAGACCGAGAGTCTAGCTTCCTTCGTGGTCCCCCAGGTGAGCCCCGAAGAGGTTCACGACCAAGGTCATACAGGTCTGCGATTTTGACGAGAAGGTAGCAAAGATTGCATTCATCCAGGGGCTGACAAACTCGGATCAAGTTCTCGGTTACCAAGAAGGAGCCTGCGACCTATGTAAAGCTACTAGATAAGGTCAATACTCACATTAGAGCTGAAGAGATGGCAAGTCTATACCGTGGTCCCCCAGGTGAGCCCCAGAGCGAGCTCAAGGGGAGGTACCATGAGCCGTGGGAATCACAGAGGCCTCCCACCACCATGGACAAAGGGAAAGCCCCAAAACGCGTCCCGATACACACAATGACAATGAACCCACCAACTCAGCAACCCAATCCCTTTCTCAATCGCTCCAGATCTCAAGCAACACCCCAGCAAGGCCAGCCCCCACAGAAATTCTGCTCCTACCACCAGTCCAAAGCACACGACAGTCGCGAGTGCCGGGGGTACGAGTCTCTAGCAAAAAAGACGACCTTGGGCTCCCTATTTGATAGGGTCTACAAAGCCATGAGCCGCGAACCGACAGGAATCAAGGTCCATCTCCTCCGCCCCCACCGCGGAGGGACACCTTCTCTCCCCCGGACGGGTGCATAGGGACAATCACGGGCGGCGCGAGCCCCTGGGGGGACTGCATGAGAGCAGCGCAAAGGTATGCATGTGGAGGAAGGCATAGCTCTACAATGCAAGTGCTCAACATGGCCAACAACTCGCCGGTAGGATACCAGTTCTCATTCACGGAGAAGGACGCTGAGGCCGTAGATGCCCTTCACTATGACTCCTTGGTCATACATGCCTAGCTTGGGACTAAGCTCGTTAAGAGGGTCCTCATTGATACATGAAGCTCTGCAGATATCCTGTACTGGGACACCTTCATGCAACTAGAGATCCCGCCCACAAAAACTCTGGCCCACCCATTGCACACTAGTCAGTTTCTCGGGGGAAAGGGTTAGCGTCTCCGACATCATCACCTTGGATCTCATCTTAGGCGATGAAGGAAGCCCACGTAGATCTAAGTCGGTAGATTTCATGGTCATGAGAATACCCTCCGCGTACAATGCAATTTTGGTTCGGGTGTCCCTCAACAAGTTTCAGGCAGTCGCAACAATATACCATCTAAAGGTGAAGTTTCCAGTCCGCGGGGATGTAGGGGTGTTGAAGGGCTGGGAAGCTGAAAGCCGAGCGTGCTATTTAACCACTCTGAAGGGGAAGGGCCTCGCGGAGCAGGTTTTGCAAGTCCACAAGCTTGAGTCGAGAGCAGAATCCTTGGAGGGAACCCAAGAGCAATTTGGTTTAGAGGTATGTGTGCAAGTCCATCCGATCGTTGAGAACGAGGAAACAAGAGCGATAACTCCTTTCGGTAAAGAGAACGAGAGGCTGTTCTTGGGAACCCGCCTGGGCGTAAACGACCAGGAACAAATTTAGGAGCTATTGGGAAAGTCAAGGGACGTGTTTGCCTGGACGCCAAGGGACTTAATCGACATCCCCTGGGCACTGATGACCTATAGCTTGAACATCATCCAGGGAACCAAGCCTGTGAGGCAAAGGAAGCGAAAGCAAGCTAGCGACAAGGACGAAGGAGCCCGTGAAGAGATTCTGAAGCTCCTGTTGGCTGGATTTATCTGCGAGGTTCAATATCCTTCCTGGCTAGACAATGTGGTCATGGTAAAAAAGTCGAGCGGCAAATGACGAATGTGTGTAGACTTCACCGACCTGAATCAAGCTTGCCCCAAAGATAGCTACCCGCTCCCCTCTATCGACCGTCTAGTAGACTCTACCGCGGGGCATGAGGCCCCAAGCTTTCTCGATGCATACTCCGGCTACAACTAGATCAAGATGAACCCCCGTGATGAGGAGTACACGGCTTTCATTACAGAGACGGGAACTTATTGCTATCGGGTGATGCCCTTCAACCTTAGGAACGCAAGAGCTACTTTCCAGAGGCTCGTAGATCACATTTTTTGCGACCTATGAGGCAAAACGGTAGAAGCCTATGTGGATGATATTGTCGTGAAGAGTTGATACGCTTCTGAGCACGCGACTGATCTTCGTGAAGTCTTCAACACCCTCAGGAGCAATGGTATGAGTTTGAATCCCGAGAAGTATGTTTTTAGAGTACAAGCATGCAAGTTTTTAGGCTTTTTGGTCATCACCAGAGGAATTGATGTTAACCCATAAAGGGTTGAAGCTATCTTGGCAATGACCGCCCCGCGAAACGTTAAGGAGGTGTAGCGTTACCTAGGCGCGGTGAATTACTTGGGCAGATTTTGTGCTCGACTGTCGAAAAGAAGCCTCCCCTTCTTTAAGGCCCTCTGCAAGGTCCATAACTTTGAGTGGACGCCGGAATGCGCGACAGCCTTTGAGGACCTGAAGAGCCACTTGAAGCGATTACCTACCCTGGAGGCACCAGCGCCCGGAGAAGAGATCCAACTTAACATCCCGACGGGAGATACCGTCGTCAGCGCCATCGTTGTGAAAGATGCATGAGTGCCAGTCTAATTTGTGAGCAAGACTATGTTGCCCGCGAAGACACGATATTCGCCCGTGGAGAAGCTAGCCCTAGCAGTCGTCACGACCGCCTGCAAGTTAAGGCCATACTTCCAAGGCCACCCCGTACAAGTACTCTCCGACTTCCCATTGCAAAACTTGCTCCATCGACCTACCCTTTCGGGCAGGATGACAAGGTGGGTAGTCGAGCTCTCCGAGTTTGACATTTCATACAAGAGCCGCCCCGCTATCAAGGCACAATCTCTCGCCGACTTCCTAGTCGAGGCCAGCTTTAGGGAGGAGGCCGTCACAGAAGCAACATGGGCGCTAACTTGTTGGGTACTCTTCTCTGATGGAGTGGTGAATGAAGGAGGCCGCGGAGCCAGCTTGGTGCTCACGTCCCCCGGAGGAGAAGTGCTGTAGTATGCATTGGCTCTAGAATTTGAAGCCACTAACAACGAGGTAGAGTATGATGGCCTCTTGGCGGGAATTGAGTTTGCCCTCATGAACGGGGCACAAAGCTTGACCTGCTATTGCGACTCTGAGGTAGTGGTTAACCAAGTGCAAGGAACCTATGAGGCAAGAACCGGGACTTTGCCCAAATATTGTGAGAGAGTGAAGGCGCTGGCTAAGGCTTTGCGTTCGTTCGAGATACATTCCATCCCAAGGTCCGAGAATGTGGTGGCAGATGACCTGGCTAAGCTTGGTTCCAGTTTGGCCGGTTGCACCACTGACGTGGCCCGCGTAGAAAGCAAGAAACATGCCGCCATTCAGATGCAAGTCATGTCGATCAACGAAAGCCCCGATTGGAGGACGCCACTGAAGGAGTACCTGGAAAAGGGATCCTTCCCTTCCTACAAGGCCGAAAGGCGTAGGCAGCAGGTCCGAGCCTCACTCTTTTACATGAAACGAGGCGGGTTATACAAGAAAGGCTATAACTCGTCAGGTCTTAAGTGTGTCTCGTTGGAGCAAGGCCGCCAACTCACGGAGGAAATTCACGACGGCATATGCAGCAGCCATTCCGGGTGGAGGACCCTTGCCCACAAAGCCCAATGCGCTGGACACTTCTGGCCCACCATGAGGAAAGACGTCATAGAAGTCTCACGGTCATACAACCTGTGTCAAGTCCATACACCTGCCATCTTGCACCCGGGCGAGAAATGAAGATACTGAGCCCCCCTTGTCCGTTCGTCATGTGGAGGATGGATCTCCTCGGCCATTTCCCCCGCGCCGCTGGGCAGCTGCAAAACATCCTAGTAGCCATTGATTATTACACCAAGTGGATTGAGGCAGAAGCGCTAGCGACCACCACAATCGAGAAAGTGAAGAAATTCCTCTAGCAAAGTATTATATATCGCTTCGACCTTCCTCAAGACATTGTCACCGACCGAGGGCCCCAATTCAACACGGAGAAGCTAAGGATGTTCTGCGATGACTTGGGCATCCGCCTTCGCTTCGCCTTCGTGGCCCACCCCCGGACGAATGGCCAAGTAGAGAACGCGAACGAACAGATTTTAGCCAGCCTGAAGAAGAGGCTAGACAAAGCGCAAGGGCGATGGGCATAAGTCCTCCCGCTCGTCCTCTGGGCCAATCGAACCACACCAATGAAAGGGACCGACGTGACCCTATTTTGCCTGGCATATGGAGTTGAGGAAGTTGTCCCGGTGGAGCACCTTTTCCCGAATGAGAGGATTTTTCATTACGACGAGGAGAGCAACAATGAGAGGATGTCCACAGAGCTGTAATCAAGGGATGAGGTGCGAGAAATGGCCGAGATCCGCGAGGCCGAGTACAAGAGAAGAATCGCCGAGCACTACAACAAGAAAATCCTCCCCCGATGCTTCAGGAAGGGGGACCTCGTCCTCAGAAGGATGGAAGGCGGGAAGCTAGACCCAAGATGGGAAGGATCATACATCATCTCACACCAAGTGGTTGAAGGAACCTACAAGCTCAAAAGAGAGGACGACAACCTGGTCGCAAACACATGGAACGTCTTGCGTCTGAAAAAGTATTTCCCGTGAGCAAGAGAACCTCTAGAGCGCCCGAAATAGAGCAACACCCATGTAAGCCCTAGCGGCATGTACAATGTAAGCATACCGGCGGGGACGATTAGTTGACAAATCTTTTTTATAGCCCCACCAATATTAAGCACCGAAAGCGCGAGTAGGGAAGCAATATTGAGCAATGCTAAACAATGCCAAGTCAACACAACAATATTAAAGCAACATTGAGCCCATGAAGGGGCGAGAGCAATATTAATGCAACACAGCAATATTAAAGCAACATTGAGCCTGGGAAAGGGCAAGAGCAATATTAAGGCAACACAACAATATTAAAGCAACATTGAGCACGTGAAGGGGCGAGAGCAATATTAAGGCAACACAACAATATTAAAGCAACATTGAGCCCGAGAAGGGACGAGAGCAATATTAAGGCAACACAATAATATTAAAGAAACATTGAGTCTGTGATGGGGCGAGAGCAATATTAAGCAACAAAGGCAACAAAATGCAACATTGAGCCCGAGAAGGGGCGAGAGCAATATTAAAGCAACAAAGCCAACAAAATGCAACATTGAGCCCGAGAAGGGGCGAGAGAAATATTAAAGCAACAAAGGCAAAAAAATGCAATATTAAGCCCGGGAAGGGATGAGAGCAATTTCAAGGTAAAGATTAAGCAATATAAAGCAACATTGAGCCTGGGCAGGGGCGAGAGCAATATTAAGACAATAATGAATAGGATCGAGCCCGCGGAGAAAGCAAGAGCAATGTCGAGCAAACAGGAGCAAAGCAGAGATGTCGAGCGACAAACGAAGGCAACAGAGGTCAATACAAATCAACAAAACAACAAGCACGCAATACATGACCCGCAGGACAAGCCAAGCTGCACCTAGCAACATGCACGAGATGAGTATGCAACGTGAGGACCCCGACGCGAGCAAGCAAGTGGCGGCGACATCAAGGCGGTGGAACAAGGTAAATACAAAAAATAGGCAAGGGAGCTACAATGATACCCATGCCCGCAGCGAGAACGACGACAAGCAATGAAGCACCACCTCAGAGCCCACAAGGTTGGAAGCCCTTGGAAGGCTGGGAACGACCCTTAGAACACAACAAAACAACCAAGAAAACAAGGCAACGGTCACTAACAAATATAGACGAATGCGCGAGGAGCTTCGCCTTGAAAGCAACATGGGATCCATTACCGAGCACACACGCCACGTAAGGTCAATCGAAGGAAAGGAGCAACATGAGAAACAAAATGCATGCAAAGGCCCTTTATTATTTGCAACATGAAGGGGACTGACTACTCTATTTTCCACGCGGGCTTCACTTGGCGCAACACACTCAAGAGAAGCCCCTGGGCCAGGGGGATGGGAGTAGCCCAACAACAGTAAAAGAATGCAAGAAGACAAGAGGAAAGATGACGGCAATATATTTTATTCATTGAAAGAAGAGAACGAGCTATTACAAAGATATCATACAAGAGCTACATCCGGCCGAGAGCTACTAAGCCTAAAAAAGAAGACCTAGAGAGGCCCCCCTCAAAAGGATAGTCAAGGGATGCCCCTAACCCGCCCGCGGAAGAGCCAAAAGGAAAATTGGGCCTGCTACACATGTCAGGCGACATAACCTGACATCGTAACTCGCGGCCCCCGTATAACCTGGCAACGTAACTCGTGAAGAAACCCTAAAGGCCGGAGGCTCTAGGCGGTCTCCAACCACGAACAACGACACCGGTTCACACCGGCTAAGAGCATAGATCGCGTCAACGTCCGAATAATTTTCCAGCCGACAAAGGACGTGAGGAAGCTTAGGTGAGTAGGGGAAGTAATGGACCTCTAGGACCCTATAGTTGGGATGCCCTACGTCGGCTATGTCTATGAGCTCCTTGTATGTGAAGCCACTGATGGCCACCGAGAGTGACCACTGTCGCCCGCCGATGTAAAGATGAGTGGCAACCACAACCCAATCGCCCCGCCACCTGGCTAAGCGCCCTCCCCAGTAGATGTGTAGCATCGCCATGGTGGGAGGACCGACCGCAGGAGAAGGGCCCGGTGGGGGACTAGATGAAGGCTCCGCCTTGGGAACCCTTACCGCTATCAAAGGAGAACGACTTGGCAAGGGAGGAAAGCCGGAAGGATGGTCCATCCGCTGCAAGCTGAAAAAAACACAAGAAAGCAAAACAAGCAAGAGAGTGAGAGAAGAAAAGCGGAAGTACACAGGTGATGCAAGTGAGCGAAAACAAAGGGGGGCCAATATATAGCAAACGGTTGGCCATAACCGCCCAGAACCCGAAGACTGTAATAACTTTTCATTAACTACCAACAAAAACTGTCTAATCACAAGAATGCCTAGGAAACTAGCAAAGGTAGTGGAGGGAGAGAAAAGAAAACAAGAGAGCCACCCGACCAGATCTCAGTGACCGGGACACGACAATTTAGGGTTTGCGGCACCTTGAGGGCCCCTGTCCTTTGAAGCATCAACCATCACCCTATCCAAAAGCTCGTCATTTCGGGCTTGATTACTCGGTGGGTCCGAGAACACGAGCGTGAGGGGAAGCGGCGAGCTCCCTCCTGCTGCTGCGGAGGAAACGACAACCTGATGCGAGGAGCTCCCCGAGAAGACAGTTGGCGAAGAAAGCTCGTCACTCTTCCTCTTCGTGCCCCGATCACCTCTTCCAGGCGTTGTTGACCCTTCAAAGAGAGTAGACACGTCCCAAGCTTCCGCCACGCCGGGATAGTCGCCCACCACCTGGCTAGAAGGGAGAGGCCGAAAATGTAACACCCCAAAATAATTCCTTGAAAGTATTACCGCCAGTAACCTCAGATTTCACATCCGAAGCCACCCAAGGCATAACCATTCATACAAATTGTTGGGGTCGGAAAATCGACTACTCGTCCAATGGGCATCAACTGTCTGACGCCACCGTCGGACGCATCAGACCTGTCGGACATGAGCCATGCGACCGTCGCCTGATTCCTGGACGCAACAGACCAGCGATATTTTCTCCTTTAAGTATAACAACTCCGAGATCTCCAACGGCTATATGCATTATTTCAGCCATCAAGGAAGGAATCAACCATCTTTAAGAGAGGATCAAGAATTATTAAGAGGAGATCAAGCATAATTAATGCAGAATCAAGGAGAGATCAAGAGCATTTAAGGAGAGATCAAGAGCATTTAATGAGAGATCAAGCAAGTATAAATAAGGCTCTAGGAGAAGCCTCAAAGGACACTCTACAACATTCTACAACACTCCATTCCACTGCAACCACTTGTACTCTCATCATCAAAACTCTCATTTTTATATATTCTATCTTGTCCAACGTTGTTTAGTCCGACCGACGCTTGTAGTCTGGTCCGACCATCTCGTCTTCTTCGACTATGCATATTGTAACCTTCTTCTTCATCTCTTGCATCACAAAAACTACCATTTGTAATCACTTATTCTCATCAAACGGAATAGATTTATCATCCTAACTATTGTTACCCCTCAAATCAACGGAAAGAGATCGATTGGTCATTTTCCGTCCAAAACAATTTGGCGCCCACCGTGGGGCCGATAGTTAGATAATCCTGATTCATCTACTTCCTAATCCAAACACACCCAATTCGTGGCCATGCAAGGAGGACAGGGGCAAGTCACCATGGATGATCTCTCAAAAGTGATCGACTCATTGAGGAGAACACTAGATCTCCAAAAGGCTCAGATCATCGAGATGGCTGCCCAAAAAGCTCAAACCGATGCCAAGATAGCACAGTTGACTCTTCAAAATGAGTCCATACGAGAAAAAATCAGGTCTAACATCTCAAACTCAAGACAAGATCGACTCCTTAATATAGGCGACCAAGCAAGGCGACCAGATCTGACGAGGCGACCTGACCTGACGATGCGACCGGATCTGACAAGATGACAGGATCCAACGACGCGATCAGACCAGACGACACGACCGTGTCTGATGGACCAGTCCAACCTATATGATCTCATCAAGCAACAAATTGAGGAGCACTTTAGGGTTGTGGACGAAAGGATCTCTAGAATCCCCGGCGCCCCTCGACCCATTGAAAAAGAAGCCGACAACTGCTTTGAAGATTCACCCTTCGTGGAAGCGATCAATGCAGTCGAAATGCCGAAAACGTTTGTCATCTCAAACATGACTTACTACGACGGTTCAGGCGATCCAGAAGACCACGTGTCCATTTACAAACAAAATTTGATGGCATGTCCAATCCCTCATGAGACGCGCGAGGCTATCATGTGCAAGGGATTCGGGTCGACTTTGGTCGGACCAGCCCTTACATGGTTCGTCAATCTACCGAACGGGTCTATCTCGTCATTCGCTGACTTGGTCAACACCTTCAAGATCCAGTTCATTAGCGGCCGATGTCCCAAAAAACAGTCCAGCGACTTGTACCGGATCATACAGGGGCACGACGAAACGACAAGGGACTACTTGAAGCGGTTTAACCGGGAGAAAATTGGGATCCTCAATTGCGACATCCCGACCTCCATAGAAGCGTTCCGCCAAGGACTCGATAAATAAGGCGATCTCTACGAAGATCTCATAAGGTACCCATATAAGACCTTTGAAGACGCCCAAGCTAAGGCAACGACTCAAATTCGACTCGAAGAAGACGCACCCGAAAGGACGATGCATCATCGAAGGGACAATAGGTTTCATCCATATCATTTCTAAGTAATTTATTACGTATTATCATTATCATTTACTATTTGCACTCATCGCATCTTTGGATTATCACTTTTCGAATTACAAAATAATTTGACTTTTACATGTCGACCTACGATTACATTCGTGTCATTTCAATTTTAAATATATTCTCGCTATATACTATTACTTGACATGATTGCTAACATGACTATTGGAGGATTGTCGATAAACTCGAGCACCAAATCCTACCATGTCTTTTTTATCCTACAAGGTACATGACGAATCTATTCAGTGCGACGAATACAAGACAACATCAAAATCAACTACGAACAAATCGACTTGACATGTCGCGTTACATTTACATACATACGGGTGACGACCCTTAACATACACATTGGATCCAGTCATCCGCACAAAGCGCTTACATTACACGATCGATCGGAACACGGGTGAGATGAACAACACAGGCACGTCGACACACCGCCTGCCTTACACATTACATAAGGTTAATACACCTTATTACATTTACGCAATAGAAACATATTGCTTACCTCCCCGGCATAGAGTCATGACTAACACACATTACGGGTGACAAACCCTACATACGGTACCTACAAATACACAAACATGCGCAGTATACGTTTACAAAGTTAACGCCTCACACGGCTACAACTTACACACGACCCACCAACAAAAGCTTTTACCTGATGTGCCGTATGAGACGGATGACACCAGCCAACCATGCAAGGGAAAATAACCGATTGGTTAGTCTAATGAAAGACTATGCAAGGGTAAAACAGAAAGGTTCTAAGTTAGTCGTATTAGGTTAGACCCATCGCTTCTCGAATGAAAGCCGATGACGATAGTAAACCTCAATACTTCTACGGAAGGATACAAAACAGAAAGATCAAGAGAAGACTCCTAAAGATCGAGTCTTATCGGAAACGTATGAAGAGAAGACTCCAAAAGATTGAGTCTTAACGGAAAGTATGACAAGTGTTCGGGAACGTTAAAGTTTCACACAAACGTTTAAAAAGACTTGACCATTTGGGTCCACGACCAACCTCACCGCACAATGCGAATTCAGATTTGGAAGGAGGACTTACTCTAATCGAAGTCCGGGCGGTTTCCACGTTATACTCCTCGCCCGAGGGTATATTAATTATGTGCATAATCGCACTTATCTTATTTAATTCCAAAACGCACATTTACGTTATAAGCTTTTAAGATACATCATCTCATCATGAGAGATATCAGAGGGAATAAATTCCGAATGGCGGCACCAACTGTGTGCACCTACCCTGAGTAAGGGTATAGTCATGACCAGAGAGAGTATTAGGGAAAAATCCTCCTAATACCAGTTATAAAGAAACGACTAGACCTCGCAAGGTACATAGCGTTCCTACGAATACTCGTTCTAACTATAATGTATACGTTCACACATAAAATCCACACCAATACCATCATGGTAATAACAGATATAATAGCGTTATTTCTAGCAATATATACAACCTATTATAATATCACATTTTAAATCATATTGTTTATAAAAATCTGTTCCCAAACAAAAACAACAATTCATCCCAATTTAATTAACAATTCGAAATAATTAATAATTAACGAAAACATGGAATGATAAGCAAGAGCGAACCGCCACTTGCCTTAGTCTAGATGAATGATTGAACGACGACGGGTTTCTGGGTCCGGAACGAAAACGGGAGTCGGATTACAGATTCCTACGACAACGACCCATAACGAAACCCTAGGTTAGATTCGACAATTAAAATGATACGAATCTAAGAAAGAACGAACTAAATCGAAAATACGAAAGTCCCGCCCGAGACCGGATCGTCCAAGGCCACGATCGCGATTGCCAAGGCAATCCGCGGTCGCGGCTGGGATTCCGTGGTCGCGGGCGTCGAGGACAGCGTCCGCGAGCGTCGAGGATAGCATCCGCGAGCGTCGAGGATAGCATCCGCGAGCGTCGAGGACAGCGGCCGCGTACGCGGTCGACCTTGTCACTGCCGCGGTCGCGGCAGTTCATGTCCGCGGTCGCGTCCATGAACTCCGGCGACTCTAAAGGGAGAAAACCTCATCGGTGATGATGCGAGGGGGCTCGATTCGCGAGGGCTTCGACTCCAACCTTCCTTGCGTCTCTTAAGCACCACTCCAAGGCTACCACGACGACTGGCGAGAGCTCCGGCGACACTTCGAGAATTCCGGCGAGAGCTCGAACTCTGGCGACGAAGGAAAAACGAGAGAGCAAGAGGTGAGGAGATCGGATATTTGGGTGCCAAAACCTTCCTAATCCGACCTCCTTTTATAGCCCAAAGGAGGAGCCCTCCCCGCCCAGATCAATGGTGAAACAGAGGATCAACGGCGGGCGTGAACGACGAGGAGGAAGACGAAGCGACGTTGGCGTGTCTGCATTTTCCGCGGTCGCGGAACTTTTTCCGCGGTCGCGGAACTTTTTCCGCGGTCGCGGAACTTTTTCCGCGGTCGCGGAACTTTTTCCGCGGTCGCGGAATATTCCTGTGCCCAACTCTTCTGAGAGCCATTTTTCCGCGGTCGCGGCAGAGGCATTTTCGCGTCGTTTTGCCCGGGAAAGGGTTTGGCATGGGTTTAAACCCCGGAATTTATATATTTGTACCCAAACAAATATTCTAAGCCCCGAAAATACGTCGAATGTAATTTATACCACTCAGGGAAAAATTACAGAGATCAGACATGTTACAGAAAATCTGAATTTCTCCGAAATCGACACGATTACAAAACGAGGGTTGGGAAAAATTACCCAAATACCTTTACTAAAAATGAGGGGTATTACAGAAAAGGGATGGCCCGACCAGGCTTTTAGGCTGGGCACGTGGGTGGAAGACGATGGGGCCATGCCGGCATGACGAGCCCTCTGATTCACGCCATCTTGACACCCGACCTCATACAAGGGATGCGAGAAGTGCACGCACTTTCGCTTATGGCATGGACCCCTTGCGAACTCGCTCACCGCATTGTCTCGGATTGCCTACCTTTGATCGGCAAAATTGGCAACACTGCTCCTCAAGCTCTTGACCTCCGAAAGAAGCTTATAGCGCTCCTGACCCAAGCGAGAAAGTTCCCTCCGAGCCTCCTCGGCTCGATGATTGGCGACTTCAACTCCTGCTCTCGCGGAGACCTCGATGAGTTGATGGTTGAGTAGGGTGATCTCTTGCTCCGCGTCCTTGGATCTCCGACTAGCCTGGTGAGCTTGCTCCTCAGCCTGTCGCACTTGTCGCTCAGCCTGCCGCGCGCGCTCCTCGGCTCGCTGCGCCAACTCCTCCGCATGATGTGCCCGCTCCTTCGCTTGTCTCACAGCATCCCACGACGCTTGGGAACGCTGGTTACGCGCCCAGAGCATGAGCCCCGCCTGCAAAAACTGAAAGCAAAAAGGACAATTACTTCTAAAATGCCCAATACGCCACCCGACAAAGAAGAAAAGAGAAGGAAAGAAGGGAAAGAAACATACTGTTAACCATGACGCATCCAACATCGAGTTGATGCCCTCGTCCGAAAGAGAAATCCCCCTCATGTAAGCTTCTCCCATTAGGAAGCCAACAAGAGTCTCGAGGAAATTAGTCACCTCGCGAACATGAAGCACAAGAAGAGTCGACAACCTACCCATCAGCAAGGCCAGGTCTTGCGGGTCATGAAGGTTGGCTTCCCCTCCCCTCGGCGGAGTGTCCTCGAGGGTTACGACATGTGCTGGAGGCATTGACGGTCCGGCGGCCTACACTTGCCCCGTGGCTCCCCCGACAATGTCTCCCTTCGGGGTGGTTGCCAAAAGTTGTGGGTCTTGCACATCAGCCCACATCGGCCCCATGACGTGGTCACTAGCTCCCTTCTTGTACCCTAATCTAAGGATCGACCCCGCCCCTGGATCAGTCTGTTGACCGGGCACCCCTCCAAAGCCGCCACCAGACTCGCCGATTGCTCTCGAAATCATCCGGGTCCATCCTATCACCTACAAAGCAAAAAAGAAGAAGAGAAATGCAAGAGACATCAGAGCACCGAAAGAAAGAAGAAGAGGCACAACGACTAGCCATCACTGGGGTTGCGGAGCAGCATGGGGGATCCTACCCCTTCGTCGGCCATCAAGATTAGCCCGCATAACGAGCAATCCCGCAACATTCATTCTCTCAAACGTCATGAAGTCGATACACATAACCAACTCCTTGGAAGGGCCCACGAATTGGCAAGGAAACTCTTTCCCAACGTCCGCGGGCAGACATTGGAGCACTTCAGCTTGGACCCCTTCATAGGGACATTCGTCACACCAAGGCTCTCAATGTCGTCACACACGACCATGAACCACTTTGACTTCTAGCCCTTGACCTTGGAAGGGAGAGCCATCCTCTTGTCGGCCTCCACCTTGAGTGTGAAGTATCCGGGCCGAGAACAAGGTGACGAATCACCGAAAGGTAGGGCGAACTTCCATCTCATGGAACCTCACCAGGAAGACGAATATTCACCTCCACGCATTTGGGTGCAACTGGATCAGCGCAACCCCCAAGCCCCTCAGCAGTTCGAACACTAGGGCGGGGGCTAGATAGCACAAGCCGACTTTTAGGGCCTCCGAGTTGGTGGCCACCGCTTCAGGGTATGCGTACAGAAAGCGCCCCTTGGGCAGAGGCAATGCAAGCGAGATGCCGAGAGGAAATTCATACTCCTCCCAGATTGCTTGAAGGTCCGCGAAGGTAAGAGAGGAACAATGGCCATGGTCATGAGCGAACTTCCTGAAGTCGTTGTCCCCCTCGAGTTGGACTGACCGAACCCTCTTGGCTTCAATGAGGGTGATGACCTGGCCGCAAGGACTCCCGACTGCCCCACTCGAAGCAGAATCGCTCGACGATGACCCCGAGGGATCGTCGGACCCATTGTTGGCATCTTGCCCAACCTCCGCTTGGGGCTCCGCCGCCTGGGGCTTCTCCGCCCTTGGAGGCCCCATGCTGACCACCGAGATCCTCCGACCACCGGGCCCTATCGGGAGATTGTCTTTGTCGCTAGAAATCAAAGACATCTCTTCTTGGAGATTGGGACTTTCAGGAGGAAAAACGGGGCTCGCTTGAAAGGTGACGTGCGAGAAGAAGGGAGAAGGAAAAGACAACCCGCCTCTACCACGAGCAAGTTCGACGGTGCTAGGGTGAAGAAGAAAGGGAATCACCGCAAAGCTAGAGGAAAAGAGGCGATGACGGCAGAACACTAGAGGCGAGGTCGTTTTCCCCTAAGCGAGAGTTTTTCTTGATTGACAAGCAAGGAAAGAATGCAAAAAAAGAGGGAAATAAAAGGCGAAAGAGGGATGTTTACCTACCCAATTAAAGACAAGAAGCCTGGTCCACCTTGTACCTTCCACGAAGAAGCTCGAACGGAGGGAATGGCATTGGCTAAGTAAAGAGGAAGTCGAGAGAGGAAGAAGCAAGACGCCTAAAAGAAGCCGGAAGCCCCCTTTTATGTCGGCGATGTGACTGGATGGTAATGATTACTAAAGCAGGGAAACTGTCACAAATCAACTACTTGGAAAACCGTTCAAGAGACATTCAAACTACCATTGTAGACCTAGTAGCCGGTCCACGGACAATGAAAAATTCGGCAAGACATGGGCAAGTACAAATCGAGAGAGTTTAGGGCAGTCTTTCAGACCCAGTTGTTTGTCCGCGGGCAATAAGGCAACAATAAGCCACAAGGTAAAGTTATATCAGACAAGACAAATCTGTGAAGTCTGTGAGCACCGCCCACGGCCCACAACGAAGCGCAAAAAAGTAATAAATGGTACAAACCGCGAGCAAAAAGAAAGCAAGCAATGGGTAAAAATCATTTTTTTTTATTCATGTCGATTAAGATTACAAGGGGAGATTACAAGTAGCCAGCCCATTTCGGCCGCAAGTATACAAAAAGGAATCTAGCAAAAGAGGAGAACGAGGACGAGAAGGAAGGCAAACGTCGTCGTGAGTTGTTTTAGGGCAAAAAGATCGGACGACCTAAATCACCTTAGATGGGGTAACTAGTCGATCGGGTGATAGAAAACAATCCAAACCAAGCAGATAATTGACAAGCAAAGAGTAAATGTAGAATAGCGAGATGATTTTATTAGATAATGTATTGATCGGATCGAATCGAGATACAACTTATCGTAGTTTAGACCGAGTGGTCGTGTAGGACTCGACCGATGACTTTTAGGTGGCGACCAGTGGAGAGTAAGCGCAGATGATTGCTAGAGAGCTAGGCGGGGAGCGTAAGTGTTGTTCTGATCCATTTGTGAGCCAAAATGCTTGTGTCCTCAGCGTAATTGTGTGTCTTCTCGCCTTATCTTCCTCGTCGTCCAAAAATGGTAAGTCCTTTTTCTTTGTTACCGTTATATTTTTTGCCATATATTTTATCTTTAATGCTGGGAGTAAAGGTGAAGATTATGCCATTAAATCTCTGTAATTACGGTGGCTTAAATGTCATGGCCGTTGCGTGATCTGGTCATTTAATGCATGGCGAGATTCTCGCGATCCTGTCGGAGGGCATTCGACCAGTGAAGTCTCGTCGCCTCCTCTGGGCTTTTCCTTTGTTCTTCCGATCTGCAATGGGCTTGGGCTCGATTCTCCCGACTCGTCTTCTCCGGGGATGCCAGGCCCAACACGAGTCGTGAGCTCTAAAGCCTCTACGGAAGCTACAATCCTGGGGATTCGAGGCGAACATGAACATGACTCACGTTCCCTCTGGCTCCACCCCAAGCTCGAAGAGCTGGCAAAACCCGCAGGGTAAATATGCAAGGGGATCCCGCCGTGAAGGAGAAAAAGGCCAACTTGATTCCCTCTGACTGGGGAGTCTCCGAGGAGCATCTTCTCCTCCCCAGCCGCACGGAACCGCTGGCGCGCGCCCCCCGTCCGCAACCTCGAGCGCCACAACCACCCTATGCACCACGGCCTGGGAGTTGGCAGGCGAAGAAGGGCCCCTCCATTCGAAGGGAAGCAAAATGATGCCCTCACGACCCCTGCCCCAGTTTGCCCTTGTTGAATTCCTTAGGTTTTGATAGTGATAAACATTCAACTAATCTGGGTACTAAGTGTTTCAGGAACAAAGACAGTTGTCTCAGGGAACCTTCGCATCAAAGGATTGAAGAGGGAACAAAGCTCTGTTCTTGTGCTTTGTTACCTCTGAAGAAACAACAGTGACGAACAAGATCGAAGCTGCGAAGGATCTAGCCGTTGGAGGAGATATGGAGAGAGAAGCTCGATTCCTTATCTTAGGGATTCTTTCCTTAGATAAGCGGATTGGAGAGAGAAGAATCTTATCACATCCGTTTATATTAATTTAAGGGAATCCTTTCCTTTTATTAATATATACGGCTAGGGATATTATTCCTCCAGCAAAACATATCTTCTTGTTACCACGTTTGAAAAAACCTTATCTTGTTACATTTAGGGTTTGTCGAGTTGTATTTAATAGATGTGTGGATTCATGTCTATGTAACCACGACGACGGGAAAAAACAGAGAGAACGAAAATTGAGATAGAAAAGGAGTGAGGTGTGTGTAAGTCTTTGAGGGTTGAGTTTGGATTCATCGTTGTAGGAGTGATCTTCGAATCTAGGTGGGAAGTCTAGTATTTTGGAGTCCATGCTACAAGTGTAATCGAACAAGAAATCAATAAGACAAGTACACACTTCAAAATCCTCTCAAGCGGAAGCTTGAAGGTAGTGGTTTTTCCTTGAGAAGCTAGTTTTGCCAATCAGGGTTTCCACTATACATCGTGAGTTCGTTCTATTATCTTTCTTGCTATATTTATCCGCTGCAACTTCTGTGGGAACAAAGCTTTTGTTCCCTCAGACGTAACTCTAACGATCCAACAATTGATATCAGAGCGAGGTGCTCTAGATTATTTGTTTTAGTTACAGATTCTGCAGAAAAGATGTCGTCAGGAAATGCCTTGGATAGAGACTCTCAAGAAGGTGATGTAGATGTGGCTCTCATCACTCAAGCCATGAAGAAGATATGGTCTCAAAGCAAAGGCACTAAAGGTTCGGTCATGGTTCACAATGACATGAAGGAGGTCGTCTGCTCTCACTGTTATGACAACGGACACTTCGCAAAAAATTGCCTCAACAAAGCGGCAGGTTCTTCTCAGGTCCTCAACGAGGATTGCGAAGTGGGGTGACTGCAGCTCAGATGATGAAGCTTCTCCTCTCTCAAAGGATATCTGTTTGGTGAGCTCAAAATGTCACAACGTATCAGAAGGTGATTCCCATAAATCCGAGGAGGAAGCAAGGAAAGGCTCTTGGCACCTTGACAGTGCATGCTCAAGTCACATGACAGGGAACAATGAATGGTTCACCTCTCTTCAGCCAGCCTCAGGGGCATCGATAACTTTTGGAAACAAGAGTAAGGGTGAGGTTTGTGGTATCGGTATGGTAAGACTCTCTAAACACATCACCGTGAATAATGTGAATCTAGTGAATAATCTCAAGTTTGATCTATTTAGTGTGGCTCAACTATGTCAAAACAGAAAAAATAGGGTAGTCTTTACCACTAATGATTGTCATGTTGAGTGTCTAAGTACAGGGAAAATCTTACTCAAAGGGATTTGCGACAACAACGTTTATAAGGTCGACCCTGCTTTCATCCCTGACAAGGACCTATGTCTGTCGTCTATTGCTGAGACGACATACTTGTGGCACAAACGCTTTGGACATGCTAGCCTTCAACTCCTCTCCAAACTTCATAGACAAGAGTTGGTGAATGGTCTTCCCAAGGTTGAAGCAATGAGAAGTGACGTGTGCGACGCATGCATTAAAGGAAAACAAGTGAGGTCTTCCTTCAAGTCCAAAAGGGATGTAAGTACAACACGTCCTCTAGAATTAGTCCACATGGATCTTTATGGGCCTATGCGCACGAAGAGCCGTGGGGGAAATGCATATGTCTTTGTTATTGTGGATGACTATTCCAGGTACACATGGACGATTTTCATCTCAACAAAGGATGAAGTGTTCGCTGAGTTTGAGTCCTGGCTTAAGGCAACTGAGAGAAGCACTGGTCATACCTTGGGGTCTATTTGCACCGATCATGGAACTGAATTCGAGAACTCTCAGTTCCTATCCCTCTGTAGGAATAGAGGTATCAACCACACCTTCTCTGCTCCCAGGACCCCACAGCAAAACGGTGTTGTGGAAAGAAAGAATAGAACTCTGGAAGACATGACGCGTACTCTCCTCATCTCAAGTGGTCTTCCAAGGAGTTTCTGGGCCGAAGCCTTGAATGCCGCGTGCTACGTTCTAAACAGGGCAACCATTCGTCCTCTTCTGAACAAAACTGCCTATGAGCTTCTGAAGGGAAGAAAACCTAATGTGTCTCATTTACGCACATTTGGTTGCAAGTGCTTCGTCCACAACAACGGGAAAGATTCTCTCGGGAAGTTTGATCCCAGAAGTGATGAATGAACCTTTGTAGGATATTCTCAGCAAAGCAAAGCCTACAAAGTTTTCAACAAGAGAACCAGAAAGGTAGAAGAAAGTATTCATGTTGTTTTTGATGAATCTGTCATGGCTGGTAACAATGTGCAGGAACAATCCGATAGAGTTCCCTCCAATATCGAGCCATCCGAAGATGACTTCTTTCAGCTTGTTGAAAGCAGTGTCGGTGGTGAGACCTCTCAAGATCAAGAAACTCAAAATGATCCCTCAACACCGAGAACTCCCAACTCCACAAACTCAAGGGAAAATGAAGAGAATGCTAACCCGCCGGATACGTCTCAGGAACCTCAAGGGGAACAAAGCCCAAGTCATGACACAGCGGAGCCCTCTGAGGACTGCCCTGCTGCTGAGGGAACAGGGGGAGTTTGCCCTAATGCTAATGGGATAGGTGGTGAAAGCTCAAATGCTGGTAATGCTGATTCGGAGGAGTTCGACATCAACAAACTTCAAGTTCCAAACTACCAGCAAAAGTGGGCTCATCCAGTCAAACTGATCGTCATAGACTATAGAAAGGGAGCACCACAGAGCACTCGTTCTTCCCTACAAAATTTTTGTGCTTTCAATGCCTTTCTTTCCTTGCAAGAACCCAAAACTATAGGAGAAGCATTGAAGGATCCTGACTGGATAAACGCCATGCAAGAAGAACTCCATCAGTTCGAAAGAAACAAGGTTTGGAGGTTAGTTCCCCGTCCAAGGAACAAAACAGTGATTGGAACCAAATAGGTGTTCAGAAACAAGCTGGATGATCAAGGTCAGGTCACAAGGAACAAAGCTCGGCTGGTGGTGAAAGGCTACAACCAGGAGGAGGGCATCGACTATGATGAGACCTTTGCTCTAGTTGTCAGGTTAGAAGCAATAAGACTCCTAATTGCTTATTCTTCTTTCCATGGATTCAAGCTACAACAGATGGATGTCAAGATCGCCTTCTTGAATGGGGTTCTCAAGGAGGAAGTATATGTGGAGCAAACACCCGGTTTTGAAGACACCACTCAACCTGACCATGTCTACATTCTAGACAAAGCTCTGTATGGTCTCAAGCAAGCCCTGAGGGCCTGATATGAAAGGCTCTCTCAATTCTTTCTGACGCACGAATACGTTCGTGGAAAGGTCGACAAGAATTTGTTCCTTCTGAAGGAAGGGAAGCAAATTCTGGTGGTTCAGGTCTATGTGGATGATATCATCTTTGGATCCACTGATGATAAACTGGTTCAGAAATTCTCTAAGCTGATGGCCAGTGAATTCGAGATGAGCATGGTTGGAGAACTCAAGTTCTTCTTAGGTCTGCAAGTCTCTCAGGGGGATGAGGGAACTAAAGTGCACCAACAGAAGTATCTCAGGGAGTGTGTCAAAAAGTTTGGTATGAATGATGCAAAACCCTTCACCACTCCCATATCTCCAAACAATCCAATGAGAAAAGACGAACATGAACAAGGAATTGATCCATCCCTCTATCGAGGAATCATAGGTTCGCTTCTCTATCTCACTGCTAGTAGACCTGATATTATGTATAGTGTATGTCTTTGTGCTCGCTTTCAGGCCGGTCCCAAAGAAACACATCTCAAAGCAGTAAAAAGGATTCTGAGATACTTGAAGGGAAAAAATGATCTTTGTCTGTGGTACCCAAGAGGAGGAAGTCTTGATCTTGTCGGATACACAGATGCTGACTTCGCAGGGAACAAAGTGGACATAAAATCTACCTCAGGAATGGCTCAGTTCCTTGGGCCGTGTTTGGTTTCCTGGGGGTCAAAGAAGCAGAACTCCGTGGCTCTCTCCACTGCAGAAGCTGAATACATAGCCGCTGCTGCTTGTTGCACTCAACTCCTATGGCTCAAACAACAACTCAGCGACTACGGTATTCTTCTTAACTCCATTCTCATTCTCTGTGACAATACAAGTGCCATAAACATCTCCAAGAATCCGGTACAACACTCACGTACCAAGAACATCGAGATAAGACATCACTTCTTACGTGACTGTGTGGAGAAAGGGTTGGTGACAATGGATTTCTGTGGAACTAAGGATCAAATCGCCGACATTTTTACCAAGGCACTAAACAGGGAACCATTCGAACAGTTTCATATGGAACTAGGTATGATTTCTCTAAACTGACTGTCTACTTGTTGTGTTCCCTCAATGATTGGCTAATTTACATGGTAAAGTGTGAAGGATTAATCATCATGTCTTGGTCTGCATCTATTCTCTTGATCATTAGTTGAACGACTTGCTTAGACTCATGCTAATACCTCACTTATATGCAAAATTTCATGCATGATTCTCTATGCTATCTTGTTTACACACGACTCAGATTTCTTTCGGCCCAAAAGAGTCAACTTGATGATTTGATCCCTCATTATAAGCCCAAATGATTGTTGACTCTACAGCTTACCTTAGCCATCATGTTTGATGCTCCCTATAAGCCCCTCTAATCATCCACATCTGGGAGCCTCTCATTCATGATTAAAAATTATTAAAAATTCTCGTATATGCTTTTGTATGATGTTCTTTGTACCCTCTCTGGTAACATTACCCCCGCATCACACTCTTCTACTTTTTCGGAAAGTCGAGAATACGAATTGTTGCCACTATGGTCTGTGGATAGGATTCGACAGGTATGATATGTGATGCTGGCTTCCAACTGCCTAAGGAGGGTTCGTGCTTAAAAGCTGAAGTTGCACGTGAGAAGTAGTGGGCTCCGAATGAATCTCTGGTAAAAGAAGGCAAGTTGAAGGTTGTGATGTTCAAAAAAAAAAAAAAAAACAGGTAGCCTTGGTTGCACAAGCTTTGAGTGGGAACAAACGATGAACTCCATTAGCTGAGCCTATGATGGATGCTGATGACAATAAGGATGCACAAGCTTTGAGTGAGAACAAACGATGAACTCCATTGCTAGTCATACTTCAGATCTACTACTGGCCCCAGTGGTACTTAATTCGTATTTCTCTGGCTAACCAATACCTCTTTTGTTCCCTAGCACATCTATCCCTCTATTTTTTGAACTTCCTTGTCTCTGATTCGTGTGTGAACATTTACTGGCATGTTGATCATAAATGGTATCTTTGCATATCTTGTTGTTGTCTTAACATGCTGTCCGCGTTCGTGCGTTTCAATCTAATGCGATTGGGAATAATGTTCATCTGGCTGTGATCCTTCATCTCTAACTCTTCGCTATGTTTTTGATGATGCCAAAAGGGGGAAAATAACAGGTAGCCTTGGTTGAGGGGGAACAACACATGGTTTCATATGTTGCTGTATTGAGGGGGAACTATTATGGTCTTGTATGGAGACCCTTCCCCATACAACCGTCTTTATCTCGTATGTATATGCTTTATTGTCAAGGATGTTTGTCACCATCAAAAAGGGGGAATTTGTTGAATTCCTTAGGTTTTGATAGTGATAAACATTCAACTAATCTGGGTACTAAGTGTTTCAGGAACAAAGACAGTTGTCTCAGGGAACCTTCGCAGCAAAGGATTGAAGAGGGAACAAAGCTCTGTTCTTGTGCTTTGTTACCTCTGATGAAACAACAGTGACGAACAAGATCGAAGCTGCGAATGGAAGGAAGAATTCCAGCGTGTTATTTATGGAAACAAATCAAGGCGCACACGCGGTCAAGGATTGAAGAAATCGGCTGGAAGGATCTAGCCGTTGGAGGAGATATGGAGAGAGAAGCTCGATTCCTTATCTTAGGGATTCTTTCCTTAGATAAGCGGATTGGAGAGAGAAGAATCTTATCACATCCGTTTATATTAATTTAAGGGAATCCTTTCCTTTTATTAATATATACGGCTAGGGATATTATTCCTCCAGCAAAACATATCTTCTTGTTACCACGTTTGAAAAAACCTTATCTTGTTACATTTAGGGTTTGTCGAGTTGTATTTAATAGATGTGTGGATTCATGTCTATGTAACCACGACGACGGGAAAAAACAGAGAGAACGAAAATTGAGATAGAAAAGGAGTGAGGTGTGTGTAAGTCTTTGAGGGTTGAGTTTGGATTCATCGTTGTAGGAGTGATCTTCGAATCTAGGTGGGAAGTCTAGTGTTTTGGAGTCCATGCTACAAGTGTAATCGAACAAGAAATCAATAAGACAAGTACACACTTCAAAATCCTCTCAAGCGGAAGCTTGAAGGTAGTGGTTTTTCCTTGAGAAGCTGGTTTTGCCAATCAGGGTTTCCACTATACATCGTGAGTTCGTTATATTATCTTTCTTGCTATATTTATCCGCTGCAACTTCTGTGGGAACAAAGCTTTTGTTCCCTCAGACGTAACTCTAACGATCCAACAGCCCTGCATCCTCTGTACCGAGAGGCAATTTCTCCTTCTTGTCCAGGCGGCCGCGATGCTCCAAAGCCAAGAGCGTCCTGAGGGACGTCAGCCACATCCCACCTCCCTTGAAGCACCTCTACCTGAGGCGTTCCCATCCCTCCTAGAGGAGGGATTAAGGAGGAGAATCAGAGCCCACGACCTGCAAGCGCTCAGAGTCACATTCATACAAATTTCATACGCTGTTGTCGGCATAACTTGACATCGGAATCCGCGGACGACAAATAGCAATTCCCTCCCGACTCGAAGGGAACTCCCTCTCCCCGGTGATCATGTGGTGTAGTCATCTGCAAGAGAAAAAGAAGGTGCAAGTAGAATTGTGTTTGAGTCGAAGAGCCCGGGTAAGCGAAGAACTGCAAGGAAAGGAGCAAGTGTTAGAGCAAGAGTTCAGAGCAAGCGTTAGAGAAAGTGTTTGGAGCAACCTGAGCAAGGAAGGAGAAGAGATCTGAGCAAAAAATGAAACAACACTGCCCTTTTTATAGTCATCCTTTCACAAGAGACGTAGGGGACCCACCAGCCGCCCTCTAATAATGGAAAATAAAACAGTCTCCTCTTTCGTGGCCAGCTTATGAAGTCCTCAGCCATACCAAGCCAATCAACTCCTTTAAAGATCAAGCCCCCCGACCGGTTAGGACCTCGATCGCGTGGCTTGAGGGGCTGTGTGGGAGTCGTATTTAGCCCGGCCCAAGTGCGCGGCCCAAGTAGGAGAAAAGCCCATTAGGCAAGACGACCCAACCCGGAGCAAAGCCCTAATAACCTTTTCTCGGCTCGATCCGGTTATGCGGTTTGGGGACCCTTTTCCCGACTTGCCCAAACGACTCTTCCCGGCCAAGTCCGGCTACGCGGCCCGAGAACCCTCTCCCCGACATGGGCCGTTTATGCGACAAAGGACTAGTTGGCCTCAGCCCTCAGGTATATAAGGAGGAGGTTGCAACTGGAAAATGGATTCTCGGTCCTCTCCCAATTTGCCTCTCTCTCCCACTCCATTGGCTAGACACTGAAAGCTCCATCTTTCCCCACTTTCTCACTACTTTTACTGTTCATTGGCTCTATCTTTGTTTCTCTGCACCACCTGCGAGTTGAGCACTGACTTGAGCGTCAGAGTGGTAAGCCCGGGGCAACCTCGGGCTCCTCTTCTTGTTTCAGGTATGGACTCGAGGCCGGGCGACGTCTGACGTGATCGGAGGCAACCGGCGGGGAACGTAGAGGAAGGCAACAGGGGGAGAGTTGTCGTAGGTGGTTCTGTGTGGACCACCAACTATTTCCTCTCGGAAAACCGGACGATCACACTATCTTTACGTTCACATATAAACACTAGATGTTCGTTTATTTGTACTATAAGGTTCATATATTAATACTAAATGTTCATACAGTTTGTACTGAAAATTTTCAAACTAAAGTGAACTATAGATATACAAACACGCTTTATACTAGAGATTCATTGAGTATATCAAGTGTGGACTTCTATTGTGTTAGATGTGAACAACACATCAACGGCCACCTTCTTTGTTTGATGGTCCCTTTGCAAAGTGTATAGTTATTAACCCATCATCATTTACATTTTTTTTCTTTTTACTTGGTCTTTGAGGTTCATATGTAACATGCATATGTTCATATATTAGTAGTTAAAATTCATGTGTAACATGCACATGTTCATGTTTGAAATTTCTTTTTAC